>OU343225.1:127906899-128014061 GCA_910596185.1 Chrysanthemum makinoi
TGAATTTGCTTCCTCGCGGCATGATACCGCGGTTAATCACGAGAATCTCAATATGGTTCAAACGTTGGAAATGGACAATCAGAGGTTAAGACATGAAATTGAGAAATTAAAAGAGGAAAATGAAAAAATGTTTTCACAAAATGATGATGTCCAATCTAAACTTTCAATGGAGATTTCTAACTTAAACTTAAGACTTCAATGGTGTCGGGCCTAAGACAATTGAATCTAAATTGCTTTACAAAATCACATGGAAAAGGTGTCTTTGGATAAGTCGCATTTCAAAAGTCAATTTCTTGATGATGAAAATGCATCGCTAAAATGTCAAATTTTCAAATATGAACAAGAGATTGCACAAGTCAAACAGAATATAAAACTATTTTTTGATTCTTCAAACTGCTTCGCTCGGAAGCGCCAAAAGAACTTGATCACCATGTTGAATATACTCGACAAATGTCAGCTGACCAAGGAAGATTAAATTCCATAATTCGTAGATCAAAAACACATCATCATCGAGCTTAAGGAAAGCTAGCTAAACAAGAAACTAGCAAGTCTAGTAAAACAAAAGTGATTGCTCCCGCATGTATATAATCGATAAAACTGTGGAACTAATTTGCTTTCTTCCACTTCTACAGGAATAGTCATACTTACTAATGTTAGAAGCCCGAGAATAAGAGACAACAAGAAAATACTAGATCTCGCAAATACAGAAAGAGCACTCGTCCGACATCGTAAGTAGAAGTTCATCTTAGGAAATCAAATAAAAATCATGTTGCATCTCTTAGATTCAAATTTGGCAAAATAATTCTAATGTCAAGATAACTAATGATAAGTCTCAGAACATTTCAAACGCATGCTTCTGTGTTTTTTGTCGTAAAAGTATGATGTCCGGTAATCATGGAAAATGTGTTGCAAATTCTCTCGCTAGCTCGCTCTAAGAAATCTATTGGCCGGGCCCTCCCTCTAGGTCCACTATAGTTGCAAAATCGAATTTAGGGATGGTGCATGTGCTGTAGCTTCCGAAATCCAGACACACCCATTACCGCAAAACATCTCCTAAGAAAGTGTACTCACCTAGTGACTTCACTAAGACCAAAGCAAAAAAATAATGGTTATGGCAACAATGGTTGCGTCAGACTTCAAGTTTTAAATGGATTCCTAAATGTGCAAATGTGTGTAACACTAACATAATGGAACCCACTAACTCTTGGGTTCCATCGCTTCTATCATACCAATCTGTCTTCGTTGGGTGTGATTCAACTCGCTCGTTGATTGTTGATAGCGATGTACCCGGCATAATATGCAATCTAAAGCTGTTAGTAAATTTTGTTTCAAAGTTCATTGGTACCGGCCGATTCGAATGATCATTTTGCTGCAATCATGGGATATGGAGATTATGTTAATGGAAACATAGAGATCCGGTGCTTATTATGTTGAAGGTCTTGACACAACCTTTTCGCTTGGACAATTCGGATGATGGTTTGAAGTTCGCTTCGCTTCCAAAACATGTTATGCGCTGCGGATTTGAAGGTCATGATTTACTCACCTACATCGGAGCACAAATCTTTATGCGATTCCTATGTCTGATATGATTGCATCTTCACCGATTTGTCTTCTCTCAAAAGCAGCTTCGACAAAATCATGGTTATGGCACAAAAGGCTTTCTCATTTAAACTTCAAAACCATGACTGAACGCGTCATCATAAGTTAGTTGATGGTCTTCCAAGGTTCCGATACACCAAAGATCATTTATGTTCTACTGAACAAGGAAAGAGCAAGAGATCTAACTTTCCATCCAAACCGTAACCAAGTTCTCACCATGTTCTTAATTTGCTTCATATATGATTTATGTGGCCCCATGGTACAAAGTGTGAACGGAAAACGATACATTCTGGTTATTGTTGATGACTATTCACGATGGACTTGGGTCTATTTTCTTCGAACTAAAGATCAAGCTCCAACAATGATCATCACCTTCTCACAAAGATTCGTGTTCCACTCCCAAAACACCGTCGCATTATAAGAACATAATGGAACTGAATCTAAAAATCAAACACTTCGTGCTTATTTTGAGAAAGTTGAATCACACATCGCATCGACACTACTCCCTGAACAAAATGGTGTTGTTGAAAGACGAAACCTAACGCTAGTGGAGGTCGCCGAACGATGTTGATTTTCTCACAATTACCGGATGCTGTCAAGCCGTTTCAACCATTGTTTTACTCAAAACCGCTCCATCATTCATACGCCATAATAAAACTCCATATGAGATTGTTCACAACCAGAAACCGATATCGATATTTTCATGTATTCTAAGTAACCGTGTTATCCGAAAATGATCGTGATGATATTGGTAAACTTCAAATGTAAAGCCGACATTGGAGTGTTCATTGGTTACCGTGAAAATTCGAAAGGATTTAGAGTTTGGAATCGCGAATCCCCGACAAATGATGGAAACCATTCATGTCAACTTTGATGAGCTTACGATATGGCTTCCGAGCAAACCGCCAGGACCCGTGATCCAACCGTTTAAATCCTTCTTCATCACTGTTCCACCCATGGAATTCACTCACAACAATTGGAAACATTGTTTGCTCCTCTCGTTGATGAGATTTCAAAGTAGTGCTCCAGATGTATCGATCAAGCTTCACGCGACACCCTCGATCATATTCCAATACCCATACACCGCTCCACAACAACAATCGTTGCACCGTGATGCACCAATAATGATTCTCAATCAACAAGAACACATTGCATCCAACACCGACATAATACCGATGAATCACAAAATCAAGAAGTACCGACCGCAGATTATGACTAAATGCTTTTTCAATCCATTTGCTCCGGCCCAACCATTCCGCATATCATGGAAGTCATCTTCACGCAATTTGGAACCGCTCTAATATGCATGCAACATTCAATCACCACCTCTCACACATAAATGGACGAAAGATCATCCCTTAGTAAATGTGATTGGCGATCCTTCTAACCCAAAGGATGACTTAGACAACGACTTCATAACCGATGCGTCAAACTTGTGTTTATGCACTAACCGCTTGTCATGATGAACCACGAAACATCAAAGAAGCTATGACATATGACAATTGAATTGAATCAATGCAAGAAGAGTTGAATCAACCAAACGCCTCGAAGTCCTGGGAACTTGTTCCAAGACCGATGGGATTTATGTTGGACATGTGATCCGAAAACAAACTAGATGTCAAGGCAATGTTATTCGCACAAATCTCGCCTTGTGGCTAAAGGGTATTCTCAAGAAGAAGGAATCGATTATGAAGAATCGCTTGCACCAGGGCTCGACTTGAAGCCGTAGGATATTTTCGCATACGCATTCACCAAGAATATCACGATTTATCGATGGATGTAAAAACGGCGCTTCGAATGGTCAACTCCGAAGAAGTTTATGTGGGTCAACCTGACGGGTTCGCTGATTCAGATCATCCTAACTACATGTACAAGCTCAAAAAGGCTCTTTATGGTCTTAAACAAGCCCCACGGGCATGGTACGACAAACTGTCAAAATTTCTTCTCACTAATCAGTACCAAAGGAATCATGATCCAACATTTTTCATTCAACGCCACGGGGAGGATATTTTGATTGTTCAAATTTATGTTGATGATATCATTTTTGGTTCAACACATAAAAAGTACTAAAACGCTTTTGCAAAATTAATGAAACGAAATTTTGAAATGTCCATGATGGGTGAACTAAAGTTCTTCTTAGGACTTCAGGTTCATCAATCTCCTCGTGGCATATTTTTAAATCAGTCCAAATATGCTCTTGAAATCTTAAAGAACATGGAATGACCGGTTGGATACTTATAACACACCTATGTCCGCAACCTCACCAAAGTCGGACGCCGATTTACATGGGAAAGTGATGACCCTACAAAATACCAAGTATTATGGGTCTCTCATGTACCTAATGTACCAACAGACTGACATTGTCTTTGTCAGATATCTTTGTTCCCGCTATCACGAGACCAACTGAAAGACCCCTCAATGAGGCTAAAAGAATCCTTCGCTACGTAAAGGGAACCATTCACTGGGAATCGTATCCAAGGATTCCGGTTTGCACTAATCGCTTTTTCAGATGCTGATCACGCAGGGTGTTTAGACACACGCAAAAGTACATCCGGTGGAGTTCATTTCTGGAGATAAACTTGTGTCTTGGCAAATAAAGAAAAAGACCGTACATCCATGTCATCAATGTAAGGGAATACGCTGCTGGGCGTCAAAGATGTCAGTGTCGAGATAATTTGGATGAGATCACAACCTGATGGACTACGGCTTTGTATTCAACAAGATACCAATGTATCGTGGACTCCAAGAGTGCTATTGCCATCTCCTCGCAACACGCTCAAAGATTCCAAGTCAAAGCATATCGCACTCCGATATCATTTCATCAAAGAGCATGTCGAAAAGGGTACAATTGAATTATACTTTGTGGGTACTCAATACCAATTGGCGATTTGTTCACTAAAGCTTTGCCACCGCAAGGTTTACCGAGCTTGTCCATCAAATTGGTATGGTGTTTGACTCCGTAGATCCGAATCTTTACTCAATCGCTTTTAAAACGCCAAACACCAAAACATATTTCTTTGTAAATACATATTTCAAAAACAAAATACAAAAATATAAAATCTTTCAAAATTCAAAAAGATTTTTTTTATTAAAAAAAAAAAAAAAAAAAAATTGGGACTTTGAAATTTTTACATAAACATTCATTGATTCTGTTTTTCAGTTAAACCTTGAGTTCGAATTTTCATAAGCACAACAAATCTGATAATATGTTTTTACAACGTATTAATCCGATTCAAATTCGGCTCAAGAAGGCTATCTCAAATATATTTCCGTGATTGGAGGGGAGTACTTGTGTTCAACGAAAACAAAATCTTATTCCACGAAGGACCATGTGGTACGCTTCAGCTGCCACAATCCTATAAAAGGAGCCGAAAGCTTCATCAAGTTGATTAAAACTTATCAAAACTTTTATTTTTCAAAGTTTTGCTCAAACAACAAGTACTTCCCCTTATGTTTTCAAACCTTCAAAAGTTAGTATCACTTGTTGAGGGGGAGTATTTGCAAAATCTTTGTTCTAAATCAAATGTTCTTGAAATCCATTTCTTCCCAAAGGAATTTCAAACACTCAAAAGCATATTTTAATCAACATGTTTTCAAAAACAAATTCATATGCTATTTTTGAATGGGAGAAATGTGATTAAAATTGTTGATCAGGAAGTTATGGAATCTCATAACGTGCTCGACTCGTATATCACCAATGAATTGACGATCTTGAATGTCGAAATCGAAAAGATTTGTCTTCTAAGACTTATCTTAGTAGAATGTACCAACCCGAAACACTCTTGATTGACATGAACTTTGATCGTCTAACCTCCTTTTAAAGGAGAGTTTACATCTTCAAGGTAGTTATTAGAGCTAGTTGTCACCTAAAAGCCGATAATGGAACTCTTTAACTATACAACGTAATCGCGTGGAATTGTCTATCAAGAGTCGATCAATTCAAAAGTGCGAACTCTTCCGCCTCGTGCGATTTCTGCCAAACTCATAAGCACATGAGGGGAGTATTTCAAAAACCAAAACTCTCAAGGTGTTGGCAAAACATGTTTTTCATCATAAACATATTGAGAGATTTTTCAAGAAAAGTTTTTGTGGCAACATAGGATAGTCATGGAGTTAAAAGGTGACTAAGTTTAGGAATAAACGTCCTATGATCCGCCAGAGTCGGAGGGATCTACCCAAGGACATCACAAATAGTTAGTATCTAGAAGTCCTTAGGTATGATTAAAAAAGGAGAAAATGAGAATCGGAGAAAGAAGGAGTTGAAGAATTAAAAAGAAAAGTTAAAGAAAAAGGTGAAAAGAAATAGCCCTCCAAATTATTCAACTTAGGGCGCATAATCGTCTATATGCTACCGTTGTCACAAGATGACACCGGTATTGAAGACAAAGTCGCATGGACCCAAAGGACTAATGCACTAAACCTTCTTAATCACTCAAGTTCTCTCAAAAGAGCTTGTTTCATTCTCACAGGAAACCCTACGTAATCTATCGACTCTCTCTTAGAGATTGATGGTATTGAAGTTAGGAGACCCTCTCCTAGTCTCTCGCTTAGGAAAATCAAAGCGCACTAATCGAAGTCTAGAGCCATGAGATTTATCAAAAGATTTCTTAGGAACACTTAAATATTTCATCACTTGTTGTTCAAACAATAAGAACACAAGTGACACTTTTCAGAGTCCTAAGGCATCTTAGAATCGCCAAAACATTTATGAGGGAATTCACAATTGTGATCCTCTGATTGAATGGAAATTCTCCGCAGGGTCAACATCAAAGTACCGACAAATAGTCACTTGTAACTCCTTGTGGGTTACGCTTTAGTGTGTCTCAAACGGCCTACGTCATGGGTGATGCTTCTGTACCTCAGCGACTATCTCGAACTGAGGGGCGTATTTCGACATCGTGTTATCTCACTTGTGGGACTCCAGTCAGAATTTGAGAATTAGAGATGTGTTTTCACACTATGCCGTTAACACTCTCGAAGTTCAAACTTGTAAGTGCTGGATTATTTCTAACCCATGTTTTATGTTTTCTTCTTATGGATGCTCACGGTGAAAAAGATCGCACTCTTCACATGCTCATACCAACATCAACACAAATTGAAGTTCTCTCAAAAGGCAAAGAAAATTTCTGAAAGATTCTACATCAAAGTCAAAGAATCCGCAGTTATGAGATAAAGATCAAAGTTAAAAATTGAGAGCTTCAAATATACGAATCACAAACTTCATCAGAAGTATGAGCATGCCGGAAATGACTTTCATCACTAACAACAAAGATGTTGATAAAAGGCAGATTTCACAACCGATCACAACAACAAGAACAAAGAACAAAGATTCAAAGAATCAAAGACGCCACAAGCTATGAACGCCAAAGAAGTTCAAGACGTCAAACGACCTAAACAAGACAACAAATGATGACCAACCCTTAGGGGGAGATTGTTAGGAACATGTTTTATTATCAAGTGTAGGTCATTTCATTTGTAATAGGTCGTTAATATTTATGGTTTATAAATGTTTGTAATTAGTTTCACGTACTCATGTAGTAAGCCCATGAGTCAGTGATAGAAGGTTCTTCTGAACAAGCGGGAAACACCCCTACTTATGTAAACACTATAAATACCCCCTCCCTAGAAAGGAGAGGGTTGTTGGTTCTAATTGCAATTATCATTTTCACTAATCATTCATTAGTTCCTTCCACTCTCTCTCTCTATAACTTTCTCTCTCTAGAAATACATATTGTTGTGATAAAATGGTGACCTAACACACAAGCTATGGCCAATATGCCTTGGAGGTAAACCCATATCATCCTTTCTGTTGTATGCAAACGAACCCTCTCAATTAGGTTCTTTTTTATGTGTTCTTATTGTTATTGTCCTCTTTAGTTTTGAAACTTATTGTGTAAGCATATTAGCATGGCCTTATGAGATCTTGACCTTAATATCTGTTGGTTTGTGGGAGTCTTAAAACACGACAAGACAACTAAATGTGTATGAGCCGATGGGGGCACACGCAATAAACACGAGTATACGTGTTGAACGTTAAAACTATACTTGAATTATACGTTACCCGTTATGCATTATTATGACCCAATCAATAATATGACCCATGGGCTTTTATGAGTTCTGATATGGGTCGTTTGGATAAAGCCTTGGGCTTGTGTGATCCTAAACCGATCGGGTGTTAGAGTATGAATGGGTCTTGGGTTTGTTTATTACTTGTCGACCTAGACATGTACTCCTAATAGGGTTGGGATTAGTAGACTATATAAACAAACACATCCTTCACTAAAACTCACGCATAACATTATTTTACTATCCCTAAAACCGATCATAATATCCTGCTGCTGTTTCTTGGTTGTTTGGTAAAACAAGTCGACAAAGGAGTGTTTGGTTTTGATTCTAAACTTGAATTTGTGAGCAAGCGTTTAGATTGTTTGATTGGTGGTTGTTTTCTTGTTTCCTTGTCAACACACAACAGCATAAACAAAGTGTTAACTGCTCCTGCTTGTTGCTTTTTTTCTCGGACAGTTAAGGGTTTATATCGGATAAGTGGTGTCCGATATCGGGTAACATCTAAAAGCTGTTTTCCAGGTTGGTATATCTCGGACAGAAAAGTGAAGGTGTTTCCTGGTGGTTTCTGGACGTGTGGTGTATTCAAGATAATAAGGGTTGTTTGGTTTTATAGTTTACGTTCTCGACTAGCGTCTTAATCGAACGTATATGTTAATCGGGTTTGTGTGTGATACTCTTCGAGGTATCTATTTTAGATACTTTAGGTTTCGTATTGGTTTCTTGTTCCGTTACTAGAGATCAATTGCCAAGCAATGTTAGCCTTTCTATATCCCTTTTAATTAATTAATATTGTATTAATTATTTGTTTATTAAATACGTGCTTAACATAATTGCATTAACTAGATCCAATATCCGTTGCGCATCAGAGGCATTGTTAACTTGTTCTAAAATTCAACAAAGGCATCAATCACGAAGTCAACTGTTTTTGCGATTATTGGTTACACGTTTCTGAATTAATAAACATGTTTTAAAAGGCTGCATGAAATCTAGTTTAGTTATTTTGTTTTATTTTAATTTTGACAATTACATGCAATACCTGTGAAATTTTTAATAAATAATAACTAGTCACACACAAATTAAAATTATACTGATAATTAGGATTAATTTGTTAATTGTAAATTACTTGTTAATTTGAATTTAATTTACATGTGAATTATAATTACCTAGTTAATTAAAATTAAATTGTTAATTAAGAATTACATGTTAATTAAAATTACATGCTAATTAGAATTAAAAGTTAATTTGAATTTATTAATTGTTAATTAGAATTATTATGATAATTAGAATTACATATTGTTTATTAAATACATAAAATTGCGTAATTACTTGTTAATTGAGATTGACATGCGTTTTATGTGTTTTCCGGCCACAAGACCTACTCAATTGCTTTTCTAAGTGATTTATGGGGCGATCTAGGTATTACACCTAGTGACGGTCTTATGGTTCTCCGTTTGGGGAAGACTCGCAAGAGAACTCGGAACAATATGTGGTTATATATATTGATGTTTATGTTTATATGTTTGTGATTCCATTATATGCATTATTACTTGCTTTGACACCTAATTGTATGCAATATGGAATAATACATATCGAAACCATAACATTAATATTGGTCTTTATTTACACGCCTAAATACCATGCTCATTGTGACCTCCTATTTGATTCGTGGAAAAGTTTTTGTAAATAAAGTGACCTAATATATGAAACACGTTCTCAAGAATTTAAAAACTAGACGCTATGGACACTTGGGATGTACGGCTCACCCACTAGAACAAACTCAGGGGGTTCAAAGAGGTGCGCACACCGCACCGAAAGGATGTCTAAGGTTATGATTCAGGGCTTACCGGTCCTCTGCCATCACTGCGGCGCTCGATGGAGCTACCGTGAACCATGATGATCACTACAGGTCATTACCAAAAGTTTTTAAAATCAGTGTTAACAAAGTTGTTTTGCATGCTTCTTTGTACACGACTTTTACAACATTTATATGTGCATACCTATTTTTAATTTTCAGTCTATGCCATCCAACTATGAACACGTGCACTAGGATTGACTTCTCTGGTCAGACCTAAGGGCCTTTCCAACCCATGGTAATTATCTCTCACCGGGTTAGACCTCCTGGTTATTTTTACACATACTTGGTCGACTTATCTCGAGTTAACTGTCAGAACCTCGAACGCGAGGCATAAGATGAGAACTAAACATGCTTTTGACATTATTACTTGATACTAATGCCTTAAAAAGTCTCATAAATCTAAGAGTTGCATTATGCAATTAACGCTTACCTCTTGTCCTATTTTTATACATGGTCGATCTATGGTATTAAGTGGGGTTGCAGGATGGATCTTAGTCTTATTAGTAATTAATTGGGTAGTTAATTCTTTTAAGAATGTAATTATCGAAAATACTAGAATTGAACTTTTTATGTTCTGATAATTGTGTTATTGCAACATAATTCGTAAACAAAGTTGTTTTTCTTCGAAAGACAAACTTAGTCTCTTTTCCTAGTAAGAAGAGTGAGACTTATTCCTATCTTTTCTCCTTAGTTGACTAACTAAGATAGGATTCCAAATTGATAAACTCGTTTATGATCTTTCATTACCCTTTCGTGGTCTAGAGTTAATTGAAAGATAGAATATTTTGTGTAACTGGAAACATTGTGTTTAGAGCTACCAAAATAAATAACATCCTGCACTCGTCATGATGTATGAGTTTAAACTGCAAAGAGTAAAGAAATTACTAGGATATTTGCTAGGTAATTTTCTTGGACTCTTATTATTCCTAAAGTGCTAATTACCCTTGGGGTTATGTAGACGATAAAGGAGGAATTGCATGCTAAAGATTCAAGTTAATTGAATAAAAGAATGGCTAGTCCATTGTCTACATAAGTAAAACTTCATATACTCTGCTTAATACCTAAGTACATGCTACCGTAGGCATTGAAGAGAATAGAAAGTATATAAACTGCTAGATGCTTCTACCGAAATGTAACACTCACAATGTTGACAAATCCAAAGGGGAGCAGTTGCATTTTATTACTGAAATATCATTCATGTAATGTTGTCAGTTTCAGTGGGAGCTATGGGATTTATTTCCTGTTAGTCACCCATATCATTTCAAACTAGCTTTGAAATAATCCATTACTTTCCGAATATGAACAACCATTTCTTAAAGGAAAATTGCATTTTATTTTATAAGATAACACGTTGCCTTCCCCTGCACGCTTCCTGAAGCGTTATATATAGAATAATAATCCACAATTCCTTATTAAAGGTTATGGTTCTAAAACTACTTATGATATCTATGACATTATCATATCGTTTGAACAATCAATCACGTGTTGTTTGTTTTCATAATATGATGTTGTACCTTTCACAAGTGGGAGAAATCTCAAAGTGTGTGCAAGGAACAACAATATTATTGGTATCTCTTGACCGCAAGGTAAAGGAAACTAATAATTCTACTAGGACTTAAACACATTAGATGTTTAATGCCCTACTACATGTAAATAAGAATTCTACTAGGACTTAAACACGCTAGATGTTTGTTGCCTTACTACATTCAAATGTCATGATATAGTGTAAAGATACTTCAACATTTGACTACATGTTTTAGTCAACATAATTATGGTTATATGATAATGATCATAATTCTGAAGTATAAAATTAACTTGAAATTACTATAGAATTCAATAGTTTGCGTTCATGATTACTTTTGTTAGTATAATTATGCTTACATGTTAAGACATAATTATAAAGTCCTTGAATTAATCAGTGACTTATAACATAATGTATATATATGGTAAAAGTGTTATGTCTTCTAGTTAACACATAAACATAAGGCCTTTGAATTATTCAAAGACTTATAATGTATTATTGAAATATTATGTTTTCTTGTTAACACATGAACATATAATCCTTGAACAGTTCTGTCTTCTTGTGAACACGTGAACATAAGGTTCTTGTATTGTTCAATGAATATACATTATTGCATGCACTTGGTTCGTAAATACTTTATATGCAATTTGGCTTGACCCAATTGACAAGTATTTGGCCCAAAGAGAATTAAGTTATCTATAGAATTCTGATATAGTTTCACAATTCTAATAACTCATAGGATACCACTTCATCATGGTATGTCTAATGTTTAGATCAAACCTTATTCATATCGTTTGGTTACTGATAGCTTTAATTGCTCTACCTCCAAAACATATCAAGGTTAGAAATTGCGTGTGTCGTGGATACACTCAATATAGTTCAAACCTAGAAGGTATTCAAGACAACCCATAACTGAAAACCCTAATTCATTAGGGATTTGAGGTCTTACCACTCAAACCAGTTGAATCATAAACCCTTTTGGATTTTTGATTTTTCTACACTTCCTAGCTTGAAGATTGTAGTTTTGGTGTTCTTCCTAGCTTGACAAAACATAAAACTGTTGCTAGAGCTTTTGGTTAAAGAGTGATACTAAATTAGAGTTTTTCTATAAACCCTAATTTGAGTTGTTGGAAGGAATTCCATTATGTCTTGATTTAAGTTCTGAATTTGTTAAAATCTTATGAAGCATTTTATTAACAAATCTTGAGATGAGAATTTAAAATGTATTTTGTGATTCTCCATAAAGAACAATTTATTGTTGCTTAAATACTTAGTATTTAGAGAATTGTCTCTACTTACAAAAGTAAGTGGGAGCATATACATATCTCAAAGTTTTTGAGAACAAAATATTTAACCTTCTAAGATGCACTTATTAATGTCATACTAAGGTTAAACATGAAAATGTCGACCGAAGTATAATGATTACTCTCATTCATAAATCCGAAAGGATGCCTCATCACTTGAGTGATATTTTATATCAATGCTGATGGATATAAGTTAGAAGATTATTGTAAATCAGCTAACTACTAAAATATATTATCACATCTTGAATCTGATAAATGTTTTAGAACTATGAATGATAAGATGCATTCCTTAAAAGGCAAATCGAGTTTTGAGCTTGATTGTTATTTCACCTAACAGTTAACCTATGAGGTTGGAATGAGTTTCTTTTGAAGAAAGACTCACAAGAACAAAATTGTATACATATTAATGTCTGGCATTTTATAAGAAGTTTTTAATCATACTTAAGCAATTGACTGTGATTAAATTTTCTTATATATATACACGCATTAATTATATAAAGATATTTAATTGTCATACATGTGATTTGTATGTAGAATATGACAATTAAGATTTATAACTTTTTCTTTATGATTACCTTTTGCGAGGACGGTGTGTAATCAAAAGGGTTATGAATATATATAATCTTTATGTAGTATACAATATTTATGCAATCCAAGTTTGGATTGAATCATGCATTTAAGAGCTGAGATCTTGAATTTAATTACAATATGATTCTGGTTGAATTAAGATAACTCTTGAGTATATCTGACATTGAGTGGGAGCATTGTGTTTTTCCTTTAAATTTACATGTTGAAGATATCATTCTATTTAAGCTAGATATTTATCCTTAAGCTTGGAATGAAACTTCACTTGGAATTTTGGGAATAAAACAAACAACCTTGGAATAGATGTTTATATGGAATAAAGAAATGCGGAAAATTAAGTCTGACACAAATGCAATATATCATTCGAGCAAGTCTTAAATGATATATTTCACTTTGAGTAATTTATTACATGGATGGAAACCTTATGTTGTTTTAACTAAGGATTCATCATGTATATATTATATTGTGTATAAGACTAGTTGTTGCTTTTGTATAAGAACAAAATGAGTTGACAACAACAATATCTAATTGAGAGAGTTTAGATTATTGTTAATATTAATGTTTACGAATTATAAATCATAGTTGTGTATAAGTACAAATGATGCTAGAGGATTATTAATACTAGTTGTAGTAGGATTTCATCTTTTATGATAAATCTACTAACTAGTTATGCTCAACATAGAGCATTGTTGCATTACACATTAATGAATGAGAATACTTTACACTTTTAGAAACTGTAAAGATGACTGTCAGTATGTTGTTGACTTTTACTATCTCATGCAAGGTAAGACAACATCTCCATACTATAATTCTTTCAATGGTATGAGCATATGAGATAAGACACTCATCTTATATTTCAAATCACTCACTATATGTGATATTTGAAACAAGCATTCGGAAAGTTTACTCAGATAACTATTTAGTTTTTCTTGTAAAAGAAAGGTTGATAATGTTGGAAACATTAGGATTCAACTTACTAAATGAGTTTCATGCATATCTGTTTTAGTATTTGGATAATTGGGATTGATAGACAATTTTACTTTATGATGAATAAAGATACTTGGTATTTGTTATTCATTCATATAATAATTGTTATCCTATATTTGCATGTTTAATCCTTGAATAATTTTATTATTCTAAATATGTCCATTGTCGGTTAACAATATGGGAATATTGTTATGATAAGGCAAATGTGAGTGTTGGTTATAATTCTAACGAAAATTCGGATTGTTCCCACCAAACTCATATGTATTCACTAGAGATGCATATTGATTCCCCAACTTTCAAACATTTACTTTTGGATCCTTGTCATAAGTAAAATATTGAAAATGGTTTGTTATCTTCATCCTTAGACTTGAGATACAAGCAAGTTTTGTTATGTGTGGATATCATTTTTTGTAAGTATACGCAAAACGCTATCCGAACAAGGTAGTTATAAAAGCTATATTTCGGAGTGATGTGAAGCAGCATCCACAACACTTGTAGTCAATAAAGGATTTGTTACTCCACTTGATATGTGCAGAAAGATACCATGGCGCCTCTCCAGAATTAATAAGATAATTTTTCGGCCGAACCCAAAGGGTAATGCAAGATGATTGATATGTGCAAAAACACATATCATTTCTTTATCAAATCAGACCCAAAATAACCAAGAAAGAGCCTTTTATTGCTAATATTTGTTGTTTTCTTGAGTTTATGCTTGTGCAGGTACGGATATATCAAAACACGCAAAAGTTAACCAAATCTGACAAAAACTCGAGCACGAGAGATAAAGAGTGCTAAAGCTGAGCCGGAAGGTCAGAATTGTGCATTTGTGAAGATTTCTATGCTAAAAGGATGATTTGTGAAAGGCTTGATCAAATTTACAGAATTGTCAGAATCAGTCCCTGAACTTTCATCAATTGGCAGAATATACCTCTAAAGTTTCAGAATTTACAAATTCAGCCCTTGGTTATTTGAAGAATGACAAGAATGGTCCTTGGAGTGCATTTTCAGAATTACACTTTTAATCCCTGGATTTTCAGCTTGTACACTTTTGGTCCTTATATCACATTATGGATCCACTTTACATCCTAAGTCCAAACTATTAAAACCTGTAGGCCCAAAACCTTTCAAGCCCACACCTGCTACCACACACTCGGTCCATCCCAAGCCCAAGTCAACCCAATTTACAAACCCGGTCAACAAATCCTAAAGCGCCAATTTACCCACCCCTTTTACTGCTTATCCTTTTCATCCCCCATTTACCTGTAACTCCAAAGTTACCCCAATCCACAACCTCGTACTAGCATCTTGGGAAAGCTTCTAGAAGCTGACATGGCAGAAGACAGCAGATAAGAATGACAGAGTGGCAGATTCAAGCAATCCTATTGGCCAAGACACCTCACCACAATGATCAAAGGCTGAGATTGATTGAGTAGAGACCAAGACAGAATCAATGAACGAAATTTGAGCTTTTGGGTCCTTCCCAAACCCTAGCAGCAACCCTCCTCCTCAGCTATAAATATGCCCCCTTTGTATCACAAGAGAGTTGTCTTTTTTAGTGTCTAAATTTCTGTCTTTTTAATGTCTTATTGTATTACTGCTTATTTACTTTCTTAAAGTCTCTTGTACTCAGAAGTTTTAATCAATAAAAGTTGTTTCTTTTTTTTTAAATTCTGTCACTTATTTATGTTTAAGTTTGTGCTCAGTCATGGTTGATTAAGATCTTCTCCATTCTCATAATCTCACTTAAGCTAGCTAATAGCTTATTTGTGAGTCTTGAGTTTTATTTACATTAGTCTTTTTAGTTTTACAATAAGAAATTCAAAACGAAAAATAATAATAAAAAAAATAAAGTCAAAAAGTCAAAACTGCTTATTAGCTTAATCTTCTGCTTATTTACTGTTTTATATGCTTAATATAGTATAATATAGTTATCTACCATATTAGTTTAGTTTTTAAAATATATTCTCAAAGTTTTCATAAAAAATTTCAAAAAGAAAGATAAAAAAAATATAGCATTTTTATCATAGCTTATGTATAGCGCTTATTTTCAGTCTACAAATGCTTTTTCAAGTCATGTCACAGCTTATTAGATAAACCTCTTTCACAAAACAAAACTCAAAAAGTCTTTTCCTTTGAAAAACTACCAAACATCCTCCATAAAGGGGTGTTTGGCACAGAGCTTGTATCCTCTTTGGTCATTTAGTGAATTTAATATAGCTCTAATCAAGTCTCATTAGTAGTTTAAGAACTTTTTATCATTATTACCAAGTTTTATAGTGTTAAGGTCAGTTTTCAAAATTTTGAGTTTTAATAATCCTTATAACAAATTCCTACAGAAAAAATTGGTTAAGGTTCCTTTTAGCTGTCGTTTTGGTTGTCATTGAGTCTATTTTTGAAGTCTAAGTCAGTGGTGTAAGGGTCAAAGCTCTTGGGTCAGTTTGGGTTTTCTTTCAAAATTTTGTCAAAACAGCCCAAACCATCATTTTCACACAGTAGTTTTAGCTATTTTTAATGATACTTGATTACATTTGGTATATCTAATTAAATTCTATAACGAGATTCTAAATGGTTAAACTATATGGAATGATTTGTGATGCAGGTTTAACTGACCAGGTCTTAATATTTATAGTGTCTCGCTATACCTATGTTCTACTCTAATGCACTAACGGGCAGTGTACCCGGTCGTGTGTAGTGTAGTAAATGGTAAAGCCGAGGTCGTCCCAAGAGCTATGTGTTTCGGATAATTACTAAGTCTAATTGTCACAGAATATTAATGGTTTGATAGGGTTTTAATTAATTAAACTATTAATGCATAATATAAAAGCAAATAAATGGTAGAAGGAAAATCAATAGAGGAATAGTGGTGCTAACCTAGCTAATCCTCCTAACTAGTTATGTCTACGTCTACCTACTTCCAATTACTTCAGGTGGGGTCAAATTTGAGAGGACAGCCTTTGGTCAATTCGCCCTAACCTATCAGCAAAGATGCCACCACAGAGAAATCATGCGACCGCCATAAGTCTTGTTGTTCCCGGTCCCCTAAGTCGAAGTCATTAAGTACTACTACATGCTAGATTCTAAATAGTGAGTGCCCGCCATTAGAACTTAGACACTACACCCCCAATTCTTAAGTTCATCCAAACGATAGGTGATCGGGCGGTCAAATCGCACAAGTAGAAAGGGTCGCCATTGGTCATATCTTACCCTTCCCGCCTCATCCGCCACCTAGGGTCATTGGTCATATCTCCTAGGCAATTGGCTTCTATCGCCATTCAAAACTACCGAACCAAGGGTGACTACCAAAGAACTATGCATGCATACACTTAGAAATAATTGTACGGAAGTAAAGGTAAACGCAAACAAAACAATTAAGGAATCATAACTAGGCTAGCACCAAAGGGTGATTAGCCGCTCATATTAATCATGCAAATCAATTCAATATTCAAAGATACGAAATACATGAATTGAAAGTAAAATAAATAATAAACGCTAAAGCTTATCGTAATGGTGTGACTTCTCCCTTGGAAATAGCTCCATATGCTTCCCTAGACTTGCCTTGAGCTTTTTCCCACGTTTTCAGAGTGTTGTGTGTGGAATGGGATGCTTTGAAATGCTGGAATTCGTGGGGTATTTATAGGCTAGGTCTGGGCTATGGCGTAACCCATAGAGGAGTTACGCCAGAACCTTCTATTTCTCCGAATGCACTAGATCTCTAGTTACTACAGAACCTAAGTGGTTACGCCAGTAGTCTTCAATAAACTCCTTACGTCGTAAGTGTTGCAATAGTTACCGTAAGTATCGCGCGTGGAACCTCTTTTGACCTAATGGAGTTACGCCGTAACCTTTGGAAGGAGTTACGCCGTAACCTCTTGATAAGCCGGAGTTCGGGTCACGCAATAGTTACACAGAATGTGAGAGATGAGTTATGTCGTAACTTCTTCCAAATAAGCATACTGTGATAAATCTTTAGTAATGTTTCCATTTCCGCGTCTCTTTAGCTCCAATGCTCGTAATTTACCTGAAAGTGTAAAAAAATGGAAAACAAGCGTAAATCCATATAAATGATATAAATAACGAGCATTATTGGGGGAAATAGACACTTAATATTCAGGACTATTTGATGTTATCAAATATCCCCCCCACTTGAACTCTATTTGCCCTCAAGTAGACCTTATTAGATAGATTCCTAAAAAGATATCTCCCAAAACCTAGAAAATATGAATTTACAGATCCCTTATGCTAGAATAAAACAAAGCCGAACACCTCACGAAAGGGGAACAATCACTCAAATCTCTCAACTATTCTAAGTGTCAATTTCGGGGTGATCACTCAATCGCGCATTCATAGCATGTATTCTATCATAAGCTTGGCGGTTACACAAATCTCCACCGCTAGAGTTAAGGGCTAAACAATTCTCGAAGGAAATATGGGTAGACACGACAAAGGTTAAGTGGTGACTCGTCATTACTAACATGTCACGCTAAGGGACAAAATCAATGAAATACATGACCAAATCCATGGCCAAGACACCAAAGATTGCTCGCTGCATCACCTAGACATGCTTCATGACTAAAGGGTAGGATAAGACATGGGATATATAATTGGTGTAAAATGAAAAACAAGTAGGTAGTCTATATCTATAACTAAGTCATCACCACTTACCGTCCTTAAAGTTCAAGCTTAGATGTCTAGAGACCGGATCATGAAATGCAAGGTAGATGCGTCATTAGAGGACGCCATGATGGGCACACTACCTTTTCTTCTTCAGTTGGTATACCTCCAACTCCAATCTTCTGATGTGACCGAGGTGGCCTCCTCGATACTAAACAATAAAGCTCATACTATAGTGCTTATAACAACGGACTTTACAAAATCATAACTCAATCAAATTTTCTTTTTTTTTAAGAATCAAACATGATAACATAACATCCCCCCACTTGAGATGAACAATGGGAATTCGAGGGGTCTTCAATGATCTTCATAATTGTTGTCGATGAAAGCGTGATTTCCAAACCTTTCCACTCGAACCTTAAACTTAGGCAAATGATAACTTCCCAATTACAAATAAAGACTACAGGGTAGGTCAAGGTGTAAGGGTGTAACGAAACAATATATTGGGGTGACAAAATGAAAGGAATGGCTCAGAAGGGTGTATCTAGGGTATCTTGCACTAAAGGGGAGTGCAACAAAAGGGTTTCACATGGGGGCCGAAAAGTCGAGGTGACTAATCGATAGACTCACAATGGTAGGCTGTTTGGGTGATAATCCTATAATACTGCCTTCTAAAACTGAAAAGTCTAAATACATCGAGCTAACTCAACATACCTCGTCTATGGTCTCGAAATGATGCAAAGGCCAAGTTCTAAAGTTTACAAGCTACCGGCACACTCATAATTTGGTGGATTTGGGGTAAAATATTTGAAACGGATAAGGATAATCTCACCATGTAATATCAAGGGTTGTATGTGCTCGGCTAAGGTCTAATCTAGTTAGGTTTGGAAAAACATGTCAAAATTTTAAAAATGGCATAATTTTTCAAAATAAACTAGAAAAAATGAGGGCGAAATAAAGTTCAAGAGATAATTCTACTCCCGTCCCCCCACTTGAATTGTACAAAGTCCCTTTTGTACTAGGCATTAAAATAAAGGTGAAGAGAAAGGTAGAATTAGAGCGAGAACTTCCCTAAAATTTGCTCCAAAAGAAGAAGGCCCACAAGAAAGGATCGTGCCTTCGTTTAAGCGTCATGAACAAACTTCAATCCCTGAAATCACAATACCGACAAGCATAATTCTAAAAAGAAAAAATAAAATGAAAAACAAACCTAACTCACTTTTGTAGGTATTGTGATTTCAAGTTTTCAGGTACCATGGAAGTTGTTAACATCGATGACCTCACTCTTGAGGAATACTTGGCATTGACTAGAGCAGATTAAGGGCCAGGTCTCGTAAGACCGGAAATCGGAGCGGATGTTCGTTTTGAGATTAAAAACCAATTTATGAGGGAGCTTCGCGCTAACCCTTTTTCAGAAACAAGGACTAAGACGATATGAGCACGCGTTGAAAATGTCCTATACATCGCAAGCCTTTTCAACATTCCGGGCGTGTCTCATGATGTGTTATGCTCGTGGTCTTCCTATGACTCTAACCGAGCAGCCTTTAAGATGGATCGAAAGATTGCCAGGCGCTTAATACTTGGGCACTACTTAAGAAATACTTTATCCAAAGATATTTCCCACCATCAAAGATTTCTAATCAACTCTTGGAGATCCACAATTTCAAACAAGAAGACGATCTAAACTCGATCAAGCTTGGGACAGATACAACGATCTTCTTTATAAGTGTCCTACCAATGATCTTAATAACCACCAGAAGGTCAATATTTTCTACAAAGGAATAAATGTAACTACGAGACAGATGTTGGATTATCAAGGACCTATCCCGAATATGACTCTACTCTGCAATAGAAGCCATTTAAAAAATGGCGGACCATTCTCAAAAATGGCACGACGGTGGAAGTAAAAGAAACCAAGGTGGAAGTTTCGACGGAATTGCAGCAATCGCTAGTAAAATTGAAAGCCTTAGTCGAGATATGCTGAAAGTCAGAGAAACCATTCATGCCATTCAAGTCGGCTGCGAAAACTGTGGTAGGGGACATTTGACTAAAAACTGTCCTAAAGACGACAAGAAAGATACGATCGAGGAAGCTAAATACGGGGAAAATAGGCCCTTCTACGGGGATAATCGTAATGGGTTTCTTGGAGGACCCCCACCGTATTATGAGCGTAATGAGAGAAGAGCTAACCTGGAAGGGATTATCAACAAGTACCTTGTAGACAATACCAAGAGGCAAAAGGAGCAAGAAGAATGGCTTAAGAATTTCCAAGATAACACATACAAAAACCTCACGCCCCACTGAAACATCACTTAAGAACTTGGAAACTCTAATTGGAAAGCTTGGCGACGAGGTTCAAAGAAGGAACGAAGAACAAAAGAGCAACTCTACTATATGTAAGGTCAGTGTTCTCGACAACAACAAGTGCTCTAATGAGTCTGGATACCATGGCTTAAAGTGAGTTACGCGCGAATCACACTCCGATCAGTTTGCAGAACCCAAATTCTAGCAAAGATACAAACAACAACCCCAAAAGAAGGAATCATTGGTGTAAAAGTATTGCAATTGATGACGGAGAATGCTACAATTTGTGGGCCTCATGTGATCCTCGGAAAACCTGCGACGGTGGTGTTGATAAGAAAAGAATAGAAGATGACAGATACAGATGGACTACTCTGAATGACGAAGAAAGGGTAGCCAAGTTCTCAATTAACGAAGTGGAAGGGCCACCCATCAAGCATTACTGCAAACCTTTACTCATCATTGAAGATGAGATCACTAACGCTTAGCCAACGTGCAATCCTTTTCGTGATTATTGCAACGGAGGAGGGAATGTGAAGAACGAATTATGGATATGCCCAAACGAGTCTGGGAGACACGACGTTGATTTTGGAAATCTATCATTCAGTGATTGGTATTCCATTAGGTTCGAGGACGCGATAATTAATTCAACTCGCTCGTGAATCTGAAACGTAAATACGAGAAACACTTTCTTCGAGGAAAAACCATTAAAACCCTCGATGATATTCCTTCTGAAGATGACTATGACAAAGGAGTTAGGAATCATTGGTGCGAACAAATTAAAACCAAAGAACGGATAGTTTGGGCCTCCCTCAACCCTTTTGAGTATGAATGTGATGGAGGAAGCAAAGATCGAGAGAGTTGGGGAAGACGCAATTCCTTTGGAATTCGACTAATGATTCCGAAGAACGAATCTGCCTTGGCCGATGATCTCGGATTCAACGAGTGGATCAAAATCAAATACGGAAAAATTGACACGTTTACCAAAAAGAAAATCTAGGAAGGTTGTATGAGTAAAAATCAACCAAACAACGGTTCCGTGATAAAGAACCGTTGATGACACCAAAGACTCTATAAACAATGAAAAATGCAGACATATTCTCAACCAACTTGAAGATACCGATTCCGATAATGATTTCGATTATCTTGAGTTGCAAGGCGAAGACAGTTTCATCGATTCAGATGATGAGATCCACAAGAAACGATGCAAGCTTCTTGGCATCCCATTTAAAAGGCCACCTCCTATTATAGCTGAAAAATTTGAGTTTAGGGGATACCATTTGGGGCCTGAAGAAAATTTTTACAAGATACAGAAAATTGAAACCAAAGAATACCTGCAAGACTGCAACAAATGTCGGATGGGTTAGGCGCAACTTAATGAAAGATGTGGATGAAGTGGGGCAAGCTCAAAGGCCCCCATAGGAGCCCCACGGCTCTGAGTCTAACTTAAAGACTCGTTAATAAAGACAAGTGCTATTTCGGGAAGACAACCCGAATTATCCTTTTCTTTTGTTTTTATTCCCTTCGTTGGGTTTGTGTTTTCTAACCATTTTGGCAGGAGACAATGAAGTAATTACTACGCAGCTTGCGATTCAACAGAGTTACGGCGTAACTCATCTTGGTGATTACGCCAACCAACATTTTAGCAAAGAAATCTTGACGATTACCAATTACGGCATAATACCATCTCGGTTACCCGTAACTATTCGCTTCTCGTGTCATACCAGTTTTGCAAGTTACGGCGTAACTCTCTTATTGGAGTTACGACGTAACTCTTCTCTGCTTTAATTCTTTCATTTTAAAACACAATAACCTTGTATTAGTTTTTAAATGAACTTTGTGGGTGTGTTCCCTGTAAACCCTCACGAGACTTCACTCTCCACTTGGGACACCAAGTGGTTTAAAAGGCTTGTTGCATTCGCTAAATGCAACCGTGATTCCTACGAAAGTGAGTTAGGTCTATTTTTCATTTTGTTTTTTCTTTTTAGAATTATGCTTGTCGGTATTGTGATTTCACGGATTGAAGTTTGTTCATGACGCTTTAACGAAGGCACGATCCTTTCTCGTAGGCCTTCTTCTTTTTGGAGCAAATTTCAGGGAAGTTCTCGCTCTAATTCTACCTTTCTCTTCACCTTTATTTTAATGCCTAGTACAAAAGGGACTTTGTACAATTCAAGTGGGGAGACGGGAGTAGAATTATCTCTTGAACTTTATTTCGCCCTCATTTTTCTAGTTTATTTTGAAAAATTATGCCATTTTTTATATTTTGACATGTTTTTCCGAACCTAACTATATTAGACCTTAGCCGAGCACACACAACCCTTGATATTACATGGTGAGATTATCCTTATCCGTTTCTTATATTTTACCCCAAATCCACCAAATTATGAGTGTGCGGTAGCTTGTAAACTTTAGAACTTGGCCTTTGCATCATTTCGAGACCATAGACGAGGTATGTTGAGTTAGCTCGATGTATTTGGACTTTTCAGTTTTAGAAGGCAGATATTGGATTATCACCCAAACAGCCTACCATTGTGTGTCTATCGATTAGTCACCTCGACTTTTCGACCCCCATGTGAAACCCTTTTGTTGCACTCCCTTTAGTGCAAGATACCCCTAGATACACCCTTCTGAGCCATTCCTTTCATTTTGTCACCCCAATATATTGTTTCGTAACACCCTTACACCTTAGCCTACCCTGTAGTCTTTATTGGTAATTGGGAAGTCATCATTTGCCTAAGTTCAAGGTTTGAGTGGAAAGGTTTGGAAATCACGCTTTCATCGACAACAATTATGAAGATCATTGAAGAACCCCCGAATTCCCATTGTTCATCTCTAGTGGGGGGATGTTATGTTATCATGTTTTGATTCAAAAAACAAAGAAGTTGATTGAGTATGATTTTGTAAAGTGCGATGTTATAAGCACTATAGTATGAGCTTTATTGTTTAGTATCGAGGAGGCCACCTCGGTCACATTTGAAGATTGGAGTTGGAGTTATACCAACTGAAGAAGAAAAGGTAGTGTGCCCATCACGATGTCCTCTAATGACACATCTACCTTGCATTTCATGATCCGGTCTCTAGACTTCTAAGCTTGAACTTTGGGCGACTAAGTGGTGATGACTTAGTTATAGATATAGACTACCCGCTGTTTTTCATTTCACACCAATTCTACATCCCATGTCTTATCCTATCCTTTAGTCATATGTCTAGGTGATGCAGCAAGCAATCTTTGGTGTCTTGGCCATGGATTTGGTCATGTATCTTTGATTTTCTCTACTTCGCCGTGACATGTTAGTAATGACAAGTCACCCCTTAACCTTTGTCGTGTCTACCCATATTGCCTTCGAGAATTGTTTTGCCCTTAACTCCAGTGGTGGAGATTTGTGTAACCGCCAAGCTTATGATAGAATACATGCTATGACTGTGCGATTGAGTGATCACCCCGAAATTGACACTTAGAATAGTTGAGAGATTTGAGTGTTTGTTCCCCTTCGCAGGTGTTCGGCTTTGTTTTATTCTAGCATAAGGGATTTGTAAACTCATATTTTCCGTGTTTTGGAAGATATCTTTTTATGAATCTATCTAATAAGGTCTACTTGAGGGCAAGTAGAGTTCAAGTGGGGGATATTTGATAACATCAAATAATCCTGAATATTAAGTGTCAATTTCCCGCGATAATGCTCGTTATTTATATCATTTATATGGATTTACGCTTGTTTTCCATTGTTTTACACTTTCGGGTAAATTGCGAGCATTGGAGCTATAGAGACGCGGAAATGTAAACGCTACTAAGGATTTATCACAAGATGCTTATTTTGAAGTGGTTACGACGTAACTCGTCTCTCACATTACGCCGAACAATTGCGTGGACCCGAAGTCCAACTCATCAAGAGGTTACAGTAACTCCTTCCAAAGATTACGACGTATCTCCATTAGGTCAAAAGAGGTTCCACGCCGCTGATACTTACGCCGTAACTCTGATCACTTATGACGTAACCATGTTTATTGAAGACTACGACGTAACCACTTATAAGGTTACGCCAGTAATTCAGCAGATCTAGTGCATTTACGAGAAATAGAAGGTTACGGTAACTCATCTTTTGGTTACGCCGTAACCTTGCACTGCCTATAAATACCCCTAATTCCAACATTTCTAATCATCCCATTCCACACACAACACTCGAGAACGTGGAGAAAGCTCAAGGAAGGTCTAGGGAAGCATATGGAGCTGTTTCCAAGGGAGAAGTCACACCATTACGATAAGCTTTAGCGTTTATTATTTCTTTTACTTTCAATTCATGTATTTCGTACCTTTGAATATTGAATTGATGTGCATGATTAATAAGAGCGGCTAAGCACCCTTTGGTGCTTGCCTAGTTATGATTCCTTAATTGTTTTGTTTGCATTTACCTTTACTTCCGTACAATTATTTCTAAGTGTATGCATGCATAGTTCTTGGTAGTCACCCTTGGTTCGGTAGTTTTGAATGGCGATAGAGACCAATTGCCTAGGAGATATGACCAATCGAACCCTAGGTGAGCCGGACCGGAGACGGAAGGGTAAGATATAACCAACTGACGACCCTTTCTACTTGTGCGATTTGACCAACTAATCACCTATCATTTGGATGAACTTAAGAATTGGGGGGTGTAGTGTCTAAGTTCCTAACGGTCGAGCACTCACTATTTAGAATGTAGCATGTAGCGTACTTAATGACTTCGGCTAGGGACCGGAACAACAGGACTTATGACGCCTGATTTCTCCTGTGGTGGCATCTTTGCTGATAGGTTAGGGCGAATTGACCAAATGCTGTCCTCTCGAATTTGACCCCACCTTAAGTAATTGGAAGTAGGTAGACATAAACATTACTAGTTAGGAGGATTAACTAGGTTAGCACTATTTGATAACATCAAATAATCCTGAATATTAAGTGTCAATTTCCCCCGTTAATGCTCGTAATTTATATCATTTATATGGATTTACACTTGTTTTCCATTGTTTTACACTTTCAGGTAAATTGCGAGCATTGGAGCTAAAGAAACGCGGAAATGGAAACGTTACTAAGGATTTATCACAAGATGCTTATTTTGAAGAGGTTACGGCTGAATCGTCTCTCACATTACGCCATAACTATTGTGCGTGACCCCCAAGTTCAACTCATCAAGAGGTTACTACAGAACTCCTTCCAAAGATTACGACATAACTCCATTAGGTCAAAAGAGGTTCCACGCCACATACTTACGCAGTAACTATCTGATCACTTATGACGAACCATGTTTATTGAAGACTACGCATAACCACTAATAAGGTTACTGCCAACCAGCGTGATCTAGTGCATTTACGGAGAAATAGAAGGTTACAACAGAATTAACTCATCTTTTGTTACGTAACCCGGACTCGCTTATAAATACCCAACGAATTCCAGCATTTCTAATCATCCCATTCCACACACAACACTTTGAGAACGTGGGAAAAAGCTCAAGGAAGGTCTAGGGAAGCATACTGAGCTGTTTCCAAGGGAGAAGTCACACCATTACGATAAGCTTTAGAGTTTATTATTTATTTTACTTTCAATTCATGTATTTCATACCTTTGAATATTGAATTGATGTGCATGATTAATATGAGCGGCTAAGCACCCTTTGGTGCTAGCCTAGTTATGATTCCTTAATTGTTTTGTTTGCGTTTACCTTTACTTCGCATAATTATTTCTAAGCGTATGCATGCATAGTTCTTTGGTAGTCACCCCTGGTTCGGTAGTTTTGAATGGCGATAGAAGCCAATTGCCTAGGAGATATGACCAACTGACCCTAGGTGACCCTAGGTGACGACCCTTTCTACATGTGCGATTTGACCAACTGATTACCTATCGTTTGGATGAACTTAAGAATTGGGGGTGTAGTGTCTAAGTTCCTAACGTGCCGCACTCACTATTTAGAATCTAGCATGTAGCGGTACTTAATGACTCGGCTTAGGGACCAGAACAACAGGGACTTATGACGGTTACCATTTCTCCTGTGGTGGCATCTTTGTTTAGGTTAGGCTTAATTGACCAAATGTTGTCCTGTCAATTTGACCCCACCGAAGTAATTGGAAGTAGGTAGACGTAAACATTACTAGTTAGGAGGATTAACTAGGTTAGCACGACTATTCCTCTATTGATTTCCTTCTACCATTTATTTGCTTTCATATTCTGCATTAGTAGTTTAATTAATTAAAACCCTATCAAACCATTTATATTCTCAGTGACAATCGACTTAGTAATTATCCCACACACATAGCTCTTGGGATCAAGGCTTTACCATTTACTACACTACACACGATCGGTACACGCCTGCTAGTGCATTAGGGTAAACCATAGGTATAGCGAGACACTATAAATATTAAGACTTGGTCAGTAAAACCTGCATCAAGTTCACGATGATAGGATAAAAAGATTAGAGGAAAGTGTCAGTTCATGTTTAGAAGCCATCTCTGATTACCTAGCAGCTCGGGAGGAAGAAGTTGTCCACATTGTAGAAACTATCCTCGAAGAACCTTTGACCTTTTCGTAAAAAGGTTGCGAGGATCGCATGGAGAAGCAATCACTTTGGACCAAACTCTGGCCGTAAACCCTCCCAATGATGCTAATAATACTACACGGAATTAAGTTATGATGAGACTATTCTCTCAAAGAAAGATGCTCACGTTTTGAGGAACGAAGTTACCACAAAAGGAAAAAAGATCCGTGATGTTTTACTCTCCTTGCTATATCGGGAGCTGGGCAACTTGTGTAACGCCTCGCTGATCTTGGAGCTAGTATTAGTATAATGCCTCGCTCGATGTTTTTGCATATGGAATTGGCAACTTAAAACCGGCCAAGATGAAAATTGAAATGGCCGATCGATCCATGCAATCGCCATTAGGAATTGTTGAAAATGTATTAGTGAAGATAAAGAGATTCCTTTTCCAAGAGATTTTGTGATTCTTGATATCCCGAAGACAACAGGATACTGCATTTTAGGAAGACCCATGCTTGCTACCGCTCACACTAAAGTAGATGTCTTTGCCGGTAAATTGACTCTGGAGGCTAATGGAGAGGTCGCCACATTCGGACCTAATGAACATTTGTCTACCCCGGAGAAGGTGTGTGCTATTGACCAAGTGGGGGATTTTGGTGAAGCCATTGAAAAGTTTCTTAGCGACCCCTCGGATCCTGGAGAGGTTGACTCGGGGAAGGATTTTGATGTTTTCGTGAATTTTGAGGAAGAAGATAACTTAGGATTAAGTGTTGAAGACCTCTCTAGTGATGTCGAGATGACCCATTGGCAAGACGACTTAAAAACATTCTTTCAATCTAACCAACCGCAGCTTTTATGAGATGGGGGCACTAATCCATCATAGGAATCCCTATTATCCAAGATCTCATGCAAAATTGGATTCATTGACTTTCACCCATTTATCGCACGCATTCCCACCAATATTATCTCTAAGGAATGCTACAAACTGTGTTATGGAAAAGGAGCTTGATTACAAAGGAAACAACTTCCTTAGGATAGCAACAAACATACGAGTTTTTGTAAGAACACACTCATTTCTAGTCGACTTTGTGGTTTTGGATGATGTTAGAGAATTCGTGGCGACGGGCTAATCGGGTGATTTTCGGAAAACCCTTTAAAGAAATATCCGCCTTGATAAAACGCCAAGGAAGGACTAGTTTGGTTAAAGATTGGCGATGATAAAACTGAAGCTTTCAAAATGCCAAGGACCTGGCCAAAAACTTTAAAATTGGACTAAAAGACAATTGAGTTATGCTAGACCACTGCTTGGTATTAGTGAAGAAGATAAAGCCAAAGGTTTTGATCACCCCTACCAAAAGATCAAAAAAATTTACTTAGGATGTTTAGAACTTGGAGATGGATACAAACGGATGAGAATTTGATCACCGGCTTCAACATGGAGATCGCTCATTCCACGAAGTGACGTGACAAACACCGGTAGCCCGCGGCTCGAGTCTAACTTAAAGACTCGTTAATAAAGAAAAGTGTTGTTTCGAGACAAACCGAATTATTCCTTTCTTTGTTTTTATTTCCTTTCATGGATTTTGTGTTTTCTAACCATTTTGCAGGAGACAATGAAGTAATTATCACAAGTAGAGCTGATTCGAACAGAGTTACTACAGAACTCATCTTGGTGATTACACCGTAACCAACATTTTAGCAAAGAGAATTCTTGACGCATTACCACCACGCGTAATACCATCTCGCTGGTTACGCCAGTAACTATTCGCCTCACCATACAAGGTTTTGCAAGTTACAACGTAACTCTTTATTGGAGTTACGACGTAACTCTTCTCTGCTTTAATTCTTTCATTTTAAAACACAATAACCTTGTATTAGTATTTTAAATGAACTTTGTGGTTGTGTTCTCAGAAACCCTCACGAGACTTCACTCGTCCACTTGGGACACCAAGTGGTTTAAAGGCTTGTTGCATTCGCTAAATGCAACCGTGATTCCTACGAAAGTGAGTTAGGTCTATTTTTCATTTTATTTTTTCTTTTTAGAATTATGCTTGTCGGTATTGTGATTTCAGGGATTGAAGTTCGTTCATGACGCTTTAACGAAGGCACGATCCTTACTCGTGGGCCTTCTTCTTTTGGAGCAAATTTGTGAAGTTCTCGCCTAATTCTACCTTTCTATTCACCCTTATTTTAATGCCTAGTACAAAAGGGACTTTGTACAATTCAAGTGGGGGGACGGAGTAGAATTATCTCTTGAACATTATTTCGCCCTCATTTTTCTAGTTTATTTTGAAAAAATTATGCCATTTTTAAATTTTGACATATTTTTCTTAACCTAACTAGATTAGACCTTAGCCGAGCACATACAACCCTTGATATTACATGGTGAGATTAGCCTTATCCGCTTCCTATATTTTACCCAAATCCACCAAATTATGAGTGTGCTGGTAGCTTGTAATCTTTAGAACTTGGCCTTTGCATCATTTCAAGACCATAGACGAGGTATGTTGAGTTAGCTCGATATATTTGGACTTTTCAATTTTAGAATGCAGTATTATAGGATTATCACCCAAACAGCCTACCATTGTGATTCTATCGATTAGTCACCTCGACTTTTCGACCCCCATGTGAAACTCTTTTGTTGCACTCCCTTTTAGTGCAAGATACCCCTAGATATACCCTTCTGAGCCATTCCTTTCATTTTGTCACCCCAATATATTGTTTTGTTACACCCTTACACCTTAGCCTACTCTGTAGTCTTTATTGGTAATTGGGAAGTCATCATTTGCCTAAGTTCAAGGTTCAAGTGGAAAGGTTTGGAAATCACGCTTTCATCGACAACAATTATGAAGATCATTGAAGAACCTCCCAATTTCCATTGTTCATCTCAAGTGGGGGGATGTTATGTTATCATGTTTTGATTCAAAAAAAAGTTGATTGAGTATGATTTTGTAAAGTGCGATGTTATAAGCACTATAGTATGAGCTTTATTGTTTAGTATCGAGGAGGCCACCTCGTCCACATTTGAAGATTGGAGTTGGAGTTATACCAACTGAAGAAGAAAAGGTAGTGTGCCCATCACGACGTCCTCTAATGACACATCTACCTTGCATTTCATGATCCGGTCTCTAGACTTCTAAGCTTGAACTTTGGGCGGACGGTAAGTGGTGATGACTTAGTTATAGATATAGAATACCTGCTTGTTTTTCATTTTACACCAATTATACATCCCATGTGTTATCCTACCATTTAGTCATGAAGCATGTCTAGGTGATGCAGCGAGCAATCTTTGGTCGCCATGGATTTAGTCATGTATCATTGATTTTGTCCACTTCACCGTGACATGTTAGTAATGACAAGTCACCCCTTAATCTTTGTCGTGTCTACCCATATTGCCTTCGAGAATTGTTTAGCCCTTAACTCCATTGGTGGAGATTTGTGTAACCGCCAAGCTTATGATATAATACATGCTATGATCATGATTGAGTGATCACCTAAAACTCCATGACACTTAGAATAGTTGAGAGATTTGAGTGTTTGTTCCCTTTCATGCGAGGTGTTCGGCTTCATTTTATTCTAGCATAAGGGATTTGTAAACTCATATTTTCCAGGTTTTGGAAGATATCATTTTAGGAATCTATCTAATAAGGTCTACTTGAGGGCAAGTAGAGTTCAAGTGGGGGCATTGGAGCTCGTCAATTTCCCCCGTTAATGCTCGTTATTTATATCATTTATATGGATTTACGCTTATTTTCCATTGTTTTACACTTTAGGTAAATTGCGAGCATTGGAGCTAAAGAGACGCGGAAATTGAAACGTTACTAAGGATTTATCACAAAGATGCTTATTTTGAAGAGGTTACGGCGTAACTCGTCTCTCACATTACGCCATAACTATTATGCGACCCGAAGTCCAACTCATCAAGAGGTTACGGCGTAACTACTTCCAAAGATTACGACGTGAACTCCAGGGTCAAAAGAGGTTCCACGCCATCGATACTTACGCGTAATTCATCGCATCACTAACGACGTAACCATGTTTATTGAAGACTACGGCGTAACCACTTATAAGGTTACGCAATCCAGCGATCTAGTGCATTTAGGAGAAATAGAAGGTTACTTACGAACTCATCTTTTGGTTACGCTAAAGAACCTGCACTGCCTATAAATACCCCACAAATTCCAACATTTCTAATCATCCCATTCCACACACAACACTCTGAGAACGTGGGAAAAAGCTCAAGGAAGGTCTAGGGAATAAAATACTTTTAGAAGAACATCTTTAACTAAAAGAGCTCCATAAGTGGTTATGTGTACCTTACCAAACAAAGGGTTGTAAGTAGGGGGCAATTGGGGAGGAAAAGTTGAAGTGTTTTTGAAGTAATCTTAACATAGGTAAGAACCAGGGTCCTCAACTGACCAAACCCATTGAATGTTATAGGAGGTTTAAAATCACAATTGATGAGCTTTAGGACTTCTAATCCTTTAAATGAAAAGAATGATGTAGGTAGCTTGTAGAGGTATTTGTGTGAACCCTCAAAGAACAACTTTTGCAAATTTTTGTTTTCTGAAAGATAACGTATTATCTGGTCAAGCTCAGAATCCATTTTAACTTCAACAACATCAAGACTCAACGCCAGGATTGAACCCTTGTATAGTAACAAAACATGTAAGATGGCACTGGAAAGCTTATATTTCTTCAATTGTTTTTTGTTAGATGGTGCTTTAACCAACTTGTCATTAAACTTAAGTTCAGGCATGCTTGTCCAACGAAACCTCCATTTTCTTGACAAAATGCTTGTTCTAACTGCATCTCGGCTGGACAAGACCTGTATTGGGCCACAAGCCCAGCAGCAGCAGCCCACATGTTTGATTTACGAACCCTGTTTTCACTTAAAACCGCACTGCATCGAACCAAAACTAGCATCACCTGATACGAACTGATGGCCGAACCGGTATACTGGTTTTGCTCCGGTTTGGGGGTCGGTTCCGATTGGGTTTTGGACTGACTTTACTCACTGCTGTATATAAATTTGGCATTGTATAACAAAGGTTTAAGAATAGGGGAAAAGTGAATATGCTACTAATTAATTATCAAAAAGTAAAACTGTTATTTTAGGCTTTACAATAATTTTGGGACGGAGGTTGTGTTATATTTTATTGGGCAAATTATCTGAAAAAGGCATCGAACTTGCCTTTTTCTTTTCCGGCATCCGAACTTTTTTTTCCTATTGTAGCACTTGCCTAATTTTTCTATTGTAAAACGGAACTTCCTAATTTTTCCTAAAGTGTAATTAACCTTCTTAAACCCGTTTTAAGTGTGATTTTGTGTCACAAAAAGAAAATTAGGCAAGTTTAGTGCTACTATAGGAAAATTAGGAAGTTTAGTGCTACCGCTTTAAGTGTGATTTCGAATCCGTTAATTTTTTATTGCACCGTTAGTCCTTTTCATTTTTAACGATCGTTATATTATTGCACCGTTAGTCCTTTTATCCCATTTCAGCTTACATCGTTTTCCGTTTATGCTTTGTTGACGCCCGTTTAAGACGTTGCTCAGGACGGTTTCGCCCGCTTTTACACGCTTTCGCACGCTTTACACGCATTTTTTAGTTTTTGCACCCGCTTCGGTCCCCGCTTTACATCCGTTTCCATCCGTTCTACATTTCGTTTCCCGCTTACATCCGCTTTTACCATCTCGCTTTTGTCCGCTTTTTACACGTTACCGCTTTACCCCGCTCGTCCATTTTACACGCCATCCGCTGGCAGGTCCGCTTTTGCATAGTTTCGCCTGTGTCGGTGTACATTGCATGCCGGCGCAGACAGCTGCCGCGAAGTAGAAAGCTAGTTGCGCCCAGTAAACGTTTCGCTTTCACACGTTGCGAAAGAGTTACACGCTGCTGGCCAGCTTTTGGTGACACGCTTCCTCGTGGTCAAAAACGGTAAAAACGCTTCAAAACGCATCTAAAACGAAAAAGCTTTACTCAAAACGCGCAAAAGCGATCAAACGCAAAACGGATGATACTGCGAAATAACGTATCGAAACGCACCGTAAAAACGGACTAAATTAAAAACTTATTTAAAACAAAACTAATTTAAACTCAGCAAAACTAATTAAAACGCGTAAAACGGACAAAACTACCTTTAAAAACGGACGAAACTCAAAACGGACAAAAAACGCTCAAAAACAGTGCGAACGAGCAAAACGTAATTTAAAAGGAAATCGCAGGTAAAACGGACGAAAAAACGCAAAAGGACGAAAATATGAAAACGGACAAAACGCCAGAAAAAGGATGAAACTGCGGCAAAAACGAAAAACTATGCAAAAAACTTGATGAAAACCGTGTAAAAAGCCATCAAAACCTGCAAAAACTAAAAATCGTAAAACATGCAAAACTAAGAACGCGGTAAAACGACGCAAACCGCGCAAAACGACGGACTAAAACCGTGTGAAAACGAAAAAACCGCGTAAGTCAAAAACGTAAAATGTTGCAAAATCCACTGGGCTGACTTGCAATTATATAATAACGGTCGTTAAAAAAACAGACGAAAAGGACTAGCCAAAAGGTGCAATAAAAAATTAACGGTCTAAATGACACTTAAAACGGGTAGCACTAAACTTGTCTAATTTTCCTATAGTAGCATTAAACTTGCCTAATTTTTCTTTTGTGACACAAAATCACACTTAAAACGGGTTTAAGAATGTTAATTACACTTTAAGTGCTACAATAGGCAAGTTCAAATACAATAGGAAAATTAAAAGTAAAGTTGCTACAATAAAAAAAAAAGTTTGATGCCCGTAGAAAAGGACGCAAGTTTGATTCGATGCCTTTTCGGGATAATTTTGCTATTTTATTTTTAGTTCAACTAAGTAATAAATGAAACATGAGTTGAACTTTACTGTTTTTTTTTTTTTTTTCATGTTCCATTTTGATACGAAACAATGTTTCCTACCATGTTTGACACATATGAGCATGTATTAATTATTGGCCAGTTCTAGTGTAAACGTCCTAGGACTTTAACTCAGTTTTGTATATCTTGTGTAATGAATTTATTTAATGTTTTTCATATGTCAACTCAAAGAAAAAAACCAGAGTATGTTCGATCCAGCTTAGTGTTTAATCTCACTTTAACATTCCTATCATCCTATGTATTAGCTATCGTGTTAAGACAAACGATGTCTTCCTTGTAAAACTGCATTTCATATACGAGATCCCGCCTTTTGACAAAGCAGAAAGTTGCAATTCATAATCAACACAAAATTAATCATTCAAACATTTACAAAATAGTCTATACAATACAAACATTATGCTTTGACAACTTTCAACTTTACCAGAACAATCGACAAGCCTCATATCTAACTATCTTATAATAGAGGGATGAACTTTCCTCCTATTAATTATTTTAAGATTACCATATATAGAATTTTAAGCAAATACAAGTTACAAAGCATCATTTACAAGTACTTAAAGCACAACTAAAACTAAAAAAACACTATTCAACACATTCAATTAATACACAATTTAATTTACCCATTCACCAACATATACAATCATTTTACCACAATGTACAACATAATCAAGCTACTCTTAAAAATAATACCCACCCATCTTAAAACTGTTATTCATTGTCTCCGTTTATGCAATTGTCATTTTTTTCTTACTACAACTTCATTCTAACTTTTGACTAACATTTTCAATGTTGGGTTAAAAGAAAATGTTACAATATTGAATTCTTTTTTTCATACTCTTCAGTGTCCACACATCTAAATAAATAAACCACTGTAAGTTAACTTATAAAGAATTATCAACTTCAAGATGCCAGCTTTTAGGGGTTTCCGAACACAAAATTACCCAAACGAATATACATTTGCTAAAATTGGACCAACAAAAAAAAACATTGTATACTTTAAAAAAGTTGTGTCAACTGGGTCAAACAAGTCAATACTCATCCTCTCAAATGCTATAAATCCACCCACGTCACTTATTTTTTTTTTAAAAAGTGTATTTTTTCTATTCCTATTGTATTTGTTTTATGTTGCCACTGTGAATTAACTTATGATCTTAATCCATATATATAGTTGTGACAAATAAACCACCTAACTTGAAATCAGACCAATTTTTTCTCAAGATCATAAACGAAAACAAAAAGTTTCAAATAAAATGATCTCGGGCTTGTTTTTCGAAATAATCAAATATCTTTATAGATCCAACACAACCCATTATTGATCTTTACAAACCAAAAACTCAAGCAGCAACAAAAAGGTCTCAATATAAAAGGGTGTTTGTATTTCGAATCTTAGAGAAAGAACAAAAAGAAAGACAAGTTTTTTAGTGGGGTTGTGTATAAAAAATGAGTTAGGTGTGGCTGCCACAAGAGATGAAATAGGAGTTTTTAGGATTGTAGTTATTGATTATGTTTTATTTATCAACTTTTGAAGTGGACCAGTTATCTTAAGTATTGGATTTGGGCCGAGTATTGTTTTTGTGTGGCAGAAATAGTTGGACCGTGTGGTATTACAAGTGTTGTTAGGCCGAGTATCACTAGATAATTCTTGGGCTGAGTACTGTTAACTAAATAGTAATCGTCGGCCAGGTATGAATGTTAAAATAAAATTTGCATTGTGTAGAGTGCTATAAGTTTTAAGTTTGGACCGAGTATAACAAGTTACTACTGGGTATTAGCCAAATCATTTTTAGACTATCAATTTTTGTTTGTATCAAAGCAAAACAAAAACTAACTCAAAACTCACTTGGTTCATGACTCATATCATGTGGATGCACTAATATTTTTATATGAAATAGTATGCTATTGCTTAACGATATTACAACAAAAAAATCTCTTATTCTATAAAGTTATTGTCACGGTAAACATATAATAGCAAAATTTTGTTCGCCAAAATTTTTAATCACAGGGTACCCGCCGCTGCAACGCGCGGGTACCCTGCTAGTATCAATAAAACACTATATCAATCAAAAGGAAGTTTTTGGGCATTTAATGATGAAATTGCAATGGTCTTAACCGGCAACAAGGAAAGGAATGATCAAAAACAAGGCAGTACAACTCCTCAGTTTACCCGGTACAAGATTAAGGGTGTGGTTGGTTTAACGTATTTATTCAGTTTATGTGCGTACTCAAAATTTTGAAAATCTGATAATAACATTCATAAGAGCTTATGAGTGGATAAACTTTAGCTTTTGGACGTTCATGAGCCATAAACTTAGCTTGACAAGCTCATAAGCTCTTAAAAATAATCTTACAATTTATCAAAAATTTTTGGAATTGTATAGTTCAAGTGTTTGTTGGCTTATTTTGTATCATAAACACTTACAAGATACAAAATAACCAAGAGGCTTGTAGCCTAACGGTGTCTATGGGTGCTTAAAGACTTTTATGCAAGTCCTGGATGAACCCAAATACAACTATACAAGTAAATAAAATAATGGACTTAATTGGGTTAAGGATCTAAACTCGACACGATTTCCTTTGTTACAAAGCATAGAGTACTAAAGTAGCAATTTATAGTCAACCAAAAAAGATCTGAACACATTCAAAATAGTCCATAAAAGCATCATGATTTGACAGTCATCATCAAATCTTAACAAAAAAAGAGACATGCATCATACCAAAATAGCCCATTATATCTGGTATCAAGGTGAGACAAACTGTGTTTTTAATAGGAAACTGTATTCCTAAGCATCCAAAATAAGTTTTAAAGCATCCAAAACAAGTTTTAATGGAGTTGATTTGATTCAGCATTCGAAGGTTAAGCCATTGATACCAGTAGCCATTCAGAATCAACCCAAAAAGATATCTAAAGTCACTAAAATAATAGCTTAAAAAAAGTAGCGTCAATGTTTTCTTTCTTCTACGATTGTTACTGCAGAAGGTGATGCACAAGGCAGTCGTATCATATCTCGAAGTATCTTCATTTCTTCCTTGACGGAAATATCCTCACTAAGCTTTATTCGTGCTGTCTTTAGCTTTGGTGACTTAGCCATTATGAATTTCATAAATTCACACTCGAGATCTTTGTTAGTGAAATTTTCCATCGTAAATTCCTTAAGATGTTCTAAGTTTAAACCTGTGTAGTCATGAAAATCAGTAAAGTTCATGGAATCGACAGAATGAAACAAATTTCCAACTGAATTAGCATCTGAATTTGAATTAACATCTGAATCTGAATCAGTATCCGAATCGGAATCCGAATCTGAATCTGAATCTGAATACTCTGAAGCAGAATCTGAATCTGAATCTGAGTCCACTGTTTTAGCATTTGAGTTCTTATTCAGGATCTGATCACAAAGCAAGTAAAAATGTGATTAAAATTATGAATGAACGTACAATTACTATATGTAATAGCAATATTTACCCTCAAACTAATTTTCTCTAGATTTGGGGAACTCCTCATCAAACAAAAAACAGAAGATATATTATCTTGTTCCGTTAAGCACATATCCACATAAAGATATTTGAGGTGGACCAGTGAAGTTGGAAGCTTTTCTATCATGCCACCTGGGCCCAAGTACTGTGACAGAATATCGAAACAAGAATCAGCAAAACAAAATATTCCTATATAAGATATATATGATCTTAAATTTACATATTACCTGCATATAAAATGACGAAATATCTAAAATCCGGATCAGAGGCACACACTGCAACAACTCAACAAAAGTAAACTTGGTTCCTCCTTTAAGATCATCTTGGCAACCATTCTCATGCTGCAATTAAACAATTTGGTCATAACTTCTCTAGCTACCTGAAAGTGCTTCATATTTATGAACCTTACCAGATACAAATCCATAAGTAGCGGGCAACTGGAGAGGAGAGTTTGGAGCAAATTAGAAGCAATTGTAACATTGGAAAGTTTAAGGCTCTTCAACATCCTATACCCATTGAACTCTAAAGGAGGTTTAAAATCACAATTTGTGAGGTCTAGGACTTCTAATCCTTGCAATGAAAAGAACGAAGAAGGTAGTTTGTAGCGGTATTTGTGTGAACTTTTAAAGAAAATTTTTTGCAAATTTTTGTTTCTTGAAAGATAACGTATTATTTGGTCAAACTCAGAATCCATTTTAACTTCACCAACATCAAGACTGAACGCCAGCATCGAACCCTTGTGTAGTAACAAAACATGTAAGATGGCACTGACAAGCTTATATTTCTTCAACTGTTTCTTGTTAGATGGTGCTTTAACCACCATGTCATTAAACTTAAGTTCAGGCACGCTTGTCCAACGAAACCTCCAGTTTCTTGACAAAATGCTTGTTCTAACTGCATCTCGGATCGGCATACATGCTAAAATATTTTCGATTATGCTTTGAGGAAGGATGCTGATGATATCCTTGGAATCAAGGCATTGAACTTTCATCTTTTTAGAGAGAGATTTCATACTCCCGGAGGCTGCAATGTATATCTAAGGCAAAACAAGCAATTACGATTCATATATGATTTATTTCAAATCACTCTTAAAAAATGTTAGAATGTATATCTAAGGCAAAATTAATAATTACTCTCTTTTATGAAAGTACTAGACGGTATACACGTGCATAGGAACGGGATTTATAGCGGCAGATAGGTATAGTGATACTTTGTGTAACTATAGATGTTTTCCGCTAGAACATCTAGTTTCTATGCATGGGTACTCGTATAGTTATTTTTTTAAAACCTTCAATATGCATATGCTTTTTTTTATAGAACATGTGCATAACCCGTTGATATGTTCGTAAAGCAAAAGTAAAGTGATCAACTATACATCATCTATCATCTAGTTTTTGATATTGTATTCCAAGAGTTATGGGATTGTCTGTAACTCTTCCATTGCTTGTAATTGGCAATTGTTATTAATAAGATATGATCACCTTTGGCACCAAAAAAAAAAAAAAAAAAAAACTATACATCATCTAAGGAAAATAGTAATATTTTTTGTTTATTAATATTTTTCATTTAAATAAACTAACCTAAGTATCACTTAATTTTTGGTACGTATAAATGCTTTTTCATCATACAGATTATGTAAACTATTTGAAATTTCATTTAGAAGTTTGAATTAACACGTTGGGTATAGCCATGTTTCCTTCAATAGTTTTCGTGTGCAGCCTTGCATTTTCAGTTTTACATTTTCATTATATGTAGTTAAGATTAAGATAAGATAAAGTATGTAAAATTCAAGATATATAAAATACAATTTGTATATATATAAATCAGATTCTAAAAAAAATATAGCCTTATATAACACATATTACATTGTATATAATGATACACATTCTTTAGTGATGCCCCCAAATTATGTAACAAAAAGCTGATTCTATATAGATACTTCTACATATGATAAAAAACATAAAAACCCGGTTTTACATAAATATCAAATTGACACTTGGTAATATATACCCCGTTTATATAAATATACAGATTAATGTATTACAAGGATGCAGACTATTTATTTATGCATAGTATAGTAAAACATAATAATAGCAAACAAATAATCAAAAGTATGTTTTTGGACTTATTACGTTCAAAACATAGATACTAATGTGCAGAATTAAAAATTATATCATTATAAGACAAGTAGATTATATCATGATAATAACTAGGATAATGAACGTCATAAATTCATGAACTTAATTTGAATAAAATAAATGCTAACCAAGAAAAATTATTACCTTAAAGAAGGATTCTGAATATGCTTCGATTGTAGAATTGTAGAACCTTTTATAATGACGTTAGTAATGATGAAAAGAAAGAATAAAACCCTAATGCACCTCAAGCCGGGCTTGGGCCAAATATCTCATCTAATAATAATCTTAGAAAAGTTTTAAATAACCGCTAGTTATAATACCCGTGCACGCACGGGGTTCTAATCTTTTATTTATTTATTTTTTTTTTATTATTTATTTTTATTTTTTTTTACTTTAATTAAATTTAGTTTCATTATTGATATCTATTTTGTTATTGATACATTGTATATCGATGTCAAATTTGATTTTGGTTTTCTTTACGTGTGAGTAAATTTACGTTATGTAATTTCTTATCTTACTGATATCAGGTATGGAAGTCTATGCTTTCCCGATGTCGAGATCTTAAGGTGGTCATGATAACAAAAACATAATTAAGAAAGCTAACATATTACCATGGAGGTTATAGAGTTTGTGAGAATTTGAAGTTTTTTAACTACAAACAAATGAGCTTAATCACACCTAAAAAACAATCTTACAGCTATGTTAGAAGCAAATACTGTTATATCTTGCGGCACAAATATTAACAACATTGTTCATTAAAGTGAATGTACGTCTAGAGTAGGGATCCAGTGAGAAGTAAATTAAAATAAGAAGTGGTGAGAAGTGACCAAAACCACGCATTTGAGATGCAACGACTTGTATTAGATGCATTTCTATTCATATAGATGCAACATCTTGAGTTTCGAAAGTTAATTTGATGTATAGATGGTGCAAATTGATTTTCATGATTTCGGCACGTGCAGAGGAATAAAAAATAAAAGAAATCATGAAATGCATCTAATATACGTATATGCATCCGATTAAAAGCTAGAAAACACACTATGGTGCGTTATAATGCATCTAAGATTGTAGAGATGCATCTAATTTAGGTCGGTGCATCTCGGATTTGCAGTTATAGTTCTTCTTATTCCTTCTTATTTTAAGTAATCTTCTTATTTGATCCTAACTCTATACGTCTAATATAATTAGTTATTGGTTATCACCGCATTTATAACTAACTGAGAAACAAAGTCATGATACAACTAATATGTTGGTAATTTGAAAGATACCTCTCATCTTGTTTGTGTATAAGCTCTAATTTTAGAAGAAAAATGAAAGAATAGACATAAAAGAATCTTACACCTCTCAATGCTCACAAAATACCATATATAAGCAAATAAAAACATTTGAAACCAACTTATATCAGCAAATAAAAGTACTTTAAAAATAATGTAGTTTCAAGGGTCGTCGCTTATAAATCTAAGTAAGGTAGAGTCTAACGGTATCCATGGGCGAAGACTTTTATGCATGAGACGAACTGTGTTGTTTAATAAGAAATTGTATTTATAAGCATCTAAGACAAGTTTTAAGCCATCAATACAAGTATGGAATAATGTAGCTGCTTAGGTTCAGCACCTTGAAGATTAAGCCATTAAATCATCAATGCAAGTAGCTGTTCAGAATCAATCCAAAAAGACGCATCTAAAGACACTAATATAACAGCTTTAAAAAAAGAGTGTCAATGATTTCTTTCTTCTACAATCGTTACTGCAGAAGTTGATGCACACGATGGCAGCCGTATCATATCCCTAAGTATCTCGATTTCCTCCATGATGGAAACATCCTCACTAATCTTTATTCGTATCGTCTTTAGCCTTGGTGACTTAGCCATAATGAGTTTCATAAATTCACGTTCGAGATAGTTGTTAGTAAAATTTTCCATCCTAAATTCCCTAAGATGATTTAAGTTGAAACCCGAGTAGTCTTGAAAATCAGCAAGAGTCATAGAAATTTGTGAAGCATCTGCTTTAGCATATGAACCGACCTCCAGATCAATCGAATTTCCAACTGAAATAGCATCTGAATCAACATCCGAATCAACAACCGAATCGACATCCAAATCGAACAAATTTCCAACTGAAAGATCATCTGAATCGACATCCGAATCAAGCAAATAATTTCCAACTGAAATAAGATCTGAATCTAAATTAGCTTCCAAATCTGAATTAGCGTCCGAATCTGAATTAGTGTCCGAATCTGAATTAGCATCCGACTCCTTATTCAGGATCTGATCACATAACAAGTAAGAATGTCAATAAAATTATGAAAAAATAATTACCAGAAGTAATATGTAAAATTTACCCTCAAACTAATTTCCTCTAGGTTTGGGGAGCTCCTCATCAAACAAAGGGCAGAAGATATATCATCTTGTTTCGTTAAGCGCAGATCCACAAAAATATATTTAAGGTGGACTAGTGAAGTTGGAAGCTTCTCTGGCATGCCACCTCTACCCAAGTACTGTAACCATATATCAAAACAAGAATCAGCAAAAAAAAAAAAAAAAATGACATAAGATATGTATATTTATAATTTACACATCACCTTCATATAAAACGACGAAATATCTAAAGTCCTGATCAATGGCGCACACTTTAAAAACTCAAGAAAAGTAAACTTGTTTCCTCTTTTTAAATCATCTTGGCAACCATATTCGCGCTGCAATAAAATAATTTAGTCATAACATCTCTAGCTAACTGAAAGAGCTCCATAATTGGGTATATGAACCTTACCAAATACACATCCATAAGTAGTGGGCAACTGGAGAGGAGAGTTTGAAGCAAATCAGAAGCAATTGTAACATTGGAAAATTTAAGGCTCTTCAAGATACTAAACCCATTGAACTTTAACAAAGGTTTAAAATCACAATTTGTGAGCTCTAGGAGTTCTAATCCTTGCAGTGAAAAGAACGAAGAAGGTAGCTTGTAGGGGTAATCGATCTTCAACACCAAAGTTTTCACTTTATTGCTCCGTGAAAGATACGGTATGATCAGGTCCAACTCAAAAGCCATATCAAGTAAACCAACATTAAGATAAAATTCCAGTATGGAACCCGTATGTAGTAACATAACATGGAAGATGGCCCTAGCAAGCTTATATCTCTTCAAATGTTCATTCTTTGATGGTAATGTATCCAACTCATTATCAAATACAAGTTTAGGGATACTTGTCCAACAAAACCGCCATTTCCTTGATAAAATGCTTGTTCTAATTGCATCTCGGATTGGCATAAGAGTTAGAATATTTTGAATTATGTTTTTAGGAAGTGTGCTGATTATGTCTGAGCTCGGGTTTTGAATTTCCATGATCTCTTGACTGCTTCCACAAAGTTTGATACTCCACAAGCCTACAATGTATAATGCAAAATCATAAAGAATCAATAATACCTAGAAACCTAGAACTAATGATAGTTTGCAAGTGCATTGAACATCTATCTTCTATATTATAATGCTATTATTGGAGTTTATTAACAGAAAGTTGAAAATCATGTTGCAATCAGTAGACGGTTAGCATACTCTTTTATAGATAACTAATATATGGGCCTAACCATCAAGGCCAATCACTACAAGAATGGAAGATCTTGGGGAAGACAGATGCCACCGCCAAAATAATAAAATGTCATCGTTAAAGGGTATTAGCGACGGAAGGAGTTGTGTAATTGTGAGCCATTGAATTTGATCCAATGGCTCAAATCAAAAGGGTATTAACTTCTTTTGATTTGAGCCATTGGATCAAATCGAATGACTCACAATCTACAACTTGACTCATGTAACGGGAGAGGATCCTCACCCATTAGCGACAATATATCGTCGCCAATGTCTCATTGCTAAAGGTTTAAGTGACGCTGGCCAAAGGCTTTTAGCGATGACATAAACAGGGCCCTCAAGACTACACAGTCAAAGATTCAGGAGGCTTTTAGTATTTTTTTCCACGACACCACATGACGGCACCGAAGTACTAATGCAAGGTCCCTATGAGGCTATATATATCAACTTAAATAAAAAATACATAATCAAAACCATAGTTTTCTACTCCAAATTGATAAAAAGAAAAAAGTTACACATAATCAAAATTCAAAAGAATAGTTTTCTACTGCAAATTAATAGAATAACTAAACACGGCTAGTTGATCAGTTTTTACCTCAAGAGTTTTGTAGCCCTTAGTTAATTAAAATCGCAGGGGAATTGATCGATGGTAAATAGGGGCTTGTTCAATTGTTGATATGCTCGTATTCCCTCTATATATTAAAGCAGAAGAAGTCGGTTCGTGAATCAAATACTCCACTTCCCCTGCCTTGCCGATTATTTTATTCTTTGGGCTTGGCCTGTTTCGTCCTCGGCCTGTTTGTGCATGCTGGCCCACTTTCACATCCAAACATATCACCGGGTACCGCTTATATTTGCCCCTTACTGAAATACATAATCAGATAGTTACCGTGCTAAGAAGATTATATTGAATCATGAAAACAAAAATTGAATAATTGAGAGAAGGTAAATATACCATGGTTGTAATATCCGCCAAGATCTGGTGAATAAGGTCTTCAACACAGATAATAGCAGCTGCTTTACCCCCCCCCCCCTGTATTTTTTTTAAAGCTGCGTTTACGCAATAACACAAAACACTTAGCCGAGGCCATCTCCATCCCAAACTTTAAATAATACTACAAAACACACTGTAATATCAATTTTTAAAAAAATAAAAAGAAAACAAACCTGAACCTAGCCCATCTCGTTCTCAACTTTCGGTTGAAATTCACAAACATATCCCTTCAAACTCCTCATCTTTCCTGTTACAAAAGAGCAAAACAAAATAATAATAGATTGTTGAAACCCATCAAAAAACTGAATGATAAATACTCTTAAATAGACTTACACTGTTAGGAGACCTAAAGAAGATTCTACAATAAAAACAAAAGTGTTGGGTCATGATCCTCTGCACCCTGGTTGCCACGACTGTAGCCATTTGCACGCTTCAGATTTTGAAGAAACAATTAAATGGATTAACGGAATGATAAAGGATTTGTGAAAGCTAACATAAAAAGCAGTTAATAAACCACACCTGCTATTGAAGTTGATATGGTACTGAAGACGACATAAAGTTTTCCGAAGATTTCAGAAACCACGCTATATTTATCCGGTATAGTTGATCAACAAAACAGCTAAAAAAAAAAGTCAGGTAAAGACAATATATACCAAAACATACGTATCCACAACCTAAAACTTCGCTACCTGAAGATGTAAGCGTCTTCTCCACAGATTGGGTCAAGGGTATTTGCAGGTTGTCGGTGGTCAAGTCTTCCTTGATATGTTCAGAACCCCAAAGCAGTTGCAGTGTTTAGGGGGTGTAAAATGAGTTCCATTTGAGGGAGGTTTTGTAAAAGGAATAGAATTTGTATCATGGATGCAAAACAACACACACAAAATGATCAATTCTCAGAAAAGGTATCTCATTGCCCGCCATTTTTTGCCAGCGCTTTTGGTTGTGTTTTCTTTATATAGTGCTGTAATTGATTATGGACACCGAAAAAAATTGATGCGGCTTATTTTTTTTTGTTTGTTGTCGATGTAGAGTTGCTGAAGCTACGTCCTGAATTTGAATCAACCAATTGCCTGTAAAGGTTAAAGGTCTAGACATGAGCATGAGTCGAGGGTGCAGCGGCAAATGGTGAATTTATTTTATTACCAGCTTTTAGTTTAATTTTTCATGTTTTTTCCTATTGACCAGGTAAAAATAAGAAACCAAAACAACCTTTGAGTGTTTGGACTGTTGAGATTTTTTTTGTAGGTTTAGCAGCGGTTACACCACTGGGATGTGGAGTAGAAGGGCTTCAGGCTGATGTTAATTTGGAAGCTGAAGAAGAGGATGCGGATGCAGCGAAAGATTATCCTTCATAAATATCAGTGACTTTTATCACAAACAACGACCTTCGGTACATAGTAGTTACATTTAACGTATGTTTACTCATTCTGAGATCTACAAGTAGTAGAAATACATTATGTGTATATTTAATATGGTCTTTTTTCCGGCTTATTATCGTTATTCAGTTACGATCCACGCACCGGAGTATGTGTTCAGTTTAAGGATATGAAAGGCAGCAAATTTTGACCCGTTAACTTACGGATGGATGAACACAGGTAATGCTTTATGCCGATCTAATGTGTAAATTGAAGCTGCAACTGGTCTTCATGCAGTGCTACTTTCTACGTTTCCCGCTCAACGCTTTCAGTTCCTACGACTTCAGGTAATTTTATTCTTTATACCCAATTTAAGTAGAATTGGTTTTGCAATTCAAAAGGGGGTTGCGGCACAGCTTGTTGCCCGATTGCCTGCCATCTTATTTTAATCCGTTATAAAAGTTTGAATACATGGAATGAAGGATTCTTTAAAAAAAAAAAAAAAAAAAAACATTTAAGTGTTGAAGAAAGGGTTGTTTCCTAGAGATTTACACGAACATAATGTATTAGGAACTATGCATTCTTTAGAGTATGTGCAACATAAATCTGTTCCTAAGAGTTCCAACATTTTTGAATGTTTATGTCAAATTATATGAAGCTTCAGGTTCCATGGTTACGTCTCTGTAAGTATAATGGAACATAATATACTATACAACATGAGACGAAAGTTTTGATCTATAACTGTTGAGCCCAGCAAATATTATTTTGACGGGTTTGTTATTAGTCCGCTAGGAGCCCAGCCAAATGTTGTAACTGTTGAGGCCCAGATTTTCATTTCTTTATTACACTGTCGTCAAAGTGTCAAACACACTGGATAACTACCACTCATATACTACTAAACTTACTCCCTAGATTCTATAAACATTTCATATAGATACTTAAAAAAATGCATTCTCAGGTAGTGCAGCTTAAAATGCAAGCTCATCATTACCATGCACAAATACTAATGTAGATAACCAAAAAAAAATTTGGAGTGACAACTCTGAGTATAACTTTTAAAACATTAAGTCTTAACTTTTAATACATGGAAACGTCTAAAAAAATTGAAGTTTAATTCCACTCGGCCTTGGAAACGCATCCCAAACAAACGGGTCGTAATTTAGAACACTTTAGAAAGAAAAAATAAATCTCGGCCGCAACGCGCCGGGTGCCAGCCTTCTTGTTCTCCTTTTAAAAGATCGAGTTTGGGCCTCCTATAATCGTTAACTTACAGCCCACTATTCACTTATTACTTGGGTTAATTTCATATATACCCAATTGAAACATATTAATGTCATATTTAGCCACCTAAAAATCATAATGTCATATATATATACCCAATTTTAATATCGTATTTACCATATTTACCCAAATCATTGTAAATTCAAATAAAAGTAAATTTACATCCTCAAATTCCTATTATACCCTTAATAATATCATAAAATCATTCAGTTTCCTATTTCATTTGCTTTACATTTCAAACCGAATACTTGCAGGACGTACATAATGTGTTGATCATGTCTTAGATGGTGTATTATACTGTTAATTTGATGTTTATATATGTCTGTTGTGATCACGTTCCATGTGTTGTTATTTATCAATTTTATTCTTGTTTTTGCATTCTGCAGTATGTACTTATCTGTCATTTGAATGCTCTTTTTTTTCTCTACATTTACAATGAATAAAATAAAAATTGAACAAGGTGTATGTTTTTATATAACCAAAACCAGTTTATAAAAAATGGCAGTTAAGTTTTATAGATGCTTATTTTTTTTATAGTTTGATTGTCCAATATATAAGACAATTGCATTTACATTACTAAAAAGCTTCATCTATCGGGCCGAAGCCCATTGTAACCCTAGTCTAGAATGCACCCATGATATCTACTGATTTGTGGTGTGTAATCATGAATTTCATCAATCAAAAGATACAATTGTTCAATAAACGTTTACATGGTATCAGGCCAGTAAACTCACATGCTCCATTCCAAAAATATTATACTTCTCCTTTCACGCATTCTATAAACCCTAAACAGTCATAACATTGCCCCAATTCAAGTGTGTTTATCATCTATCACGTGTTGGTGATTGTGGTAGGTCATTAATCCGCACGTTATTCTTGTAGTATTCGTGCTAAGGTCACGAATCTCTGTATTCTCAGATTTTTTGGTTTGTCTCTCGCTATTTGTTTCTCTTCAGTCGACTCAACTAAACCACCATGACAGGCTCCACGAATCCTCCTCCTATCCCACTCTCTGAAAAATTATCCACCGTTACACACCATCACCTACTCACTAGTGTTCCCGTTAAACTAGACCTTGATAATTGGAATTTCAGGTCGCGGGAATTCTTTTTCAAACAAGTATGTTTTAGTTATGAAGTCACTCGATACATTCATGGTGATAATGCAACATCATCAACTTTCGCTATGCCTTTCACACCCGAGGAACTAAAGGTAGAAAAATCGTACTCTCATGGATATTCACAACGCTTGCGGACACGCTCCAATCAAGATTGGTTGTGGCACGTCCCAAGACGGGCAAAAGAAGCATGAGATCACATCAATGCCATTATCAAAGACAATAAATGGTCTAGGAGAAATGCATTAAAGGCCGAACTACGATCTATTAAACTAGGAGGTCAAAGCATGGAGACGTATTTTGGAAAACTTGAAGCTACCGCCACCATCCTTGCTAGTATTGATGCTCCGGTTAACGATGAGGACATAAGGATTATCAGAGAAGCAAGATCAAGTGTGTGGTATTATGCATCATCGAGACACTTTTCCCGACTTTAAAACCGCACGTTCAATGCTAATCACCGAAGAAATGCGCTTGAAGTCTAAGTATCTTGCTCTTCCCATGAAATCGTCATCTTCATCCCCATTGATTCTCATGACCGAAAAAGGTACCTCGCATAACCCACATAACCATCAAATTAAATCATGGAAACCGTGCATTAACTTTGTTAAGGGTGCGTGTCGTTACGGGGTGGGTTGTAAATTTGTGCATGACTCCCATCCTAAAACTACTTCTCGACCTACTAACTTCAAAGAACAAAACACCACTAAACAAATTGTTTTAAATCTCTAGCGTACTCGTACAAAGGTCCCTTGGCCATAGTATCGTATTCTTTCTCCTTTATTTCACCTAAGAAGGTCTTCCTAAGAGGATCATTGTACCTAAAATTGTTTACTAAGTTAACAATGCTTTTCTTATTGACTTCATGTTTAAGGGAGTGCCCTACAGTCTTAGGTTTATCTAATTCCTTAGCATTACTTCCATTCTTAAAATTTGAGCTATTCTCTTTTATCCCTGTATCCTTTTCCTCAACTACCCCATCCTTACCACTAGTCTATTTTGTGATCTCCTTATCACGAACAATGGAAATGGCGTTAAAAAACATAGTAGGGGTAGCGCAGTCATCATGCCTTACTAACACCTATCGGGAGCCTTCTTCTTACTGTATTCCTTCACTAAGTTCATCATCTCAATCATCTTCTCCTGCATTTCTTCCCTTTGTTTATAAACTTATTCCTCAAATTTAGCTAACCTTTCCGAATGAGCCGCCATGTATTCTTTCATTTGTGTTTTGAAGCTCGGTGAAACTGGTTGTGGTGAGGAAGAACGAAAGCATTTAAGGGAAGCGGGGTTTCTCTCGCGACTAGGCGATATAGAGAGGGGTGTTGGGTTACCGGTTGATGTTGAAAACTAACAGACCTTAATAGATCTTGAGCTTCATAGATCGTTAGTATTGCCTGTGTAATCACAAACAAACTAAAAGAAAATCTCTACAACTTGTATTCTGTAGCGGAATATAAACACAAGTATGAAACACTGATAACTAAGAACTTCTTTGATCCTCTATGGATCGTTATATTAAAAACTTGTTTAATCCCACATACATAATTCATTCTATTCTGTTCCTTTTATAGACAAGGAACCCTAAAACAAAACCCTAAACCGTTTCTCAAGAAATGTATAAACATAAAACTAAATAAGATATACACAATCACTTCCTAATAAAGCTCATATATATCCAAACTAAATAAACTAAACACGGAATAATAACTTCCGCAGAAACAAACTAAACTTCAGCAGAACTATGTCTTCAGCAGAAACCATACCCTTCAGCAGAATCCATTCAGCAGAAACAATAACATAATTCGTACTTCACATAATTCCCAACAATCCTCCCCTAAACCGGAATTTGACTTGGTTAAGTTCCAGTTTCTTGATAGATCTTTAACCTTGCAGCACTAGAGGATTGTACTCGAACATCATCAGCAAAGAATCAAAACAAAATCATCTCTTTGATGAAGAAACTATGAAACTCCATATCTTTGCAAAGAACAAATGACAACATGTACATCAAAACATAAAATTTTCAAACTATTCTCATCACATCCAGGTGTGTTAACTCCTGTGAGAGGTGAATCATTGAAAATAATGGATTTGATGTCTCTTTACCAATAGCCATCACTACTGGAGTAGCCATATGTTTAAGTTCGAAAACCATGGTACACGATAACCATCTCGATTTATTAGCAAACCAGCAACCATGAACGGATTTGATATGTCTTTACCTGTAGCCGCTTGCTCAGGACTAGTCAATTCTTAAAATTGGTGAACTGATTACCAAATATGGTATTCCACGCCTTTACCACAAGCCATATACATGTGGGCTAGTCAATTCTTGGATTCCAAAAGGAATAAACCATGGTGAATTGAGAACCATACAACACTCAGCAATTAAGCATGGGTGGTTGCAAACCCTATGATTTTGAGCAAACCATTACAGCTATCAACAGATTTGATGTGTCTTTACCAAAGCCGTACCCTTTGGACTAGCCAACTCTTTGACATACACAAGGTACATCTGGTGAGTTAATAACCAGTAATAAGATACAACAAACCTGCAATAAAAGTTAGTAAAAACAAAACATACACTTTTTTTTTAACTAAGAATAAAACAAAGAAACAAAATTAAAATCATACAAATTACAAAAATACCGTAATCATGAGGAACTTATATGTGCCATAAGCTGATTCTTAATAACACCGACACATTGTTCAGCATGCAAAAGATCATTGCCAACAGGATCGGGAGGAACTTCCAACTTCTGAAGAAGCATTCTTTCCATAAGTTTCACAGATAATGGATACGTTCTCTCAGCAAACATGCAGACAGTAATACCACCCTTTGTCTCAATCACATACACACGAGGCAGAGGATAAAATCTCCAAGATGTAACCTGCCATAAGTGAGAGTTCTTCCAAATAAAGTATCCTTTACCATTGGGAGATGTTGAATCAAACAAAACATGAAGATCACCCAATAAATATAAACCAGAACCCTTAGGTGCAGTAGAATGATAATACTTATTTACAAGATTACATAGCGTAACCAAGTCTGCCCTATCCACCAGATGCAAGATCTCCTTCAAAAAATTAAATTCCATTGTCGTTTGATCCAATCGGTGAATCACATTCAGTTCATCCTTTTGCAATGACCAATTTACCAAAACATCATGAGACCCTTCAGGAAAAACATCAGAAGATCCTTCTTGAATAAATGTTGAATCAGCAGTATTGAGATCCAAAGAACTAACCCTTGAAGATTCCTTAACCTTAGATTTATGTGCCTCAGCAGATTTCACAGATCTCCAGAAAGAACCAGATCGTTTTCTAGCCATTCTTTTCTTCCTCCTACCGGGTAGATAAATGTCTGAAGATGGTATAGGTTCTTCAGTAACATCTTTAAGTTGTGTGGAAGAAATAGAATCATCCTGCTTTGAAACACCACCACGTAAGGCATACATCTTCTCAGCTACTACTCTGGCCTTTTTAGATTTAGCTGCCTGTAATTCAAATTGACAACCCAACTCTGGTCCAACTTTATCAATAGAATCAACTTTAGGTACTGCAGCATAAGATGATATTCCAGATGAAGCATCATAAGGTTCAGCTGATTGAACTTGAACAATCAATGTATAGCTTCAAGAGATACCTAAGGAATAGCTTCAAGAGGTACGGAAGGAATAGCTTAGTAAGATACTTCGTAAAATGTAAGTACTTGACTTTGAAACAGGATCCTCAAAAGAATCTACAATTTCAACTATCCTTGATCTTTTGGATTTAGGAGCATCTCAAACATCGCAATTCTTTTCAAAGTAGATGCAGAAGTAGGACGAGATGAAGTAAACTTCATAATCTTATTATAACAACTGATTAACTCAGATCGATAAAGCCTTAACTGCTTCATGGTCATACCAGAGTTATAGAGAGAGCAACTCTGATATTTCACTACTTTCTGCATATAATCTTTTGTTGGAGCTGCAGATTGTGTTCTCATTTTCTTAGACATGATCTTTTGAGTTTGCATAGCTTTCCTCTTTGCCATAGCTTCTTGCTTATTTTGTAGTCCAAGAGCCATCATCTGAGCCACAAAATCATCACTATTAAAGTCTGCTCCCAAAATACTCGGAGCAATGGAAGGATTAGAAACACTTGCTTGAGTATACACATCCCAGTGTTCAGCAGGCATCTGAGTAGCCAATGCATCTAATTCTTTTGTCTCGTGAGTCAATTTAGAAATAGACTCAGCTTCAATCTATTTAGCCAATTCAAAGACTTTTCTTCAAATTGGCACATTCATCTAACATCCTCTTTTGGGCTAACCTTTCCTGTTCAATCGACTAGATCTAGACCAAGCTCAGTATCAACCATTACTCCTTTCCCTTTATCAAGAGATCTCGAAATAGCATCACCAAGGAGTATCCATAACAGAACTTCGAAGATTCGTCCCGATGTGCACCAATGTCCATCAAAGGAGTATCCGCAACAACATGTTCTTCAAGAGTTGAAACACTTTGAACTGTATCCTTATGCACATGTTACTTTCTCCTTCGTCTAGTAAACAAAATTGGCTCCTTTTGCTGCACAGATGTACCAACCTTTGAAATAGAGACATTAGATTCTTGAGCCACATTAGCCAACATATCAAGTGACTCAAACTGAGCATTCACATCCTCCTCATCAAAAGAAACCTCCAGTCTCCTTTTTCTTTTCTCGACTCGTTGTATTTCCAAGTCCTGAACCTTTCTTTTCAAATCTACAATCTCACCACCAAGCTTAGATTTAGTCTCTGCAGATCCTTTTGAGATTAGTGATCTCAGCTCCATACCTGTTCACTAAAGCATATAAAGATGTAAGTGTAATAGGGTCCTCACTCCACCAGCCAGATTGCTCTGTGGAAATGGGAGCATCATTGGGCCTTTCAGAAGAAACATCAACATGCTCTATGAATGAAACATTATCATCAACAGGATCTCTAATAGGACTAGGAGTAGGCAATCTATTAAAGTCAGTCTCCACCTCATCATGAGGTACCTGTGTAGATGGTGGACTAGATCTAGGTGAAGGAGTGGACAAATGTTGTTCAGGAGCAACAAAATGGGTTTCAAAGCAGATTAAAGGGCCTTCATCCATTGTCACTAATGGATTCCCATCAGCAAAGAATAAGTAGTAGAAGGTGGAGAACCAACAACATTTCCTTCTTCAACAGATGCATTGCCCTGAAGCAACATAGCCGCTAGCAAAGGATGATGTGCCCCCTCATACTTAGTTCTCATTGAAGCAAATAGTTTAGCAGTTAAAGCTCCTATGGGATAAAAGTCTTGGGCTTGTGTGGTAATGTCTAAAATTATCTGAAGAAATCTAGGGTACATCAAAAACTTATGCTTTTTCCTATCTATATTTTCAACCATATTATCAAAAATATATTTAGAGAAATTATAAGTCAAACCCCGAGAAAGACAAACAATACCACATCCCAACCAAGCAGAGAAAATTGATCCCATCATCCAGATTTATTGCTTATACATTGAAGCAAGGTGTGAACCAAAAATCTCCACATAGGACACAGCTGATTCTTCAACCACATATCGGTCCTTACACCCTGATATCCAATAGCTCTTAATCCAGTAAGAATATCCACCGCATTAGAATGATAAACCCCATTTGCATCATCCAAACGAAGTTGTCTTCTTATCAGCTCCTATGTCACAATATACTCGTCCGTCCAACAATAGCTACAATCTATGTATCATTTCTCTTTTCGCAGCTTGCCCAAAATTGTTTAACCAACGATTCATAAATCACTTCAGGAGAATGCGTTAAAGCATAATGAATCTTGGACCTCTGTAAGAATTCTACCATTGGTCTATACAATTCATCACCCTTCGTTTCCCGAAAGGCGACTTTATTATGATCATGCTTGAATTGAAGCGCCATGAGAAAAATTGAAAGTTAGGGTTAAGAGTCACACAATTGGAAGTGTTTTGAATGTGAGTAATGAGGGAAACTTTTAATGAGACGAAGATATGCAAACCGAGAATAAGTAGTATTTTCCCAATTTTGGTCAAATGTTGACCAGAGTCGACGTATTACTACTTTTCCCCAAATTAACTTTCAACTTCGGCAGAAACACTAATCAATCAGCTGAAGAATACTAATCGCCAGTAAAACAGATCACGATTCAGAAGCTTCAAGAAATATCTTTTACTGTTTCACCCATACGCATTAACTCTCATTAAGTCTTGAAACTGTCTATAAAACAATCCCAATGCACACATAACTCTTCATCAAAACCCCAAATAACATCACAAACCCTAATTGCATCAATGCTCCAAAATTAACCACAATCAACCATGAGAAGATCCTCCCCAATCACCCTTTCATCAGATGACAATACATCCTCCATAAGCAGTCTCGAAAGGTGGAAGAAGAACTATTTGTCAAGCAATCCAGGCAATGATGAAGACAACTCATCCATAAGTTCTTATGTATCACCTTATGAAGACTCGATGAAGAAGCAACTTCAAAGAGAGTGAAAGAGCCCGTTCTCTCATTGTGAATGTGTCTTCCATTACCGCTTGATGATTCTCGATGACTCCTGTAAGAAGAGAACATCTTACTCCCAACATCCAGCACCTCAGCCTCAACGAAGGCCACGTGCTAGAAATCCGCCACTCCCTAAGGATAGAGAGATGGTTCTAGCACTTCCTGCTTCATATCATGGTGCATCATCACATATCGTATAAAGGAAGGAGTCAAGGAAGGTGGAAGAATTGCTTTTGGGTGAAATCAGCAGATGAAGCACAAAGGACATATGTGGTCATCTTCATCATCATCGTTTTCATCAATCCATCCTTCCCATTTTGATCCTTAGCTTCTTCGTCCTACCGGTCATGCATATCCAGTCATCGAGATAGAATGAATGGGTGGTTATGCAAGACTTCACAAACGCATATCCAAAGATCTAGTGTGAAAGATGTGAGCGATCATGCATATCCAACAGCTTGTTAGATGTTGGAATAGATGATATCAACTAGGTTAGGATTAGTAGTTCATGTAAAGCACTTTCCTTGTAGTTGCATTTGATGTTGATTGTACTCAGTAGTCGTAAACTTTCTCGAATGAACGAATGAACAATTTGCTTCAGTACTTTTCTTGAATGAATATTGTAACTTCGATACTTTGTCTTCGTAGAAACAAATAACTCACTTCAAAGACTTTGAATTCAGTAGAAACAAGCTTTAGAGCTTTCTTGACCATATTCCAACTAAACAACCATGGTAAATTCCAACTGAATAACCAATCTGCAAATCATAACAAACACAGAGAAACACACAAACCAAACAAAGACAAACAAACTATCATTACATTAGCTAGTTAGTGTTAGAGAACAGAATCATAAACCAAAAATCAAACAAATTTACATAAAACAATGCAAAGTATACACAAATCCTCCCCTGAGGCATATGCCTCCCCTGAGGCCTATGCCTCCCCTTAAACTTTGCAGTTAAGGGTTAAGCATACCAATATGGACCACAAGGTGTTGAAACCTTGGTCCATCAAAAGCCTTTGTTAACAAATCTGCCACATTATCATCATTGTGAATTTTAACCACTTTTATCAAATGTTTGTCATATGCATCTCTTATAAAGTGGTGCCTGATTTCAATATGTTTTGTTCGACCGTGAAAAACTGGATTTTTAACAATGCATATGGTACTTTGATTATCAATAAAATTGTTGTGTTCATGAAGTTATACCCATAATCCAAAAATTGATTTTGAATCCAAAGAACCTGTCCACAGCAATTTGCAGCAGCAACGTGCTCTGCTTCAGTAGATGAGGTAGCCACAATAGTCTGTTTCTTGCATTGCCAAGAAATCAATCTCTTTCCAAGGAATTGGCAACCTCCAAGTGGTGGACCTCCTATCCAGATTTGCACCAGCATAGTCACTATCACTATATGCTTCCGGCTTAAATGGAGATTCTTTTGGGTACCAAAGGCCTAAATGAGGTTGGCCTTTGAGGTACTTAAAGATCTTCTTAACAGAATTGAGATGGGAAGTTAGTGGAGTAACTTGATGTCGAGAACACACACTTACAGAAAAGTAATATCGTCGTGAAGTCGTTAGATACATCAAAGAACCAATCATAGATCTCAGAAGGTGTACATTCACTGTTGGATCTATTTCATTGTTGGTTTTTGACTTTGGAGCTTCATACGGTGTAGTGGCAGTCCTCACACTTTCCATTCCAAACTTTTTTAATATGTCCCTCACATATTTGTCCCGACTTATAAAGATACCATCAGGTTTCTGCTGAACTTGAAGACCCAAAAAGAAAGTCATTTCTCCCATGGCACTCATCTGAAATTCTCCCTTCATAAGCTCCTCAAACTCCCTGCACCAAGCTTCCTTTGTGGATCCAAAATAATGTCATCCACATACACTTGCACAAGAATAATGTCTGTGGAATTCTTCTTCAGGAAAAGTGTTTTATCTATGGCACCTCTTCGATATCCATGCTTCAGCAGAAACGATGAAAGCCTAGCATACCAAGCTCGTGGTGCCAGATGTAGTCCATAGAGAGCTTTGACTACCTTGTAAACATGAGTAGGATGATCAGGATCTTCAAATCCTTTAGGTTGAGTGACATAAACCTCTTCTTCTATTTCACCATACAGAAGGCCTTTAACATCCATTGGATATACCATAAATCCCATGTAGGATGCATAAGCCAAGAAAATCCGTATGGCCTCAACTCTAGCCACAGGTGCAAACACTTCATCATAATCAATCCCCTCCTCTTGTCTATAACCCTGAGCAACCAATCTTGCTTTGTTTTTAATGACAACACCTCTTGCATCTCTTTTATTCTTCAAAATCCATTTAGTACCAATTGCATACTTGCCATCAGGTAGTGGTACCAATATCCAAACCTGCTGATTTTGAAATTGTTGCATCTCTTCCTGCATTGCCTCAAGCCAACTTGAATCTTCCGAGCCTGAGTAACACCGGTTGGTTCCACTTGAGAAAGAAAACAAACAAACAGACAATGTTCATAGTCTGTGTGATTGTCTCTTTGCTGATCTGAGACATAAGAGAGAAAAGCCACTTGACCATATTTAGAACTTGCCACAGTACCTTGTTCTAACAGGGGCATTAGGATCACCAATAATATTTGACTGTGGATGAGTGTTGTGAATCCTTTTAGTAGTAGTGGTGTTGACTTCAATGGAAGAATCAAGATTAGTCATAGTAGGTTCAAAATCGGTGTCATAAGAAGGTGAGGTGAAGATTCCAGCTTTTGGTTGATTATTACCAAGATCCGAGGGTCTTGGAAAACGAGTATAAGGATCTCCAAAGTCTGTGGACACTCGAGTAGAAATGGGAGTAGAAACAAAGATAGCCTTCAGCAGAAATGATAGGAGAAACCGGATCATGTTCAATAGAATTGAGGTTTCCACTTATTGTTTCACTTGCACTCTCCTCAAAGATTCCTTTCAAAGATCTAGATTAGCTGCATACTCTTGTTTCTTCAGACTAGCAAGATCCTCTGCATAATTGGACTCGTCACTCAGCCAGAACTAACTTAGAAGTGTCACCGAAAAATTGTTAGGGGAGAAAGAAGGCACTTCAATGGGTTGCTCATCATCTTCAAACTCACTGTCAGAATCAGCATCCAGGGAATCTGCACTGTTAGTTGGAGACTCTTGAGTATCTGCTTTGTTGGTTAGCCAGATGTCTAGAATAACCCAAATAATCGGCTAAGTAATCAAGGTCAAAAGACCAAACATGACCCCGCCCTGAACATTAGGCTTGTATTCTAAAAACCTCAGATTCAATGTCTCCTCAATCTTTTTAGCAGATAAATTGTAAACTCTCAGACGCCTTTACTATGAGTGAATATCCCACAATATAACCATCATCAGCTTTTTCATCAAATTTGCCCAATGGATCACTTGTATTCAGAATAGTCACTTGACACCCAAAAGGTTTAAGGTAATGTATAGCAAGAACTTTCCCATAGAGAAGTTCATATGGTGTTTTGAAGTGTGGTCTAGTAATGGACACTCTATTCAAGTACATAACAAGCGTGCCTACAGCTTCAAATTGTCCAAACATGGTGGGTAGTTTAGAGTCTGCCAGCATTGATCTTGCAGCCTCTATCAAGGTCCTATTTTTCCTTTCGGCCACCCCATTTTGTTGTGGGGTTCTTGGAGTGCTATAGTCCCTTTTGATTCCTTTAGACCTACAAAGTTCTATAAGTATAGCATTCTTGAACTCTGTCCCATTATCACAATCAATTCCTTTAACCTTTTGTTCAACTGATTCTCAATAAGGGTAATGAACTCTTTCAAAGACTGGAGATGTTTCATATTTGGTCCTTAGAAAGAATACCCAACAAAATTTGCTATAACCATCAGTGATCACTAGACAAAAATACTTTTGATCAATGCTTCGAACTTGAGTTGGACCAAACAGATCCATATGAAGCAAATCAAGAGGTTCGAAATAATGCTCACAGCAGCCACAAACTTTGTATGAGGCTCTATGTTGCTTTCCTTTATTGCAAGCAACACAGTTATGATCATTAGTAAATACTTTGGAAGGAAGACCTTCAACAAGACCCAGTTTAGAGAGCTTGTTTATGGTCTTGAAGTTGACATGGGCCATCCTCCTATGCCATTTGGTAGACTCATCCAAAGATGCTTTAGCCACCAAACAAGTTAAGTCACCTTCCGTTTAACATCGCTAAGTTGAATGTATAGAGATTGTGATTCCGAGGAACTTTCAGTAGAATTGAAGTGTCTTCTAGGAGTTTGTAGTCTTTAGATAGCACAAGACATTCATCCTCTGTGAAGAGTACTTTGTTCTTGGTGTCACAGATTTGTGAGATCGAGAACAAATTGAAGTGGTGGAGTTCCTTGACATAGTATACATTCTAAAAGTCCAGTTGAGGTGTTTTGATGGTCCCTTTCCCAGTAATTCTTCCATCACTTCCTCCAAAGGTTACATTGCCTCCTCCTTCAATTGATACAAAGTTATGCATCATATCCCCGTTTCCTGACATACTTCTTGAACAACCACTATCAACAATGCCAACATCTTTATGCTTAAGAGGATGATTCTACAACAACAAAAATATACAAACTATTAGCACACTATTGAGGCTCAAGTCATTGCTGACTTGAACCTGGCTTGTGGATCATATGAGTTATGCCATGCAGATGTATAGGATCCACTATTGTTCTTGGGCTTCCATTGACATTTAGGTCCCTTTTATTCCAAGAACAACTCTGAGGACTTGACAGCAGTATCCTAGTTCCCTGTCCCGTCAGTCATTGAGTCAACATATCCAGGCCAATAACCATTCTTAAAGTATGAACTTTTTGGTTGTACATATGGTCTTGCAACTGGTCTTCTCCAAGGAAAAGGAGAATTAGTTGCTTGTGGAACATAAGGGGGTATAGCATTAACATTGGTCCACATTGGTCTAGATGTCCTAGAATCACCACACCTAGTCATTCTTTGCTCATGAAAATCACAATCCTTAATTAAATGAAATTTACTTCTACACACAAAACATGTCTTCTTTTTAGAAGATTTATTCAAACCAAAAGATGTTCTAGTACAAGCGTAAGTATTCAAACCAAAACCATGAAAATAATTGTTTTAACAAGATATTATGCAAAAGAATTAAAAAGCAAGTCTTCAGAGGCAACTGTCTTGGAAGAGGATTCCTTTGCAGCAACTCTGACATGCTTATTGGTAGTCTTGGGTGCAGGCAGGGGTGAAGACTTGGAAAGGTCAGACTTGGGAAGGTCAGACTTGTCATTTGAATCACACTCTGTAGACCCTTGCTCGGAAGACTTGTCACTGTTAACACAAGAGACAAAGTCATTAGAAGAAGTATCAGGGTCTGGCAAGTGGGTTGACTTTTTACCATAGAGATGATGTGATCCATCAAAGTCATCAGAAAGGGTAAGGTCAACAGGCATAGGTATTCCTCTAATAGATCCACGTACAAAGATGTAGGTCACCTTCTTTAACATAATTAGCTAAGCTTGCCGGTGTGGATTTACGTGTGTCATCTCTAGCTTCTAATCCTACATATTTCTTAAAGCCTAAACCTATCCCTGAATTAGGAGCTTGACTACCATATAAATGACTAGCTAACTTTTTTCCATTTAATAACCATTCGTTATGCCTAGCAATTTCCTTATCTAGTTTCTCTTTTAGTTCTAGATTTTCTCGACACTACATCCGCTCTCAACTTCTCATAATATTTCAACTCATTCTTAGCACATTCAAGATCCCTTTCCAACACACTTATTTTCTCAGCATAAGCTATTTGATTCTTCCGAAACCAAACCTTTTGTCTTTCTAGTGTTTTTAAAGCCTGTTTATAAGCTTCAACTTCTACAAAGTATTCATTATATTTAGGTTTCAAAATATCATAAGCTTCTTTTAGTTCATTATAACGCTCACTACAACCAAACAAACAGTTTTGTACCTGAGAGATGCCCATCAGGGCAATCTGATCATGCCTATCCTCTGAAGTACATATTGCAATCAAACCAACATTATCAGGACCATCATTATCCTCGCTCATGATGCTTCTTATCCACATTATCGTCAAGAGTGACCAAAGCTGATCGATCCCTTTGAAGTTCCAGACTCTCTCGATTCTGCCGATAAGTAGAGTATCTAGTCTCATCACCAGCTTTCCTGTCTTTGCACTCTCTGGAGAAGTGACCCATCTGTTGACAAGTGAAGCACTTGACCTTCCTTTTGTCAAACCTCGCTGGATCTCTTCCTTGGAATCCAAACCATCTGCCAGCTTTGCGCTCAAAATTCTTGATATCCATGGACAACATAGCCACCTACCACTTCAGCTTCATCTCTTCCATCTCCAGTGGATCCACCTGATCTAAATCCTCATATGCCAGTTCCGGCTGAGGATCATAATCAGCAAAGAAGGATCCAAGCACATCTTCCATGATACCTCCAGATTGAGAACTTGATGGAGTGGTAGTGTAAGATGATGATGAGTAAGTTGGATTTGGACCATGACTCATCTTGGGGGTAGAAGCTCCAACGAATGCTGTGTGACTGGCAGTAGATGATGATCTATAAGGACTTCTTACATCATGTTCAAGAGCTTTAAGTTTGTTATACAGCTCATCAAAAGTAAGCATATCCAATCCACCTTTTGCTTTTAAAGCAATGCTCACTTGTAGCCAGGATTGAGGTAAAGACCTCAAGAACTTAGAATTACAGTCATCATTATCTGGCTTTGCCTGCAGCTGATTTAACTGACTTAAAATCTTGTGAAACTTGTCATAGCCCTTATGAATTCCTTCCTCTTCAGTGATTTGAAAGTCTTGAAACTGTTGTCTAAGCATGGACTTTCTCATTCTTCTAGACTCCTCATTCCCACCGAACTTAGCCTTAATAGCTAACCATATGTCCTTGGCATCTTCCACAAAGTGAAAATCACTTAAGTGATCCTCAGGAATAGCTTGAAGAAGAATGGTTCTAACCTTGGTTTCTCTTTGAACTGCCAAGTAACTCTTTCGCAGGTTTTGGGAGGAACATGGGTCATCTTACCAGCAGCATCAGTGGTAGTTTTCTTCAAACTATTTCCCTTCAGCACTATCTCCCATAGATTCCAATCAATGTTGGAGATCCAGTTCTGCATTTTCATCGCCCAAAGATCATACTCCTCCCTCTTTAGGTAAGGAAACTTAGCATTGCTGTTGGAGAGACTAAGATGTTGCAGATGGGTGGTGTTATGGTTGTTGGTGATTTCAGCATCAACGTCTGATCCAGGCATAGTGAGTTATGTATTGGATGTATTGGTGTTTAGAAAAACCTGTCCTTAGTATCGTAGAGACTCTCACGAGGCTCTGATACCACTTGTTGAAAACTAACAGACCTTAATAGATCTTGAGCTTCGTAGATCGTTAGTATTGCCTGTGTAATCACAAACAAACTAAAAGAAAATCTCTACAACTTGTATTCTGTAGCGGAATATAAACACAAGTATGAAACACTGATAACTAAGAACTTCTTTGATCCTCTATGGATCGTTATATTAAAAACTTGTTTAATCACACGTACATAATTCATTCTATTATGTTCCTTTTATAGACAAGGAACCCTAAACAAAACCCTAAACCGTTTCTCAAGAAACGTATAAACATAAAACTAAATAAGATATACACAATCACTTCCTAATAAAGCTCATGTATATCCAAACTAAATAAACTAAAAACGGAATAATAACTTCCGCAGAAACAAACTAAACTTCAGCAGAACTATGTCTTCAGCAGAAACCATACCCTTCGGCAGAATCCATTCAGCAGAAACAATAACATAATTCGTACTTCACATAATTCCCAACAGTTGAGGTAGCGAAGTTGACCGGTGATCCAGGAGTTGGTCCAGGCACTTTTTTTTGTCTTTCAACTAAATAGTCAATCCGTTTTTCAGGAGCACAAATTTGTTCTTCGGTGATGTTAGAAGAACTACAAGGTACCGATATGGCCTTAACCGTGCTATTGGGAGTCTCATGAGAATCACTTCAATTTTCATAAGACTAACCAGCGAGCTTTTCAATGATATCCCATCACTCTTCTCAATTGAGATTGCTAAGTCTTCCGCCGGGCGCTTGGTTAATGGATCGCTTTGTGAGGAAATTGACATGATCATAGAAAATTTAGACTTGGAGCCAAAGATCAATGCCATGGTGAGGGACTTTGTGGAGTAAGTCCTTGAATTGAGTCGACGCCTCAAAAAGGGTTTCACTTTGACGTTGTTGGAACATCATGATATCATTCCTAAGCTAGGTGGTTCTCCCCGGTGGGAAAGGTTCGTTTATATACGTTTTTGTCCATTTTCTTATGTTTTTAATGTTTTCATCCGTTTGTATAAGTTTTCATCTGTTTTCGTCCGTTTTTAAACGTTTTCTTACGATTTTTTTTTGCGTTTTTATACGCTTTTATCCGCTTTCTTACGCAGGTTTTTCATTAGGTTTTACAGGTTTAGAAATTGTCTCTTGCTTTGTTTCATTAGACTCAACACCTCTTTTCATGCTTTTGTTTTCAAACACATACACCTCAGGTAAAGAAGTGTCAATGGCACTTTCAAAGGCTTCCCCAGCCTTTTCAGTTTTGGTCTCCTTGACCTTAGAGCCACGAACAAATGTAGGTACCTTAATCTCCTCTAGGCCAGTGTGTTCAAGGTCTATACCAGGAGGTGAGGGAACACCTCTGAATGGTGGTGGTTCTCTTTTATACCCCATGCCTGATTTGGCTTTACCAACTAGAGAGCTTTCAATCATCTTATCAAGTTTCTCAGAGTTATAGTGATGCGTGTTCTTAAGAGTATCAACACTGAGTTCTATGTTGTCCTTAGCTACTGTAATTTTCTCTAGTTCTTCATTTAGCACACTTATGGTTGTATCTTTGAGAGAGAGATCCATATTAAGCAATGCTACTGTTTCAGAAAATTTTGATTCATTTTCCTTGTAGTGCACAATTTATTTTTCCAAAAATGCTAAGCCTCTCTTATGGTTTGCTAAGCTATAACTAGTTTTAGCAAGCTCTTCAGACATATTATCAAATTTAGTTTTTAGAGACTCATATTCGCTTAATGGGACACATGTATCTAAGCAATTTGTTTCAGTAAGTACCTCAGATACCAAAGCCATGTTGATTGGACTTTCTTCTTCATCAGCCATGAAGCTCCAATCATATCCAACACCATCAATTGCCACCATAGCTTTGGAAGAAGAATCATCAGCTTCAGAACTTCTTCCTTTGTTCCTGGGGCTTCTGCATTCCCTAGCAAAATGCCCAAACTTGCCACAGTTGTAGCACTCCACCTTTCCCTTGTCAAATCCAACAGTATCCCCATCATTAATCTTGATTTGCCTCCCAGTTCTCTTCATGAACCTTCTTGCCCTTATACTTATCAAAGAAATATTCCACTTTATATCTATTTCTTCAATGTCATCTTCATGGATCTGTTTCAGGTCATCATGAGTGATCTGTGAGCCCTTTGACTGCTCAGAGATGAAGGCATAAATGATATTTTCATTGATGCCCACTGCAGTGATAGCCAAACAATCAGTATTAACATTAGTACTAGGAGTACTAACATTAAAACTGTCTTTCTCATTACTAGTGACTGGCTGAGCCACAAAAGCTATGTTTTGTGACCTAGAACTGGAAGATGCAGCTGCAGATCTCTTCATCTCTTGTTCAATGACTTTGAAGTTATTGAACAAATTATCCAACCCCATAGTTTCAAACTCTGGCCTATGCTTCCAAACAATGACATGTGTGTCCCACTTTGGTGATGGAAGGCTTCTAACAAACCTGAGATTGACATCTTCTTGAGAGATATCCACACCCAACACTGCCAATTGACTGACAAGTTTTTGAAGCCTATTGTAAACTGAGTCAATGGACTCAGTAGCACCGGCAATGAAGGTTTCAAATTCTTGCTTCTAAAGAGTTTTTTGAGTTTTCTTGGTGGCAGAATTCCCACCAAATCTGGTCTCAATGGCTTTGAACAAGGACTGAGCATCCTTGTGTTTGCTGAAGTTGAGTTGATGATCATCTGGTAATGCCATAAGTAGAAGACTTCTGACCTTGAGATCATTGCCTCTTTGAGTAATTTCTTCAGTAGTGACAGGTTCACCTTTGTCTTTAAGAACATTTTTGCCACCAACTTCTTCAGAAATAGTGGATTTGTAGGAGTCTCCATTGAGCACAATGTTCCATAGCTTAAAGTCCAGTACCAAGAAGTACTGCTCTATGTGCATCCTTCAGAGATCATATTCATTTGACTACAACTTAGGAACTCTGGTAACAACACTGGATTTGCTTGAATCAAAGTCCATTTCTTCAACTTTGTGACACATGATCTTCTAAAACAAAGCTTTCAGGACACAAGCTCTGATACCACTTGTGGAGTCCCAAACCTTTGATCTAGAACACTTAGCTTGTAATGAGTAGTTGCCTTGGATAGTTCCAAAAAAAAAGAGAAACTTTGTTATGAATACACACAAGTATGCGAAATCTACTTGAATGTACTTAGAAGATTAAAGTAAACAAGTAAACACAGAATGCAACAACCAATGCTTCAATATTATTATCCAATAATACGGATACTCTCAAAGTATTAGGGTTACACCTTGAAGCTTTTCTTAGAACGGAAAGGGTTAAGGGAAATGCTAATGTGTATGTGAGATGTATTTTGACCTAGCTAGGATCTCCTTTTATACACCAAGGAGTCCTTTACAGATATTACTATGCATTAAACGTATCATTGCTTCTGTTGGTATAGAAGATATGCTCTTACAAACCATACACGACATACTATATATAGAACAGTACTAACTGTAACACTATCAGTACTAACTCTCATACTATCCGTACTAACTAGTTAATACTCTTGTATTATAACTATTAGTACAAACTTCCAATGCTAAGAGTACTAACTGTAATCGTGAATTTCCCAACAATATACATTTTTACGGTTGTATTAACAACCCCCCCCCCCTTTTGTTGATGACAAAACATAATATTATTTTAAGTAAAAATGTAAATTTCATAAAATTTTGAATTAAGTTTTTACTCTTTTCTCCCTCTTCTTATCAAAACAAAAAGAGTGTCGAAAAGAAAGTAACACGAATGCAAGAATTTAGAAAGAGATAAGAGAATAAGAGATGAGAAAGGTAAATACATGCTTATTTGATCCCCCTTGACGAGTGCTCCCCTTGGTGAGGGCGTCAAGTATTTCGAAAGGCTAGGACGAGAGCATTGAAAATTGTGCAATGATTTTGCTTTGACGAAAGCTCCCCCTTATTGAGGTCATCAAGTATTCCAATTGTGTTTTGAAAAATCTAAAAAACAAAGGTTAGAATGCAAATATAAGTATGACTTTCGCAAAATAAAATGAGCTGAAGTGAGACTCAATTTTGTTTTTGAGTGCCCAGATCCGCTAGATCCATTTTAGAATGGATCTGCCGGGTGTAAATAAAGGGATCCAGGTACTTGCAACTTATTAGTAGTAGTTTAAAGAAAATAAATCATGAAATACCATGAAATTAAGTCATAACCATACAAATATGCCCAAATAATCAAGAAGCATTTGAATACGTAGATTCATATAATGAAAACAAGAGAAATGATACAACAATGATCAAACTCTAAAACTAAGAATATGATCTAACATATAAGAAGATGCTAATGAGATGGACTAAACTAAAAATAGAGGAGAATGACCACTTGTGCTTGCACTTCAAGGTTTCTAGGGATGGTTAGTTTTTTTTATGCTATCTAGGCATTCAAGGAGGTAATAGAAAATGAAATGCACTTCATCACGAAGTTCATGAACTAAGGTTTGAGTTTGTTGACAATGGTAGCAAATTTCTTCATGACTTGGATGTTGTGGTGATGGAAGTATGTTTGGGATTTATGGATTTAAGAGAGAAGGTTGTGGGTGCACAACGGATGTTGGTGGAGATGTGTGTGTAGGTGGAGGAGGTAGATATGTGTCAACAACCATGTTGTCCGGTTGTGGTGGTTGATGTCTAGTCATTACCTAAAATGGGTCAAAAGAAGGTGATGGAAAAGAAGATATGTGTGCTATTGTAGTGACACATTAATGTCCACTCCTATCTTGGGTGAATGTAGTTTTTGTGTAGTAATTCTTTCAATGGAAGAGAATGAAGGTAATGGTGTAGGATTAGAAGGTATATGCGGCAAGTCCTCCAAATTCTTGTAGAGATGTGGCGAAGAATGAGGTGCTTGGTTGAAGAGGAGAAGCTCTTGTTGGTTGTGTAGAGATGGGAATGTTTTGCGGTGTTTGTTTACCAACCCATGTCTTCGAGCATGATGTAAGAGACACTCATGTTATCTTGTGATGATGATGAAGTCTTGCAACCCATATCTTCGAGCTTGCAAGTATTCTATGTTATACATCGTGATCTCGCCTTTAAGAGGAAACTAGAGAATTACTAAGAAAAAAGCTACATAGATCATCCTTGGATCTGAGGTTAGAGAGATAAGAATATAGAGAAAAGATATATCTAAAAGTGGTGGGAAAATGAGTAAATGGCCAACTATTTATAGGAAAACTATCATGTGATCTCTCGGATCCACCAGATCCTTTCCTAAAGGGATTCGGCCAGTGTTATCCAAGGGATCCGGCTATCTGGTAATACTTGTCTGGATTTTGGGTTAGAATTTCGGGTTTTGGGTTATGGGTTATGATCCATGGGTCATGTGATGTCATGCATAACGTAAAATACATCTTGGATCATGGGTTATGGACTTTGGGTCATGGGTCATGGACTTTGGGTCATGGGTCATGGATATTACCCATTTTTTATATCATACATATGGGCCATGGGTTATGGGTCGTGCTCCATCGGTCATGGGTTTTGGGCATGGGTTTTAGGTTATGGATAGTCCAACCTTTTACAAGTTACATTTGGCTTAGCATGTATTCTATAAAAATGTAAGTAACCAAAGTTACTTATATGCGTTTTATTAAAATAGTTTTTGTTTTATGTAAACTATTTAACTAAAACATGTTAATTATTTATTTGTTTAGTGAAATGAGTTAGTAAACTATTGGCTTAAACTTTAAGTATTTTATTTATTTTGTTAAAATGGTTTTACGATTATCATCACAACATAAGAAGATCGTAAAATATAAATAAACGTTTTTACGGTTTATTTTTATTAACAATCTCCCCTATTTGTTGCTGACAAAACATAAAATTATTTCAAGTAAAAACTAAAATTCGAAAATTTTCGAATTTAGTTTTTACTATTTTCTCCCCCTTCTCGTCGAAACAAAAAGAGTGTCGAAAAGAAAGTAACCCGAATGCAAGAATTTAGAAAGACATAAGAGAAGAAGAGATAAGAAAGGTAAATACATGTATATTTGCTCCCCCTTGACGAGTGCTCCCCCTTGGTGAGGGCGTCAAGTATTTATGAAGGCTAAGACGAGATCATTGCAAAATGTGCAATGATTTTGCTTTGACAAAAGCTCCCCCTTTTGAGGGTGTCAAGTACTCCAAGTATGTTTTGAAAAATCTAAAAAACAAAGGTTAGAATGCAAGTATATTGTATGACTTTTGCAACAAAAAAAATAGCTGAAGTGAGACTCAGTTTTGTTTCTGAGTGCCCAGATCCGCAAGATCTATTTTAGAATGGATCTACCGGGTGTAAACATCCTTGTTGTTCGGTTGTGGTGGTTAATGTCTAGTCATTACCAAAAATGGGCCAAAAGAAGGTGATGGAGAAGAAGATACGGGTGCTATTGGTAGTGACACATTAATGTCCACTCCTATGTTGGGTGAATATAGTTGTTGTGTAGTCATTCTTTCAATAGAAGAGAATGTAGGTAATGGTGGAGGATTAGAAGGTCTAAGAGGCAAGTCCTCCAAATTATTGTAGAGATGTGGCGAAGAATGATGTTATAGACAATTGTGTGATCTTGTGATGATGATGAATTCTAAAAACCCACGTCTTCGAGCTTTCAAGTATTCTATGTTAAATGTCATGATCGCGCCTTTAAGAAGAACCTAGAGAATCACTAAGAGAAAAGCTACATAGATGATCCTTGGATATGAGGTTAGAGAGATAAGAATATAGAGAGGAGATATATTTAAAAGTAGTGAGAAGAAATGTGGAAATGGCCAACTATTTATAGGAAAATTATCCTCTGATCACCCGGATCCACCGGATCCTTTCCCAAAGGGATAAGACCAGTGTTATCCAAGGGATCTGGCTATCTGGTAATACCAGTCCAGATTTTGGGTTACATTTTCATGCTTTGGGTTATGGGTTATGATCCATGGGTCATGTGATGTCATGCATGATCTAAAAGACATTTTGGGTCATGGGTTATGGACTTTGGATCATGGGTCATGGACTTTAGATCATGGGTTATTGATATTACTCATTTTTTATGTCATGCATATGGGTCATGGGTTTTGGGTCAAGCTCTATCGGTCATGGGTTTTGGGCATGAGTTTTGATAGTCCAAGCTTTTACAAGTTACATTTGGCTTAGCATGTATTTTAGAAAGATGTAAGTAACCAAAGTTACTTATAAGTGTTTTATAAAAATGGTTTTTGTTTTATGTATATTTAACTAAGTATGTTTAATGGTTTATTTGTTTAGTGAAATGAGTTAGTAAACTATTGGCTCAAAACCTTACGTATTTTATTTATTTTGTTAAAAAAAATTTACGATTTTTATTGACAAACATAAGAAGATCATAAAATATAAATAAACGTTTTTACGATTTATTTGTATTAACAAACTTCTTTTGAAACAGAAAACACATTATAGGAAAAAGGAAAATTGGTTGTAGGTGACACTATGGTAACCAAGAAAAGATAGGTTGTATACACAACCATGGGTGTTGTCATTAGAGAGAATGAAAATTCTTCAATGGATAGTGATAGTTCAAATGACACAGAAACTGAACATGGCTATGAAAAATTTTGCATCATCAAATTCTGACACATAAGAGTCTGATAGGTCATATGATTATCTCAGTGGTTGTGATGATGTGGTTATTCAACTTAGAAAGAACATGACTGTTGGGATTAAAAGACTTCTTAATGTTGTTTATGTTACTGTTGCGCATATTGGAATTACTGCTGCTTTTACAAAGTTAGTGTTGCTGAGTAACTTCAAAGAATATATGCTAAGTGGCTACAACTGATAGTGATAAAGTTAAGACTGCTAGCACAAAGTTAATGTTGTTCAAGGTTAAGACTACTAGTGTTCAAAGTTAAGACTGCTAGTACAAACTTACAACTGTTAGTGTAACTTAGTACTGTTAGACGTTTATGTTAGTACTGCTTATCATATATGTATTAGATAATTATAGAAAAGATTTGATATACTTAGGAAAGTATTGTAAGCCGTGTAGGACTACTCGGTGTATAAAAAGAGGTCCTAAAGCATAGAGTTAGATTTAAGAATAAGTCTTTTCAGTTTATGCAAAGTCTAACTTCAGTAACTTCTTTGTACCTGTTGCTATTTGTGATATAGTTTTATAGCATGTTATCTAATTTAACATTTTTTCATGTGATTGCAGGATTTATGGCTTAAACATGATTTAGAATTCAACAAAGTATTCACAGCAGATAACAATGAGCAAATGTTGTTGAGATGTGGACATGGCTCGAAAAATGTCCCCCTTTTCTTGCATAAACACTTTGCTGTTATTGTATTTGATACAATTTATACTTAGTTTTAGTTCATTTTTTTGGATTTGGTATATTCTGTAATATGACATGGATACATGTAAGATTACTAATTTAATTTTTGATTTGTGCATATCATAAATATTTTGTTTTGAATATTGGTGTATTATAGAAATATTTGAAAATTTCAATTTTGCTATTTTCATATATAGCGAAATTGTCACACAAAATACACATTTTGTTTACTTTAAACAGCATATGGTCACACTTATTAACACTTTTGGCCACTTTTTGCTTAATTGTGTGCGACTAAATACCCAAAACTAACATGCTTTGTGTGACTAAATATTACAAATGGCCACACAAACATAAAATTCAAGTGGCCATAGGATGAACAATAGTCACACAAAATACACATTTCTTCACTTTAAACAACATATGGTCACACTTATTAACACTTTTGGCCACTTTGTTTTAAATTGTGTTTGACTAACTCCAAAAAAATAACACCCGTTGTGTGACTAAATCATCACAAACGTCACATTTATTATATATTCATGTGACCACATGACGGGAAATAGTCACACATAATACACATTTACTTGAATAAATCATCTCAAATGTCACATATATTATATATTTATGTGGCCAAAGGACGAACAATAGTTACTCTAAAACACCATTTGTGTGACTATAAAGTGTTTACGATCACTAATACTGATTAATCCAACAAAACTTGTGCCTAATTTGTCACACATATTCGGCTTTTGGTCACACTTTTTCAAAGAAAAGGCCACGAACTCAATAATGTCACCATATGCTATCTACGGTGGCGCGATCTTTGGCGACACACACACCTAAAACTCAAATAGAAACTATTTAGGATGGTGTCACTTGTTGTGATGGTGTCTCAAACACATTTGTGATGGTGTCACTTGTTGGCGTCATCTTATTGTTTGAGACGTCATCGCTCTTCATATTCTTGGTCATGACGCCGTCAGCTCGAGGCCGTCTCTATCGCCTGAATCGTCACTTGAAAATTATGAAACTTCAACATCTTTGTTATCTTCAAGTGACAGCGTCACTCGATAGTTTGTGACGTCGTCCCAAATACCTTTTTGTGACGTTTTTCCCGATGTTGTTTTTTCGTTTTCTTGTCCAATCAAGCTCAAAACGTACCATTTTCTAACATTTGCTTCTTAAGTACCTAAAACTCAAATAGAAACTATTTAGGGCAATTAATGATCGAATATGTATGAATTTAGAAGCTAAATAACCTCTTAAAAATTTATAAAATTACACCTCATCATCAAACGATCACAAGTAAACATAATTGAATGATTGATTAAACAACTTATCTTCTTAATACATTGAAGTACTTGGGCCAAAAGGCCTGTGTTAATACAAATAAACCGTAAAAAAGTTTGTTTATATTTAACGATCTCGTTATATTTTGTTGATAACAAATATAAAGTTATCATAAGTAAAATTATAAGAATACATGTTGTTTTACAAAGTATATACATTTGGTCATTTACATAAATGTTGTAATAATAATATGTTGTAATATACTATGTAATAGGTTGGGTAATATCCAAGACCCATGACCCATACCCATGGAGCTAATCCATAACCCATGACCCATTGCATGACATAATGCATGAAATCATGTTTGGTATTATCCATGACCCATGACCCAAGACCCATGACCAATTGTCTAGATACATTGTATCTTGTTAGGTACCCATGACCCAAAGTCCACGACCCATGGCTCATAACCCATAACCCATAACCCATAACCCGGTTTGCAACCCAAAATCCAGACTAAACTGACCCATAACATGATCCCTTGGGTGAGGGATCCGCCAGAACCGTGGGATAGTAGGCTTTTTTGCCTATAAATAGTGAGCCATTTCTTAATTTTTTCTCACCCTTCTTCTTACAACTCTCTTATATATTGTCTCACTCAACTAACCTCTGATCATTTGATTATTCTAGTAGTTCTTCTATCTTTTGTTGTGATTCCCTTTTAGGTCCTTCACGAAGGCAAGATCACGCTACTCCACAAGTCATCCAAGCAAAGGGTCCTTGATTGATTTGTCCATCCACACGATTTCTGTAGCATATATTGTAATTCATATTTCACATAGCTGTTGTGTAATAGTTGTGTAAAGTTTTAGTTCTACCTCGTGGAAGAACTCGGTATTTAGCTTTGTACAGAAAAAAGTGTAAGCGACGTTGTGAGGCTTCTCCGCCAAGTTGAAGGAGCTTGTTGACGTAGTGCTTGAACTCTCGAGTGGGGTACTAGGGGAGTGGAGTAGGGCAAGGAAGGTGTTCTTGTAGCCGAACCACTATAAATCACTTGTGTCGCTAGTTGTATCCTTTACTTTACTTGCATTCTTTACTTACTTTTTTTATTTCTTTGTACTATTTTTCCATCCATAAGAATTTACATAAGATTGAATCTAAATCTTTGAAACTTAAATTAAAATCGGTAAAACTATTCAACCCCCCTTCTAGTTTTCCACAATTAGCATCAAGAGCAAAGTTTTCAAAAAGTTTTAAAGTAAATTGTATTTTAAAAACTTTGCGATCAAAATGAGTTTTGAAAACTATAGGGAAGGGCAATCTATGCAACGACCTCCACTACTTGAAACTAATAGTTTTATTTATTAAAAAAATAAATTTGAAACTTATGTGAAATATTAAGATATTGATCTTTGGTATATTATTGTTGAAGGTGATTTTCAAGCAACTGTAAAAGATGATAAACCGGTAATGAAGAAAATATTTCTCATGATCGTCTCACTTAAGACCAAAAGAAAAAGCTTTCGAAAAATAGTGAGGCAAAAATGGTTTTATATAATGCCTTACCCAAAAAGGAATTTGAAAGAATATCTATGCATAAAACCGCTAAAGAAATTTGGAACTCTTTGGTTGTAACACACCAAGGAAATCAATAAGTAAAAAATTAAAAAATAACAAAATTGATTTTTTTGTTCAACAATATGAACAATTTTCAATATTCAATGAGGATAGTATTGATAATGCATTTGCTAGTTTTAATACTATTATTACTTCATTACAAGCACTTGATGAGTCTTTTTCTAGTCATAATCATGTCAAGAGACTTCTAAGGGCGCTTCCATCAAAGTGGGGACCAAAGGTAACGGCCATTGAAGAATCCAAAGACTTGTCAATCCTCACTCTCGATGAACTCATAGGCAACCTAAAAGTCTATGAGCTCGTACTCGCCAAAGACTTCGAGGTCTCGAAGGAAAAGAAAAAGAAACATAAATCTCTAGCTTTAAAAGCCAAGAAAGTCTCGAATGATGAAGAAACCTCATTGATCGGTGCAAAACCGTCAAGTTTTCTCACGCAAGCTAGCCACTTGTGAATGGCTAACCGTAAGGAACTTAAAACAGCTCAAACACCAAATGCAATTTAGATCAGGAGAATACAGTGTATCCCCGGGTCGTTAAGTCCCAACGAGGTGTGAACACTGTAATACAACGAATCTGTGATTGGTTGATATTGAATGGAAAAAGGGTTTTGAGTGATTTATGCTAAGGAATAAAAGAAAATAGCTTAAACAAGCTATAAGAACAAGTACGTGAAAGCGTAATACTTAGAAACGTCTAAAATCTAAAAACGCGTACGTTTAATTAAAATTCTACGTAAACGTACGAAACAAAACGTGAAATTAAATAAATAAAACACCTATGGGTATGAAAATAATGTTTTTACAATCCTAATGATGCAAGAAAATTATTAGAAAATTAAAATTATTTTTATAACTATTTATTTAATTATTATTAATTAAAAACTATTTTTAACTATTTAATAATACCCTAAAATATAAGAAAATATGAAATAAAGCTAGAAAAGTGAAATTATGACTTATAAAAATCTAAAATATTATAAAAGTTATTTTAAAACTGAAAATATATTTTTTACACTTTTTATCTATTTATTATGAATTTAATACTATTTAAAACTAATTAAAATGCTAGAAAATACTATTTAAACTAAGAAAATTATGGAAAAATATTTTTTTGGTTTTTTATATTTATCTTAATCTATGAAAATTGAAAACATATTTTTTTGAAGCTTTTCTGATTTATTTGTATTAAAAGCTATTTAAAAATGCTAAAAACTGAAATTAAATGCAGAAAAATAGTAAATGAACAGTGAAAAATATGAAAACTTCCAGAATATTCTAAAATATTATTCTAAATATAGGAAAAATAATAAAAGTGGTGCAGGTGGTCAATAATTAGGTTCTGTAGTAAAAAGTGCTTATAAATAAGCACTAAAAATAAGCTATAACTACCAAATGAGCACCAAATTATCACAGAAGCTATAATATGCTAAAACTACTTAAAAGCAACCTATATCAACTAATCTAAACCTCTAGAGTGCAAGCTAAACAGGTTTGACTTATTTGCTTTTATAATGAAAACAACCTCTACCTTACCTACTTTAAGCTAAAGCCACAGCTTATCCAATAAGCAAAACTGAAAACCAGAATTGTGGACCTCAAGACCACCAACCAAATATCAGTTGTACCAAATTTGAGCCTGATAGAAGCTAAAACGAACTTTCTACAAGCTCTGCAATATGCTTGAAAAGCTCAGCGTATGCTGAAAATCTCAGCATATGCTGAGTGAACAGGGCAGTTTGGACAGCTTATTTAGAGCTTTTAGAGGTCTTCTAAAATTCCACAAAAATCACTTTTAAACACTTGACCAACTGAAGTTAATTGTCCCAGAATTTCAATTAAATTGGATCAGAAATGAATCCATGAAAATTCCAGAAAGTTTGGTGAAAAATGACTTTTTCACCTTGTGACTAATTTTGACAGAAACAAGATTTTGACCAAAAACCTGTCAAAGCTTGATCAAACAGTACCAACTTTGGAACATGCACTTTAATCACTATATAGGACCTAAAATTACCAGAAATAAGGACCAAATAAGCTCAAGCTTGTGAGAAGCTTATATGAGCAATCAACTTTCTAAAATTGCACTAAACAACTAAAATCATCAAAACGACTCAAAACAGCTTAAAAGCTTCTACTAACAACTGAAAAATACTTAATTAATCATGATCAAACTTGAAGAAAGTGCAAATGAGCAGTGACAAGCTAGTTTGACCCATTTTAACCCAATATGCCAAACACCCCTTAATATCTTTGAAAACAAATTTTTAAAAGCTTATGCCTAAAACAAATATGACTAATACTTAAAAATGAACTTAAAATGACTGGATTACCACTTCTAAACAGAAATTTCAGACTTAAGAACACAGTTGACTTTCGTTGACCCGTGTTGACTTTTGTTGACTTTTTCAAATTCTTTGCATAAAGGACAGGAAACTACTTTAATTTACTTAAATAAGCTTGAATAAGCTTAAACAAACTTATTGGAACCATTCAAACAGCTTATAACATGAAAAACGAGTAAGAACAATTTTGGCGGGAAAACTAGAACTAGCAGGAAACATGGAATTGATGATTAAAAACACTTGAAATATGATTAATATGATTCATACAATACATAAGTAACAAAACCCAGCATTATTTTTGCATAAAACTTAAAATAGAATTACAAGTTACACTACGAATTGGTCTAAAAAACTGGGACAACTTTTCTTCTGTCTTCAATCCTTTTTATTAGTTATCAAAAAGCTTTTCTCTTCACTTCTAGCCCTTGGATTGGTTGAATTAATCTCAGCCCTTGATTTGTGATTTTGGAGCCAAAATATCTAAAGCCAGGTGTTGGTTGAGTGTTGAGGATAAGAAGGAGGTGGTGGTGAGTAGTTTGACAGCTGGGGGGATAAGGTGGACAGGTGGTTGGTGGTACCGTGGTATGGTAGCAGTAATGGTGGGAGAGGGAAGGAGAAACCAGGGATGTGGAAGTTTGACTCGTATTGACTGGGTTTTTATTAAAAGGTGGGGTGGGTTTTGGGCCAGCTGGGTTATTGGATTGGATTTGGTTTGTGTTTGGGTTAAATAAAGGATCTGTTTGGTTTGTTGAAATAATAACACAAGGACCATTTGTGTAACATTCTGAAAATAAGGGACTGATCCTGCAACGTATCCAAACTTATCACAAGGGCTTAAATTGTAACATGTAAATAGTACAAGGGTATAATTTGATAAGTTTCCATTTTTTTAAATACCCAAGGACTATATTTGACACTTTTCAAAGTTGAGGGACTAAACTTGCCATTTTTGCAAACTTGAACTTCAAGGGTAAAATTTGTCATTTCATGATTCCTGGGGGACTATTGTTGATTTTTCTTCAAAATATTTTATCCAGGGACCATTTATGACAATATGTGAAAGTTCAGGGACTAAAACTGCCAATTTTGTAAACTTTGTTGTTTTTCATCAGTTTTCAATCCTTTTGCACTTGTAACACATAAAAAACACATTTTCATGATATTTGTAACATTTATATAGTCATTTGTGTGTTTTTGGCTGTTTTTGTGGGTTTAAACAAGGTAAAATATATGTGTTTTTAGACACATATCAAATCCCTCACACTAAACTATTGCTAGTCCCTAGCAATCTTTTATGAAAAATTAATGGATTTCATCTCTTTACCAAAAGCCATTACTTCTGGAGTAGCCAATTGTTTCAGTTCAAGTAAGAACCTTGGTACAATGATAACCAAATGATTTTGAGCAAATCACCAGCTTTCAACGGTTTTGATTTGTCTTTACCAGAAGCCGTTTGCTTCTGGACTAGCCAACTCTTAGATAAAATATCTTTGGTGAGTCGATTACCAATTATGGTTTTCCAACTGCCTTTACCACAAGCCATAAACTTGCGGGCTAGCCAACTTTTCACTAATTAAAGATATGGTGAGCTGAACACCATACAATTTTGGGCAAATTGCAAGCCATAAACGGATTTGATAAATCTTTACCAAGAGCCGTTTGCTCCTGGATTAGCCAATCCTTTAGTGTGTTAGACATGGTGGACTGATTACCATTTGTTGTGTTTAGTACATAGTACTTCCACTACAAAATTTTTTAAAATTTGGCCATTTTGGGGGAAAAAGGGACTAAAAGGGTACATTTATGATCAAATTCGCCAGAATTTCCCCCCCACACTTAGAAATGAATATTGTCCTCAATATTCAAAGTACCGGCTGTTATGCCGAAACTTAGAACATAAAAAGAAAACATTACTAGCTAAGTGTAGAAACACAACAATTATTCTCTTTTTTAATATTTACAATTTTCATTCATTTTTTTTTTTTAACAACATGTGGGGCATCTCCCCCACACTAGGGTGGTACACACGGGTGAAAACCCATGTTTAACTATTGTTTTTGATTACCGAGTCGCTAGCTTGACTCGACCCCGAATTAATTTGTTCATGGGGAAGTAAGTGGAAGAGACAATCTCCATCGGACTTCATTCAAGATGTTTATATAAACATTTAAGCACGTGAAAGTTCCACACCGATGAGATATACATAGAACCGGCTCACAAATGGTATATGGAAATGCCGGGGTCAAAGATAATGTCTTCATTCCCGAAGGAGTGAAGAACAGGAGAAGCCACGGGATAGGTGAAGAAGAGAAAGAAAGTCATGATAATAATCTTGACTAACTCATCATCATCAGAAGGGGAATTCATGATAGCATGAATTTCATCTTTTAAGCTCAATTGGTCTAGACATATCCCGGGTGTGTCTAGATCAAAGTAGAAGTTATCATACTCCGGTAGAGATATGATATGAGTGAGTTCACACGAGAACTCCTCAAAGGAGAATGATTCATATTCAGGATTGATTTGACTGAGTTCACTGGGGAACTCCTCAAAAGTGAATGATTCATAATCGGGGAGAGAATTATGAGAATGAGAAGTGGTAATACCACTAATCTTCTCTCCCATATGATCAAAATGGAACGTTTGCAATTCGGGAATAGAATCATTGAACAAAAGTTCACTATCCTCTAAGGGGATAGGATATGAAGTAGGCTTTTCATTAAAAGCCTCGATTCTAGAAATGAGAAGATTAACATTCAATAATGTAAGACGAAGAGCTTCGTCTTGGATTATTTCTTCATCAATCTCTTCTCCTAAGCTGACAGGCTCAGAAGGTAATTCCCCCACATAACTTATGTCTCCACAAGATAAAGAATAGTCCTCATCAGAATCAGAGAACATCTCAATATGATTATTTTGGAAGACAAGAGGAGGAGGGATATCACACAAATGATCGATTATTCCCTGTGACTCTCTAGGGATTGGGACAAGGTCCTCAACACTAGACTTTATGAATTCGTCCGATTCCTTTTCAGGAACAGTGTCAAGATGCTCATCCCCATAATAAGAGAGTGAGTGTGAATCTCGTGATAACACAGACTGAGGGAGTTTAGAAGGACTAGCAGTTATGGATTCTACAAGTTCCATTATTTCTACTGCTAGTGATTCAGTCATATTCTTTTCTCCCTGCATTTCCACGGATGGAATCTCAACTGATGAACTTGATGAATAAAATTGTAGAATATCAAGGGTATCTTCATCATCATCGTCCTCAGGAATGAAATGGAATTGAGAGCTAGATTTGAATGCTTTTTGTAGTCTAATTGATTCCCTAACAGTGTTTTCAATGGCAATCTGGGAATCTAATTTAGCAGCCCGTTCCTTAGCTAACAATTCTTCCATGGATTTCTCATGTGACATAGCCGACTCCTCCTTAAGTTCTTTTAATAACTCAAGACTCTTCAGTAGAAGGTCTGTCGTAGTTTCATGAGGAGTTGCTTGAATCATTTGGTATTGTGGAGGTTGGTCTTGAAACGAATAGTCGTAATTGTTACAAGGAATTGGATTCCCTGTTTGACAATCAGAGCTAAAGTGTGGACCTCCACAATACTCACAACAGTAAAACTGATGTGGCTGTGAGTTATATGTGTTGTAGTCATAATTGTTGTCAGGAACCTGCTCATAGACAAGCGTGTTTCCCGATTGACAATCAGAACTGTAGTGTGAACCACCACAGTACTCACAACAGTAAAACTGTTGAGTCTCACAATGTGGTAGCTGATGGAATAAATCAGTTGTGTTATGGTAGGAATAGGGATCCTGGTTATAGACAGACCCGTTTCCTGATTCCACCATGCTACAACTGGGGCAATTGCCACCATTATAAGGACCACCACACCATTGACAACCAAGAGGGTGAGGATAAGACATAGAAAGAATCAAATGGTTCTAGAGGGTAAGAAATGAAGAATCAAAAGGGTAAGAGGGTAAAGAGGAATATTTTTGGTATTTTTGAAAAACATGTTATAAAAACAAAGAATGAAAATATTTTTGGTGTTGTTAACACTTTAGGAAAAGTGTTAATGAACTTTTTAATTTTTAAAAATTGTTTACAAAAAGGTGGTATATGTGCAAGAATGAATCTGGAAATGCTTAAAACACGCTTACAGCCTCCCCGGCAGCGGCGCCAAAATTTGATCGGTGCAAAACCGTCAAGTTTTCTCACGCAAGCTAGCCACTTATGAATGGCTAACCGTAAGGAACTTAAAACAGCTCAAACACCAAATGCAATTTAGATCAGGAGAATACAGTGTATCCCCGGGTCGTTAAGTCCCAACGAGGTGTGAACACTGTAATACAGCGAATCTGTGATCGGTTGATATTGAATGGAAAAAGGGTTTTGAGTGATTTATACTAAGGAATAAAAGAAAATAGCTTAAACAAGCTATAAGAACAAGTACGTGAAAGCAAAATACTTAGAAACGTCTAAAATCTAAAAACGCGTACGTTTAATTAAAATTCTACGTAAACGTACGAAACAAAACGTGAAATTAAATAAATAAAACACCTATGGGTATGAAAATAATGTTTTTACAATCCTAATGATGCAAGAAAATTATTAGAAGATTAAAATTATTTTTATAACTATTTATTTAATTATTATTAATTAAAAACTATTTTTAACTATTTAATAATACCCTAAAATATAAGAAAATATGAAATAAAGCTAGAAAAGTGAAATTATGACTTAGAAAAATCTAAAATATTATAAAAGTTATTTGAAAACTGAAAATATATTTTTACACTTTTATATCTATTTATTATGAATTAAATACTATTTAAAACTAATTAAAATGCTAGAAAATACTATTTAAACTAAGAAAATTATGGAAAAATATTTTTTGGCTTTTTATATTTATCTTAATCTATGAAAATTGAAAACATATTTTTTTTGAAGCTTTTCTGATTTATTTGTATTAAAAGCTATTTAAAAATGCTAAAAACTGAAATTAAATGCAGAAAAATAGTAAATGAACAGTGAAAAATATGAAAACTTCCAGAATATTCTAAAATATTATTCTAAATATAGGAAAAATAATAAAAGTGGTGCAGGTGTTCAATAATTAGGTTCTGTAGTGAAAAGTGCTTATAAATAAGTACTAAAAATAAGCTATAACTACCAAATGAGCACCAAATTATCACAGAAGCTATAATATGCTAAAACTACTTAAAAGCAACCTATATCAACTAATCTAAACCTCTAGAGTGCAAGCTAAACAGGTTTGACTTATTTGCTTTTATAATGAAAACAACCTCTACCTTACCTACTTTAAGCTAAAACCACAGCTTATCCAATAAGCAAAACTGAAAACCAGATTTGTGGACCTCAAGACCACCAACCAAATATCAGTTGTACCAAATTTGAGCCTGATAGAAGCTAAAACGAACTTTCTACAAGCTCTGCAATATGCTTGAAAAGCTCAGCGTATGCTGAAAATCTCAGCATATGCTGAGTGAACAGGGCAGTTTGGACAGCTTATTTAGAGCTTTTAGAGGTCTTCTAAAATTCCACAAAAATCACTTTTAAACACTTGACCAACTGAAGTTAATTGTCCCAGAATTTCAATTAAATTGGATCAAAAATGAATCCATGAAAATTCCAGAAAGTTTGGTGAAAAATGACTTTTTCACCTTGTGACTAATTTTGACAGAAACAAGATTTTGACAAAAAACCTGTCAAAGCTTGATCAAACAGTACCAACTTTGGAACATGCACTTTAATCACTATATAGGACCTAAAATTACCGTAAATAAGGACCAAATAAGCTCAAGCTTGTGAGAAGCTTATATGAGCAATCAACTTTCTAAAATTGCACTAAACAACTAAAATCATCAAAACGACTCAAAACAGCTTAAAAGCTTCTACTAACAACTGAAAAATACTTAATTAATCATGATCAAACTTGAAGAAAGTGCAAATGAGCTGCACTAGGAATAAGTTAGTTTGACCCATTTTAACCCAATATGCCAAACACCCCTTAATATCTTTGAAAACAAATTTTTAAAAGCTTATGCCTAAAACAAATATGACTAATACTTAAAAATGAACTTAAAATGACTGGATTACCACTTCTAAACAGAAATTTCAGACTTAAGAACACAGTTGACTTTCGTTGACCCAGTTTGACTTTTGTTGACTTTTTCAAATTCTTTGCATAAAGGACAGGAAACTACTTTAATTTACTTAAATAAGCTTGAATAAGCTTAAACAAACTTATTGGAACCATTCAAACAGCTTATAACATGAAAAACGAGTAAGAACAATTTTGGCGGGAAAACTAGAACAAGCAGGAAACATGGAATTGATGATTAAAAACACTTAGAAATATGATTAATATGATTCATACAATACATAAGTAACAAAACCCAGCATTATTTTTGCATAAAACTTAAAATAGAATTACAAGTTACACTACGAATTGGTCTAAAAAACTGGGACAACTTTTCTTCTGTCTTCAATCCTTTTTATTAGTTATCAAAAAGCTTTTCTCTTCACTTCTAGCCCTTGGATTGGTTGAATTAATCTCAGCCCTTGATTTGTGATTTTGGAGCCAAAATATCTAAAGCCAGGTGTTGGTTGAGTGTTGAGGATAAGAAGGAGGTGGTGGTGAGTAGTTTGACAAATGGGGATAAGTGTGGACAGGTGGTGGGTGGTACCGTGGTATGGTAGCAGTAATGGTGGGAGAGGGAAGGAGAAACCAGGGATGTGGAAGTTTGACTGGTATTGACTGGGTTTTTATTAAAAGGTGGGGTGGGTTTTGGGCCAGCTGGGTTATTGGATTGGATTTGGTTTGTGTTTGGGTTAAATAAAGGATCTGTTTGGTTTGTTGAAATAATAACACAAGGACCATTTGTGTAACATTCTGAAAATAAGGGACTGATCCTGCAACTTATCCAAACTTATCACAAGGGCTTAAATTGTAACATGTAAATAGTACAAGGGTATAATTTGATAAGTTTCCATTTTTTTAAATACCCAAGGACTATATTTGACACTTTTCAAAGTTGAGGGACTAAACTTGCCATTTTTGCAAACTTGAACTTCAAGGGTAAAATTTGTCATTTCATGATTCCTGGGGGACTATTGTTGATTTTTCTTCAAAATATTTTATCCAGGGACCATTTCTGACAATCTGTGAAAGTTCAGGGACTAAAACTGCCAATTTTGTAAACTTTGTTGTTTTTCATCAGTTTTCAATCCTTTTGCACTTGTAACACATAAAAACACATTTTCATGATATTTGTAACATTTATATAGTCATTTGTGTGTTTTTGGCTGTTTTTGTGGGTTTAAACAAGGTAAAATATATGTGTTTTTAGACACATATCACTCATCCTCAAAAAGTGAAGACTAGGAGTATGCAATGGCGGTACGAGACTTCAAGAAATTCTTTCAGAGAAAAGGAAGATATGTCAAGCAACCCTATGACGACAAGAAATGTTTGTGAAAAATCAAAGACGACCAGAAAGTGAAGGATGAACGAAAATGTTTTAAATGCGGGATCCAAGTCACTTTATTAGTGAGTGTCCCAAACGCGATGAACAAAAGGCGTTCGTGAGCGGATCATGGGGAATGAGTGAGGAAGAGAAGGAAGAAATTTTTCTTATGGCCAAGGACTCCAACGAGGTATGTTCCGACTCTCTATATTAAAGTAGTTTATCTCTAGATGATGAATCCTTAAATCTAGAATATAACAAGCTTTGCAAAATTAGTCTCAATGTAATTAACAAAAACAAACTTTTGAAAAATAAAAATGAACTTTCAGAAAAAGAAGTTTTTGAACTAAAAGATAAATTAAAGATACTAGAAAAAGGAAATGAAGTAAGTGGTGAATGCAAGCTTTGTGTAGAACTTCAAACTTTAGTTAATCACCTTGATTCTAAAATTGCTATACTAAGTACTAATTATATTGATAAAATTCTTGATAGTGTTAAAACGGGTAATAATCAAAAGGGTCTAGGTATTCAAGAACATATTGCATCAACTAGAGAAGTTAAGGAAACACAATTCGTTAAAGCAAATGAAAAAGTAGCCACTGTAGTGCCGGATCCGGCGGGTCCCTTGAAAAGGGGTCCGGCTAGTGAAAAAGTAGGGATTCGGGCACCTGCAGTAGTAAATAGTAAAAATAACGCAACCATCTCTTCTAGAACCGAATTTGTTGTCATCAACAAAAAGAAGCCAACCCATGTTACAGTTAGGAATGTCAAACAACCACCCTCCTTAAAACAAGGTCAAGGTGTAATGAAAAACAAAACCTCATCGTTCTCTAAACCTAACACAACTATAAGAAGGCCAAACAATGTTTATCCCGGAAGTAACCACTATCAAGTAGGCTGGAATCCTAACACACTAAATGGTTTTCCATTTCAAAACTATGTACCTTGGAATGCTTTTACACCATTTTTGTATATGCCTCATATGAATAAAATGTATAACACCAATGTACCCACGAACAAATGGAGACCAAACTTTTGAGTTATTTGTTTTCTTAGGTGTGCCTAAAGGTTGACTTGGATCCGGACGAATGGATCAAGGATAGCGGGTGCACAAGGCATATGACCTGTAATAAAGCATTGTTCTCCACATATGAATCCTTCAATGGAGGAAATGTGGTGTTCGGGAATAGTACAAGAAAAATCATCAGAAAAGGTACAATCTCTCACAAATCTTTAACCATTAATGATGTATATCACGTAGAAAACCTAAACTTTAATCTACTAAGTATAGGTCAAATATGTGATAAAAAAGTGCAACGTACTCTTTAGTGAAACCGGTAGTAAAATCTTGAAATTTGGTATTACTATAGGAAGAGGTCTTAGAAAACATGGAGTCTACGTTATTAAAATCAAAAATGAACCAAAAGACTAACTTTTTCTTACCTCTATGGGTGATACTTCTACCTTATGGCATCGAAGATTGGGTCACGGCTATATGCGACTTCTTCAATTGCTATCATCCAAAGAACTTGTAAGAAACCTACCTAAACTAAAATACGAACATCATTTTTGTGATGCTTGTAATATCGGAAAATAAGTCCATGCTAGTCATAAAGCTAAATATATGGTTTCTACAACAAAGTGTCTAGAATTACTGCATATGGATTTATTTGGTTTGTTCTTTATCCAAAGTTACGGAGGTAACTTCTATACCTTGGTTATAGTGGACGATTACCCTAGGTACACATGGAATAGATTTTTAAAGAATAAAACTGAAACGTTTGATCACTTTGAAATCTTAAGCAGAAAAATCCAAAGACAACTAGGAAGTCCTATTGTGTCGATCCGAACAGGTCATAAGTCGGGAATTTGATAATGAAGTGCAATTCGGAGCCTTTTGTGATGCTAATGGTATTAGCAACAATTTCTCGGCTCCTCTCACTCTACAATCAAATGGGGTAGTTGAAAGGAAAAATAAAACCCTACAAGAAATGAGTCACACCATGATTAATGAGCAATCTATTCCTCAAGAATTTTGGTGCAATGTCGTCGACACATCAGCTTATATACTAAATCGAGTCTTAATTAGACCATTCTTAGGAAAAACTTCATAAGACTTGTTACGAGGCAAAAAGCCTTCATTAGAACACTTTTGAGTATTTGGTAGTAAATGTTTTATACTTAACACAAAAGACTATTTAACTAAATTCGATCCAAAATCAACTGAAGGTATTTTCTTAGGATATTCTCCTAATTGTAAAGCATACGTAATACTAAATAAAGAAACCATGAAAGTTGAAGAATCTTTAAATGTCAAATTTTACGAGAGTCCACCTAAAACTTCCTTACCTCTTGTCGATGAGGAGTTAATCGAAAGTGAAGTCTTAGAAATAAAAGAAAATGTAAACAAGGAAGATGAACCATTAAACAATGAAATCATCAATGTTAAAGAGTCTAATGATCATCCCGTAGAAAAGGTTATAGAAAAATTAAATGAAAGAACTCTAAGGTCTCAAGTCCAAAACCAAAGTAGTCTCTTTTGTTTCGTGTCAACTATAGAACCTAAAAACACTCAAGAAGCTATAAAAGATGAAAGTTGGGTTATGGCTATGCAAAAGGAATTAAATCAATTTGATTCTAAAAACGTTTGGACACTTGTCCCTCCACCTAAAAACTAAACAATAACTGGAACAAAATGGGTATATAAAAACAAGTTAGATGTAAATGGTGTCGTGTCTTGAAATAAAGCTATACTTGTTGCTCAAGGATATAACCTACAAGAAGGCATAGACTTTGATGAGACCTATGCTCCCGTAGCTAGATTAGAGTCTATAAGAATCCTTCTTGCTTATGCTTGTGCTCATGATCATAAACTCTTTCAAATGGATGTTAAAAGTGCTTTTCTAAATGGCTTTATAAATGAAGAAGTTTATGTATCTCAACCTCCGGGTTTTGTCAATTTTGAAAAACCTAATCACGTGTACAAACTAAAGAAAGCTCTCTATGGTCTTAAACAAGCCCCAAAATCTTGATATGATAGACTCAAATCATTTTTAATTAAAAACAACTATACCATGAGGTTAGTTGATAACACACTTTTTACAAAGAAAAAGGAGTCACAAATAATTATTGTTCAAATATACGTAAACGATATTATATTCAGATAAACTTGTCAAGACATGTGTGATAATTTCGCAAGAATCATGCATTCAAGAATCATGCATGATGAGATTGAAATGAGTATGATGGGAGAATTAAGTTTCTTTCTTTGTCTACAAATCAAACAGTTAGAAAATGGTATCTTCTTTAATCAATCCAAATACATAAAAGAAATGTTAAAGAAATTTAGATTAGATGAGTTAAAACCAATAAGAACACCAATGTCCTCCGATATCAAACTCACCAAAGATGAAGAAGGTGAATCCGTTGATAACACCAAATACCATAGCATGATTGGTAGTCTTCTTTACCTCACGGCTAGTCGGCCGGATATCATGTTTAGTGCATGTCTTTGTGCTAGGTTTCAAGAAGACCCCAAAACTTCATACCTAGAAGACGTTAAAAGAATATTTGGATATTTTAAGGGTACAACTCAATTAGGATTATGGTATCCTAAGGGGACAGGGGTAGAAACTATTGTATATGCAGATTCTGACCATGTAGGTGATTATGTTTGCCGAAAAAGTACAAGTGGTGTTTGCAACTTTATGGGATGTTGTTTAGCATCTTGGTTCTTAAAGAAGCAAACGACATTAGCTATCTCAACAACCGAAGCCGAATATGTCTCCACTGGCAAAGCATGCCAACAAGCACTATAGATGAAACAAGCGTTAGTTGACTACGACATCCATCTTAGTGATTTTTCCATTCTATGCAATAACAAAGGCGCAATAGATCTTAGCAAAAATCCGGTGTTACGTTCTCGTAGCAAACATATAGAAATCCGTCATCACTTCTTAAGAGATAATGTTCAAAAAGGGAACATTTCTATTTAGAAAGTGTCATCCGAAGAAAACATAACCGACGTCCTTACCAAACCGTTGAAGCGCGAGCAATTCAACTTACTTCGTCTAGGTCTTGGTCTTTTGGAATAATCGTCTACAAGGTACGTAAACTTTAGCTTTACCTCCTCTTCTGAGTCTAGGATTTCTATTTCACACGATTCACAAACAATATGGGGATTTATTTTAGGGTGAAAGCTAAAGGTACGCAACGTACTTTTTCAGAATTACACATCTACGTAATATATTTTGTTAAGGGTCAAAGCTAGCTAACATACTTTCAAATTTTTTTCGATCTAGCTAATATGACCTGTTGGTAGTAGGTTACCAGGTCACCTTGGCGAAAAATTTGCGCAGTTAGTCCTTTATGACTAACGACCGTTAGCTAGATGATAACGACCGTTAAAAAAAAAAAAAAAAAAAAAAAAAAAAAACTTTTAAAAAAAATTTTACTTTTTTTTTTCAAAAAATGTTACATTTTTTTTTAAATAAATTAAAAAATTTATACGTTTTTTTTATAAAAAAAATCTTACGTTTTAAAAAAAAAACATTTTAAAAATTAAAAAAAAATTAAAAAAATTTTTACGTTTTTTTTAAAAAATAAAAATTTACGTTTTTTTTTTAAAAAAATTTACGTTTTTTTTTAAAAAAATTTACGTTTTTTTTTTTTTTTTTTAAATTTTACGTTTTTTTTAAAAAAAATTACATTTTTTAAAAAAAAACGTAAATTTTTTTTTAAAAGTTTATTTATTTATTTATTTATTTATTTTTATTTTTTTTAACGGTCGTTATCTTCTAGCTAACGGTCGTTAGTCCTAGAGGACTAACTGCGCAAATTTTTCGCCAAGGTGACCTGGTAACCTACTACTAACAGGTCATATTAGCTAGATCGAAAAAAAATTGAAAGTATGTTAGCTAGTTTTGACCCTTAACAAAATATATTACGTAGATGTGTAATTCTAAAAAAGTACGTTGCGTACCTTTAGCTTTCACCCTTTATTTTAAATACTAAAGATATTTTCTCTTCAAGAAACTCTTCAAAATATTTCTCCCCGTATCATTTTGTCTTAAAATAACTCTCACGCCTAGGAAAAACAACTTTTTTCTACTCATCGTTAATACAAACTAAAAACCTTTTTCATTGCATCTCATATGTATTTTGAAGGCTAAAGGGAATGCACAACTAATATGTATTTTCGGGTACATTCAAGCAAAGAAAAAATGAATTAAGGAGTCTTTGGGTTATCTCATGGATATACATACATATGTATTTTTTTCACTTCTATGTTTATTTTTCTTTCTTTAAAGAGCCGAGATACCCGCAACTTCATATGGTTTCCATATAGGCACACACTAGGCACTATTGCTTCCAAAAATAATATTTTTTTTGCTGCCTGAGAACACTAGTTCCCCAGATCCCAGCATTTACGCTGGACGGATCCCTAATGGATCGGATCTGTGGGAACCGGGGCACAATAGCTTATTTTATCACCTCCTTTTCTTATTTTGGCTTGAAATTTTTAAATTTTCAACATTTTACTTTTATCACTAATGAATATTTTCCTTAATGCTTGTGCTCTCATTATCACTTTCTTTAAATTCATATCTAATCATTAGATTATAGTCCATATTTTTGGTTTTGGAATTCATTGCAACGCATTATTTGTCCTATTAATAAGGTTCCAAAATGCTTGCATATCCATCACTTTCAGCCTCACAAAAAAACCTCATCATGTCTTCCAAAAGATCTTCAAACATTGATGAACTCTCTAGTGAAAACAACCCTTTTCAAGAAATCCGAAACTTTACCCTACCACCTTCCGTAATACCACCACCCCCCAAAACTAGGAAAACCGCTCGAATTAGTATCCGACCTTGTTGCTTAGCTAAACCTTTGTCAAATAGCTCATCTCCAACTACTCTTTCACCAACAAATGACTACAATATAGCATTTCCACCATCTCCTGAAAACTCACCACCACATTCCCCAACTAAGTCTCAACTTGACTTTCAAATCACTCTAGCGGAACTCCTTAGGACTCCAAAAACCACTCCGCTACCCTTTTTCTAGTCCACCACCCACTCCATCTCAACCATCAAAATCTACACGACTAGCCGCAAATATAAACCCAGAGCTAGTCTTCTAAACACCTCCTACATCTCCAAATATTTTTTTCAATGAGCTTGAAAATCCACCACCTCTACCACCCATCACCTTACAAGAACATCTAGGTTCTTTACCACCACCAATCACCAATATCATGGACATTAATCCATACTTACCAACATTTTGACCACCTAATCCACACTCCAAAAATCAAACTTGGCCAGATGACATCCACCTACATCTTCCTCATCATCTCTTTTGCGAACATTGCCAATCCACTAAGGATCTTGCACTAGAAAAAAGGGACGAAATGCGGTTCATTCTCAACCATATTCTTGATTGCATCAACATTATCACTCGCCAAAACTTCCATCATTAGACCCTATGCAAGCATGGAAGGAATGATAATCATATTTTTTTTTTATCTTTTGGGTCTTTATAGAGAACAAACTCTTGTTCTTATTTTTTACAATTGTATGTGGCATATATACCACTACATTTTGATGTTTTATTACAAGGTTTTGTTTACGTACCTTGGCCTTCTCTCTTGTCTCTCGTCTTCTACATGATTATAGAATATGTTATCACTAACAATTTTTTAGGTATATTTTTCTCACTTGACACCCTATTCTAGGGGGAGCTACCGTCAAGGGGGAGTTAGTGTTTTGTGGATCAATTTTTTTTCACCACTTATTTCTTTACTCGACTCACTTTTTGTTTCGACAAAAAGGGGGAGAAGAGAGTAAAACTCACATACACTTTCAAAACGTACATCTAATCTTAAGTTTTACTCACCATAACTTTATGTTTTGTCATAAAAAAAGGGAGAGATAGTTAATACAAATAAACAGTAAAAATGTTTGTTTATATTTAGCGATCTCATTATGTTTTGTTGATAACAAATATAAAGTTATCATAAGTAAAATTATAAGAATACATGTTGTTTTCCAAAGTATATACATTTGGTCATTTACATAAATGTTGTAATATAATATGTAATAGGTTTGGTAATATCCAAGACTCATGACCCATACCCATAGAGCTAATCCATGACCCATTGCATGACATCATGCATGAAATCATGTTGGGTATTATCCATTACCCATGACCCAATGTCCATGACCCATGACCCAAGACCCATGACCCATTGTCTAGATACATTGTATCTCTCATAACCCATAACCCATAACCCGGTTTGCAACCCAAAATCTAGACTAAACTGACCCAGACAGCCGGATCCCTGGAAATGCACTGGCCGGATCCCTTGGGTGAGGGATCCGCCAGAACCGTGGGACAGAAGGCTTTTTTGCCTATACATAGTGACCCATTTCTTCATCATTTGTCACCCTTTTTCTTAAAACTCTCTCATATATTATCTCACTCACCTAACCTCTGATCATTTGATCATTCTAGTAATTCTTCTATATTTTGTTGTGATTCTCTTTTAGGTCCTTCACGAAGGCAAGATCACGCTACTCTACAAGTCATCCAAGAAAAGGGTCCTTGATTGATTTGTCCATCCACAAGATTTCTGTAGCATATCTTGTGATTCATATTTCACATAGTTGTGTAAAGGTTTAGTTCTACCTCGTGGAAGAACTCGGTATTTAGCTTTGTACTGGAAAAAGTGTAAGCGACGTTGTGAGGCTTCTCCACCAAGTTGAAGGAGCTTGTTCACATAGTGCTTGAACTCTCGAGTGGGGTACTCGGGGAGTAGAGTAGGGCAAGGAAGGTGTCCTTGTAGCCGAACCACAATAAATCACTTGTGTTATGAATTGGAAATTCCATATGAAAGTGTCGGTCACCCCAATTATGGTCTAGCATATGTTAGCTCGTAGACTTGTAGTTATTTACGTTGTTTAGTAGTTAACTAGTTAGTTAGTAGCGTAGATTAGTTTAGAGCAACACTGTGGAGGAAGGACGGGTCTTTACCCACTGTATGCCTGATCCACAGCCCGACAGGAGGGCGTTTAGTTTGTAACTATAAATACCCTTCCCACTAAGGGAAGGGTGGTGCTTTCTCATTAATCTAACCTTACATTTTTTTATTTCTCTCTCTAGAAAACACCCTCTCCTCTCTTCATCCCTCTAAAATGGCTATCTTGTTTAAATCATCTACCTAGACCACCCGAATCATCTAAACAACATAAAATACACGATCCTACAATTGGCATCAAAACCTAGGTTTTGTTGTTTGTGTTGATTCTCGTGGTTTATTTCATGGTTTTTAGCGGGTTCTCTATGCGGTTTGTACACGTTTGATGCGGTTTGTTGTTGATGATTTGTACAGTTTTAGTTTGTTTCTGCTGGTCTTGATGTTCATTGAATCTGCTGGTGGTTTTCATGGTTTTCTGGTTTATGCAGTTTCTATCATGATGACAAACTGTTGTGTTAACAGTTTTCTTAAATCTTTATTAAACTATAACCAGATTTTATGTTGAATATTGGTTTTAAATGGTTTTTTAGCAAAACTAAAACTGTCCTAAACATGTTTTTGTAAGCAGTTTGTCAAGATATTGGTTGAAGCGATTTGTGAAATTTAAATGACTTAAGCTGTTTGCGTGGACCATGTCTAAAGCGATTTTTGGTTATTTGACTGTTGAGTCAAAAAGTCAAAGGCAATTTGTGGTCATTCTCATCAAAGCAGTTTGTCATATTTGTCCAGATACATTGTACTATAAGCGATTTGTTGACTATTGAGTCAACTGCAAAAGCGATTTGTCATATGGCTAAGAATGCATTTTGCATACATGGGTAAATGGAAGCGACTTGTTGACTTTCATAAAGACAAACGTTGAATTTTCACCTAATGATCATGAAGCAGTTACTAATCACATTTTGGCAACTATAAACATACAAGACTCATCTTGAACCTATCAACATCATTCAAGATCAAGAACAAAAATTATTCTACATCAGATTCATCTCACAACACTTTACAACTATGTCATAATCCTGTATCATCATCATCATATCCCATCTGTCTTATACCTCCACAACAGCTCTCAAAATAAATAAAAGATAAACTTAATCTATGATATGACTCATATATCATGAAAGTCTTAAGACCTCAGATTTCTTTTCTCGGGGTTATCATTGATTCATCATGACTAAAAGGTCAAGCCACTCGAGAAGGAAAACATCATTGATCTAAAAGCCTTTGTCAAATATCCGAAAATAATGAAGAGTCCTTAACAAATTGTGTTAAAACTAATCATTTATTCGACATACAAGAATCGATATCTTTTGAAAAGATCTCAGTTAATTTGTTTCGTGGTTCTCATAAGAAATGTCGAAGACTATTAAGAGTCTTTAACACGAAACTATCTAAACATCATAGATCAATTGGTTTTGATAGAATATCCGAATATATTAACGAGTGAAATTAACAAATCTGTTAACTCATTTCCTTCATTCGTTATCTGTTATCACATCAAATGAAAACGTATAACAAGTTATTCAACCTACCTGTGTTCATATGCGTTAGCCGTTTAATTACCCAAGCCATCCTTGTGGCTTCAATCTCTAACCATCCCTGTGGTTCTAACAGCATCTCAATTCCATCCCTGTGGCGAGACTTGTGCATCTTTAACGACAAGGGTGCTTAATTGATCATTGATTTGGTATGACTAATATTCGTTTAAGTGGCGGATCATTTTTTTGAGGAAGCAAAGTTAGGGTTTGATAGGAGATTGATATGTGTTGGTGAGAGAATGGTGGTAGGCGGACTGAAATGTGTGAGACAATTAGGGTTGGGATAATGACCTAATATTTAGGGTCCAAGCTTATATAACTGGTGTGAAGACTTGAGTAGGATCGGATCTAAGCATTTGTTGGGATATGGGTCGGGTAAAATGGTGGGACAAGTGATTATCTTAAGGTTTTGGGCTGCTTGATTATTCTTATGATAATTGGACCATAAATGGTATGCATGTGGATAACGGGCTTAACGATTTTGAAGTAATTGTATACGGCTGCGCCATTCACTCAATTTTCTAAAAACACTTCATGGGACAATATAGAAAATACTTCAAGTAAATGTTGTGTCAAATACTTCATGTGTTAAAATTGATGTGTGTGTGGCAATTTTTTTTGGAAAGTCTATGATATAATTTTGAGGCGATTGATTAAGACAAATGAGTTGGGATTTGACATTTCACATTTAATGGATCGTTGTATACCTTTGTCATGGGCTGTGAAACGGACTATATTGGATTTTGGAGCCTAAGTGCGATATTCATGTCATGGATTTCTTGGGCTGATTGAACACATGAGTAACGTTAGTTTAGGTCTACTGATTAATGAACCTAAAATATACAATTTGGATATAAGCTCGAGTTGTTGATACTGTTACATGATGAGACTTGATCGGTTATGAGATTTGTTGATAAAGGGTGATGATGAGATTCGTTGTGGTATGTGGTTTGATACTTTGGTGTATACATTTTCACGAAAAATATTCTGTCACGGCTTGAAATTCTTTATTTGAACAAAGTTGACTACGGGGTTGTTTGGACGGTATTTCTTATTTGGATTTGAAGTGAGGTTTTTCGGGCACGTTTACTTATTTTGTCTTCTTTCTTTCTACCTTTTCGCGAAGATGACTTGTTTGGGAATTTATAGAGTGTGATAAAGACTTGGTTATTTAGTTACTGTTGTGATTCTTTCTCGCTTAACCCACAACATAGCTATCACTTCGGTGTCTCACGCAGTTGAGGATACGTCAAGAGGTTTTGTACATTGGGTACACCGATTCTTCTTCACAAGGATTAGTACAAGCTTAAGTAACAAATCTAAGGAATTTTACGTCATGATCAAGTTTGTTATATCGGGTTTACTTCTCCATGTGGTCACTACAATAGCCGTCAGAATACGTGAATGATGTGTTTACCAATGGATTGATTGGATGAGATGTGATCAGAAATTCCCATGAGATATTCAGAATGTTTAAGATACCTCACAGTCTAAGCAAATTTTCTCAAGAATCCTTAGCGTCTTTCATGACTTCTAAAGATGCTTGCTTATGACAAGAACTTTTCGTGCAAATGATTGTACACGTTATGATGCTTCCGAAAGTTCGAAACCATCATGGGGGAGAAACGTGTACTTTGGTTTACGGAAAACCTCCAGGTGGAAGTAGTGTATACTACTCGACTTAGTATGGTGTGTGAAGTTGTCTAAATATGAGTAAAGAATTGTTGATGATATTGTTGATGTATGGAGAAGAACCGTTGATGAACAACTGCATGTTCCCCTAAAACAGATATTCACTGAAACCAAAGTTGTCATAACACATTCAAGCTGACATTGTTTACGGTTTTGTCTTGATTATGTTATGACAACTTTAAGAATTGTTGATGATATTGTTGATGTATGGAAAGGAACCGTTAATGAACCGCTCCATGTTCCCCTAAAACAGATATTCACTGAAACCAAAGTTGTCATAACACATTCAAGCTGGCATTGTTTACGGTTTTGTCTTTGTAAGATCGTAAATATTATGTTGTTTGATGATTCGGGTGGTCTTGGATGATGCAAATACATGTTAGCCATTTAGAGAGAGAAAGATAAGAGATGGGTGTTTTCTAGATAGAGAGTTGTAATGCAAAAATGAAAGGTTAGATTAAAAAGCACCACCCTTCCCTTAGAGGGAAGGGTATTTATACTTACAAACTAAACGCCCTCCTGACGGGCTGTGGATCAGGAATACAGTGGGTAAAGACCCGTCCTTCCTCCACGGTGTTACACTATGCTAAACTAAACTAATAACAAACTAATAAACTGATAAATAACGATATGTCTACGAGCTAACTTATGCTAGATAATATTTGGGGTGACCGATACTTCACAATGGAATTTCCAATTCCTAACAATCTCCCCCTAAGGGAGGTCACCCCATGATTTACATTTTGAATCCTATCATTCTATTTTATCTTCAGTCTTGAGCTCGTAGACGTTAATTCTTCACATCCGCAATCTTTGTGCTTTTGGCAGTGATACTTCAAAGTCCGCATAGTTTTGTACTTTCAGTGGAGGCCTTTAACTGATCCACATCTTTGATGATCTTCGAGCTTTCTTTGAGATCATCAGCCACGGTAAGTCTCTGGATCACCCTTTATTGTTGTTGTTCCCCGTTCACTATCGTTTAAAAATAGTTTATGAATAAAAAACAAGTTAATAGTGAACAATGACTGAAATTAACATAAGTAAAACACACAAAGTAATTTTCAACATCATATTCTTTATTAGAAATCAATCAAAAAGAATACGTTACCCAAGTACTTGCGGAACAGTACTTGGGATTGAAATGACAAAGTTTGGTGACTCCTCTCTAGCCTCAGGCTAAGTCTGAGCACAACTCTTAGAACCCACTAAGCTATCTCAGGGATTAAGTTGTATTTGGAGGAGTGAAAAGATGGCTTGCGTGTATGTGTATTTTTACAATTCACAAGCTTAACCTTTTCACTCTATCTCTTATGCTATTTATACATGTATGAGATTTAACTCTTTCCTAAGTGACAAACTGACATTTTATAGAAGACAAAATACTGATGCATTTTGTCTCTGTTTACAAAGGCTATTCTAGGTAAGAGACAAGACTACTTTCCTAAGGTCAATGATGTCACTGAGCCTGATCTTTTGCCATTCAGGGAAAGTTGACTTTGGTTGATAAGAACTTCGTCTTATCTGATTCAAACTTATCCCGCTTTGTCCCGCTCATTCTTTAGTCTTTATATCCTTCAGTCTTCTACTTCAGTTTGTCTTCAGTGTAAGAAGTTGGAGAGGAGTCTTATGGATTAAGTGAGTTATTGTCATTACTCACTGAATCCACCATCTTCTTCTTGACTCAGTCTTTACCCTTTAAGTTCCGCCTTACTGAGTGGAGAGACTATCTTGTTGCCTCATACTGAGTATCCTGAAGATGGCTCACTGAGAGACTATGCACTTAGTGACCTGTTAATGTTTAACGGTCTAAATACTTGGGCTATTTTCTATTCAAATTCTAGACTAAGGGGTTTGGGTATTTACTGAACCCAACAGTCTCCCCCTATTTGGATATACAAATAGCCTAAGTATTTGATCAGTATAAGTGAGCAAATGGCTTCTTCTTACACTGAGTGTACTAATGAATACAATCAGGAACACCGAGTAATTTAACAAAAAACATACATCTTTTATTGATCCGATTACATGGCTCCTATCACTAGTACAAAAAAAACATAAATCAAAATGATCAGTCCAGACGAATTCCCAGAGCTTCAAGCTTGACTTTCTTTGTGATCAGTGTTTCCCTGTCAGGATGTTCTCTTATCTTGGCATTTAAGTCAGCACAAAACTTGATATTTGCAGGAGTCTGAATTTGAGAAGCCACTGGTATGTAGCTCAGCATTGTTACCACTCCAGCTTTATCAATATAGCTCCACCTTTGGAACGCTGGGTTTCCATATTCATCAATGAAAAATAGCCCTCTTTCAGGCTTTTCAATCACCAAACAGTTAACAAACTTAACACCTTTAGGCGGCTCCCTGTTGCATTCAAAACCAGGCACTTTATCTTAGGTGGAACTCAACTCTCTTCATTTTGAGTGGATGATTGTGGTTGAGATCCTTGAGGTGCATTAAGGCAGGTGAATTCCGGTGTGCTGGTGCATCCCTCAGTCTTTCATATCTTTACTGAGCATCTTCATCACTCCTTAACCACCAGTATTTTGCTTCTTTTCAATTATTGGACCGAGTTCATCGAGTTTAGTGATCCCAAAGTCAGTGAATTTTAGGGGATCATGAACCTCAATGCCTTTATCAACCCCCCCTGTAGACGTTCATTGCCAGTGGTTTAGACCTGGGGATGATTTGACATCGTGATATTCTCGGATTTTGCTTGCCATTGTCCAATTATAATGGTCAATTCTTTCTTTCCTGATGGCTGCAGTCTTTTTGTTATTTTCTTCCAACCTTTTTCATTTTAGCTATTTTTGCTGCCTGAGCATCCTTGAACTTCTGTCCTGCCTGACCCTTTTCAAGTTTCTTAGCATCAATTCCAATGTTTTCAGCTTCCTCGGCAATCACTTTAACCAGTGCTTCCTTACTCTTTTTATCTTCCTCAGCTTGTTTCAATCTCCTTTCTTCTTTAGTAAGATACTTACTTAGCTGTTGAGGTGTGAGAAGGTATTCAGTGTCACCGATTTTATAGGGAATCTTCTCAGGCTCAGTAGTTGTCATTATGCCTTTTCCTTTGTCCTGGCCTGAGGAAGATGATGCAACCAAGGGTGGTGGTGTTGTCATGATTGGTGGTGTGACTGTCAGTGTTGTTATTGTTGATGTTGTTGGTGGTACTGATGAGATGGATATTGCTGAGACTGGTGGTGTTGATGATATTGGAGCTACAGAAACTGGTGGTGTTGGCTCCCCCTCAGTGTGAAGAGAAGTTTCTTCAGCAATATTCTCCCCCTCAACTGTTGCCGGAGCGTCAGTGAGGGCAAGAGTTGGTGTTGATGCTAAGGGGGATGGAGCTGCTTGACCCTTGAAGGCCCGATAAATTTCAGTGATCATTGCCTTGATATCCGAAGTATCAGTTTGAATGCCAGTGAACTTAGCTTCCAAATTTGCTTGAGATACTTCCAAAGCATTCATTATGGGCCCAAGATTCCAAGCCAAGGAAGAAGATGCCTGAGCCAAGGTAGCCACCTGAGTATTTAGAGAACCCAGTGATGATTGAAGGGACTGTACTGAACTTTGTAGACCCTGAACATTAGCAGACTGGAGCATATCTATCAGTTCAGTGAGACGAGATGAATTTTTCACATACACCTCAGTGGCCTCCAGTACTTTGGCATTGAGTGCTGGGTCTTCTTTAACAGCATCTCTGATTTCATCAATTGTAACCCCTCATGTCTGAAGATGCTTGAGAAATTTAACCAGGTTTTCATCCAGTCTATGAAGGTGTTGGTACATAAGATCTCGGTGTTCATGAACATTTTCATCATAAGCTTGTACCTTAGCCTTCAGATCTGCATAACTGGCAACAGCCTCAGTGTGTTGTTCCCACAATGTTTCAGTGACCCCGGAGTATAACTTCCTTGAAGCTTTGGTGATCCACTGAACAAGCTGCCTCTCAGTGAGTGGAAGAACATTATCAAATCTGTTAAACTCATCAGTTGAGGAAGAGGAGTCATCATTGTCAGGCTGGAATGGTGATTCAGTATGCTCCTGTGGATCAGGCTGAGGTCCTTGTTCAGCTTGAACCTCAGTGTCCACTTCTTCCCCTGCTGATAAAATTTCATCATCACTGTCAGCAAGTTCATCTTCAGAAAATAGTATCCCAGTAACATCAGCAACGGTTAACAAGGGGTTGGTGATGGGTTCCATATCAGCGGGTGGTATATTTCCCTCTGAGTCTTTGTCCCTCGTTGACCCCTCAGACACTGGTGGGCGTTTCCCAGTGTCTTCTCTGGAGTCAGGATTGGTTTTGGGTTCCATATCGGCGGGTTGTTCCTGTCCCTCCGAGTCTTTGTCCCCCTGAGACCCCTGAGACACTGATGGGTTTCTTTCAGTGCCTTTAGCAGAGTCAGTGAAGGTGATATCCCTATCAGCGGGTTGTTTGGTTCCCTCTGAGTATTTGGGATCATTCAGTGTGCCCTCAGACAAAGGCTTTGATTTGCTAATGTCATCACAGGGCGTTGTGGCAGGCGCTCCCCTACCAGCGGGTTGTATGTTTCCCTCTAGATCTTGGGGAGTAGTAGTTTGGACCAAGGGCACTGATTGTGATTTATTAGTGTCCTTCGTTGTCCCTTGGGTAGTTGTTGCTTGGTCTCCAGTGGGTGGCAGATCAGTCTTGGGTTTTCTTTGCCTTTTGGCCAGTGTTCCTGAAGCCTCAGGGCTTGAGACTTGGGTTTGGTCTTAGTCTCAGTCTGATACTTCCCCTTTCTCTTTTTAGGAGCAGGGTTAGGAGACACTGAATCCCTCTGGTTGTTTACAGCAACCATATGGGCCGTCAATACAATATTAGTGACTTGGGATGGGTCTTTTTGAAAATTAGATTGACTCAGGGTACTAGGTAAAGAAGTATGTTTGTACTCCTGAGGATAATTACAACCCAGTAACCTTTGCAAGGCACATGAGACAAACCTAAGGTACGAAACGTATTTCGCCCAAGTTTTGCTCAGTAGCTTGGTTACGAGATCACTGTAAATGATCTCTCCCATGTCGACAGTGACCCCATTCATCAAGTAGTGAGCCATCATCAACTGAATAGAGTTGACTTGTTCAGTGGATGAGTGGTTCCCGCCGAGGACCTGAATCACAAAAGTGAACAGGATCCTCCAAGCCACAAGAAATGAATTCTTGGTGACTGGGGTTCTGTCCAAAAAGTTTGGATATAAGGCAATTTGTTTTAACCCATCCTTAACTGTTGAGGGTTCAGGATGGGCGACATAGACTCTATTGTTGTAATCTAACCCTGTTGAAGTACAAAAAGTTTTATAATCCAGGGTTAGTGGCCTTCCATATTTAACGACTGAACTTAATGTGATACTCTTGAGAGGGGTCGTAGGTCAGTCTCATTAGTTGAGGGTGTCGGTCATAGGCCGTGGCTGTACCAAAACTCCATGAGGAGGTTTGGTACAGAATGAGGGACATTTCACAAATGCCGTTTTTAGTGGGCAGTTAAACAAAAATTTCATAATGTCTTTGTAGGCTGGGACACTTTCAGGATATTCAAAATTGCCTATGACATTATTTGTTTTAAATTCAACATTTGTAAGATCCACTACCCACTGAGAAGCAAACTGGAGAGATTGTGTTCTTGCCATTTCAAAAAAAAAATTAGGGTTTTGAGAAGAATAATTTGACAAGAACAATCAAAAGGTTTTAGATCTCTCAAGTTTGTGATGAAAAACTTTTGTAAATGTTTACAAGGAAGGTTTTTCAGAAAGGGATTTGAAGAGTTTGAAACACACACAAATTTTTTGAGTTTTGAGAAAAGATTTTAGCAGAGTTTTGTTACAAAAACAATGTGTGTGTGTGTTTGTAGTTGAGAAGGGGGGTATTTATAGAGTGGTGATAGGGGTAAAATTTGCATAAATGGTAATTTGAAAAGTCAGTTTATGAAAACATTTTGAATCTCCACATTTAATGCCACCACTCCACTACCCGCAGTAAAATCCCGGTATTCAAGGGAACAGTTGCAGTGCACAGTGAAAGTGCACTTTTGCAGTAATAAAATATCAATAAGATATTTCATTTGAGAGGAGGCATTTAATGCCAAGTGGGGATGAGGTAAGTTTGTGAGGGACCCTTTATGTCGTTGACAGTAAGACAAAGAGACATATATTCCTATATTAAATTGGTATAGTTACCAACCTAGGACATTTAAGTAACTGATACTTGGATCATTTAGTTACTCATTCAATGCTCAGTTTTAACTGTCAGGTCCCGAATGAGTCTTACTCATTCAATGAGAGGTTGTATTGTGGGTTTCGTTCAGGGAGGAGGAACCATTTCAGAGAACTTATGAGATTGGTTTCGATGCCTGACTTTCAATGTCTAGCATTCCCAATTCAGCTTTCAGTCTTCTGAAGGTAGGTTCATCCAAGGGTTTGGTGAAGATATCAGCCAGTTGATATTCAGTAGGGATGAAATGGATTTCTATGTCTCCTTTCATTATGTGGTCCCTGATGAAGTGATATCTGATATCAATGTGTTTGGTTCTTTGATGGAGGACATGGTTGTTGGAGATTGCAATTGCACTGGTGTTGTCACAGAAAATGGGTACCATTTTGCAATGGATGTCATAGTCACTGAGTTGACTTTTCATCCATAAAACATTGGCACAGCATCCTGCAGCAGCCACATACTCAGCTTCAGCTGAAGACATAGCCACTGATTGTTGCTTTTTAGCACTCCAACAAACCAGTTTTCCTCCAAGAAATTGACAGGACCTTGAGGTACTTTTTATGTCCATGTTACAGCCATCATAATCAGAATCAGAGTAATCCTTGAGATCAAACCCTGAGCACTTTGGATAATAGAGTCCAAGGTTTGGGGTTCCCTTCAGGTACCTGAGTATTCTTTTGGCTGCAGTGAGGTGGGATTCTTTGGGATTGGACTGATATCTTGCTATTAGACAGACTGAGAATTGATATGGTCGTCTAGTAGCGTTAGATACATCAGTGAGCCAACAATCCCTCTGAAATGGGTTTGATTGACTGATTTGCCCGTGAGATCAGGTCCAAGGTTGTTAGGAGGGACCATTGGTGTCTTCACCGAGGCACAGTCAGATATCTCATATTTCTTCAAGAGATTTCTGGTGTATTTCTCTTGATTGATGGAGATTCCTTTATCAGTTTGCCTGATTTGTAGTCCAAGGAAGTATGTTAGTTCACCCATCATGCTCATTTCAAACTTCTTTGTCATCAGTTTTCAAATTTGCAAGTTTGTAGTTTGTTGACCCAAAGATGATGTCATCAACATACACTTGGACCAGTATCACATCCTGTTGTGTTCTATAGACAAAAAGGTGGTTGTCTATCTTTCCTCTGACAAACTTGTTCTGTATCAGGGAAGGTGAGAGAGTTTCATACCATGCTCTGGGAGCTTGTTTAAGTCCATAAAGGGCTTTGTCAAGCTTTCAGACATAGTCAGGGAATTCACTACTCTCAAAGCCAGGAGGTTGCTAAACATACACATCTTCCTTGAGATCACCATTTAAGAATGCACTTTTGACATCCATTTGGTAGACCCTGAAGTTCATGTATGTTGCATATGCAAGGAAGATCCTGATGGCTTCCATTCTTGCAACAGGAGCAAATGTCTCATCATAGTCAATGCCTTCTTGTTGACTGTAACCGTTGGCTACAAGTCTGGCTTTGTTTTTAATGACAGTGCCATTTTCATCAAATTTGTTTCTGAAAACCCACTTCATTCATATGACTACAACATTCTGAGGACATTTGATCAAGGTCATGACCTTGTTTTTATCAAACTGTTGCAGTTCTTCTTGCATAGCCTGAACCCAGCTTAGGTGTTTTAGAGCCTCAGTGACACTTTTGGGTTCTATTTCTGATAGGTAATCAGCATATAGACATTCATTGGCTGAAGATGCAGTTAATTTAGCAGCCATGCTTCTAGTGAGCATGCCCTCAGTGGGTTCACCAATAATGTGTCCACTTACTTTGTGGTCTAGGATCTGAACTTGAAGATGTCACTGGAGACTCAGGAGTGAGTTCTGGTGTATGAGCCACAGAATCATTTAGAACATCTGTTGAGATGTCTTATTCAGATTGGGTTTCTTGAATCACAGGTTCCTGAATATTTGGTTCAGTATTACCTATCTCAGTAGGGATTGATTGATTATCAATTAATTCACTGATAGTTGGTTGGGGAAGGTTGTGAGGTAAGACATAATATGAGATGTCAGCATCAGCTTGATATGAGGAATTGAATTCAGTGTTGTACTCATCAGGAGGATATCTTGATGAGTTATCAATTGCTATTTCCTCCACAGAGGTGTTGGTGAACCTGATGCTTTTAGAACTTTCATCAAAGGTGACATGAAAGGTTTCCTCAACTTGTTGTCTCCTTGTGTTAAAAACCTGAAGGCTTTGGAGATCGGGAGTAGCCTAAGAAATATCCATCATCAGCTTTTGCATCAAAATTGCCTAGATGATCCTTGTGATTATGAATGAACACAGGACATCCAAACACATGAAAATAGTGATGTCGAAGTCTACCTTTGAAAATCTCATATGGGGTTTTATTATGTCTTTTGACAATGATTGACCTGTTTGGAGTGTAACAGGCAGTTTTGACTGCTTCAGTCCAGAAATGCTTTGAGAAGGCTGAGCCATTTAACATGGTTCTAGCAGCCTCAATGAGAGTTCTGTTTTTCCTTTCGGCGACCCCATTTTGTTCAGGGGTATAAGGAGATGAGAAATTTTGAGAAATTTCTTTTTCATCACAGAAACTCTCAAGCTCTTGATTATTGAACTCAGTACCATTGTCAGTTCTGATTTGTTTAACAGTAATGTCATTCTGGTTTTCAATTTTCCTGATAAATGACATTATTATATCAGCTGCCTGAATCTTTTTGGAAAGAAAGTATACCCAAGTATATCTTGAGAACTCATCAACAATGACAAGTGTATACTTCTCATGTGGGATTGATCTAGGACTGACTAGTCCAAAGAGATCCATGTGCAGGAGGTGAAGGCAGCTTTTGATGGAGAAATTTTGTTTGGTTTTGAATGATGCTCTGTGGTGTTTACCTTTTTCACAGGCAGAGCATGGTTTGTCTTTTGCAAAAACCAGTGAAGGTAAGCCAAGGACCTTGTTTTGTTTTGCCAAGTTGTTGAGGTTTTTGAAGTTTAAGTGTGAAAGTCTCTTATGCCACAGCCAATTGATAGATTCAGTGGCTTTAGCAAAGAGGCAAGTTCCATCTTGGGAGAGTGTTGACATGTCTAACACATAAACATCATCTCTCCTAGGAGCTATCAACACAACTTCCTTGTTGGCATTGGAGATGGTACCTTGTTTGTCATTGAATTGCACAATGTACTTAGCATCACATAGTTGACTGACACTGATGAGATTGTATTTTAGACCATTGACATAAGCTATTCTAGAGAAAACTATTCCATTGCAGTTTACTGAACCATAACCTTCAGTGGGACATGATGAGTTATCACCAAACACTACCTTGGGTCCTGTTTCCTCCATATACTTGTGCAGATACTCCTTCACACCAGTCATGCTTCTTGAGCATCCACTGTCTAGATGCCAAATAGGCTCCCTGGCGTGTCTCTACACAAGTAGTAAACTGAATTAGTTTCTCTTAGTGACCCACTTAATAGTGGGCTTGGGTCTCAAGGTCTCTTTGAATTTGGTAATTGACTCATGGTCAGTGGTTGAGTGCATTATGCTACCATAGGTTTTACATTTGGAGACTGAGGAAGACTCAGTGACTCTGGGTTGTTTTGTACCTCTCCTTGCATGAATGATACTGCCATGTTGGGAAGTCTCATGAGCTGGATTACCGCATATATCACAACATGTGTTCATGAGACAATCATCCTGATGATGATCATTAAACCCACAGTGAGGGCAAAGAGGAAAAGGTTTTGCTCTATTCTTGGGAGCAGTTTTGGAGGATGAAGCATACTGATGACCAACTTTGGTATAGTTTGCTTTACTGATAGAACTTACATACTGTAAGTGGTCTGCAGTTCTGTGATCATCCTTTTTGCAGATCATACAAAAAAGGATTCTATAGCAGTTGTCATGGTGTGACTGGTGTAATGACACAGATCACACTTCTGCTTGGATTTGGGGTTTGACTTAGATTTTGAGGAACTAGAGGAAGCTGACTTTGTTTCCTTGATTGCTTCAAGGACTTTTTCAATGGATACCATCTTTTCAGTTAGCTTCCTCACAAGTTTAGTTAGTTGTTGAATTTGGTTTGCTTCAGTGGGAGCTGAAGATGTGGAAGTCTCAGTGGGAGTAGACTCTTGTTGAGATGGTTTTGTTGGTCTTTTCAGGATGGTTCTACCAAGTCCAGACCTTTCTTTTGGTGAATGAGGATTGAATTGCATTGGAGTAAGCTCAGACTTGGTGAGCACCTGAAGAGGTTTCAGGAGTGGAAGCGTTGCATTAGACTCTGCTTCAGACTCAATGTGTTCAGTACTACTAGGCACATCAGGGAGTCCAAGCATGCTCTTAAGAGCTTGACTCTCAGGCTCTAGAATTCTTCCAGAATCGAAATTAGGAAGCTTACTATCAGGATTAACCCGATCAATCCAATCACTGGGCTTGGGACTGGTCAACATACTGGTAATCATACCACCAGACACAAATGGCTTAGGACCCTGGTCTTTGTTGAGAGAGTCAGGAAGATGATCTTCACCTAAGACTCTCTTCTTGCTACTGGGGGCTCCCACAACATCAAAGACCCTGGGATTCTTAGCAGTCCAACTATCAATAATATCTTGAACCTTTTTGAGTTCGTCTTGAAGAGCCTGATTTCTTTTAACTAGTTCAGTGTTTTGAATTTGCAAAGTGACAGCCTCAAGCTTAGCTTGTTTTAAAAGAAGCAGTTCATCCCTATACTTGTTTAATTCAAAACTTAGCTTGTTGTATTTTGAAAAAAGATTCAGTCTTTGCTCTTCTACGAACTTAAGGTCAACATTAAGATAATTCATATAAGACTGCCAATCAGAGTCATCATCCATAGAAAGTAGAATATTTACCTTCTTCATTGTGATATTGACCCATTCTCCATTCCTGGAATGATTCTTTCCAACAGCCCAGCTGTCCTCTTCGAGAGGGCCATCGTGCACTGACATGCACCATTTCATCATCTGATGACACGGCTCTTCACCCAGTAGAAGGTTTCAGCAACACGGCCTTTGTTTTTACCCCTGCACATGATTGAACACTTTTTGTTGTTTCTGAGGGACTGGCCTCGAGCAATGCAAGCTTATCTTTGACTTTCTTATACTTAGCTTCAAAATCAAAAGTTTTGTTTTGATCAGATTTGTTTTGAAAGTTTTGATGAGACTGATAGATTTTTGGTTGAAATTTGCTAAAGCCTGAGGACTGATTTGAGCCTGATGGTTTATAAGAGGGTCCAGAAATTGTTTTTGAAAAACAGTATTTTGCAAAATGACCTCTTTTGTGACACTTAAAGCATTCAGTGTCCTCATTTGCTTTGGCATTTGAAAAACCTTTTGTGGAAAACTAGAAGGGGGGGTTGAATAGTTTTACCAATTTAAAACTTCCTTTTTAAATATTTAGATCGACTTATATCAATCTATTTAATTATTTATGTTGGACGTTGATAGATAGGTATATAAACGTGTAATGAAACATAAAGAGTAAGAAGCACATCACCACGACACAAGTTATTTATAGTGGTTCGGCTACAAGGACACCTTCCTTGCCCTACTCCACTCCCCGAGTCACCTACTCGAGAGTTCGTAAGCACTACACCAACTCCTTGTGGCGGGGAAGCCTTCACAACGTCGCTTAACCTTTTTCCGGTACAAAGCTAAATACCGAGTTCTTTCACACCAAGGCGAACCACACCTAACACAACGTCGCCTACCCTTTATACGGTGCTAGGCTAACCACCGAGTTCTTTCACACTTTAGGAGAACTAATCCTATCACAACGTCGCCTACCATTTATTAGGTACTAGGCTAAGCACCTAGTTCCATTACTATGGAGGAACTACTACCCTTCACGACACAACACCGAATCTTAAGGATATTTACTCCTTGTTACAACACCATCAAGGATATCACCATCCTTGTAAATAAACACATACATATATGTATAACGATGCACCTCATCGATTATACGACCTAGGCATTCTTCCCAAATGCGACTTGATTTGATTCTTCGGCATCCTTCACTAATGCCTTTGACACAACGCTTGGCACCCTTCACTAATGCCTTCGTCTTGACATCTTTAGCATTCTTCACTAATTCTTTGACACGAATGATGAACATCTTTCACGAATGCTTTAATCTTGACATTTTCGGCATTCTTCACTAATGCCTTCAACCCAACATCTATGGAGAAAGGAAGAACTATCAACAAGAGAACCTTAGTAGTCTTGATGATGACAAAGCATGGCAACTCATGGACTTGAGCTTGCATGTCTTTAGGAAGTGGTGATCTCTCCTTTAAGAGGAACCTAGAAGATCACACAAAAACAAAAGACAAACTACATAGATCACTTAGATCTGAGGTTAGAGGGTTAGAATACTTTGGGGAAGTATGTGTGTGAAGTCATGCATAGAAAGGAAGAAAGGCTCTATTTATAGAGAAATTCTCTACTGTTACCGGATCCAC
>OU343225.1:128014161-128202419 GCA_910596185.1 Chrysanthemum makinoi
ATACATTATCATCACCTGGACAATACCACATAACGTAGACTCTTAATATATACTTACTTTCCACAATGTGTGAAACAGCAAGTCATCATTAATTTTGTGTCCTAATGAGATATTTAGGATGATCTCTTGGCTCTAGACTCAATCGTGCATATTTGGTTCCTATGCCGAAGACTAGGGAGAGGGTCTCCTTTTTCAATATCAACAATCTCTAGAGATGTCGAGATTATGTAGGTTCCCGGAGAATGAAACAAGCCCTTTTGAGGAACTTGAGTAGTTTGGGAAGTTTAGTAGTGTCACTGGGTCCATGACGTCTTGTCTTCAATACCGGCGTTTCCTTGGTAACTACCAGTAGCATATGACCAGTCCGGTTTCGTTCCGCTGTTGAATTATTTGATTTTCACACCTTTTTCATTCATTTCTTTTCATTCTTCAACCCCTTCAGTGCTAAGAAACTTCATTACTAGAACTTGTTGTTTATTCCAGTTCTAGCTCTATCTCATCCGCACTCTTCCCATTTCATTTTTCTCCTTTTTCATCATACCTAAGGACTCTACATTATCTAGTGGATTGTCCCGGTAGATCCTCGGCTCGGCGCAGGATCGTGGAACGAATACCTCCTAACCATCCTTATAACACCATGCATAAAGTAAATTGGTCGGTCTTTTGGTATTGTTCATTCTTTCTCGAAATCAATTGAAAAATCATTTGGAAAAACAATCAAGGTACTTGTGATATAAAATCAAAACATTTTGTACCTTAATTGTTTTTGATCTTTTAGAAATGCTCCCCCTCAACATGTGCATATGATATTAAAATTGTTTAGTACATGGAGGCAAGAGTTCTTTGAAATGATTTTCTTGATCACAATTTCCTTAGAAAAAGCCATTTGAATTTCTTTGGTAAAATTTCCCCCCACAATATGTGCGTAGGATATTTGAAATCATTTTATCACATAGAGGAAAGAGTTATTTTGAAGTACATCAACGATCACAAAGGCCATTAAGAAACCATTAGCAAATCAACAATTTTATGTTGAAACATAGAAATCTTTGTACCTTGAAAGTTTATTTTCTTTTGAAATGCTCCCCCTCAATATGTGCTTCGATATACGAAAGAGTTTAGCACATATTATAGAGAACTTGCACTTTGAATCAAAACGATCATCTTATATCAAATTTCATATTAAATCACAAATTCTCCCCCGATCAAAAATATCAAACCCTTTGAGATTTTGGATCCCAAGTGATTTAATAAGGTTTGAAAAACATGGGAGAATATGTGCCTTGTTTAAATACTCTTCTGGTTTTTGGTTAAATGCTCCTCCACAATCATGTGCATTACGTATTTCAAAATCGTTTGGCACATAACGGAAGGAGTGCTTTTGAAACAATCACCCTTTAAAACCGATTTGAGATTTAAATCACGATCTCTCCCCCGATCAAAAATTTCAAACCAATTGAGATTTTGGATCCCGATTGATTTAAATCATTTGGAAAATTGTGGGGAAAGACGTGGCTAGATTTAATTTTTGAAATTGACTAATAAGGACCAATTTTAGGCATTAAAGATTGTTAGTGTCAGGTATGATTGTTTTTAAGAGATCTTTAAGTAAAATAAAACAATTTCACAATCAAACAAGAACAGAAAAAATTTCATTTTGAAAGATCTTTGAGTTTTAAAGAAAATCATACCATGACATAACATTAAATCTTTATATCACCACTTATTTTGTACAAACGGACTTTAATGATGATATATTGTTTGAAAATACTTAATTGGAAATCACTCTCCCCCTCAATTCATGACCGTAGTCGTTGATTGAGTGACTTAAGTTTTGAAAAAATGAAGTCCGGTGATTTCCAAAATTAAGTCCAATTTAATTTTAAAACAATATTTTCCACTTTCAAAATTGTTTAAAAAAAATGGAATCATTCACTACTTTTCCTTCACAAGATACGTTAGGTGGTGTAGAAGCTGCTTCTGTTGTTGCTGTAAGGCTGGAAAAACCATCTACTGAAGCAGTGAGACCTCTTACGTTGCATGTGTCATGCCAACTATTCATAGAGGTCCAATTAAGCTCGTTTCTTCATGAAGAAAACCATCTGCGATGCGTGAGACCTCTTACGTTGCATTTTTTCATGCCTACTTTCCATAGAAGTCAAATTAAGCTCCGTTTCTTCATTTGTCAACCCAAGATATAGTTACCCTTTCCTTTCGGCATCCAATCATCTTCTTTAGTGGGATCCGGATCGGGAACATTCTTTTATACCATGATATCTTCATATGTTAGTGAACACACATACAGATATATGGTGGTCGACATCACCCAAACAACAATCAACTAATAAAAGTCAATCCAACATATCAATCAGATCATACAAATGCATGAGAATTATGTGTTTATCAAACTCAAATCATCTAATCCTAATAATCATATCCTAGGCACCTAGTCCTTCAACGTAGGTTAACATGTTTTACATTTAAGTATATAGGATAATTAGATAAGCTCGTTAGATGATATAGTTTTGAAAACAGTCTCCCCCTCAATCAATGACTTATTTTTGAAAAGTTTAAAAGCGCTGAAGTCATTGATTGAGTTTTCAATTTTATAAAAACTCTGAATCTGATTGATTTTCAAGCAACTCATTTACCACCAATTTTTGAATACAACAAATATTTTTCTCAAGAATTTATAGAAGGAAAACATTTGTGTAGGAACAGAATCTCGACATACTTTCCTCAATTTGATTTTAGGATAAGTGCACTAATTTTTAAAATGGTTTAGCGCAACACTTTACTTTTCTTGAAGAACGTTGCTATCTGAAATAATAGCAACCATAGTTTTAAGTACGGTTACAAGCCAACAAGTGTCCAAGCCATTGTTAAGTAAGCACAAGGCACCGTCACGTAATATGCCATTTGATTTGTGACATGTTTTGAAAAGAAATATTTACACTTTCTTCGCCAACTTCATCTATGGTCCTATGTTGTTGAATGACATTTCTAAGACCGTATGTTATGTTATCGATACCGTAGACATGTCTTGAGAAAACATATTTTTGGTATTTTTAAATTTTCTGATATTTATGGATTTTTTGTTGGTTTTATATTTTTCTATTTTCTTTTTGTTGGTTTTATATTTTTGTATTTTGCTTTTTGAATAAATATGTACAAAGATAGAATAGATGATATAGTTTAAGAGGATGATGATACGAGTACCAAGATAAGGATATCGAAAAGATGTCGTAGAAGATAGAATCGTCATTTCTTAAACTTCCACCACCAAACTTCCGAGGCTCAGAATAAGATAGAACATGAAGCCTTTGAGAAAAGAGACTTTGGCAGCCCAAACCAAAATCCATTATATGGCGTATTCGAAGCTCTTTTCAAGCTTGCCATAGCAGATGCACAAAGAAGCACACCATATCGAGTTTGTCTGCTCCTTTTAAGAAAGATCATTGATTCTCCATCCGGTTTATATCATCAGAACAAAGAACGTATCATCCTACTCATAAATAATCTTTCAAATTTTCATTGAAGTCCTGGCAATCCATTCCAAAGGTGTGAGACAACTTCCCATAGTTGAATTGATGCAGCCAATTCTTAGACTAGAGCTCACGAACCCGAATACACAAATTCAAGACGAGAGAAACTTATACCATCAAAGTAGCGCATTAAGTCCGAGATAGCCAATAATAACCCCCGATGTATACTTTTCTCCCCGATGATAGTGTATGAAGCTCAAGAACCCGGCACCAATGCCAAGGGAGAATAACCGATAACATTGAAGTTAAGGCGAATCACCGATTATCTCACGGATGACAATCTCTACTGATATCAACTCCTAATAAGTGATTATATCTCTGACCGATCGACATCAAGCAATAACTGAAAAAGGCCCCTAAGTGTACATACCTTCTTCTCCCCCGATGATTGCATATAGCATCAAATCATCACACACTTGTGTACCTCTTTTATCTTCAGAAACTAACTCTTCCATCTCTTCCCCACATAGTTGGAATAAGAACACTAAACGCCATGAGTCAAACCTTGAGTTTCTCTGTGGTAATGACATTTGTCTTCCCGAGATATCTTCAATCACTTAGAAGTATTAAGCTCATCAAGTTTATTCGCTAGATATCGTCTCCTTCCCCTACGGTTTTGATACTTCGTAATCAGCCAATAATAAGCTCTGTATACTAGAAATTTGTTAAGAAGAACACTTGAACTCTTATGAGAATAAACCTTGCTACGAAGAATGTGAGCAAGTCTAATTGGGGATTGAATCTGACTTTTCACTCTCCCCCAATTAGTGCTCTCCTAAACCGATAACTGCTTGATAAATGCCTGCATTAAGAAGAAGTCTTTAAATAATCAAATGCAACTCGTCTTTAGTCTTCTAACATATAGCAGAGAATGTAGAACTAATCAGACTCGACCTTCTTCAAGATTGTCCAATTTGGGGCATAAAAGTCAACATCTTCAACTCACCAAATGCATTCCCGTTAACATACAAATAGCAAATCCCCTTAACTCAAATCCCTCCCAATCAAACAAGAACAAAAGGATGTTCATTAAGGAATCAGAACTAGAAGCACTTTGTCATTAATCAAATCACCCTGTGAAGATGTTAACCAACTCTTAGAAGAAAACTCCATGTGAAGATGACCCGAAGAAGAAGTCTCGGTTCTTACATGAGTTTGGAGCTTGACCATTTATTATAAATCAATCAACCATGTAGTAAATTCACACTTTTCTCCCCTCAAGAATGCATAATTGAGTTGCCTTTCTTGATTGAATAAGTGAATATCTTCAACAAATGTAGTCTATTCACACTTCTCCCCCGCAAAATTAGCACATGATGTCGCCATCGTCATTATAGTTGAGCAAGTGGAATAAGAAAAACAATCAATGGTAGTCCGATTCACTTGATGTTTGAAAGCGCATGGAAAAAGCATGTTGATGAGAATGGTCATTAGTGAGAAGATTTCTCTTCTTCTAAAAATAAAGCTTAATCGCGTACACTTTTCTTTTTTTAATGAGGCTTGAACTGCTGTTCAAACGTCATAATCTCTCTTTTCATCATCTCTTGGAAAAACTTGTAATCACCCCATTATCATTCAAGAGGCTCTTTGTTGTGTACCACTGGAGAAAACCCAATATGATGAATTTGACCAAAGTAAACTAAACCGTGACTTAAACTTGCACATATGTAACAAAGAACGGTGCCGAGACTTCATCCCCATTGAATCTCTAAGTACTCTATACTCTTCATCCAACCAACCATCAAGTATAAGACGCACATCACCTCTTGAAAATCCACAATTGAATGTGAGACGAAAGCACTACAACGAACTCCTTAAAGTGATAGTTATTTTGTGGTGGTAAGACCACCCCCAAGTGGAAGAAAGAAAAAGTCACCCAACAATAACTAGATTTCCAAGTCTTCGTTTTTGATAATAAGCTCGAACAAGGATCTTGAAGAATCTTCATCCATCCATCCCCGATACCTTCAGATACTAAGTACACTCACCCGTGATAATTCACTTCAACCTCAAATAAATAATAGTGAATTAACCCGCTTGTCACATCTTCCGTTAATGCTCAAATCTAGCCTCCTTTGATGTTTTAAGTGAACTATGATAATGGTTTTCATCCGGACCATGGTTAAAAGCACATAACCCCGTAAAACCATGTGATAACCAAACTTCCATTACGATTATCCAAACGCACATCCAATTCATGAAGTACACCCTTTTATCTCTTCTTCGAAACAGAAATTGTAGCACCAAAGATCAGATAAGACCTCGAAATACACTTTCCTTTCTCCAGGATGGTTCCATCATCGCGGGATTTTACAATTCTATGGTTTAAACCGAGAAATAGTTTCTTTTGCGGGATTTTACAAGACCAATAATAAACCGTAAGATTGATCCGGAAATGCACTTTACTATTAGCACGATGTTTCCATTGTCACGGGATTTTACAAGTCTATGATTCAAACCGAGAAATAGTTTCTTTCGCGGGATTTTACAAAATCAAGACTAAACCATAAACAATGTTAGTTTGAACGTGTTATGACAACTTTGGTTTCGATGAATATCTGTTTTAGGGGAACATGTAGCGGTACATCAACAGATCATCTTCATCATCAACAATTCTTTATCCATATGTAGACAACTTCACAACCCATACTAAGTCGAGTAGTATACACTACTTCCCCCTGAGGTTGACCAGAAGCATCAAAGTACACGTTTCTCCCCCATGATGGTTTCGAACTTTCGAAAGCATCATAACTTGTACCATTTGCACGAAGTTCTTGTCATAAGTAAACATCTTGAAAGATCATAAGCGACGCGAAGATTCTTGAAAGATTTTGCTTAGACTGTGAAGTATCATTGACATTATGTGGCGTCGAATATCTCATGGGAATTGCTGAAATTGAACCTCCATTGATTCATCGGCTAATAGTAAAGAAATATTCTCTCAAGCCGTGAAATGTATCCCTCCGTGAAAATATACCATACCAAAATACCATTCATGTATACCAAATTGTAAAAAATAGACCAAAACAGTATCAGTATTGGATCATCCCATGTCCAAATCACTCGTCCAAAACCAGTGTAGAAGCCCAAAACTAATTTGAGAAGCCCACGTCCATAACCTGTTTGAACAAACCCGATCCAAACTCCCATTCAATACTATGTATAACCGGATATATAACTCACTCAATATAACCCTAATTTTTCTCATTTAGTCTAAACCTAATATCATTCACAAAAATATCCGCCTCCCACTTCCTAAATCTCTCACAGGAGTCTCAAACCCTAATCCTAAATCAACATCAGTCCGCCTCTTATCCTGATGATATCACTTCCCAAATCCAAAGGACCAGACGCTATACCATTCGAATGAGGCACCATCTTGCTCTCCATAGGATTGGCATGAGCATGACATCAATACCACAGGGATGGTAAAGGAACGAGGTCATGAATAGACTTAGCCACAAGAGCTTCGATCAAAATGATTCGGATCCATAAAGTAAGCATTATTTGTTCTTTGTTGTTTTTAGAGTCATAATCGAGACAAAGGAAAAGGTATAACATTCTTGTTATGATCTTTCCTGATTTGAGTTCGAACAAAGAGATGAAGTGAAGCTTCAAATAGATTGAGTAATGAAGTTAATTGTATTTCAAGTTTTAGTTTCATTACTTTTTCTTTGAGAATACCTCAACAGCCGAATCTTGTACAGGGTGCTAAACACAAGTTGTTTATCATCATCCTTTAAAGAATCGAATATTATCAAGTGTAATGCTTTCCAACAGTTTTTTGATTTGTCTTTTGAGCATGGATCTGTTTTTTGTCTTAGAGGTGTGATCGATGATGAAGTATTTGTTTCGTGAATGAGACTCATAGTTGTCTTGATGTACCGCGAAAACAAAAAGAACTGAGATCACTTGTAATCTGATTTGCATGAACTATGAGGATATGGTAGTTGCTTCTTTTTAAATACACGTGGTTGATTTATTTTTTGGATCAGTTGTAGTTTTTTCTTTTTCCTTTTCGTTTTCATTTCTTAAAAAAATGGATCGGTGATGTATTGAGACTGAGGTTCACGAGTGTTTGGTATTTGGTTCATGGTCTTTTGGTAGAGTCTTGTTGGTAATTGGTATTGTTGTTGAGGTCGTGGTCAATGGTCAAAATCTTTTTCTTCCTTTCTGTTCTTTAACCGTAGTCCTGAGTCAAGTCGCTAAACATTTTCAAAACACAACTCGCTACTTGGCAACTCGCTACCATGAGTCAAAACTCATGAATAATACAAGTCGCTACCATGAGTCAAAACTCATGACAAGTCGCTACTTTATTTTCATCACAAATCGCTAACTTTTTCTTTACAAATCGCTAACTTTTTCATCACAAGTCGCTTAATGACATAAGGACAAGTCGCTATCAAGACACATGACCATTTGACTTTTTCCGGCGAGTATTCCGACCACGTTTTCCGTTCATCTTCAAAGTTACCCAGAAAAAAATGCATAATAACCCAAGTTATACCTGTTTTGACCAAGAGAAAGACCAGATGACCCATTTTGTTTTACCACTGTTTGACCACTTGATATTACACTTTTGGTACAAAAAAATCACAAGAAAATGATATACAAAATAGTTTGGACTAAAACACAAACAGATGTATAAATGTAAATGTACCATATGACTTTTGTGACCAATAAGAAGGATACATAACTGAAAAATGTGTATAAACTGTTTATCACTATGATAGGAAAAAACAATTTTTTTCGACCAATAAAAGTGCAAAACAGTTTAACACATGATCCAAAAACCAACATAACCATGATACGAAACCACAAAAATCAACACAACACAAGAACCTTGGCTCTGGTACCATTTGTAGGATCGTAAATATTATGTTGTTTGATGATTCGGGTGGTCTTGGATGATGGAAATACATGTTAGCTATTTAGAGAAAGAAAGATAAGAGATGGGTGTTTTCTAGATAGAGAGTTGTAATGCAAAAATGAAAAGGTATTTAAAAATTATATATAGCCTCGAATTTTATACATTTTGGGCACGACACTTTCACAAATGGGAATTTCCAATTCCTAACAGTTTTGATTTTGTAAAATCCCGCGAAAGATTCTATTTCTCGGTTTAAATCATAGACTTGTAAGATCCCGTGACAATGGAAACATCTTGGTAATTGTAAAGTAAATTTCCGAATCTATCTTACGGTTTATTCTTAGTTTTGTAAAATCCCGCGAAAGAAACTATTTATCTGTTTAAACCATAGAGTTGTTAAATCCCGTAATGATGGAACCATCCTGGAGAAAGGAAAGTGTATTTCGGGATCTTATTTGATGCAAGTGCTACGGTTTCTGTTTCAAAGAAGAGATAAAAGGGTGTACTTCATGAATTGGATGTGTGTTTGGATATTCATGGCAGGCTTGGTTATTACATGGTTTCGCGAGGTTAGGTGCTTTAACCATGGTGGTGAAACCATTATCATAGTTCACTTAAAACGTCAAAGGAGGCTAGATTTGAGCTTTTAACCAAAAGATGTGACAACGGAGTTAATTCACTATTATTTATTTGATGTTGAAGTGAAATATCAGCTGGCAACTTAGTATCTGTATCGGGGATGGTTGGATGAAGATTCTTCAAGATCCTTGTTCGAGCTTATTATCAAAAATGAAGACTTGGAAATCTAGTTATTGTTGGGTGACTTTTTCCTTTTCTTTTACTACTAGGGGGAATTGGGCTCTTATCACCACAAAATAACTATCACTTTAAGGAGTTACGCTAGTGCTCAGGTCACATTCAATTGTGGATTTTCAAGAGGTGATGTACGCCTTATACTTGATGGTTGGTTGGATGAAGAGTATAGAGTACTTAGAGATTCTATGGAGGATGAAGTCTCTCAAGACCGCTTTTATTACATATGTGCAAGCTTAAGTCACAAGTTCGGGTTAGTTTACTCGTGGTCAAATTCATCATATTGGGTTTCTCCATCAGCTGTCATGACAAAGAGCCTACTGAATGATAATGGGGTGATTACAAGTGTTTCCAAGAGATGATGAAAAGAGAGAGATTATGACATTTGAACAAAACAGTTCAAGCCTCGTACTCTAAAGAAAAGAAATGTGTACACTTCAGTGCGCATTATCTTCTGAAGAAAAGAAATCTTCTTATTAATGACCATTCTCAACAACATGCTTCATATTTTCCGTGGCGCCATCATCAAGTGAACCGAACTATTGTTGATTGTTTTCTTATTCCACTTGCTCAATTATAATGACGATGGCGACATCATATGCAAATTTTGCGGGGGAGAAGTGTGAATAGACTATATTATGAAGATATTCACTTGCTTAATAAAGAATGACATCTCCGTATGCAATTCTTGAGGAGGAGAAGAAGTGTGATAATTCTGTATGTTGAGTCACTTCTGAGAATAAATGGTCATACGGCTCCTAACTCATGTAAGAACTGAGCTTCTTCTTATCGGGTCATCTTTACATGGAGTTTCTTCTAAGAGACGTTGGTTGACATCTTCTCACGGGCTGATATGTTTAACGACAAAGTTCTTCCAGTTTCATAGCTAATTTCCTAAATGAACATCTTTATGTTCTTGTTTGATTGGGAGGGATTTGATTTAAGGATATTTGCTATATATAAGTTAACGGGAATGCATTTGGTGATAAGAAGATGTTAACTTTTTATTCCCCAAATGGACAATCTTGAAGAAGGTCAGTCCCATTCTACATGCATGTTAGAAGACTAAAGACGAGTTGCATTTAACGATCTAAAGACTTCTTCTTAATCTGGGCATTTATCTAAAAGATTGTCGGTTTAGGGGAGAGCACTAATTGGGGGAGAGTGAAATGTCAGATTTAATCCCCAATTATACTTGCTCGCATTCTTCAGCAAGTTGATTCCCACAAGATTTCATATGTTCTTCTCAACAGATTTCATGTATTTGGGCTTATAATGTTTTGCTGATTCTGAAGTATCAAAACCAACAAGGGGGAAGGAGACACGCATCTAAACGCGAATAAACTTGATGAACTTAATACTTCTAAGTGATTGAAGATATCCCGGGAAGACTAATGTCATTACCGCAGAGAAACTCAAGGTTTAACTCATGGCATTTAGTGTTCGTATTCCAACTATGTGGGGGAAGAGATGGAAGAGTTAGTTTCTGGTGATAAAAGAGGTAATATTGTGTGATGATTTCATGCTATCGCAATCATCGTGGAGAGAGATTGTGTACATTAGGGACACCTCACCGTTTCACTTGAGAGCTTAATCTGATCGTAGATATAATCACTTATTCCCGAGTTGCAGAGAGATAGTCGCAGAGATAATCAGCTATTCGGCCCGCTTCAATGTTATCGGCTATTCTCTGGGCATTGGGCACTTCTGTTCTTGAGCTTCATACACTTTGTCTGGAGAGAAAAGTATTCATCGGGTTATTCTTTGGCTATTGGACTTAATTTGCTTACGATGGTATAAGTTTCTCCTTCTGTATATGTGTATTGGGTTTCGTGAGCTCTAGTCTAAGAGACTCCATCGCATCAATTCATCTACTTGGGGAATTGTTCTCGCTTAACCTTTGGAATGGATCGTCTGACTTCAAAGGGAAAAGGAATTTGAAAAGAGTCATTTAAGCGTGGGATGATAAGTTGTTGTTCTTGTTGATGATATAACCCGAACGAAGAATCACAAAGATCATTCTTAAAAGGAGCAGCAAGATCGATGATAATGGTGTGCTTCCTTATGCACCTAGCTAAAGCAAGCTTGAAATAGAGCTTCGAATCTACTCAACATAAGGATTTTTGGTTTGAAGTCACAAAGTCTTCTTCAAAGGCTCGGGTTCTATCTTTAATTCGAGCCTCGGAAGCTTTGGTGGGGAAGTTTAAGAGATGACCTAATTCTATCTTCTATGACGCGTCGCTCAATATCCTTATCTCTGCATCTCGATCATCATCTTCTTAAACTATATCATCTACTCTATCTTTGTAAATATTTTTCAAAAACCAAAATACAAAAACAAAAAACCATCAAAAAGAAAATAGAAAAATTTATAACCAACAAAAACCCATAAAAATTAGAAAATTCAAAAATACCAAAAATATGTTTTTCAAAGACATGTCTTCTGGTATCGATAACATTTGCGGTCTTAGAAATGTCATTCATTAATGGCACGGGACCATAGATGAAGTTCGAGCAGGAGGTGTAAATATTCTTTTTTTAAACATGTCTAAAACTATGGTCTGCGCTATCTTGAATGAACTGTTAACTATGGCTTGCTATTATTTCAGATAGCATCCGCTTTTCAAAAAGGAAAGTGCTAACGCTTAAATGATTTTCACAAAATTGCACTTATCCTAAAACAAATTGAGGAAAGTATGTTGAAGGATCGTTGTTTCTATACAAATATTTTTCCTTCTAAAATACTCTTAAAAATATTTGTTTTAACTAAAATGGTGGTAAATGAGTTGCTTGTAAATCAATCGATTCGAGTTTTTAAAATTGAAAACTCAATCAATGACCGCTTTTAAACTTTTCAGAAAATAAGTCATTGATTGAGGGGGAGAATGTTTTCAAATCTATATCATCTAACAAGCTTATCTAATTATCCTATATACTTGAATGTAAAACATGTTAACCTATGTTGAAGGACTATGTGCCTAGGATATGATTGTTAGGATTAGATGATTAGAGTTTGATAAACACATTATCCCCATGATTTATATGAACTGATTGATATGTTGGATTGAATTTTATTAGTCGATTGTTGTTTGGGTGCTGTCGACCACCGTATATCTGTTTGTATGTCCACTAACATATGCAGATAAAATTGGTATATAAGAATGTTCCCGATCCGGATCCCACAATAGAAGATGATTGGATGCCGAAAGGAAAGGGTAACTATATCTTGGTTGACAAATGAAGAAACGGAGCTTAATTTGACTTCTATGGAGAGTTAGCATGAAAAATGCAACGAAGAGGTCTACTACACGTCAGAGATGGTTTTCTTCATCATCAAATGAAGAAACGGAGCTTAATTTGACCTCTATGAAGAGTTGGCATGAAAATGCAACGAAGAGGTCTCACTACATCAGCAGATGGTTTTCTTCCAAACCTCCAGCAACAACAACAAAAGCAGCTCAACCACCTAACGTATCTTTGTGCAGGATAATAGTGAAGGATACCATTTTCTATAAACAATTTTGAAAATATTGTTTTGAAAATGGAAAATATTGTTTTTGAAAATAAATTGGACTTAAATCTTGGAAATCACCGGACTTCATTTTATCAAAATTTAAGTCACACAATCATCGACTACGGTCATCGATTGAGGGGGAGAGTGATTTAAAATAAAATATTTTCAAACGATATTTCATCATAAGAGTCCATTTGTATGTAATAAAGTGGTGATCTAAAGATTTAATATTATGTCATGGTATGATTTTCTTTAAAACTTTAAGATCTTTCAAAATGAAATTTTTTCTGTTCTTGTTTGATTGTGAAATTGTTTTATTTTACTTAAAGATCTCTTAAAAACTATCATACCTGACACTAACAATCATTAATGTCTATAATTGGTTCTCATCACCAATTTCAAAAATTAAATCAAGCCACGTCTTTCCGTAATATTTTCCAAATGATTTAAATCAATCGGGATCCAAAATCTCATCTGGTTTGAAATTTTTGATCGGGGGAGAGATCATGATTTAAATCTCAAATCGGTTTTAAAGGGTGATTGTTTCAAAAGCACTCCTTCCTTCTTGTGCCAAACGATTTTGAAATACATAATGCACATGATTGTGGAGGAGCATTTAACCAAAAACCAGAAGAGTATTTAAACAAGGCCACATATTCTCCCATGTCTTCCAAACCTTATTAAATCACTTAGGATCCAAAATCTCAAAGGGTTTGATATTTTTGATAGGGGAAGACTTTGCGATTTAATATGAAATTTGATAAAAGATGATCGTTTTGATTCAAAGTGCAAGTTCTCTCTAATATGTGCCAAACTCTTTCAGATATCGATGCACGACAGGGGAGCGAATTGTTTCTATTGGCAATCGTGAAAAGTACTTCAAAAACCTCTTGCCTCTATATGCAAAATGATTTTCAAATATCTAACGCACATTTTGAGGGGGAAAATTTACCAAGAAAATCAAATGGCTTTTTCCACGGAAATTGTGATCAAGAAATTATTTCAAAGAACTCTTGCCTCCATGTGCTAAACAATTTCAAAATCATATGCACATGTTGAGGGGGAGCATTTCTAAATGATCAAAACAATGAAGGCACAAAATTCTTTGATTTTATATCACAAGTACCTTGATTGATTTTTCCAAATAATTTTTCAATTGGTTTCAAGAAGAAAAGAACAATACCAAAAGACCAACCAATTTACTTTATGCATGGTGTTATAAGGATGGTTAGGTTAGGTATTCGTTCCAACGATCCCGCCAGAACCAGAGGGATCTACCTAGGGACAATCCACTAGATAGTGTAGAGTCCTTAGGTATGATGAAAAAAGGAGAAAAATGAGAATATGGGAAGAGTGCGGACTAATATAGAGCTAGAACTGGAATAAACCCAACAAGGTTCTAGTAATGAAGTCTCGGTAAGCACTGAAGGGGTTGAAGAATGAAAAGAATTGAATGTGAAAAAGGGTGAAAAGAAATAGCCCTCCATTAATTCAACCTTAGGCGTAAACCGTTCAATACATAACGCTACCGTGGTTACTAAAGTAACACGGTATTGAAGACAAGACGTCATGGACCCAATGACGCACTGCACTAAACTTCCCAAGCTACTCAAGTTCCTCTTAAAAGGGCTTGTTTCATTCTCACGGGGAACCTACATAATCTCTCGACCTTCTCTTAGAGATTGTTGATATTGGAGAAGGAGACCCTCTCCCTAGTCTCCGGCATAGGAAACCAAAATGCACAATTGAGTCTAGAGCCAAGAGATCATCCACAAAATCTCATTAGGACACAAAATTAATGAAGACTTGTTGTTTCACACAATGTGGAAAGTAAGTATATATTGAGAGTCCTACGCATTATCCTTGTGGTATTGCCGGAACATCCGAGTGATATGTAAAATATTCACGATGAAGATGGAAATCCTTCTAGAGCCAACATCAAACAAGCTCTTGGTGGGTGACATGTGAGATCTTGCAAAAGATCAAGCTTGTGACAAATGGATAGAAACGATGGGGAGATTCATTCTTGAATCAACCTTGGTCCAGGAAATGCATCGGACATACTTTTTGAAAAACCGCTCGATGTGCAAACTTTTTCTAGCACATCAATGTGTTATATTTTCAAATACAAAAGTATTTTTGATTGAAAATTGATCTTTCTTATAAAACCTTCGTCGTATTGCAAAACTCTTCTTCCAAGCTGCGATTGTTTTCAAATCAATTTTTCATCAATCGCGAATCTCAATTGGCCGGGTTCACTACAATTGTAGTCTTCGAGACGCTCCTTTGGAGAAACGTAGAACACCCGCAAAACCCCCTCGCAAGGAGATTCTTTAGAATTATACCATCACGGCGTGCATTTGTACCGATCAACGGGAACCGTGGGCCGTGTACCTCAATTCAACGAAAGTGATCAAAGACACTTTCGTGTGTTTTATTGCTAATCGTTGTTTCAGGTACATTTGGACGATTGCAGTACCACGTAATTGAGAAGTCAATCCAAAGCCGCATGCTCACAAAGATCCACACTTAATTGAATAAATCATGACTAGTGCATATCTACATAACCCGCTCGATATTTTTATACTATGCTTCGCTACGCCGCCGCAAATATCATGAACCAAGAAAGCTTCCGCTACTCTGATGGAAAGATGTCATGATCCCAGTGTGAAAGCATGTCGGGTCCAAAAGTCACAACATCACATGATGGCAACACAATAAAGGGTAATCCAGAGATTATCGGGTCGATGATCTCAAGAAAGCTCGAAGATCATCAAAGATGTGGATCATTTAAAGGCCTCCACTAAAAGTACAAAACTATGCGGACTTTGAAGAATCACTACAAAAGCACAAAGATTAAGTAAACTTGAAGAATTGAAGTCTACGAGCTCCTAACTAAAGACAAAGATAGAATGCTAGGATGCAAAATGTATTTCATGGGGTTACCTCCCTGGGGGAGATTGTTATGAATGGAAGTTCCATATGAAAGTGCTCGTCACCCCAATTATGGTCTAGCATATGTTAGCTCGTAGACTTGTAGTTATTTACGTTGTTTAGTAGTTTATTAGTTAGTTAGTAGATTAGTTTAGAGCAACACCGCGGGAGGAAGGACGGTCTTTACCCACTGATGCCTCGATCCACGCCTCATGTGAGGCGTTTAGTTTGTAACTATAAATACCCTTCCCACTAAGGGAAGGGTGGTGCTTTCTCATTAATCTAACCTTAAATTTGTTTATTTCTCTCTCTAGAAAACACCCTCTCCTCTCTTCATCCCTCTAAAATGGCTATCTTGTTTAATCATCTACCTAGACCACCCGAATCATCTAAACAACATAAAATACACGATCCTACAACTTGTGTCGCTACTTCATATCCTTTACTTTACTTTCATTCTTTACTTACTTTATTTATTGCTTTGTACTATTTATCTATCCATAAGAATTCACATAAGATTGAATCTAAATTTTTGAAACTTAAATTAAAATCGATAAAACTATTCAACCCCTTGGAAAAACACCTAAAAACTGCTAGGGTTCGAACCTCCAAAGTTGCATACTTTTGAATGAAAACAATGTGAAAATGTATATAGATTTACAAATGTGATGGTGTCACTTGTTAAGTGTGACGCTTTCAGCTCGCCGTTTTCTAGGTTTCGTTATTGCACCGACTTAGTTGTGACGGCCTCGCGTTGGGGTTGTGACACCGTCAGCCTTCATAAATTTGGTCTTGACACCGTCAGTTTGACGCCATCATAGGAGCTTGTATGGTTAGCCTCACCTAGGTGACGGCGTCACATATTTGGCCATGACGCCATCACGGAACCTTCTCATGACGGTTTTTTTTCGATGTTGTCATTTTCTTCAATTTCCAGTCCAATCAAGCTCAAAACGCTTCCATTTCTATCATTTGCTTCCAAGGTACCTAAAAATCAAATAGAAAAAATTTAGGGTAATAAATTATCAAATATAAACGAATTTAGAGGCTAAATGACCCCTTAAAAACATATAATATTACACCTCATCAATAACGTAAGTACATTAGTTTACATCCATATTTTTGCAGGTTTTGGCATGTCATTCCAGATGGTGGTAACAAGCTTGAAGTAAGAAATGGCTATGAATCTTTTACTGTTAGTGAGGTTGCAAAAACTTGTTCATGTAGGATGTGGCAAGTCTCAGGTTTTCCTTGTCCACATGTTGTTGCATGTATTTTTTAAATAAATAAGATGGTAGAGGAGTATGTGCCTGATTGCTTTAGGAAGGAAATGTACAGTATACACAATACATGCACCCAGTTGATGGTATAACCTTTTGGCCATATTGTAGTCACTTATCTAGAATTTTAGGACCAAAGCCTAAGTCCATGTCTGGAAGGCCTAGAAAGAAGAGAATTAGGAATTCATATGAAAAGAAATCATTTACTCACTTATCTAGGGATGGTTTAAAAATGACTTATAAAATTGTGGAGAAACAGGTTATAACAAAGTTGGTTGTAAGAATGAAGCTAAACAAAAACCATCAAAAGTGCCTGGTAAAGCTGGAAGACCAAGAGAGAAAGTTGTTGAAGTGACTGATGAAGAAATTGTACCTGAGTTTGTGAAAAATAACATAGGTGAGTTTGAGAGGGTTGCTTATCAAAATCATGTGGTGTTTAATAATCATACGAGGATACAATTGGTGAATAATTTGAATAAAAACAAAAGGGTTTCTAGGTCTGTTTGTGGTTTAGTTAAGATGAGAGGTGGAAAGAACCAGATAGGTGGACTCATTCCAGGAGCTAGGAAGAAGGATGGGCAGATGGTTTAGATTGGATTCACAGACATCAGATCCAGTTGAGGAGTTACCCCCAAATAATCAAACTAATATAAACACAAACATTGAGCTAACTAATAAAGGAAATGTTGTTGTTATTCAACAGTCACAAGTGATTGGTGGTGTAGAAGAAAATATGGCAGGATCAACACCACAAGCAACAAAGAAAGGAAAAACACCTAGAACTTGAAAAGCTACAACATACACAGGAGGTAGGCAGAGCAGACTAGAAGTGAAAATAAAGAAAAAGCAAGATCAACATCATAGCCACAACAAAGGGTACACACAAAATCAACAGGAATAATTGAAAATCAGGATCATCATCCAGAGACAACAAAGGGTTCTGTTAGCTTTGATATTTTGTGAAGATAACGTATTGCACGCGAATTGGACTAGATATGTAGTATAGTTACACCCGCAGGGACTAATATTGTACATGAGGAAAATTAGTGTTGTAAAGGGCCTATAAATATCCCTCATGACTCTCCATGAGGGGTGTGGGAAATTTCTGTAGTTCATTCTTTATTTTTTATACTAATAAAATATTTTTTCTTCACCTTTCTCTCTCTACTTTCTCTCTCTAGAATTCATCATGTTTCAATTTTTTTTAATCAACCTCGACCTCAAAAATGGGGTTTCTTGATGTTCATAAGTGGCATGAGAGTCTAATCATGAGTATGTGATGTTTGTTGGGGTCAAAATCGAATAAAAAATGAGTTTTTAAGGCTTCTGAATATTTCAAGGATTTTTTGTCTCATTTGATTTGAATTTTTGGTGTTTTGATGTTGTTAAGTTGTTAAAGTTTGACAAAAACATGTTCCTAAAGCATTTCTAAGATCAAATCTATCAAAAGATCATGTTTTGATGCTTTTTTAGTGTTTTTGTTCGAATTTTAGATTAACAGCTCGAGAGTTCGAAAGTTTTCTTTGAATTCGGAGTGGCTCTCAGAAGGTTTTTCTGAATTTTGTATAAGTTTCAAGGGTTTTTCCGAATTTGGTATTCTTAAGATTTTTCGAATTCGGTATTCTTAAGGTTTTTTCGAATTTGGTATGGGTTTTTCTGTAAAACCCCAATTTTCACAATAATGATTTATCATTATATTTTAAAGCTTTTCAGCTGACTATCGTCATTCTTATATACATTAGTTAGTCAAATAAGGACTATATAGGTAATAGTTTTCCTAGCAGGGAATATTTTTTTTTCCAAATGATGAAACTTACACAAAATGATATAAAACATAACTCTTTTATGGAAATCATTAGAACTTCGACATCTTTTTTTCCCTCCTCTACTCTCACATCAGGCACACAAACTACAAGAACAATATAGGGTTATGATTATATTATGAATTCAAGAAAGATTAAGCTAAGGAAATGGTGTATTGATGTCAAAAAACGCATAAGCTTGAGTTTCCACGAATTGATTTAAGGAAAAATTATCTCCAGGTTCTTTAATTTGTGTGATAAGGTTACCTAATGATGAAATAAGCTTAAAAATTTTGGGGGATTTAATAGAATTTTACAAGATTATGTTAAGTTGTGATTTCCTAAAATCACTAAGAATACATGTTAATCATGTGTAAGTGTTTAGATAAGTGTTGGGTATCTTGTTATGGTGCCATATGTAACACCCTAGGCAAATCCCACATCGGCCGTGACTTGGAGTGATGTTGGGACATAAGTTGACATTCACCTTATACGATAACAACGCGTTTTGTGGTCTAACGGTTAATCGACCATACGGTTAAGCGTGCTTATGTGAGAGTAGTATTGGCTTGGGTGACCTGCCGGGAAGTCTTCACACGAGGGCCACAAAAGAAAAGTTGTGAGCCTACGAGCAAAGTGAACAATATTGTGGTCCATAAGGCGGGGGGTGTTACAGGTGGTATTAGAGCCACTCCAAGCTGTTCAGGATGTGGGGCAAACCTCATCGTCGTTCGAGGACGATGAGTCCCTTAGACAGGGTTGTCCCAACTTTAATACCGGGACGGGATTCCCCCTAGGGGAGGGTGTAGGATATTGGATTTCACAAACACATCAAACCATTAACACAAGTGGCTGCATAAGAGTGTTTTAGAGAGAGAAAGTTAGAGGTTTAGGGAACTTAGTGAGAGAAAGTGAAAGATATTAGTATGAGCTCCAACTCTCTACCTTGGGAGGTAGAGAGTATTTATAGTCTTACATAAATCGCCACAAAACGGGCTGTGGATCGTGCATACAAGCTGGGTAAAGACCGTCTCATCCTCCACTTGTTACTAAACTAAATACTACTTAACTAAATATAACTATGACTACGAGCTTTCTAACGATTACATATACTTGAGGTGACCGACTCTTTAATACCCGGAATTTCTAATTCCTAACAATCTCCCCCTAAGGAGGTCACCTCAAACATATACTAAAATGACATTGAATACAATCAGATATTACATTAACAATTGATCTTGCATTTTTGATGTAGTACATTGTTCAAGCTCGTAGTCAATGATTCCACCTATTGATGTTTGGTTAATCCAAGTGGAGGTCTTTTATCGATCCACGGATAATAATGTCACGCTTTTGAGATCATACCAATAAAAATCTCTGATACATCCATTGTGGTGTTGGTATTATGTGATGATGTGACTTTCGGACCGACATGCTCACATTCGGATCATGATATCTTCTCATGAGTAGCGAAGCTTTAGTTGATTCATGATATTGCAGCCAGAAGGTAAGCATGGAGTGAAAATATCCGAGTCATTGATGCACTAATCATGATTTCTTTTGAGATGAATGTGTTAGGTGAGCATGCGGCTATGGATTGATCGCTTCATTCGATCTGAAACGCCGTGTACACGCATAATACAGCTTAGCAATAAAGCGCATCTAAAGTCTTTGATCACTTTTGATGAATTGAGGTACACTACCACGGTTCCCCGCTGATCAAGACAAGTAGCTGCTCGTGATCGGGTATAATTCAAGAATTTCCTGATGTGGTTTCTACCGCTCTAGTTGTTCTCAAACCGAACGCTCTCAAAGAAGACAACACGGAGGTGAACCAAATAATTTACGCCCAATCGATTGATGAAAGAGATTTGAAAACAATGTCGGTATTGCTCAATAGAAATTGTTTTGCAATATAATTAAGGTTTTAATGAAAATCAATTATCAATCATAAAACACCTTTTGATTTGAAGAATTAGTACACGGTCGACGTGCTAATGAAAATAGCTTTAAAGCACAAAGACCGGTTTTTCAAAGGTATCCGTCAATCCATAACCTGAACCAGGATTGATTCAAAAGATTGAATCGCCCCATTGTTTCTGTTCAGTTGTCACATGGTTGATCTGTATAATAGATCTCACATGCCACCTACCCGGAGCTTGTTAGATGTTGGCTCCGTAGGCTTTCCATCTTCACGGTGAATATGTAAACACATCACTCGGATGTTCGGCAATACCACAAGGATAATGCGTAGGACTCAAGATATAATCTCTCTTTCCACATTGTGTGAAACAGAGAGTCTTCATTGAAAGTGTCCTAATGAGATTTATTGATGATCTCGTGGCTCTAGACTCAATTTGTGCATATTTGGATCCTATATCAGAGACTAGGGAGAGGGTCTCCTCCTTCAATATCAATAATCTCTAAGAGAAAGTCGCTAGATAATGTCGGTTCCTCGCAAGAGAATGAAACAAGTCCTTTAAGAGAACTTGAGTGGTTTGGGAAGTTGTAGTAAAGGCGCCACCTGGGTCCATGACGTCTTGTCTTCAATACCGATGTTACCATCAGTAGCATATGAATTGAACCCGGTTTCTGCCCTAAGATTGAATAAATGGAGGGCTATTTGTTTTTACCCTATTCTCATTCAATTCTTTTTAATTCTTCAACCCCTTCGGCTTACAGAGACTTCATAGCTAGAACCTTGTTGGGTTTATTCCAGCATTCAGCTCATTTAGTCCATGACTCTTCCCATATATCTCATTTTTCTCCTTTTATCATCATACCTAAGAACTCTACACTAACTGTGGAAAGTCCTCGGTAGATCCTCCTGCTTCAAGGATCATGGGAACACATACCTAACCTTATCGCCCTTATATCACCATACATAATGTAAAGTTGGTCGGTCTTTTTGGTATTGTTCATCCGCCATAGGAACCAATTGAAAATCATTTAAATCAATCCGTGATACTTATGATATTTCAAAGCATTTTGTACCGAATTGTTTTTGATATTTTTAGAATAAGTGCTCCCCCTCAACATGTGAATCAAGTATTTGAAATAGTTTTCCACACTGAGGCAAGAGAAAGAATTAACTTCTTTGATTACCATTTTAAAAAATATCAACATCACTTTCCTAATCGAATCAAGTAGATAAAGCATTTTGGGGAAGGATGAGGTTTTCATGATTTTGCTCCCTCAATATGTGCCTCGAGATTTGAAAAGAGTTTTGCACATACTAGAGGAACCTCGCCTGAGATAAGTTATCACGTTTCAAATCATAGGTTTAAGATAGATGCTCCCCCTCAACATGTGCATGGAAAATTTGAAATCGCTTGTCACATGTGGGAAGGAGAGCTTGTACATCCTTATAAAACCATTTACCGAATTATCACTTTAAATCCAATTTAAATCACACATTCTTCCCCGATCACAATTATCAAATCATTTGAGATTTGTGATCTCTTTATAGATTTAAATTGATTTTGAAAGCTTTTGAGGAGAATTGTGACTTGATTATGAAAGCGCTTAACCGATAATGATCGGTTTTAAGACTTTAAACTCCATTGATAAAACATGCTGAATATCTTTTGAAAACAATTGAATGCCAAATAACTTTTAATTTAATTGAAATCATTCTCCCCCTCAATAAATGACATAGGTTGTTGATGAGAGAATTGATATTTTGACAAATAAGTCCAGATGATTATCAAAAATAGAGATCGAAGTTATTTTTCAAAGCGCTTAGTTTTCAAACAGATAAATGTTTATAGAATCGAGCATGGAATTTTGAAAACATGATAAAGTATGGCTCCGTTTTCTTTGAAAAAGCGGTTATCACTCGAAATGACAATAAACCATTTTCTTCTTCTCCCAAAAATATTTTTTGATTTTTTGATTTTAAATTGAACAACATCTAAAGTCCCGTGTCATTCTTTGAATGACATCTCAAAGACCGTAGATATTGTCGAACCGTGAAAAAGCATAACAAAATGACAATTTTTTGAAGATTTTTCAATTTTTAGATTTTATGGATTTTGAAAGTTTTATAATTTTGTATTTTTTTTCGAATAAATATTTACAAGAGATAGATGAGCATAGACCTTTACTCCTCGCCTTCTTCCCCAAGACGCTTGAGTGTTTCTGGTTGAAAGCTTTTCAAGCCTAGTCGAGGAAGTATGAACTCAAAACATTCTCTTGGAAGAGCTTTGGTGAAGATGTTCTGCTAACCGATATCTGCACCTCACAAAAATAGAGTTCTACCACACCCTTTCCACTTGTTCCCCGATGAAATGATGTGAATGTCGATATGCTTTGCTCTTGAGTGTTGGACGTTGCACATGAGAGAGCAATAGCACTTTATTATCACAAAGACAGAGGAATTTTGTTGAATTCAAAGCCATAGTGATAATCGAGATCTCATCCATAAGATTTGAGCACAACATGATGACATGGCTATGTATTCACCTCTAGAGAAATAGAAGTACTCATTTGCTTTGAAGACCATTTCACAAGCTTATCACCAAAACTCAGTACCTCAGACGCATTTCGACGAGTATCTGACACATCCGCATGATCGCGATCCGATAGGTCGTTAGTGACATACCGTGTCCTTCGTACCAAAGTCCCATATTGATGGTTCCTGGAGATACCGAAGACCCGCTTAACCGCCAAGGTGCTTTTAGTAGGCTTAGCCCGTATCTAGCACACATGCAAACAACGAACAAGATGTCCGGTCTACTAGCCGTGAGGTCGTGGATCCAATCATACATTTATATTTTGTCAAATCATGATCCCCGAAGTGGTCCTCATCTAGTTTGGTTCGACAATCATGGGAGTGTCATCAGTGGTCACTTGAATCAAATCCAAATTTCTTTAAGATCTCAGTTGCATATTTAGATTGATATATGAAAATGCCTCCTGACTTTTTGTAAATTTGTAATCCCAAGAAAAATGACATTTGTCCCATCATTGACATTTGAAATTTTGAACTCATTTCATTAGAAAAATTATCACATTCCATTGGATCTCGAGGCAAAAATAATATCATCAACATAAATTTGAACATGAATTAAATGTTTGCCTCGACTTCCCGGGTGAACAATGTTAGATCAATGCTCCTTGCTAAATCCTTGATAGAAGAAACTTTGGCAGTATCATACCATGCCCTTGGAGCTTGCTTTAAACCGTGAAGGGCCTTCTTCAAAGCGATAAACGCGAGTAGGATGCTCTTGATTTACAAATCCTTCCGTAAGCTGCCGAATGAGACTTCTTTAAGGTCTCCGCCAGAATGCGCTTTTACCCATTTGATAGACTACCATGTTCTTACTTGCAAGATTAGCCAAAAGATTCTAATTGCCTCGATTCGAGCCACAGGAGCAAAAGATTCTTCAAAGTCTATACCTCCTCTTGACGGTATCCTTTAGCAACTAATCGAGCCTTGTTCTTCAACACATCTCCATGCTCATCAAGTTTCACTTTGAAGATCCATTTTAGAGCAATAATCATAGCACAATCTCTGGTGGTACTAACTCCCATACATCTAGTCGATCGAACTCATGAATTTCATCTTGCATAGCATTGAACCAGATATCTTCATTCATGGCGGTTTTAACATCTTTTGGTTCGATCTTAGAGAGTACGGAGTCGAAGAAGCACCATAAGGCATCGTTGCAGTTGTTTCCGTGTAGATACTGGACGAGGGATTTCCAATGATGTTGTCTAATGGATGATCGTGAGTCCATTTTCTGAGGTGTTCATGTGGTAGTTGTTGAGGGACCGAAGTAGCGTAGTTGATGTCTCCTGACAAAGATGGTTCCGATGAAGATCAGGAGCAAATATGTTTTCAAATGGAGCATCTTTAGGAGTAGCAAAGGGGTTAACTTCATCATTGAAGCCGTGAAAACAGTTCCATGATGTACATTTGAAGAATGATGATTTGTTGATGAGATCAAGGATCGCCAGTTGTTCTTGACTTAAAGATATTGAGATCGGGGATTGACTTCATTCACCGGAATATGAAAATTTCTATTGTGGTTCAACACCTCATTAGTACTCGGATCATAAAGTTCATCAAACATAGGATCAAACAATTTCTTTAAATCATCTTCCGATGGAGGTACATATGGAGTTTCTTGAGAAGAGTTTGGAACAAGGGATGAACCAAGGGGACTGTTTTGAAGGCGTCGAAATCGAATTGTTCAGAGCCGCTTTGACCTGGTCACCATCAAACGAACGTGAATTGTTTCCATGATGTTTCGGGTTCTTTTGTTGTAGATCTCGTATCCCTTCGCTTGGTGCATACCCTACAAATACTCCAATGTCTGCTTTAGCTCTAAGTTTTCCTAAGTCTTGACCCTCATTAGTTGGATAGCACAATGCTCCAAAACACAAGGAAAGAGAGATTAGGTTTTCTCTGTGGACAAGTTCATATGGTGTCTTTCCATGAACAAGGTGAATCGTGAACGATTTGTGTGTAGCATGCAAGGGTATAGCTTCACCCCGTAGAAACATTGGAACTTTGAGTAAATCAAAGATTGTTCTAGCGGCTTCTACAAGAGTTCGATTTGCCTTTCAACTACACCGCTCGTTGAGGAGTTCGTGGAACACTTCTTTGATGGTTGATTCCAATGCTTTCATAGAATTCACTAAGTTGTTTGTTAACAAACTCGCCCATTGTTCCGTCCTGATAATTCGGACGGTTTTGTTAAGTCGAACTCGCAATGCTTGATGAGTTTGATGATGATATCAAGAGTTTCATCCTTTGTCCTTAAGAACTTGACCCAAGTGAATCTAGAGTAATCATCAACTATAACTAACACATATTTCTTCCCAAAGATATTCTGGACTCTCATTGGTCCACATAAATCCATATGAATTGTATGAAGAACTTCTGCGACAGAGTTAGTAGGTTTGGGTTTATGGGCATACTTCTGCTTTTTCCCAATTGACATGCTGAACAAAGATGATCCTTTTCATACTTTAGTCGAGGTAAACCTACAACTAAGTTCTTTATGGAGAGATCATTGATGGTGCCGAAGTTCAAGTGATTGAGACGTCGATGCCATAACCATGACTTTGTTTTTGAAGCCTTTGACAAGAAGCAAATTGGAGAAGACTTCATCATATCTTCTATAGAGATGGTGTAAAGATTTGAACCACGAGTTCCTCTTAAAAGTTCCTAACCATCAAGTTCTCTAACAAAACAAGTATGTTTTCTCAAGGCTACTTCTAGATCGAGTCACGTAATCAACCACAGAATAGATTATGACCAAGACCTTCCACATAGTATACTCTAGAGATAACACTATCACCAACAACATAATCACCATAACCCTTAATTGCACCTAAATGATCATTACCGAATCTAATCGTCTCCGATGAATTTGCTCACAAGTTCATGAGTCAGCGACCGCCTCCTACCATATGCTTGGAATGCTGAGTCCGGTACCACGTAATCGATTTGAACGACCGCATTCAACAGACAAGAATGGATAATCGATAATTGGGATCCCCATGCAAGAATGGGTTCCACTTGGTTAGTAACAGTATATGGAACACCCACATCGTAAACGTAAACATCCATATCGTAAGCAATGGAATCATTGGGAATAGATGCAATGCCGGTGTCAGATTTGACCTATTCAAAGTATGTTCACTTCTTAAGGGAATAGTTCTACAAGTAGGCATCCATTTTCTAGTGGGCATAATCTTAGCAGTTTGAGAACAAACTGATTATTCTTATGGCCAAAAGGTATCCAATAATAACCTATCTTTATAAAAGTTCTTCTCCTGGTTTCCACTATTTTCTAACAATCTTTCATTTTTGCCTTTTTGCCTTATTTTCACGATTATTAGCATTAACAATTTTAACTGGCATTTGACAAAGATTAGACGTATTCACACCACATTCATGATTAGCAAATGTAATTCAAGCATACATCATTACAAGGTTTGCAAATAGTATCGAGAATTAATTACGTGCGACGCTTAAGGCTAATACTAGAATCAACACGATTCGTTTTATTCAACACAAGCTTAAATTTCCTAGATTGGTCTTCTACTCTCTTCCAATGCACATTCTTAGCTTGCAAGGTCCTATCATTCCTTGTATATTCTTGAGACTTTGACCGCTTTAAAATCATCAATCGCATTCCTGTAGAGGAATGGGAACATTAGTTGGTTGATCTAATTTTGCATTCCTCGAACTTGATGCAAGGATCAACTAATAGAAGGCACATTAGTGTATACTTTCTCTACGACTGTGATTTGAGCTATTTGCGCATACACTAAAGTTCACCTTCTTAGCACTAACATATCCGAATCGAACTACTTGAAGGAACATCGTTGTTTACTTTCTTAAGACCGGTATAGAACGGATTTCCGCTTGGCACTAGGCATAGAACAAGGCTTCACGCCTTTGCCTTTTCACCTAAGGGTTTTGGACATGTTGCAATTACACATTCAAGCAGCTCTTGAGATCGCTTGGCACTGAGGCAAGCAAACCTAATTTCACTATCAAGAGGTTTGTTAATGAAATCCTCTTCGACAACTTCACCTGAGACATTCTAGACTATCCTTAAGGTGAGCAAGATTCATGAAAAGCATGTTCATTATTCCTAAGATGAGGAGGAATATATTTAACCGTCACAAATGTATTTTGTAGCCTAAGTGGGTGAGACAACATTCTTATTGAAAACAAGTGGGCTTCCCATTTCCCCGCTCTCAGATTCTCATTTCCTTTTGTAAAGACGTTATTTTTTCGTTGTTTTGGTCGCGGGTGACTTTTATTGAATCATATAACTCTTTAAAATGTCGTTTAACTTTTTCATTTTCTTCAAGAAAACTTTCCTTTGTAAGGCATCAACTAAGTTTTGAAGATGAAAAGTTTGAGAATTCCGAGAATCTAAAGGAGGAGGCATTTGGGAGCCCGCACATTGTTCGCTTGACCCTTTAATTGAGAGATTTGGGCTCAACTTTCTCGATCGTGGTTATACCGAGCTTGAATGTTCATCACGCTTGTTAATTTGAAAACCTGATCAAACTCGGAGCATCCGAGGATGTTGATCGGTGCAAAACCGGCTGTTATCTCACGCAGCTAGTCACTTGTGAATGACCAACTGTAAGAAACTCAAAACAGGTCACACACCAATGCAATTTAAGATCAGAGGAATATAGTGTATTCCTCGGTCGTTAAGTCCCACCTGGGATGAATTGGTGTTTAAACAACTTCAGATGATAGAATGATCACTAAGGATAGTGATCATGAAGGTTTTGAATGGATAATTATACCTAAAGAAAAGATCTACAAATTACAGTGACTTAAATGCAAATTAAAGGAAATTAAAAAGATAAAAAAATATTAAATAAACGCTATTACTATTTTTACAATGATGTTTTTATGATTTTATAAAATAAAATAACTTAAATAAACTATATTAACTAAAACGTAAACTCAAATTATCTAAAACGCACTTAAAACTAAAACGGCGTATGTATGAAAATTACGCTCGAGCAAGACAAAACGTAAAATTTAAATAAAAGTCCTACAAGTGTAAAAACAATTTTATTACGTACTATATGATAAAAGAAAATTTTAGGAAAAAGCCTGTATTTTTCGACTCTTAAATTATTTATTATGATTTAATTACTATAAAACACTAATTAAATGATTAAAAATACTAAAACTAATTAGAAAATCAAACTTTTTATAAAATACTTAATACTAATACAAACTAAAGAAAAATACAAAAGTGGAAAAGCTAGTACTAATAAGCTACAAATAAGCTAAAGTAATCGTGATGCTTAAACTGAAAAGAGTACTTATATATTTGATTGTGCAAGATTTGAACCAAGGAAGTCCTGGGCGTATGGTTTTCGTGAGAGAGTGTTGAGCGCGACTGCTTAAAGGTGAGGTCTTGGTTCAATCCCACCTCTTGCCTTTTTGCTACTATTTTATTTTTGTGATTTTCTTTTTCAAACTTATTAAGCACATGAAGATAAGCACTTTTGATAACTATGACTTTTACAAAATGATCAATAAGCTCAGCATGTTAATTTCACAACAAAGGACAAACTTATAAAATAAGCTTAAGTCTAATCTAAAATGGCTATAAAGCTACTCAATAAGCAAATGTAAACTAGAATAAGCTAAACTCATGATTATAAGCTAGAATAAACACTGAATAAGCACAATAATTAATAATAAGCACAAGATTAAGCACTATATAATCACAAGCAGCATCAAGTACACAAGATAACCTTTAGAATCACTAGGCACTTTTCTAGCTACTTTTAAGCACTTAAATAAGCTACGAATTGAAAATAAACACTGGACTATCAGTAGACCAACTAAGCTCTCTAAAAAGCTAAAGTACTCACTGTGGTGTTAACTAATGAGCTTATAAGGAGCTTATGCAAAAGCTTAAAAATCACAGAGTGGCACTTTCTGCTTAAGGTGCTCAAAATAAGCTAACAAATAAGCACTCTATAAGTTGATTAAAGGCAATCTAGTATTTTTATATTTTTGTTGAGCAACTAAATATTAATTTCCCAAAAGTACTTAAGCTAACTCCTAATATTGAACACACAGTAAAATTCTAAATTTTATTCAAAAACGGGTATATGAAAATTTTGACTTTTTTACTTACACTAAAACTTTGACTTTCATGAACTTTGGATTGATTTTAATGATCGTGATATGTTATATTAAGCTATTATAAGATTATCTAAAGCTAAACCAACAACTTTTAAGCTTGTAAAATGAATTTTCAACTCAAAATTCCCAACAAGAACCTGGAGAGAGGATTAAGAAGATTTTGACTTTTTGTTGAATAAGTACTGGTTTTTCTTGTTTGTATGAGTTAATATAACCTAATGAGACATGCCACAAACAATAACAAAGGTTCTAATACTTTCTAATGCAGTTTACCAAGTTAAAACAAACACTCCTAAATGAGACACTTTTAAGCTTTTTATGCTAAAACAAATTTTTAAACCAAATTACCTATTGATTAACTAATATTAACTATATTAAAGCAAGATTAAGCTAAGTAAACAAGGATTAAACATCAAACTAGGAAATGCAAGTTTTCAATAAATGGCTTACAAATTTGAATTCCATCGTAGATGAGAACCGAGGAATGAAACACAACCTATAGCTTTCCACAAAGCTCTAAACCAAGAACAATCCATAATCAACCACTCACCTTGAACTTCATTCCCATGGATTTTTAATTTTAGACTAATTTTTGGTATTTTGAGAATTTTTGAATTAAAACTTTAAACTGAACTTTACGACTTCTAAAAGCTTAATAAAAGCTTATGTGAGCCTTTTCAATCCTTAACAACAACTAATAACAACATTTAAGTAATTTGAGATTTCCTTGATCTTGAAAATTTACATAAACCTAAAATGAAAAGAAAGCTTGCAATTGATTATTAAAATAGGTTTATAACACAATAAGATTACTTAATACAAAGCTTGAAAGATTTAATAAACACTGGAAAATAAAAACGACATAAGGAAAATTATATAAACTAACTACTGCTCTCCATTGCTTCTCTTAGCTTCTCTTTTATACTCCAAGCTTCTTCTCTCTACTTTCTGACCAAATCCCATCATTAATCTTCACCATTGGATGACCAAAAATGATCCTGGCCATTGAAACTATTTTTGGCGGGAATGAGTATAACAGATTGCTATGGGTTGAGGGGAGGAGATACATTAAATGATTCTTGTATTGTTGTGGAGTGGGGACGGGGTCAAGAGTTGAGTTTGGGAATGGTTAGTGTTTAATGTTGCAGTAATTGGTGGGAGGAAGGAGCAAAAGGCGCAAGTGGGAGTTTTGGTTTTAATTATTAAACGGGTTGGTGGGTTGGGAGTTGGGTAAACGGGTTGGATGGGTATTGGGCTTGGGTTGTGTTAGTTTGGGTTGGATTTGGATATTTAAGGATCCATTTTTGTTTAGTTAAGCACAAGGACCAAACATGTAAATTAAACTCCAAGGACCAAAGTCGATTTCAAATATTACCCAATGGCCAAACTTGTCATTCTCAAATAATTAAAGGACCATATTTGCCATTTCAAATTTGAAGGACTAAACATGACATTTTCAAAGTTTAAGGACCAAAGTTGTAATTTTGCAAATTTTACATTTCAAAGGTTTGTTTTGACAACTTTTGACTCCCATGGACCTTAAATGACATTTTTCTTTATTTAGATATACCAGGACCTTTTGACAATTTTGAAACTGGGGACTAAAACCCGCTTTGCAAACTTTATACGTTTTCATCCGATTTTTGATATTTTGCATTTAAAACACATAAAACACTTATTTGTGATATTTTTATCATTTTGATGCTTCTAGTGTTTTCATTGATTTTGCAGCTTATATAAGTACAAAATGATGAGTATTTAGACACTCATCAATCCCCACACTAAGATATTGCTAGTCCCTAGCAATGATTTGAAGCTTTAATGGATTTTAAAGACTCTTTACCAAAAGCCATTACTTCTCGAGTAGCCAAATGTTTTAGTTCAAGTAAGAACCATGGTACACCGATAACCATATGATTTTTGAGCAAACCACCGTACAATCCGGATTTGATTTTGTCTTTACCGTAGCCGCACTTCCTCGGACTAGCCAACTCTTAGATAAATTATCGAATTATCTTTGGTGAGCCTGATTACCAATTATGGATTTTCCACGCCTTTACCACAAGCCATAACCCTCATGCTAGCTCCAACTCTTCACTTTTTAGGATATGGTGAGTTGAGAACCATACAATTTTGGGCAAATTGCAAGCCATATAAACCGATTTGAGAAATCTTTACCAAGAGCCGTTTGCTCCTGGATTAGCCAATCCTTTTGTCTATCAAACATGGCGATCGATAACCAAATGAGTAAGTGTAAAACCCTTACCCAAAAAAAAAATTTGGCCAAAAACGGGAATTGGGTAGATAATATATGAAATTATGAGAATTCCCCTACACTTAGAAATGAATATTGCCCTCAATATTCAAAGTACCGGCGGTTATGCCGAAACAAAGAACGAGAAAGGGAAATACTACGCCATTATTTGAAAGGATTTTTTTGAGATATATATATATATATATATAACATAGGGGCATCACCCCACACTTAGGTGGTAGAAAGGGGTAAGAAGACAAAAATATGGGTGAAAACCCATATAGTGTGTGTTACTTTTGATTTCGAAGCTAGCTTGACTCGATTCAATTCATTGGTTCATGGGAAGCGTGGAAGAAACAATCTCCATCGGACTTTCATTCAAGATGTTTGTATAAACATTTGAAGTACGCGAAAGTTCCACAATCGATGAGATATAAAGAGAACCGCCAAAAATGATAATTGAAAATGCCGGATCAAAGATAGTGTCCTCACTCCCAAGGAGTAAGAGAGGAAGTCACCAGTAGGTGAAGAAAAGAAGGAAGATCATGATAACAATCATAACTAGATCTTCTTCCTTCCTGGATTAGGCGCAATTGCACTTATTTGGATTTTATTGGTTGAGCTCTTTGGGTTGGAAGGCATCTCTGGTTGAGGGTGGGAGGATTTGTTAACTATGCAAATTGAGATTCTCTCCCATCATGATTTATGCCATCCAAGCAATCATACTCCATGGAGATATGAGAGAGTTCACCGGAGAACTTCTCATGAAGAGAATCAATCACATAATGTGAATTTGTGAACTCTTGTTCCATTGCGGGCTCATCACTATCCTCAATCTAAGTATCAAAGAGTGGATTCTCAGAAATTAAAGTGAATTCAGAGTCGAATTCAAATAGAGGATGGTGAAAGTAGCTTTGAATGTTTCGAACAAAGATATCAACATTCTCTATGGACCTGTTAGGATAAGAAGTGAGTGAACGATCATCAATGAGACTTTCGCTTCCCGATCTCCGCTCAGTCAAAGAGTGGATTGATGTGGAGTGAGTTCACCGAGAACTCTCGGGATCAGATCCGACATGGAAGTGATGCCTCAACGTACTCGATGTCTCCATAAGAAGCACAATCTTCGCTAAGATCATAGAAAGTTTCAAAATGATCTTGAGAACACTCAAGAGGGGAAGAAGAATCACACATATGATCGAAATTGTGACTCTCTTGGGATTGAGACAAGGTTCTCAACACTAGACGATTCCATTGGAATAGTGCTAGAAGCTCATCCCCATGTTAAGAGAGTGAGTGGGAATATCCGTGTGAAAATAAATCGGGGAGTTTAGAAGGACTAGCATACATATGTTTTATACTTAACATTTGTTCTTCTGCTAGTAATTCCATCATAGTCTTTTCTCCCCGATTTTTCATGGAAGGAATTTCTACCGATGAACTTGATGAACCGTTATAAAATTGTAGATATCAAGGATATCTTCATCATCATCGCCATCGAATGAAACGGAATCGAGAGCTAGATTTGGCCGCTTTTTCTTTGCAATTGACTCCTAATAGATTGTTCAAAGGCAATTTGGGAATCTAATTTAGCATCCCTCGGCTAACAAAACTTCCATGGATTTCTCATTTCGATTATCTTGGGAGTGTTTAGATTCCTTCAAATCTGTCACTAAATCCAAAAGATCAAGGAGAAGATTTTGAGGAAGTGGGTCAGCCGGTAATAGAGGTTGGTCATTATAAGAGTCGTAATTGTTACAAGGAAATGGGTTCCCTGTTTGACAATCCGAGCTAGGGTGAGGGCCTCCACAATACTCACAAAAGTGAAAACCGATGTGCCGTGAGTGGTATGTTTTGTAGTCAAAATTGGTATCGTGAACCCGCCATAGACAAGCGTGTTTCTGATTGACAATCGAATCGAATGTGAACCACCAGCACTCACAACAAGAAATCTGCCGAGTCTCACAAAGGTGGTAGCCGATGGAATAAATCACCGTGTTATGGTAGGAATAGGGATCCCGGTTATAGACAGGACCCGCTTCCCCGATTCCACCATGCTACAACTCGGGCAATTGCCACCATTATAAGGACCACCACACCATTGACAACCAAGAGGGTGAGGATAAGACATAGAAAGAATCAAAGGGTTCTAGAGGGTAAGAAATGAAGAATCAAAAGGGTAAGAAGGTAAAGAGGAATATTTTGGCATTTCGAAAACATGATGATAAAAACAAAGAATGAAAATATTTTTGGGTTTGTTAACACTTTAGGAAAAGTGTTAATGAAATTTTTGATTTTTTAAAAAATTGTTTACAAAAAGGTGGTATATGTGCAAGAATGGATCCGAAATGCTTAAAACACGCCATGTACCGCAATGGCCAAAATTTGATCTGCAAAACCGTCAAGTTATCTCAGCTAGTCACTTGTGAATGACCAACCGTAAGAAACTCAAAACGCATCACACACCAATGCAATTTAAGATCGAGGAATATAGTGTATTCCCTGGTCGTTAAGTCCCACTGAGGATGAATTGGTGTTTAAACAACTTCAGATGATAGAATGATCACTAAGGATAGTGATCATGAAGGTTTTGAATGGATAATTATACCTAAAGAAAAGATCTACAAATTACAAATGACTTAAATGCAAATTAAAGGAAATTAAAAAGATAAAAAAATATTAAATAAACGCTATTACTATTTTTACAATGATGTTTTTATGATTTTATAAAATAAAATAACTTAAATAAACTATATTAACTAAAACGTAAACTCAAATTATCTAAAAACGTTACTTAAAAACTAAAACGAAGGTTATGTATGAAAATTACACGAAAGCAAGACAAAACGTAAAATTTATGAAATAAAAGTCCTACAAGTGTAAAAACAATTTTATTACGTACTATATGATAAAAGAAAATTTTAGGAAAAAGCGGATTTTTTTCGACTCTTAAATTATTTATTATGATTTAATTACTATAAAACACTAATTAAATGATTAAAAATACTAAAACTAATTAGAAAAATCTGAAACTTTTTTATAAAATACTTAATACTAATACAAACTAAAGAAAATACAAAAGTGGAAAAGCTAGTACCTAATAAGCTACAAATAAGCTAAAGTAATCGTGATAAGCTTAAACCGAAAAGAGTACTTATATATTTGATTGTGCAAGATTTGAACCAAGGAAGTCCCAAGGGCGTATGGTTTCGTGAGGAGTGTTGAGTTGGATCTGCTAAGGTGGAGGTCTTGGGTTCAATCCCACCTCTTGCCTTTTTGCTACTATTTTATTTTTGTGATTTTCTTTTTCAAACTTATTAAGCACATGAAGATAAGCACTTTTGATAACTATGACTTTTACAAAATGATCAATAAGCTCTGCCATACTTAATTTCACAAATGGACAAACTTATAAAATAAGCTTAAGTCTAATCTAAAATGGCTATAAAGCTACTCAATAAGCAAATGTAAACTAGAATAAGCTAAACTCATGATTATAAGCTAGAATAAACACTGAATAAGCACAATAATTAATAATAAGCACAAGATTAAGCACTATATAATCATTGTCTGCACTGTTACACAAGCACACCTTTAGAATCACTAGGCACTTTTCTAGCTACTTTTAAGCACTTAAATAAGCTACGAATTGAAAATAAACACTGGGACTATCAAGTAGACCAACTAAGCTCTCTAAAAAGCTAAAGTACTCACTGTGATGTTAACTAATGAGCTTATAAGGAGCTTATGCAAAAGCTTAAAAATTGCGCACAGGCACTTTCTCGCTAGGTGCTCAAAATAAGCTAACAAATAAGCACTCTATAAGTTGATTAAAGGCAATCTAGTATTTTTATATTTTTGTTGAGCAACTAAATATTAATTTCCCAAAAGTACTTAAGCTAACTCCTAATATTGAACACACAGTAAAATTCTAAATTTTATTCAAAAACGGGTATATGAAAATTTTGACTTTTTTACTTACACTAAAACTTTGACTTTCATGAACTTTGGATTGATTTTAATGACTGTATATGTTATATTAAGCTATTATAAGATTATCTAAAGCTAAACCAACAACTTTTAAGCTTGTAAAATGAATTTTGCAACTCAAAATTCCCAACAAAGGAACTGTTGAGAGGGATTAAGAAGATTTTGACTTTTTGTTGAATAAGTACTGGTTTTTCTTGTTTGTATGAGTTAATATAACCTAATGAGACATGCCACAAACAATAACAAAGGTTCTAATACTTTCTAATACAGTTTACCAAGTTAAAACAAACACTCTTAATGAGACAGCTTTTAAGCTTTTATGCTAAAACAAATTTTAAACCAAATTACCTATTGATTAACTAATATTAACTATATTAAAGCAAGATTAAGCTATAAGTAAAAAGGATTAAACACTCTAAACTAGGAAATGCAAGTTTTCAATAAATGGCTTACAAATTTGAATTCCAATCGTAGAACCGAGAACCGAGGAATGAAACACAACCTATAGCTTTCCACAAAGCTCTAAACCAAGTAACAATCCATAATCAACCAGCCAAGTCCTTGAACTTCATTCCCATGGATTTTTAATTTTAGACTAATTTTTTGGTATTTTTGAGAATTTTTGAGTTAAAACTTTAAACTGAACTTTTAACTTCTAAAAGCTTAATAAAAGCTTATGTTTTCAATCCTTAACAACAACTAATAACAACATTTAAGTAATTTGAGATTTCCTTGATCTTGAAAATTTACATAAACTGAAAAATGAAAAGAAAGCTTGCAATTGATTATTAAAATAGGTTTATAACACAATAAGATTACTTAATACAAAGCTTGAAAGATTTAATAAACACCGAAAATAAAAGCTACATAAGGAAAATTATATAAACTAACCACGCTCTCCATTCTTCTTAGCTTTCTTTTATACTCCAAGCTTCTTCTCTCTACTTTCTGACCAAATCCCATCATTAATCTTCACCATTGGATGACCAAAATGATCCCGCCATTGAAACTATTTTTACGGAAATGAGTATAACAAATGGCTATGGTTGGAGTGAGGGGAGGAGATACATTAAATGATTCTTGTATTGTTGTTGAGGGGGACAAAGGGTGAAGAGTTGTTGGGGAATGGTTATTGTGTTTAATGTCAGCAGTGGGTCAGAGGAAGGAGCAAAAGGCGGGCAAGTGGGAGTTTTGGTTTTAATTATTAAACGTGGGTTGGTCGGGTTGGGAGTTGGGTAAACGGGTTGGATGGGTATTGGGCTTGGGTTGTGTTAGTTTGGGTTGGATTTGGATATTTAAGGGATCCATTTGTTGTTTTAGTTAAGCACAAGGACCAAACATGTAAATTAGAAACTCCAAGGACCAAAGCTGAGATTTCTGAAATATTACCCAATGGCCAAACTTGTCATTCTCAAATAATTAAAGGACCATATTTGCCATTTTCTAAAATTTGAAGGACTAAACATGACAATTTTCAAAGTTTAAGGACCAAAGTTGTAATTTTGCAAATTTTACATTTCAAAGGTTTGTTTTGACAACTTTTGACTCCCATGGACCTTAAATGACATTTTTCTTTATTTAGATATACCGTGGACTGCTTTTGACAATTTTGAAACTTGGGGACTAAAACCGCCAGTTGCAAACTTATATGCTTTTCATCGATTTTGATATTTTTGCATTTAAAACACATAAAACACTGATTTGTGATATTTGATCATTTTGATGCTTCGGAGTGTTTTCTGATGATTTGCGCTTATATAGTACAAAAATGATGAGTATTTAGACACTCATCAATCCCCATACTAAGATATTGCTAGTCCCTAGCAATGATTTGAAGCTTTAATGGATTTTAAAGACTCTTTACCAAAAGCCATCACTTCTGGAGTAGCCAAATGTTTTAGTTCAAGGAAGAACCATGGTACACCGATAACCATGTAATTTTGAGCAAACCAACCACCAATAACGGATTTGATTTTGTCTTTACCGTAGTTTCCACTTTCTCGACTAGCCAACTCTTAGATAAATTATCGAATTATCTTTGGTGAGATGACACAATTATGGATTTTCCACGCCTTTACCACAAGCCATAACCTTGGTGCTAGCCAACTCTTCACTTTTTAGGATATGGTGAGTTGAGAACCATACAATTTTGGGCAAATTGCAAGCCATATAAACGTATTTGAGAAATCTTTACCAAGAGCCGCTGCTCGGATTAGCCAATCCTTTAGTCTATCAAACATGGCGGATCGATAACCAAATGAGTAAGTGTAAAACACTTACTCCAAAAAAATTTTGGCCAAAACGGGAATTGGGTAGATAATATATGAAACGTGAGAATTCCCTACACTTAGAAATGAATATTGCCCTCAATATTCAGTACCGTACAGAGCGCCAAACAAAGAACGTGAAAAGGGAAATACTACCATTATTTGAAAGGATTTTTTTTTTTATATATATATATAACATGCATCACCCCCACACTTAGGTGGTAGAAAGGTAAGAAGACGTAAATATGGGTGAAAACCCATATAGTGTGTGCTACTGCTTTTGATTTCCAGTTGCTAGCTTGACCACCTGAATTCATTGGTTCATGGGGAAGCAAGGTGGAAGAAACAATCTCCATCGGACTTTCATTCAAGATGTTTGTATAAACATTGAAGCACGCGAAAGTTCCAACGATCGATATATAAAGAGAACCTACCAAAATGATAATTGAAAATGCCGGATCAAAGATAGTGTCCTCACTCCCGAAGGAGAAGAGAGAAGTCACCGAAGTAGGTGAAAGAAAGAAGGAAGATCATGATAACAATCATAACTAGATCTTCTTCCTCTGGATTAAGTGCAGTTGCACTTATTTGGATTTTATTGGTTGAGCTCTTTGGGTTGGAAGGCATCTCGGTTGGGAGGGTGGGAGGATTTGTCATAACTATGCAAATTGAGATTCTCTCCCCCCGATCATGATTTATGCCATCCTGTCACAATTCTCATTTTCCGGTCATTTCTCATATTCCATATTCATCATTTCATAACGGTTCATTCATGATTTTTGCATTTCACACTAAACGCGTAAATTTCATATTAAATAAACGCTATCGCGTGAGTTATTATTTTGAATATTTAATCCATTACTTTCAAAAATGATCCCGACATATTTTTATACTTACATTTAGTTGTAAAAACTATATTTTGAGTTTAACTAGTGTTTTGAATTTAATTGGTATATAAATCGTTAAAGTTATATTATTACTACGCTTTTTCTTAAAACTATGATAATTATTTTATCACTCAAATTTCACAAAGAATGTATTTTTACAATTTTTATTATCTCATTACATTCTATTTTGATTTTATTAAAATCTCTTTTACCTAAAAGTTACCATTTACTTTCACTTATACATTTTCCTACACAACATTTTACTTACATTTTTATTTATAAGTATATACAAGTATACACAATTATTAAAAAGAAAAAAAAATGCATCTAGACATTATCCTCTCACGTAAGGGGAGGGTATCATTAAATGTTGAGTATAGTTTTCTTGATTTCATTTATTGATTCACTACTTAAAGTCCTACATGAATTTCTATCTCATTTCATTCACCTAAAAATAATTCTCAAGTGATAGAAAACTTTTTCTTTCTCTCCTTTGTTCTTCCAAAACCGACCATACAAGGAGATTTCAAGGATCATCAATTTTGCAAGTTCAAGCATAAATACAATCTAGATAACACTCTTTATTAGGTTTTGAAATAAAAACCAAGAGTGTTTAGGTTTAACCTTGGTTCTTTGCACCTCATCATAATACTTGTAAGCATGTTTCTTTCATTTTTCATGTTTCCTTTTCATCTCATATTCATCTATTCATTTTTGAGCAAACATGCATGATTTGTGTTGTTTATACCATTTTTACATGATTTTAGAGTTATGTATATATTAAGGTCATCCTATAATTATCCCCTTGGTATACTTTGGTCTTGATGATGTTTAGGAACCCATGACACCCTAAGAAGGTGTATGGTAGGATTAGATTAGCTATGGAGTTGATTTGAAGATAATAGTTTAATAGGTTTAGAGAAAAACTATTTTCGACAAGTATATAAAGTGGTCTGTCCTTATTTTGATTTTCTGGAAAATCCGACAGTAGGCACGAATTTTTGGCCTTGATATTTAGAAAATGTACTTTAAAACGAATCGCGGGTCGCTTGAACGGATTAAAACGGAGTTATAACGAAGAAGTTATGAATTTTTCAAGTTTGACGACGATATATATATTTTCTGAAAATTTCAGCATACTATTTTTACTCTATTCGAGTCAAAAACGAGTCCTAAGCTTTATAAATTATTTCGACTTGTTAAAAATATATTAGTATAACTTTGATACGGGCTAAGGACATATAATGAGAACGGATTTGAAACGACTAAGATATACACGTTTTCATAAACTTGCCGTAACTATTATTTTTAGAAAAACTATATTATTTTTACGAGATAAGTGTTACGGTAACTAAAATCACCATATTTAACCTCTATTATCTTTATGTTCGAGACCTTTATGACGAAAACTCCTGAACTGAAACTTCTAGATTTTGATACAAACTTTCCGAAACCGCCGAAGTTCGTTCTCTAACGATCACGACACCATTTTATTTAACTAGTTTTTCAAAGCTATTTTGTCAATTTCATGAAATTTCCGATTTACATTGTTTTACTAATTAAAAGTGATAATTTCACTATGAATCATTATAAAACCATTGTAGGATGACATTTTGACGTAAATACTTGTAAAGTAATTTAAGAATGGTCAAGACGCCAAACGCAGTATTTTTCGATCTATAAGTATTATTTTCAAAACTCACAAATGGTATAAATATCATCCTAATTATGCATAACATTACATCATGACTTATTTCATATCATATCATTCATACAGGTTTCGAGATTCACGCTACATTTTGTAGTAAACCACTTTTACGCCGTGATCTATTCATCAAGTTTTATTCACACACTTCTTTTAAATGCTTTAAATTTTTGGGGTGGAATGCATGATTTATACTTGAACTAAACTAACTATGTTTTATGAACTTATTGAACATTTTATGCTAGTGAGTAATCACATCCCCTTTTTACCATTTTTAATATATTTTGGGGCGAAATGCATGAACCATACTTGAACTAAATTGACCTACTTTTGTGAACTCTTTGACTAGAACTTATGAACTTGAATCAAATCCTTGAACCTAATCAATAAATAATGACTTATTTGAACTTATTGAATCAGACGGTATGACCTTGGCCTTGATATTTAGAAAGTATATTTCTTAAAACTAATCCGGGTACGCTTGAACAGGGATTAAAACGGAGTTATAACGAAGAAGCATGAATTTTTCAAGCTGATGCATCTATATATATATTTTCGAAAATTTCAGCTACTATTTTTACTCTATTCAGTCAAAACGAGTCCTAAGCTTTATAAATTATTTCGACTTACAAAATATATTAGTATACTTTGATACCTAAGCTAAGGACATATAATACGAAAACTGATTTGAAAATCGACTAAGATATACACCCAACAAATTTTCTTTATTAAACCATTAATTTACCACAAACCCTTCTTCGTCCAGCCCACACCGCACTACCATCACAACATATCTATAGGCAATGGGTTGGTGTACAATAATGTGTTGGGTGAAGTTTTGTATGGGCGAACTTGAACTGAAACGGATACACAACGCCTTTGTTTTCAGGGACTATTTTCAGACCGAAAGCTGGAGTATATTTCTACGAAGTTTTCTTATTTTGTTAAACGTGAGCTATCGTCATAACTATTTTCATAGTCGAATTCGCTTCATATGCATTTCGTGTGACTGCTAGTAAGCTTTTCTACCAAGTCTCTGCGATAATGAAAGTTTTCAATTGTCACTACAAATCATTATGTAATGAACGCAATATTTCGGGGAACTAAACTTGTAATATATTTGCCGATGACGGCTAAACTGGTATTGTAATGGAGTATTATTTCTTTTTAATCTTAACATTGGTATGTTCTATTATCTTGTGCTTATGTTCCTCCTTTGCCACACCTCAGATTCCCCAGGCTAATGTGATTGGTACTGGTAGCCAAAGGTTATAGAGAATGCCGATTTTTCAAAAATAAAAATCACGCCTATAACCGAATAAAATTTCTTTTATATATTATTTTTATAAATACATTGAACATCATCCGAAATATCTAGTTCTATCGCAGATTGTTATCACAATTATACATACCGGGATCAACTATGTCTAATTTATGAAGAACTATGCAATGATAAGAGTGGTAGTTTTAAATCATGTTTAGTCGAAGTCTTTTTTGAGTCCGGCCACCAAGTTTGTTTATTTCCAGTGGGTATGCATAAGATGCTTTTTACGCTCACGCCTACATTACCGTATCTTGTTCATATCTTCTCTTTCCACATTTGTTAGACATAGCATGTCTTTGTTCCTCATATTTATCACTATAACACACATTACCACCGCTCGGTGACCTCATCTCGACTTCGCCACAATGTCGCTTGTTTCAACCCGATGTTTTGGTCCTTCAGAGGATCATGTCGCAAGAAACACACGCCTGAGGTAACAACTAAGAACCCAAACAACAATGACAATCCGTAAAACAATGCTGGAATAGCGGATCTACTCACCCAAATTATAACACATCTCGATGCTAGATCTAACCAACGCCGGAGAAGGTACTTCAAACGTCATGCATAAACTTTTCATGACATGCAAGCCAATGGAATTTCATGGCACCGGTGGGGTGCTATTGGATCGCTAACCCGTTCGAGAATGTTGAGTCTTAAGCTTAGTATCACCTAAATGTGCCAAGAAAATAAGGTCAGGTCTCTCTCACGTCTACTACGTGGACGAAGCTGACTGTGGAAACAAACTAACCGCAGACAGAGGAAGAGGCAAGAAATGGCAAGTATCTCGGGAAGCATTTAAGAAACTACTAACTCATGAGTACCGGTAGTAGCATGAAGTGCGTAAACCGAAGAAGAATTTTGGAACCACTTGATGGTAGGAGTAGAGACGCAAGTACACGATCCGCTTCACGAAGTTAACTAGATGGTTCCTCGTACATGGTTTCCATCGCGGGAGTAAGTTGATCGATCCATATATATGGGATTGATACCGAAATTGGAGGACGCCACCTCATCAAACCCAACCACTCGCCGTATAGTATGGCGCACGCTTAACAAATGATGTGATCGTCCGAGAACTAACAAAAGCAAACGACAATGGACGAAATTTACGTGAGGATCACCAGGGAAACCGAGACCAATCAAGAAACAAGAAAGGCCGAACCTGTAATCCGCGCACCACCCGTGAGCGCAGGATATACAAGTCCACATCCTCACTCATGTAATTATCATCACTTAGAGATCAGCCAAGGTGCAAATATGTGACGCGCCACTTCACGCGAAATTGCTCAAACGTAACTGGGAATCGGATGAGAAAGCATGTTACGAAAAGGAAGTTTAGATCACCTTCGCATACTGGCCCTGTAAAAGAACTCCCAATCATGGAGGTAATCGCCCAAACCGGCATGGCAATAAGGTCCACCGTAACCGAACATTGAAATTCCTCCCGCACGCGGTCAAGCATTCTATCCGGTACCGAGGAAGCCCGAACGCTTAACGTACATTCTTTCGAACAACTACCTTATTTCTGCATCGACATGATTTTGAGTGCATAGCCTTCCAATCCTTACCACGCTCACTGGAGATTGATTAATTTGAGACCTATTGATATCGAATTTTAGTTGTTATATATATTTTGTTGATTGGATTTGATTGTGTAAGCAAATCGAATATCGATCGAATCTTTCAAAAGACTTCATTCAAGGATGTTGATTCCTACCTTTCTAACAACTTGTTTCCTAGCTTGATCTAGTGACAGTTTTTGTTTGATGAGTTGCGAAAATCAAGCTAAGAGACAAGTTTACTCAAGTCGGTTTAGTTTAATCTCATGACAGCTCTTGTTTGATGAGTTGTGAGATTAAATTAGAATCGACTACATAAAGGTCTTTTGAGAGCTACGTTCGATATTGGGTAAGTTTACCCCATCAAATCTAATCACGGGCACGTACTTAGTTGAATGGGGAACCCGTGACGCATGGGCATTGATATGATCATTTAGACTGTTCGCACGAGCATGAACTTTTAGAACTCTTGTCGAGGTTCGGACCATAGTATCGTTAATCAATCACGAGGACGGATTCCGCCGACATGGGAAGAATGTCACAATTCTCATTTTCCGGTCATTTCTCATATTCCATATTCATCATTTCATAACGGTTCATTCATGATTTTTGCATTTCACACTAAACGCAGAAATTTCATATTAAATAAACGCTATCAGCGTGAGTTATTATTTTGAATATTTAATCCATTACTTTCAAAAATGATCCCGACATATTTTTATACTTACATTTAGTTGTAAAAACTATATTTTGAGTTTAACTAGTGTTTTGAATTTAATTGGTATATAAATCGTTAAAGTTATATTATTACTACGTTTTTCTTAAAAACTATGCGATAATTATTTTATCACTCAAATTTCACAAAGAATGTATTTTTACAATTTTTATTATCTCATTACATTCTATTTTGATTTATTAAAAATCTCTTTTACCTAAAAGTTACCATTTACTTTCACTTATACATTTTCCTACACAACATTTTACTTACATTTTTATTTATAAGTATATACAAGTATACAATTATTAAAAGAAAAAAAATGCATCTAGACATTCCTCCCTCTAAATGCACCTGGGAGGGTATCATTAAATGTTGAGTATAGTTTTCTTGATTTCATTTATTGATTCACTACTTAAAGTCCTACATGAATTTCTATCTCATTTCATTCACCTCAAAATAATTCTCAAGTGATAGAAAACTTTTTCTTTCTCTCCTTTGTTCTTCCAAAACCGACCATACAAGGAGATTTCAATGGATCATCAATTTTTGCAAGTTCAAGCATAAATACAATCTAGATAACACTCTTTATTAGGTTTTGAAATAAAAATCTAGAGTGTTTAGGTTTAACCTTGGTTCTTTGCACCTCATCATAATACTTGTAAGCATGTTTCTTTCATTTTTCATGTTTCCTTATCATCTCATATTTATCTCTTCATTTTTTGAGCAAGCATGCATGATTTGTGTTGTTTATACCATTTTTACATGATTTTAGAGTTATGTATATATTAAGGTCATCCTATAATTATCCCTTGGTATACTTTGGTCTTGATGATGTTTAGGAACCCATGACACCCTAAGAAGGTGTATGGTAGGATTAGATTAGCTTTGGAGTTGATTTGAAGGGATTAGAATAGGTTTAGTACGAGAAAAACTATTTTCGACAAGTATATAAAGTGGTCTGTCCTTATTTTGATTTTCTGGAAAATCCGACAGTAGGCACGAATTTTTGGCCTTGATATTTAGAAAATATACTTAAAAACGAATCCGTGGCAGCGAACGGATTAAAACGGAGTTATAACGAAGAAGTTATGAATTTTTCAAGTTTGACGACGATATATATATTTTCTGAAAATTTCAGCATACTATTTTTACTCTATTCGAGTCAAAAACGAGTCCTAAGCTTTATAAATTATTTCGACTTGTCAAAAAATATATTAGTATACTTTGATACGAAGCTAAGGACATATAATAATGTAGAAAACGGATTTGAAACGACTAAGATACACGCTCATAAACTTGCGTAACTATTATTTTTAGAAAAACTATATTATTTTACGAGATAAGTGTTACGGTAACTAAAATCACCATATTTAACCTCTATTATCTTTATGTTCGAGACCTTTATGACGAAAACTCCTGAACTGAAACTTCTAGATTTCGATACAAACTTTCCGAAACCGTCGAGTTCGTTCTCTAACGATCGACGTACACCATTTTACAATTAGTTTTTCAAAGCTATTTTTGTCAATTTCATGAAATTTCCGCTACCGACATTGTTTTACTACCTAAAAGTGATAATTTCACTATGAATCATTATAAAACCATTGTAGGATGACATTTTGACGTAAATACTTGTAAAGTAATTTAAGAATGGTCAAGGCGTCAAACGAGTATTTTTCGACGATAAGTATTATTTTCAAAACTCACAAATGGTATAAATATCATCCGAATTGCGTGCATAACATTACATCATGACTTATTTCATATCATATCATTCATAATAGGTCGGTTTCGAGATTCACGCTACATTTCGGTGTAACCACTTTTGTCATCACATCTATTCATCAAGTGAGTATTCTGCATTCCCTTTTTAAATGCTTTAAATTGTTTTGGGGTGGAATGCATGATTTATACTTGAACTAAACTAACTATGTTTTATGAACTTATTGAACATTTTATGCTAGTGAGTAATCACATCCCCTTTTTACCATTTTTAATATATTTTGGGGCGAAATGCATGAACCATACTTGAACTAAATTGATTCCTACTTTTGTGAACTCTTTTGACTAGAACTTATGAACTTGAATCAAATCCTTGAACCTAATTACGAAATAATGACTTATTTGAACTTATTGAATCGTACGTGTTATGACCTTGGCCTTGATATTTAGAAAATATACTTTAAAACGAATCCGTGGCCGCTTGAACGGATTAAAACGGAGTTATAACGAAGAAGTTATGAATTTTTCAAGTTTGACGACGATATATATATTTTCTGAAAATTTCAGCTTACTATTTTTACTCTATTCGAGTCAAAAACGAGTCCTAAGCTTTATAAATTATTTCGACTTGTCAAAAATATATTAGTATACTTTGATACGAAGCTAAGGACATATAATACGTAGAAAACGGATTTGAAACGACTAAGATATACACATTTTCATAAACTTGCCGTAACTATTATTTTTAGAAAAACTATATTATTTTTATGAGATAAGTGTTACGGTAACTAAAATCACCATATTTAACCTCTATTATCTTTATGTTCGAGACCTTTATGACGAAAACTCCTGAACTGAAACTTCTAGATTTCGATACAAACTTTCCAAAACTGTCGAGTTCGTTCTCTAACGATCGATTACACCATTTTACGACTAGTTTTTTTCAAAGCTATTTTTGTCAATTTCATGAAATTTCCGACGACATTGTTTTACGATGAAAAGTGATAATTTCACTATGAATCATTATAAAACCATTGTAGGATGACATTTTGACGTAAATACTTGTAAAGTAATTTAAGAATGGTCAAGACGCCAAATCAGTATTTTTCGACGATAAGTATTATTTTCAAAACTCACAAATGGTATAAATATCATCCCGAATTATGTGCATAACATTACATCATGACTTATTGCATATCATATCATTCATAATAGGTCAGTTTCTAGATTCACGCTACATTTCTGCAGTAACCACTTTTTTCGTCAGATCTATTCATCAAGTGAGTATTCACAGACTCCCCCTTTTAAATGCTTTAAATTGTTTTGGGGTGGAATGCATGATTTATACTTGAACTAAACTAACTATGTTTTATGAACTTATTGAACATTTTATGCTAGTGAGTAATCACATCCCCTTTTTACCATTTTTAATATATTTTGGGCTAAATGCATGAACCATACTTGAACTAAATTGATTCCTACTTTTGTGAACTCTTTTGACTAGAACTTATGAACTTGAATCAAATCCTTGAACCTAATTACGAAATAATGACTTATTTGAACTTATTGAATCCAGACGTGTTATGACCTTGGCCTTGATATTTAGAAAATATACTTTAAAACGAATCCGTGGCAGCTTGAACGGATTAAAACGGAGTTATAACGAAGAAGTTATGAATTTTTTCAAGTTTGACTCGACTTGATATATATATTTTCTGAAAATTTCAGCTTACTATTTTACTCTATTCGAAGTCAAAACAGTCCTAAGCTTTATAAATTATTTCGACTTGTCAAAAATATATTAGTATACTTTGATATGAAGCTAAGGACATATAATGAGAAAACGGATTTGAAACGACTAAGATATACACGCTTTCATAAACTTGCCGTAACTATTATTTTTAGAAAAACTATATTATTTTAACGAGATAAGTGTTACGGTAACTAAAATCACCATATTTAACCTCTATTATCTTTATGTTCGAGACCTTTTTGACGAAAACTCCTGAACCGAAACTTCTAGATTTCGATACAAACTTTCTCGAAACCGTCGAGTTCGTTTCTCTAACGATCGACGCATACACCATTTTAATTTACTACTAGTTTTTCAAAGCTATTTTTGTCAATTTCATGAAATTTCCGACGACATTGTTTTACGATTTAAAAGTGATAATTTCACTATGAATCATTATAAAACCATTGTAGGATGACATTTTGACGTAAATACTTGTAAAGTAATTTAAGAATGGTCAAGACGCCAAACAGTATTTTTCTTTTGACGATAAGTATTATTTTCAAAACTCACAAATGGTATAAATATCATCCCAATTGCGTGCATAACATTACATCATGACTTATTTCATATCATATCATTCATAATAGGTCGGGTACTTCGAGATTCACGCTACATTTCGGTGTAACCACTTTTGTCGTCGCATCTATTCATCAAGTGAGTATTCACAGACTCCCCCTTTTAAATGCTTTAAATTGTTTTGGGGTGGAATGCATGATTTATACTTGAACTAAACTAACTATGTTTTATGAACTTATTGAACATTTTATGCTAGTGAGTAATCACATCCCCTTTTTACCATTTTTAATATATTTTGGGGTGAAATGCATGAACCATACTTGAACTAAATTGATTCCTACTTTTGTGAACTCTTTTGACTAGAACTTATGAACTTGAATCAAATCCTTGAACCTAATTACGAAATTATGACTTATTTGAACTTATTGAACCGTACGTGTTATGACCTTGTCCCAAAGTCTCCTATGTTCGGAGCATCACTATAAAGTCTCCCATGTTCAGAGCATCACTATAAAGTCTCCCTTGTTTGAGCATCACAATAATTCTCACTTTGTCGTGGAGTGTTCACAATAATTCCCTTTGCTCGCGGAGTGTTCTCAATAATTCTCGCCTAAATGGTGGAGTGTTCTCAATAATTCTCGCCTTAATGGTGGAGTGTTCTCAATAAATCTCGCCTAGGTGGTCGAGTGACAAAGGAGACTCCCTTGTTGGAGCAAAGCAGCAAAGTCTCCCATGTTCGGAGCATCTTTAAATTATTATATACTTGGTACTATATTGTGAACTATTTTGACCACTTGATACGCTATATTTTGTGCAATGTGTTGTGTACACACAGGTTGCAAGTTTTGTATGGGCGGAACTTGAACCGAGTGGATATACAATGCCTTTGCTTTGGGAACTATTATGACCGCTTATACTTGACTACTTGACGCACTATATTTTTGTGCAATGGGTTGTGTACACACAGTTGCGAGTTTTGAGGTATGTAGGAACTTGAACTGAGTGGATACACAATGCCTTTGCTTTGTGGACTATTTTCGTTGACCGAAAGCTTTATATATTTCTTACGAGTTTTCTTATTTTGTTAAACGTGTTTACTCACCACCAACTATTTTCATAGTTGACCCGTTTTCTCTCATGCATTTCAGGTGATCGTTAGTAAGCTTTTCTACCAAGTCTTGCATAATGAAGTTTTCAATTGTCACTACAAATCATTATGTAATAGAACGCAATATTTTGGGAACTAAACTTTGTAATATATTTGCCGATGACGGCTAAACTGGTATTGTAATGGAGTATTATTTCTTTTTAATCTTAACGTTGGTATGTTCTATTATCTTGTGCTTATGTTCCCTTCCGTTACACCTCGTATTTCCGCCTCCGGCGAGGGTGTGACACATCCAAGCAATCATACTCCAGCGGAGATATGATATGAGAGAGTTCACCGGAGAACTTCTCATGAAGAGAATCAATCACATAATGTGAATTTGTGAACTCTTGTTCCATTGTGGGCTCATCACTATCCTCAATCTGAGTATCAAAGAGTGGATTCTCATAAATTAAAGTGAATTCGAGTCAATTCAAATAGAGGATTGGTGAAAGTAGCTTTGAATGTTTCGGGAACAAAGATATCAACATTCTCTATTGGACTGTTAGGATAAGAAGTGAGTGAACGATCATTATCAATGAGACTTTCAGTCTCTCCCAGATCGGCTTCGAAGTCAAAGAGTGGATTGATGTGAGTGAGTTTACCGGAGAACTCCTCAAGCGGGATCAAAGATCGATTGTGGAAGTGATGCCTCAACGTGCACTCGATGTCTCCATAAAGAAGCACAATCTTCGCTAAGATCATAGAAAGTTTCAAAATGATCTTGAGAACACTCAAGAGGGGAAGAAGAATCACACATATGATCGAAATTCCCCTGTGACTCTCTTGGGATTGAGACATTCCTGTTCTCAACACTAGAGCGATCATTCCATTTCTGGAATAGTGCTAAGCAAGCTCATCCCCATGTTAAGAGAGTGAGGTGGGAATATCGGGTAAGCGTGATAGCAAAGTGAGGGAGTTTAGAAGGACTAGCATACATATGTTTTATACTTAACATTTGTTCTTCCGCTAGTAATTCCATCATAGTCTTTCTCCCCTCGACTTTTCATGGAAGGAATTTCTCTTGATGAACTTGATGAACCGTTATAAAATTGTAGGATATCAAGGATATCTTCATCATCATCGTCATCGGGAATGAAACGGAATCGAGAGCTAGATTTGGCCGCTTTTGCAATTGACTCCCTAATAGATTGTTCAAAGGCAATTTGGGAATCTAATTTAGCATCCCGCTCTTCGGCTAACAAAACTTCCATGGATTTTCATTTGGATTATCTTGGGAGTGTTTAGATTCCTTCAAATCTTTCACTAAATCCAAAAGATCAAGGAGAAGAGTTTGAGGAAGTGGGTCAGCCGGTGAAATGTAGAGGTTGGTCATTATACGAAGAGTAATGTATTGTTACAAGGAAATGGGTTCCCTGTTTGACAATCCGAGCTAGGATGAGAACCTCCACAATACTCACAACAAGAAAACCGATGTGGCTGTAGTGGTATGTTTTGTAGTCAAAATTGGTATCGGAACCTGCCATAGACAAGCTGTTTCCTGATTGACAATCGAATGGAATGTGAACCACCACAGTACTACTCACAACAAGAAAGCTGCGAGTCTCACAGGTGTGTAGCTGATGGAATAAATCACGTGTTATGGTAGGAATAGGGATCACGGTTATAGAAGGACCCGTTCCTGATTCCACCATGCTACAATTAGGGCAATTGCCACCATTATAAGGACCACCACACCATTGACAACCAAGAAGGTGAGGATAAGACATAGAAAGAATCAAAGGGTTCTAGAGGGTAAGAAATGAAGAATCAAAAGGGTAAGAGGGTAAAGAGGAATATTTTTGGCATTTCTGAAAAACATGATGATAAAAACAAAGAATGAAAATATTTTTGGGTTTGTTAACACTTTAGGAAAAGTGTTAATGAACTTTTTTTTTTTTTTTTTTTTTTAAATTGTTTACAAAAAGGGGGTATATGTGCAAGAATGGATCTGGAAATGCTTAAAACACGCTACTACCCTCCCCGCAATGCGTGCCAAAATTTGATCGGTGCAAAACCGCAAGTTATCTCACGCTAAAGCTAGTCACTTGTGAATGACCATTGTAAGAAACTCAAAACAGGATCACACCAATGCAATTTAAGATCGGAGGAATATAGTGTATTCACAGGTGCGTTAAGTCCCACGGAGGATGAATTGGTGTTTAAACAACTTCAGATGATAGAATGATCACTAAGGATAGTGATCAGGAAGGTTTTGAATGGATAATTATACCTAAAGAAAAGATCTACAAATTACAGCGACTTAAATGCAAATTAAAGGAAATTAAAAAGATAAAAAAATATTAAATAAACGCTATTACTATTTTTACAATGATGTTTTTATGATTTTATAAAATAAAATAACTTAAATAAACTATATTAACTAAAACGTAAACTCAAATTATCTAAAAACGTTACTTAAAACTAAAACGAGCGTTATGTATGAAAATTATTTGGGAGCATAAGACAAACGTAAAATTTATGAAATAAAAGTCCTACAAGTGTAAAAACAATTTTATTACGTACTATATGATAAAAGAAAATTTTAGGAAAAAGCCGGGTATTTTTTCGACTCTTAAATTATTTATTATGATTTAATTACTATAAAACACTAATTAAATGATTAAAAATACTAAAACTAATTATAAAAATCTGAAACTTTTTTATAAAATACTTAATACTAATACAAAATAAAGAAAAATACAAAAGTGGAAAAAGCTAGTACGAATAAGCTACAAATAAGCTAAAATGTCAGTATAAGCTTAAACTGGAAAAGAGTACTTATATATTTGATTGTGCAAGATTTGAACCAAGGAAGTCCCAAGGGCAGATGGTTTCTGTGAGGAGTGTTGGAGCGTGGACTGTTTGGGCAGGAGGTCTTGGGTTCGAATCCCACCTCTTGCCTTTTTGCTACTATTTTATTTTTGTGATTTTCTTTTTCAAACTTATTAAGCACATGAAGATAAGCACTTTTGATAACTATGACTTTTTACAAAAATGATCAATAAGCTCAGTTACAGCTTAATTTCACAACAGTGGACAAACTTATAAAATAAGCTTAAGTCTAATCTAAAATGGCTATAAAGCTACTCAATAAGCAAATGTAAACTAGAATAAGCTAAACTCATGATTATAAGCTAGAATAAACACTGAATAAGCACAATAATTAATAATAAGCACAAGATTAAGCACTATATCACAAAAGTACTGTGTACACATTACACCTTTAGAATCACTAGGCACTTTTCTAGCTACTTTTAAGCACTTAAATAAGCTACGAATTGAAAATAAACACTGGGACTATCAAGTAGACCAACTAAGCTCTCTAAAAAGCTAAAGTACTCACTGTGGTGTTAACTAATGAGCTTATAAGGAGCTTATGCAAAAGCTTAAAAATACACGAGGCACTTTCTCAGTTAAGGTGCTCAAAATAAGCTAACAAATAAGCACTCTATAAGTTGATTAAAGGCAATCTAGTATTTTTATATTTTTGTTGAGCAACTAAATATTAATTTCCCAAAAGTACTTAAGCTAACTCCTAATATTGAACACACAGTAAAATTCTAAATTTTATTCAAAAACGGGTATATGAAAATTTTGACTTTTTTACTTACACTAAAACTTTGACTTTCATGAACTTTGGATTGATTTTAATGACTGTATATGTTATATTAAGCTATTATAAGATTATCTAAAGCTAAACCAACAACTTTTAAGCTTGTAAAATGAATTTTGCAACTCAAAATTCCCAACAGTGAACTGTTGAGAGGGATTAAGAAGATTTTGACTTTTTGTTGAATAAGTACTGGTTTTTCTTGTTTGTATGAGTTAATATAACCTAATGAGACATGCCACAAACAATAACAAAGGTTCTAATACTTTCTAATACAGTTTACCAAGTTAAAACAAACACTCCTTAATGAGACAGTTTTTAAGCTTTTTATGCTAAAACAAATTTTTAAACCAAATTACCTATTGATTAACTAATATTAACTATATTAAAGCAAGATTAAGCTATAAGTAACAAGGATTAAACACTGAAACTAGGAAATGCAAGTTTTCAATAATGGCTTACAAATTTGAATTCCACTGTAGACTGAGAACTGAGGAATGAAACACAACCTATAGCTTTCCACAAAGCTCTAAACCAGTAAACAATCCATAATCAACCAGCTTCAGTCCTTGAACTTCATTCCCATGGATTTTTAATTTTAGACTAATTTTTTGGTATTTTTGAGAATTTTTGAGTTAAAACTTTAAACTGAACTTTACGACTTCTAAAAGCTTAATAAAAGCTTATGTGAGCCTTTTCAATCCTTAACAACAACTAATAACAACATTTAAGTAATTTGAGATTTCCTTGATCTTGAAAATTTACATAAACTGAAAAATGAAAAGAAAGCTTGCAATTGATTATTAAAATAGGTTTATAACACAATAAGATTACTTAATACAAAGCTTGAAAGATTTAATAAACACTGGAAAATAAAAACGACATAAGGAAAATTATATAAACTAACTACTGCTCTCCATTGCTTCTCTTAGCTTCTCTTTTATACTCCAAGCTTCTTCTCTCTACTTTCTGACCAAATCCCATCATTAATCTTCACCATTGGATGACCAAAAATGATCCTGGCCATTGAAACTATTTTTGGCGGGAAATGAGTATAACAGCTGGCTATGGTTGAGTGAGGGGGAGGAGATACATTAAATGATTCTTGTATTGTTGTTGAGGTGGGGGGACAAGGGGTTGAAGAGTTGAGCTGGGGGAATGGTTAGTGTTTAATGTTGCAGGCAGTGGTTGGGAGGAAGGAGCAAAAGGCGGGCAAGTGGGAGTTTTGGTTTTAATTATTAAACGTGGGTTGGTCGGGTTGGGAGTTGGGTAAACGGGTTGGATGGGTATTGGGCTTGGGTTGTGTTAGTTTGGGTTGGATTTGGATATTTAAGGGATCCATTTGTTGTTTTAGTTAAGCACAAGGACCAAACATGTAAATTAGAAACTCCAAGGACCAAAGCTGAGATTTCTGAAATATTACCCAATGGCCAAACTTGTCATTCTCAAATAATTAAAGGACCATATTTGCCATTTTCTGAAATTTGAAGGACTAAACATGACAATTTTCAAAGTTTAAGGACCAAAGTTGTAATTTTGCAAATTTTACATTTCAAAGGTTTGTTTTGACAACTTTTGACTCCCATGGACCTTAAATGACATTTTTCTTTATTTAGATATACCAGGGACTGTTTTTGACAATTTTTGAAACTTTGGGGACTAAAACTCAGTTTGCAAACTTTATCGTTTTCATCTGATTTTGATATTTTTGCATTTAAAACACATAAAACACTGATTTGTGATATTTTTATCATTTTGATGCGTTTCTGAGTGTTTTCAGATGATTTTGCAGTTTATATAGTACAAAAATGATGAGTATTTAGACACTCATCAGATGTCTTGATATTTGAAGTTTTGACATTTTCTTTAAGATGTTGATATTTTAGTTGTAAATTAAAATACTCAACTTCCAGTTTAGAAAAATGTTTAACCAAATTGTCGTGATCATCCAGTTCAATTTTCTCGTTTAGTTCAGAATTAGTTTTTCAAGCTCAATGACACGATCATGGGAGACTTTCAGGGCAACCGATAATTCATGAAATTTGGAAGCATTAATGGAACAATTTGTAGAAGTGAAAAACACATCCTGAGTAATACATTCCGAAATCAGGTTCTCATTTAGTGTATGCAAGTTCTTCCTCTCAATCTCATTATATTTTAGTGCTCGCTCATTGTCACTAACTTCAACTATCATTGCATCAAATTCCTTTTCCATTCCCTTAATATCAGTTTCTATCCCCTTTTAAGACTCTCAAAGTGATCTTTTAGAAGTTTAAAGAAAGGCATGACCTCGGTTAAATAACATTCTTTCATTTGCTCAAAACCCCTTTCTCCTTCCGTAATACCGAGTGGGTGTGATCCTTTTCTTGCAAGTTTTCTCAAAATCAACAAATAGTTGAAGTATAACATATTGGCTAATTAAGGTCTTGCTTTTAGTGGCAATTGTTCTAGGAACAAGATGCATTGGTGTATTAGGAGGATACAGTCGCTCTAGGCATTTTCCAAAGAGGGGTTGGTTACAACAATATTTTCAACTTTACGCTTATCTAAATCCATTTTCCAGAACACTTGTTCGGGAGTTAACAATGTCTGAGGCTTAAACTTGTTTAAGGCAATCCAATTCTCCTTTTTGTAATCATGGGGTGTGATGATTACTTTCTTTTCTTTACATTTTGGATCAGCTAGTTTCTTGTTTAACTTTTTCCTAGTGATTTCATCGATTTTTATCTTCCTCGTGCACTTCAGTACAACTAGGTTTCTGTCTAGGTTTAAGGATTTCCCTGCCATCATAAAGAACCTTATGAGCATTTCTAGCCTTTTTAATGACCTCTGGATTTGGTTCCTCAATATGGGGAATGCTATGCTTATCGCTTAGGACTCTATGCTTAGTGATCATGTGAGCAATCTAATGGTGTTTCCTTATGCGCATGTACCTTATTTTCAAGCTTGTTTTTCAAGGTTTTTAGATTAGAAAAATCATTCAAAAGTTTTCATTCCTTAGCACTGAATTCTTGCTTAAGCATTTTAACATTTTCTTGAAGTTCTTGTTTTTGCTTAGCAGTTTTAGAAAGCTTTTCTTCCAAGGAGTTTAACTCTTGTTTTAATACTTCTTCTCTAAACCTACTTTTTCTAATAATAGTTATGCGCATTTGGTCATCCATTTCTGCTCCGAGTGGTCAACTCAAATTTAGCACGTTGTTCATAAATAGCAACACGTTCTTTATAGGTATTAAGTTCAGAGATTCTGACTCATCGGGTAATGCACAGGCGGTGTATTCATAAAAATATAGTCATTGTTGACTGCAAGAGATGCATCACTTGGCACAACTTCACTTTCACTTTGTTTCACATATTGATCATATGGGACAACATTGATATTACCCATATTTTCAATATTTGATACAAAAGTTTCAGTTGATAGTACTGTGTCATGCATCTTTTTGCACAGGCATCAAGATCATCGTATAGATTTAGTACCTCACGAGATGAGTGTGTCTTTGGATGGGCGGCTTGTGGTGAAGAGAGACCTTGGGAGAAACCATTGGAGAAATGCTAGCCATAAAGATTGTGTGGGTCCATCATCCACATCGAGTCGTGTGCATCACAATCATGACTTGAAGGCATTCGATGATTGTGACCTATCTCCCTGAATAGCCGCTCATCCACATCGCATCATAGGTCTTGGCATTTCCCTCAGCTAGAAACAACAATTCCTCTTCATCCAAAGTAGCACCATTATACTGAGCTTGCACAAGCGACATCTTATCTCTGAAGTAATCACGTGCATTCGTGGGCGCTTTGGAGATGTGCAGTTCCTTGCAATGTGTCCCTCACCACCACAATTATAACATTTGATCGGCTTAGCTTGACCTTGATTACCATTCCTTCCTCGATTCTGATTACCAACATAACCTCTACCAGCTCCACCTCTTCCCGGATCATATCTGTCTTTCCTGGAATGGTTTGCACCACGATCCTCCCATCTTTAACGGTAGCTTGATTGTGTGGGTTAGATCTTGATCTCGAGGTTGTTATTGGTTTGTGGGAGAGAATTCATGTTTTGGCTAATCAAAAGAGCTAGTTGATTAATGAAATTACCCACGTGTATCAAAGACATCGGCTTGTTTGAACATAGGATCGGGTTAGTTTGTGATTACCATTTCCCATGGGTATGACTTGTGAGGCTTTGGTTGTGATTCCGATGTTTGAGTAGAAGGCGGTTGAGTCATTAGACGAGCTTGTCTCTCCCTGGTTGGTTTTGAACTGATTAAGAACCATTTTTCAAACATCGCATGTCTCTCATTCTGAAGGAGGAAGGCATAGAGTTGCTCATAGTTTGTATTCTTTAATCCTTTAGTGAGCTTCACAGAGGTGACAAACTTGTGCCATTCGGGATTCATGTTGTTCACAAATTTTGAGTTCAGCTGAATGTTAGGCATAGTCATTCCGATGTTCCTCATGTCATTCACCAACTTATGAAATCTCACATAGTACTCATAGACACTCTCATCTGTCTTCATCTTGAAGTGTTCAAATTCGTCATAGAGTTGTGATTCTCTGTCTTCCATAGTTAATTCGAACACGAGAGAAGCATCTTGACATTGTCCCATCTTGCCTTTGCTTCGGTGTTGTGATTGATCAGCTTGTAGATGTCTTTAGGAAGACCTTGAAGAACAATGTTAAAAGCCACGATATCGACATCGAATCTCTTTTTCTCCTTATCCTCAAGCTCATCATACATTTTAGGCCTGTCCATTCCGTAAATCGAGTTCCATCTTGCGAGTATCAAGTACATCTCTAGTCGTCTCAACTCGATACGGTCCTTCATCAATGGATTTGAGAATGTTTACACAATTTTCCTTTCCAAGCGATCAATCGATTCGTTGAGCCCAAGAATCGTAGTCGGTTCTGTCAAGCATGGGTGGACGAGTATCTCGAACCACTGCTTGAACATCCTCGACAACGATGGAGATGATAGTAGGAACGTTGGTAGACATGTTAAGATTATACGGATTTTATAACTCTATGATTAAACCGGGAAATAGATTCTTTCACCGGATTTTACTAAATCAAGAGAAAACCGTAAACAATCACCCAAGTCGCTAGAAGATAATGCACCAAGTCGCTAACACCTAATTCGCTACACCCCCAAGTCGCTAAAGTTCCAAGTCGCTAGACAAATGCAAGTCGCTAAGTAGTAACTCGCTAACCCTCAAGTCGCTAGCAAAATTTTGGCAGCCATTCGCTACTCAAGTCGCTAAAGAGCAACTCGCTCTGAGACCAAGTCGCTACCGTAGTGGAGAGTCCACTACTTGTGCTTTGATGTCGCTAGGTCTAACTCGCTAGCTCCAAAGCGTAACTTCGCTACAAAATTGTGAAGCAAGTACTACTACGAAGAAAGAAGTTCGTGTGTCAAGTCGCTAGCAAGAAAAACCACATAAACATCACTTTTCAATCCAAAACAACCCAACCAAGATGATTCAAGCTTACCAAATGAAAACCTAAACACTTGTGATGATTCTAAACATAAAAGTACTAACAAAATCCAAGCTTTAACACAAGAAATCAACCAAATGATGCACAAACCACTAAACTTTTTCAAACTCAAAAACCACCTAAAACCACTAGAAATCCAAAGATGTGCAAGATATGATCTAACCATGGCTCTTGATACCAATTGTAGGATATTGGATTTCACAAACACATCAAACCATTAACACAAGTGGGCGTACAAGAGTGTTTTAGAGAGAGAAAGTTAGAGGTTTAGGGAACTTAGTGAGAGAAAGTGAAAGATATTATTATGAGCTCCAACTCTCTACCTTGGGAGGTAGAGAGTATTTATAGTCTTACATAAATCGCCCACAAGCGGGTCGTGGATCGGCATACTAAGTGGGTAAAGACCCGTCCGTCCTCCACGGTGTTACTAAACTAAATACTACTTAACTAAATATAACTATGACTACGAGCTTTCTAACGATTACATATACTTGAGGTGACCGACTCTTTAATACCGGGAATTTCTAATTCCTAACAGGGGGGGTTGAATGTAACACCCTAGGCATCCCACATCGGTCATGACTTGGAGTAATGCGGGGACATAAGTTAATATTCACCTTATACAATAACAACGTGTTTTGTGGTCTAACGATTAATCGCTCTGATAATGCTCAAATTGTGCATGTTTTTAGTAGCGTTAGCCGTGCTTTTATGTATGTTATTTGGCTATAAACATACGCTTTTGTTGCTTAATCGTATAAAAGTGTGTATGCTAGTTCATTTGTAGCCAAGAACAGGAAAATGGAAAAAAAGACGGAAAAAGAAGTAAAATACAAAGATTTCTCCATATACGAAGAATTCCCGACAAAAGCAAGACTTGTGGGGTATATTCGAGAAGATAAAGTCATCAAGATGGTGGTCCAAAGACTCAAGAATAAAGTTAAAGAATGAAAACGAGAAAGAAATGAAGAAAAGAAGCTAAAACGAAGAAATATTGGAAGCCTCGTTGTTCCCGACACACCTTCACCATTTTAGCCATATCTTTTGCATACGAACTCCGTTTGACCCCCCGTTCACGGCCATGGAAAGCTAAGAGAAAGATATACAACTTTGGTGTTTATCATTTTCTGTCATATTGCTCCAGCCAATCGGTCAGAGCCCGCAACCGAAACTGATGGAGGTCAGTCGTGAAGACCAGCCGAAATGGCTGAAACCCAAACCGATCGGCTAGGAAGCCTTGGACAGCCATTTCTTCATCACTAAGACTCCAAACTTGTTCCAAACGATTCTAGGTCCTTCCTACATGTTTTCTATGTCCTTCTAAGCTCCTTGGTGACCAAGAAATGCATTTATAACCCCTAAGGCTTGAGAGTAGTATAAATAGGACCCATATGCTATTGTTTTCATCATCCCAACTTGAGAGAACACCTCTCACACCTCTCCTACCACCACTACTCTCTCTCAAAACCCAAAATTCGTCCATAAAATCCTTGGAAACTTTGGAGGTCCAAGAAGTGAGCATTTGGAGGTCAAAACATCAAGAAGTCATCACCAATACTTGAGGCATCATTACTTCATCATTTATAATCTCATTTCAATCATTGTAAGACTCTTAATCATGTTTTCTAATGTTCAAAATTCTGAGTTTATGTTTATGTTTGCTATGAGTGGCTAGTTTCTTTATGCACTTGCTTAAATAATGTTGATTATCGTATGATTAGTTTATGATTGTGTTAACATGTTTTAATTCAATTTCAAGTTGATTCTAAGATCCAATTGTGCTTAAGTTTCATAGTGGCATTTGTTAATCAAGTTTGACTAGTTGATAGTAATCGTAGAGGTCGAAAGAACTTATTGTTATTCAACTAATTATAATCATTTTGTCTATGGATGATTGTTTTTACCCATTATTCTTGTTTAATCAAAGAAACTAAAGTGTGGTTGTAATAAGAACGCTTTTTGATTATCAAGTTAGATTGATTGGAAACATCTAAAAGGTAGTAAGATTAGTTGTTTACAATCAGTTGTAACCTTTTGTCTATAATCGGTTACCTTTTGTATTGACCATTTTTGAAGCAAATTTGATAAGACAAACGGATGTTTTTGTGTTTAAGTTTATGAAAGTAAACTTATGAAACTTGAATTGATCTTGAATTGATTGGTTAAACTTAATGCTTGTTTTTATAAACTAAAATCTTGACGAAGGTTTAACTTGTAAGAACAATAAATTAGTACACCAACTAATTATCATAACCAACATGTTAAAAAGAGGTTAACACAATCATACTAATCAGGGATAAAAAACTAGTTTAAGCAAGTGTAGTTTTAATCTTATTGAATTCGCTTAATCATTATTTTCGTGTTACATTGTTGCTTATATGGTATTTTGGGAAGTGACAACCATTTACCACTTTCGTGTTACTTGCTATTACATAGATTCTTCACAATTGAAAACACCCAAATCCTAGTGAACGACCTCGGCTTACTAACCAAAACTAACTACATACGAAAGGGTCATACTTGCCCATGTGTTCTTAGCTTAATTCGGTAATCCTTGTTATAAATTTAAAACTAGTAGTCGTGAGACACATCACGCTCATACGGTTAAGCGTGCTCATGTGAGATTATTACTGGCTTGGTTGACATGCCATGAAGTCTTCACACGAGGGCCACAAAAGCAAAGCCGTGAGCCTACAGACAAAGTGAACAATATTGTGGTCTATAAGACAGGGTGTTACACTATAACACCATTTTATGGTGTTAAATTTCAAAAAGTATGTTTTGGTGAATCATGAGCCATGGAACCAAACACCCACTTATGACAAGTCAAGCCTTATTCTAAGTAATATACGTGTTATTTACACGTTCCTAGGTTATGAAGGTTATATGGGGATGTTTACGGGAGCTTGCGGTAGTTTATAAGCTTTACCGAGGTTAGTAACGTAGTTTTATAGTAAATTTGGGCTTTTTATGTTCTCGTAAGCTAGGTTTTATATTCATGTCATTCATGTTTATATTACGGAATGAAAGCAAGTATATAACTCATACTATGAGTTTAGGTTACGCGGGTTCGTGTTACTTATCTAAGCACGTGTTATGATTACGCGTATTGTCATATCCTATAAGTTCATAATTTATTTGATTTATGAGTTCATACTATACGAGTCACGATATATAAAGACCCGTGAGGTCTATTTTCGTATACTAGCATTATATTAATAAAGTGGCCAACTACATGTACAACATGTATCCAGATGACCCGAATGGTCATATAGATTGATACAGTACTCGTAAGGAGTAATGTGGCCAAATAAATGTACATCATTTATTCATTTAGACAGATAGAATACACGTAAGGAGAAATTAGTGTACGAGTGGTACATATGCTTGTAAAGGAAATATGGTATCCTATAAGAAGTATACGTGCAATATGGCACCTACGATTATCCGATTATGCATCCCTAATGTAACACAATGGTTATGTGTAAGTATGCGGAGTAAATTGTGACAACTGGCAATTAGGTAGCCCATTTTAGGTAACCGCATTACGCTAAGTTAAACCGAGTAATTGCCTTTAGAACTATTTCGATTAGCCATGACTTGTTTTGATATCGTTTATTAGTTTTTGTGATTTATTTTATTATCGTATGAGTCGTCATATGAGTTTTAGCCTTTTTCGTTAAGCACTATGTAATTCGGCACAATAAAATCCTATAACGAGAGATAACGTAACTTTTAAACCGTAACACGAAACTTGGCAAATAAATAATCAAAACTCGTGGAAAACGTAAATAAAAGCGTTAGAAAGTCGAAGGAACGTTGTGGGACACTCGTAGGACAATATATGAGCTTGGTAAAGGGATTGTTTTAAGAAAAATACGGGTTTGGCCTCCTAAAAGCCTTAGGTCGGCGCCCCCCTCCTCCCACTTTTATTATTTTTGAGATCCCTAGTCCCAAATATATATATCTATACATTATATATAAGAGGAGGCATGCCACATAAAATGCCACGTGGCATCCCATAATGCCACGTCATATTTCCATGTCATCGAAATTAATGAGTTGGCAATCAGAATTTAGGTGATTTTCGGAAATTTGGATAAAAATTTTAGGTATTGCAAGAATCGAACCTGAGCCTCTACCTTCACAAAAGAAGACTCCAACCACTGGATCAACCCAGATTTTTGTGATAGGTAATTCAAAACAATAATGTCATCCTTAACTAACCCCTCATTCTCTCAATGCAATTTAGAAAATCAAATTATATGTGATTATCATATACTGTCCCATCTAATTCCTTTTCTTTCGCACAATAAAAATTAATGATTTCTTCAAGCCCAAATCAAGCACAACCTTATTCGGAGGAGAATTCAAGATCTCAAGCTGCGATTTCAAAAATCAACCCATCTTAAATAATAAACCCTAATTTACAAATTGTAAGTAAAGATTCTGCATTTGAAATCGTCCGTGATCATATTAGGTTTTTTTTATATTTCAAATTTATTATGCTTTACTAATGATTTATTGCGTGTTTTTTAAATTAGGTATTCAAATTGGAGATTGGAATTCACTATGCGCCTTATTATCTGGTATAGTTTTAATCCCTAATTTTAATTTTTATACTTATGGTTAGTTTTAGACCCCAATTTGAAAGTGATTCATGATATTAGTTTATGCATGCAACATTGTTTGATGAAATCACCAGGCTTACGATGAATAAATTAATTATCTTTGGTTAATTCGTTTTGCCTTTCTTGCACATTGGATATTATGGCCGAATATTTGAAGCCATAAACAGAATACTATGGGCTTTCTTGCACATTGGATATTAATTATCTTTGGTGAATTCGTTTTGCCTTTCTTGCACATCGTTTTGCCATTCAACAGATTACTATGAGCTTGCTCCTAGAAAGACAGTCCTACTCAGGTACGTAATCTGATATAATATTGTTTCGGTGCATTTATGTAGGCGTGTTTGGATTCAGGCCCATATTGCTAAAAATATAAAGACAGAACATTTAATGTTGTCTCATGTTCTTCATTTTCTATGGGTTCATTGCAGCAGCTGATAGTTTTCATTCTCAATAAGATGGAAATAGATGAATAGTCAGGTAAGTTACTCCTAACACTCATTACCTAACTGTATTATCTCAAGGTACGAAGGAAGTATCTGGAAGGATTTAGCCCATGGAATAGGTGCACGATGTAAACATAATCTGTATTGACCTTATGCTATTACTTTATTTATTTAAGATGCGCGATGTAAACATAACATGTATTGACCTATTCTAAGTAGTTGTATTTACGCAACTAAGTAAATGTATTTATTTAACCTGCAATATGTGAACATAACCTATATTGACCCATTCTAAGTAAATGTATTTATTTAAGCTGCGAGATGTGAACATAACATATATTAACCTGTGAATTTCTTTATGCAGCGAGCTGCTAAACAAGAGTTGCTGATAAAGTTTCTGTATGGACGTTGGAATTATACAAAAAACGGTTCTATATATACATATCTTTATACTGCAAACTTTGAAGAATTTTTATGTTATTTGTGTTGAGCTGGTTGCCACATCTTTTTACTGCAGGTATTATGAAGGAGTTGTGGAATCCTTTGACTATAGTAAAAGAAGCGGGTGTGAATTTCACCACCATTTTCTCCAATGTGTTGATTTTTATTTTCAATATGCTTTGTATGCTGACTTACATGTGTTGCTATGCTTAGGTATCATATGATGATGGTGAGCAAGAACTCTTATATGCATCAATACCAACAACGCCATCGAAAAGCAAGAGCAAAAAAGCGTGGAACCTGCATCGACACCCTCAACATCAAACACACGACATAAGTTGTGTCAACGAAAGAACAGGTAACACTCTACATCTATATGCATCAAACACAATATGAATCTAAAACTTAACCTGCATCCGCATCCACACCCTCACCATTCCAGACTACTTTTTTCAAAGATGAATAAGTATATAAGCTATCTTAATAAGCAATTTCGAACAACCTAATTACTATCTGTTTATTTATAGTTTATATAGTAATATAATTTGTTTTTACAATATGAGTAAGTAGTTGGGTAATGGTTTAAAATTTCTTATAGATTATGCTTATATAACGGCTGTTTGGGATCGCGTCTTTAACTACTTTGTGTGGGTTTTTTTCTGGGTACAATTGATATTTGACCATACATTATCAGTGCCCTTTGTGTGACCTTCAGCATATTTGGCTCAGAAAAGGCCCACCTACCTTGCCAATCGTGCACCTGTGGATGTCAAAATAATGTTACACGACCGATTTAAATAGGCCTATATCGTTCTACACATGTTCATTTGGTAGATTTATACGAAGTCTGTAAAAAACATTTTCATAGGTGTTGTTTTTCCACTTACATCAATTGGCACTAATTTGCAATTTAGCAGGATGGTATAATGACACGGAAGGGAGAAAAAGAAATTCAGCGTGATGTTTTGGAGTGTGGAATTACTAATGTCAACGTGCATTAGATTGATCAGAAATAAAAGCATCTTGTAATTCTCCTCATTTCACAGTGTGGTTCTGACATTATTGTTAGCTTAGAATCAGGTGGTCTGTTTTCTTGCTTGATTTAAAAGTATAGAACAAATGTGCAATAAACCCACACTTGATGGTATCTGCTGGCTTTATTGGCAACTCTTAATATGAGGTGGTGGCAGTTTTGACCCATTTACATTAATGGGTCAATATGGGTTATATATTGTCCCTAAAAGATCAAATGGGTAAAATTTAAAGTTCAGCTAAATGGTGAATTGGTTAAACAGTGTGTAAGTCGTCCAAAGACTACTCAATGCCAACAACATCCTGAGTCATTTTTATTCAAAAATTTATAATAGTTTCGTAATAGTGGTTTTCTTTTTTGATCATAAGCAACACATCACTTATTTATGAGAGATAGAAAATGGATTAAAATGGTTGCAAAGTAACTCTCACCAACCACGCCTTTTTGACTGTTACCTTATCGCTCAAGTTGCCAATTTTGCTACCTCTACCCATTACGACTTGAGTGTTTGATGTTCTTTTGATTATATTTTTATGAATATAATAAATAGTCTCTTTAACCCATTACCACAAATTTACATGAACTGCATACATTAGTTCTTTCATTTGACACTTTATCGATATTAAACAGTCTCTTTAACGCATCAAGAGTTGGTATCTATTGATATATTTTCATGACCAGAACATGGGAGAATACATTTTACACTATCTCATCTACACCCTGCAGATCAGATTATTAGAAATATGAATTTAGTCAGCCTATTAAATACCAAGTATAGTGAAATTTTAATGCTCATATATTGCTCAAAGTGTACTTTTAATGCCTAATACTTCATTAGTCATTTTAGTAAAATGACTTAAGTTGTTATTGAAGTTATGTACATACTAATTATTGATAGACAAGATCTAAACTTTTTGACCAAACAGTCTTTAGTCACATTACCAACCCGATTTGACCCGTTACCAACCCGTATGACACATTTTGTTCACATTTCGGAGTATATTTCAATGTGGATGCATTATCATGCTTAACCATACTTCGGGTTCTAACCACAAATATCTAACCTTATGTGTCTACATGTCAGGCTGGTTCAGAGGAATGAAGCTGCTGTTCAGAAATGGTGAAGGGACTTTGTCTTAAACCGAATAAAGGAGATGTCGTGCTTTTCTGGATCATGGTTTGTTATCTACACACAATGCCCAACAACCCGTAAGTTCACAAGGAGTAACAGTTCATCACACAAAAATCCTTTTAATATAACTTTACTTCATGTTTAGTTCCTACTTTCAACCTGTTATTTTTAATAGCCATTGCTAGATTTGGATCAAATCAAATCAGTTCCATTAGCTTTGTAGTTATTGATTCTTACTCATTTTGGTATACCTATATAGTTTGGTCAAAGATTTCAGACCTGCACAAAAAAGATGGATTCTTTATTGTATTTGCTGATGCTAAATAATGAAAGTTGTTGAGTTGGTCTATAGTCTAATTCAGTTAAAGTTTTAGTGATGTTAATATAATCTTTATTGGTACTTTATTTTTTGTGGTGGATGGATTATTACCCACTTCTTGTGATGATGAAGATAAGCCAATAGAGTGTACGTAGCTACCTGGTAAGACTATCTACGTTCCAACTGGTTGGTGCCATTGTGTTCTTAACCTGGAGACAACTATTGTTGTAACTCAAAATATATTGTTAGCGTTTGGATTTTCAGTATACTACGGAACAATTTTAGGTGAGATGTTGGGAGATATCAATAATTGGAACTACAATTGGGTATGTGGTCTTCAATAGCACATGACCAACTGGTAAGACAAACTGTATCCAATATTTGGGTTATAATTTTCTAATGATTGTTTTACAGTTTGATAGTTGCTCCTTTCCAACTCCTTATTGGATTCTTACTTGCAGAATATATATACAGTTTGGGATGATAGAACAACATCATCACAGGACCAACATTTGATAATTAACTATGTTAACAGTCATCAATTATTCAGGTTTGTGAATTTCTGATTCGATGATGATGAACTTAGCCCTTCACTATCATTCTTTACTTTACATGTGAGTTATTAGCATGGTACATATCAACATTGTTCAATTTTAACAAGGTAATTTTGTTAATTCCCAATAGAGTAATTTTCATGAGATTATATTTTCTTACTGCCAGCATCAAGTTTCCCTGTGTCACAGCACCAACCACTATACTAAAACCTCAGAACATAACAATAAATGGCACTCCATAATTATAGTACTTATGCGAGGCTCTTTTAGAGGTGGTGGGATGAGTGGTTAGAGGGCCTCATAGGCGAAATAGAAGCATTTTATCAAACGTTTGAAAGACCCAGCCTTCAGCAAATGTGGAAAACTCAGGTTGTATTTTTGTATAACGATTTGTGGGCCACATTTCCATTTAATTGTTTTGACTCATTTACATATGGATGGGTATAGTGGGGGTATTTCTATCTGAAATGGTTTACTTCGTCAAATGGTTGAGACCTGAATATTAACAGGTAAGTGTTTATCATCCAATAATGTGTAGCCACTGACTCCAAACACCGCTTTATTAATTGCTATGAAGACTAAATATTAACCAATTCGCAATTTCAAATGATTTTTAGCTTTTTAAGGCGAATGAAAAATTCCATGAATAACTATGTTTAGACGTTTGTCAAAATCTACAGGTAAGATGATATGTGCTTAAACACATATCTTTTCATTATCAAAACTGACCCAAAATAACCAAGAAAGAGCCGTTTATTTCTAACATTTGTTGTTTTCTTGAGTTTATGCTTGTGCAGGTACGGATATATCAAAACACACAAAGCCAAATCGGTGAAAATCCGAGCACGAGAGATTAAGAGAGCTAAAGGCTGAGCCGAAGGTCTAAATTATGCATTTGTGAAGATTTGATCAAAGTTTGAAGAAATGACAGAAACAGTCCCTGAACTTTTAACAAATGACAGAAAAGACCCCTCAAGTTTCAAAAGTTGCAAAATCAACCCTTGGATTATTTGAGAATGACAAGATCAACCTTTGGAGAATGATTTCAGAAATTACAGCTTTGGTCCCTTAAATTCCAGCTTGTACCATATTAGTCCTTGAAATACTACATGAATCCAATATCTATCCCAAAGTCCAACCTTGGCCCAAGTTTAACCAAGCCCAACACCCGGCTCTAAACTATACCCGGTCCACTATCCCAACCCGTTCCCATTTAACCCGGCCGAATCAAATAACTATTAAAAATAATACACGCGCCAAATTCTTCCCCAAATATCCCCAGAGCTAGAACCCTAAAATACCCCGCGTTTCAATTCACAAAATCAACATAACTTAAGGACAAATTGGTACTTTCTGCTGACACTTTATGACACATCTGACACATGGGGGTTGCCAGGTCAGCTATCCGCGTGCCACACCTCAAATACTGCTCTCTCATTGGCTGATGAAACGTGGAAGCAACAATCCAAGGGTTGAGATCGAGTGGGATACGTAGAGGGTTGATCAATGGCTGTAAACACTCCAAAGAAGCACACATTTGCAAATTCTAGATCCTTCCTTGAGGCCAAGCTCGTGTATAAATACCTCTTCATTTTCATTGTAATGGCATCTAGTTTTTCAGTAGCTTATAGTCATTTTTAATTTACTTATCAAATGTTTTTAGTATTTTTCTATTAATTTCAATTGTACTCTTTAGTTGTAATCAAATTTTCAAATTAATGAAATTTTACTCTTAAGCTCAATTCTCTTATTAATTACTGTTTTTAATAGCTTATTAGTATTGTCATATTCATTTTAGCTTATTACAAAGTTATCTCAGCTTATTTCTCAAAACTATTCAAAAATAAAAAAAATCAGAAAATAAAAAAAATATATATATATATATATATATCTCAATTCTACTTTATAAACTTTATAAAGATTTGCTATTGTTGTATAAGCCTTCAACAAGCTTCCTTATAGCTTTTTGAAGGTTTGTCTTTGTTTGAATTTCATCTCATCACAAAAAGCTCCAAATCAGTCAAATAAGGCCAAAAGGAAGCTGAAATGGGTTGATTTGCTGGTATTAGATCAGAGTTGGGTTAAATTTGAGCTAGATATGGAGTAGGTTATGGGTTTAGGATAGTGATACTTTTTGTTTTACATGTCATTGTGACAGACCTCTCTTGTAAGTGTTAAAATCTGTTTCAATACGTTTATATACTATTCTCTGAAATCGTGTTTGAATCGAGTAGTTTAGTTATAATTAGTATTATTTGATTTTTATTTAATGTTAGTTTAGATTAGATAGTTAATCTGTTTTAATTCACAAATTAGATTAGAAACTAGTGTTTGGATAAGTAGTTAAATAAAGCTTGAGGTTTAGCTTTTGCTCAAAATCGATTACATTAGTCTCATTTAGGATTATTAGATTCAACTCAGCTGTTAGTTTGCAGATTAGAACATCATAAGTCAAAATTCACTTTGAATCTGTCTAGTTACTTATCTGTTATAATTTTTAGAAATCATTAGCTTGATTTGTGTTGAGAATTCATAGGAGTAGGTTAATTCAGCTTTATTACATCATAAAACAACAATATCAGTTCATAATTTGGATCTAAAACTCATTTTGGTCAAAACACAAAATTCTTTCAAAAGTCAAAAGTGTAAACTCAGTTTTTGCAAAACTTTGTAGAATTTTCATGGATTCAATTCTGATTCATATTGAGTGAAATTTTGAGATTTACAAACTTCAATTGGTCAGTTTTTCAAAAGTCATTTTTGTGGAAATTTGTGAAATTTCTATAAGCAGTTAATAAGCTCACTAATAGGCCTGATTTGCCCTGATCACACTCATCATACACTGAGTGTGATAAGACCTTCTTGTAGCCCTTGCACAGGACTCAATATAGCTTGTTAAGATCTGAGTTTTGGTCTAGTTGATCTCTGGTTGGTGGTCTAGAGTTCTCAATAATTGGTTTTCAGTTTAGCTTATTGTATAAGCTTGAAATGTACTTTTAAAGATAGAGGGTGAGGGCTGATTAGCTTGAGTTGTTAACTTGCATCAAACTTGGTAGATTGCTTATTAAAGGTTAGAAGCAGTTGTAATAAGTTGCCTTAGAGTAGTTTTAGCAAAATATAGCCTCTCAGAGTAAATTGGTTCACTCTAGCAGCTTATAGCTTTTTCTTAATAGCTTATTAGGAGCAGTTTACACTACAGCTATTTTATCCTTCACATAAGCCATAGTTTTTATATTTTTCATAGACTTAGAATAATATTTTAGAATTTCCCTGAATTTTTCATAATTTTTAGACTTTGTTTGCTATTTTTCTTGATTTAAACTAGTTTTTATTACTTTTAAAATAGCATTTAATTCGAACAATTCAGAAAAGGTTCCAAAAAATAAGTTTTCAATTTTCCTAGATTAAGAAAATTATAAAAAGCAAAAAAATAATTTTTCTAGATTTTTCCTACTTTAATTTGTAATTTTTAGAATTTAAATTAGTTTAAATTAGTTTTAATTCAAATAAATTCCAGAAAAATCATAAAAATTAGTTTTAAATCTTAGATAATTTTCTAATATCATTTTTAGTTAGAAAGTAATTTTAGATTATTTTTAGGACTTAGAATAGGCGTAGTTGCTTTTTATTTACGTTTCTTTTAATACGTTTTAGTATAAATCGTATTTAGGATTCCCCGTAGTGTAATTTCCCTTAATTGCTTTCCCATTCCCCGTAGTTTTAATAAATTCAAATCCAAAACATCGAGCATTTTAATAACGAACCAATAACGACGTTGCCCATTCACACCTCGTTGGGAAACGACTCAGATTTCCTAATCCATATCACTATCACTCACGGGTTTTGATTCATTATCCTTTTTCCTAAAGGGATTTTAAATCACTACTTGTGGTTATTTTTTATATCGATATTGTGATTTTATCCATACACACACCCCTAAGCCTACATCGAGTAATCATAAGACTTAGCCAACGTGAGGCTTTCTGTTCTGTTGATGCTTTACCTACGCATAAATGAATTCATTGTGTGACAAATTGTTAATGCATACTTGCTTTATAGTTTTGTGATTGTTTCAGTTAAGGGTAAAAGCCAAAAATACTCTATGTACTTCTCGTGAAAACTCATTATGCTTTCTCAACTTTTTTTATTGTCATTATACTTAACGTTGTTTCAATTTTCGACTCATTATGATTAATTACTTCTTTATGTATAATGACAATAAAAAAAGTTGAGAAAGCATAATCAATTTTCATGAGAAGCATATAAATATAATACTACACTTTATTGATTATAACTAAAGTTTGATCAGTTTATGTGTGGTATTGCGAGTAATCCACATTTTGTCTTATACATGTTTTACAATGGCATCGTCATGTTCTGTTTTTGGCTTCTAGGATTCCGCCTCACGATGGCGATACGACACCTTGTGCTTGTAGGTGAATTAATGCTTTTCAATGGATTCTCCTCGAGTATGTTTACTTCATCCAGTCGTTGCATACCTAGTAAGCAAAAGTACAAAGTTTGCTTGGTCGTGCACGTTTTGGTTACAAGTGCGGGTTGAAGCTGTGATTTTTAGTATGGGTCGATATGAGTAAGTTCGACCCGCTAGCAAAAGTTGCCTTTTATCTATTTTATTCTATCGAACAAGAGGATTGAGGTTGTATCGTTCTGATTGGGTCAACTTTTAACCCGTTCAACAAGTGCCTATACAACGAGACATAACCAATTAAAATGAAAATGGTTATGTATAATGACAATATTTGAAGTACATAGAGCATAATGAGTTTTTGGGGAAAGTACGTTAAGCATTTATAGCTTTTACCCTTCAGTTAATACTCATGCAGTGGTTGGCACATTAGCTATGTGGCTACCTCAAAGTGATAAAAGACAACAGGACACAATCTCTGGTGATACTATGCTTGATGTATGCGCATTATGGCGACCAAGCGTATCGCGTGTGCAAATGGAATCGGTTGTTGATACACCGCCTGTTTACAAAGACTTAGGCTTGTTGGCATGGAATTTAAGAATTTCCGAGTCATACCAATGAAGGTTTAATGGGTCATTCAATTTCAGCTTTTATTTACTTTACATTACATAAGGTTTGATTGTACACCATTGTGCTTCTTCATTAATCTCTCAAAAGTCTTATCGGTTGTTCTATTACAAGCATGAGTATTGGGCCAGATGGCTCATTTACTATGAACAGTTCATGAGATCTTAGCATTCCCTTGCAATCAATTCTTAAACCGGGAACTGAATCAAGTGAGAAAGTGGTAGAATTTGCATGCTCCATGTTTAATGCCAATTGTCCCATCTTGAAAGGTAGTTTTATTACCCTCGACATGTAAGTTATTTGAACCATATGAAGAACGCCTAAAATCCGTGGTGAGATGTACCAAACAAAGGGCTATTTGTGAAGAGACCGCTTTTATGAGGCTTGAAAAGAGTTTCAAAATAGGTGAGTAGGATAATGGGTCAAAATTGATTTGAGATTCAGTATGCAACGCACAAAGTCAATTTTAATGAAGGTCTTTTGCTTCCTCTTTCTAACCATTGCTACGATGCGTGATGCAGAAAACTAATTACATGCCTATGTACAACAGGACGCGCGATAGAGTCTTCAAAGCAGACAGGAGTTACAAGTATATTTGCTTTGGAATATGACGTTGTAAGCTTAATTAATTCAGTAGTTTTGTGTATTTAATTTGGAGACTTTGAACCATATCAATGTTGTGTATTTCCTTTTCTTTGTGACATGACATCGAGATGTCCCTACTATGAGCATTAACAGTTTGAATATTGTCAATAAAACATCTGATTTTATAAGTTTCAATTGTTAACGCTGTTGTTAGTTATAATATTCATTGGTGCGAATATCTTTTATTATGTTGATGGTAACAGATACCCAAAAGGCTTAATTTTTGCATTTAAGTGGAAGAGCGCATCGTGAAAAGCGATAACCGGTCAAGTCCGGTGATGAAACCATATTCCATGGAATTGGAGACCGAAAGAGAGTGAACCAAAGGCGATGCGAAATCCAGTTAGGCTGATGAAGCTAAGGAGGAGGGTGATAAGAAGAATAATGAGAGACTAAAAAATGTCTCAGACATGTACAAAGACAATAAGGATGTTGTTTTACGTGAAAATCTCAAAAGTGTTTTCCAGAAATTTGGAACGGTTAAGGTATGTATGTTATTATCCTGCTAGCTTTTAGATATTCTATTTGTTGACTTGAGACACAACATGCTCCAAAACCGCCCTCTTCACAACCGCTTAATTTCTTCAATTCTCAAAAACGCCGCTTCAGCTAAAGTCCCACCACCAACAGTCAAAAAGTTAGCAAATTCTTTCAATAATAAAGTCACTAGAAACCCCCAAAGGAGTGATCTACAGTCACTTTATGGAGATGCATTTCCTTTGTCACCTCGCAAAATCAAAGTCCAACAGAACTACACTCTCTTGGTAGCAAACCACCTGTTGAAGTATTTTCTGTGGAAGATGGTGAAGAAGTGGTTTTTGGAAGTCTAGGTATTCAAATTATAGAAGCCCATTTATTAGTTTCAGGTGCAAAACTAATAACCTGACACGTTCAATGCCTCTTAAGTAACGAATTTCCCCAGGTGCAACTAGGCGACACAATGGGTTTGGTTTGGTTTGGTTTTTTTTGAAAGCATGAATAGAGGTGATTATGGTGCATATGGTGTTGGGGCTAATGGTGAATATTATATGGGTTAAAGTGGATATCAATGGGTGGTAGTAGTTAGTCGACGAGATTTTAAGTGAGATGTTAATATGGGATTGGAAACTATTTTTGTACGTCAACTTTAAGGTGCCATCGGCTTGATTTTGAACCATTATAAATGTAGACAGCTAGGACAACACAACAAGCTCATATAATATGTTTATATACTTTATAACAACCTTGATAATCGTTTCTTACTTGGCCTTAGAGTCTAACCGCCCAAGAACGAAATCCACTACTCCTTTGTTGCTACAGGTTCATCAACATTTATGGCCAAAGTAAAGCATAAATGGAAATTACTAAAACTATAGGTTTTCTTGCAGAAAATTAACCCATGGGGATAAGAAAAAAAGGTGATGTTCAAGGGTCATATTTAAAGGTTGTGTTTGTTGAAATTTCTTAGTAGTGAAAGCATGGCAGGTGCATGAATTTAGTAAGGCTCAAAAAGGATATTTTTAGTAGTTACTTACACTATATATCTTTCTTTCGCAGGGATGTCGTATTTATTGGTAATTACTTAGACCGAGTATTGAAGTGTATCTCACATGGTTTCTGCTCCGGGGTATTGGTGATGCCAACAATTACTGAAGAAGGAGTCGTGGTGCGGCCATAGGTTCCGTTCAAGGAAGTCTCAGATAGTTTTGCTACTTCAGAAGAGCTCTAGATTGGAGGAATTACCTTGTCTGTCTCAAGGGTGGCAATGTCTGGCGATGAATCTTCAGCATGTTGGGAAACTTTGGAGAAAAAAAGGAAGTCTTGGTTCGGAAGAGCAGCAACAGCGGAGTCAGATTTGGCCTTAGCACCAGGGATGAATTTAGAAATTTTCATTGTAATCTCTTAAAGCTACTCATTCAAACGAGCCATACGCAGTCCTCACTCAAAACCAGAATTGATAGCTAAAGAACAAACATTGGCAAGTGCTTGGCTAAACTCTCTACTCTTGAGGAACCTTCGAACAAGATCCTCAAAGTCTGCTTGAAAGAAGGAACTGATGCTGCTCTGAAAAAAACACTAACAATACAGATCAGCAATTACACATTCAAGACAATACAGATCCATAACACATTAGTGTTTTTTTCTGTAATAACTTGAATGTGTAATTGATGATATGTATTGTCAGCATATTGACTTCTTGTCATGTTTTTTGCTAGAACATTACTAATGTGTTATGGATGTTATAACATTATATATCAACTTTTTCTATGATATTCAGTCACTTGCAGAGAAACCTATTACCAATGGGATTCCGAGTTGTAGTTCGTAAGTATCGCCTTATGTCTCTGTCATAACTGATTACCATTTGTAAATGATCTTAGCAATATATCTAATTCCCTCCTCTGCAGATATGCTCCTACCTTGACATTGCAAGGGGTCTTTGTTAAAGTTGCTGAGTCCGAGTCTCGAGAAAATTGCTTAAGGGATACATTTTTCGTTTGGAGTCATTAGATAAGGTTGAGTTTTCCAGTAAAGTTTTTTTTTTTTTTTTTTTTTTTTTCCTTAAAGATGATAACACATTTCTGTGCGTTTTTTTTTACCACTTTGGTCCTCTGCAGTAACATCTTCTTTTTTGGCTGTCATTCAATCATATTGAGTTTAATATAGTGGATTTTTATTAATAACTAATATGAGCCTGAAAACTTTGTGAGATTGATTTACTATTTGTCAAGAATAGAAATCTTATTAACTTTTTGAATGTGCATTAACTATAATCACTAAAATGGGTTATGTGAAGAATTTATCATGCTCTAAGTTTAAATAATAGATTCTAAGATCTTCAGATAAGTTTAAATTGACATTAAATTGTTTAAATTCTTATACAACACAACTTAATAATTATTTGTATTGAAATTTAGTGTGTACCTGTGTTTGTGTCATGTCATATACGATGTATAATTCTAATAAACACTAAAAGTCACTAAAAGGTATTATAATGTGTACCTTGGAATTTTGTATTGAAATTTTGTTTATAATGTGTACCTGTGTTGGTAGTGTGTACCTGTGTTGTGATAAATTTTGACATTTGGAGTTTGGGATTTACACTAAAAGGTATACATTCACACTTATGTACTCCTAATTTGCATTTAGTCACGTAGATTCATAGTTTTAATGCGTAAAAATATTTTTTTTGATTCATTACAAACGGGTAATTTACAATAACCATTCTTTTGACGTAACTTTTCATGTGCTACATCTGATTGATATAAAAAATTCTCGAATTCACGAGAAGAAGTTCAATACGCTACCATAAATAGATAGATAAATTAAAAAACCGAATGATTTAACTTTTCCCAACTTTATATCCTTTTCACTTTATACGTGTAAAAACACATATGGGTAATATCATTTTCACTATATACGTATTTGCACTATTTTGATAGACTTTTGTATTCTTTGTCTTACGTATGATTTGTTTATATAGTTGTGTGATACTAATATAATTTTGCTGTTGATTATGAAATATGTTTGTAAGTCACTAATGTTTTTCTGACTTTTGTTGCAGATTCTTGAAATCACATTATAGATAAAGAAAAGATTCATATCAGTATCGTCGTCACTGGACATGTCGACTCTGGCAAGTCTACTACTGTTGGTCACTTGATCTACAACTAGGAGGTATCAACAAGCGTGTGATCGAAAGATTTGAGAAGGAAGCTGCTGAGATGAACCAAATTCATCAATACACCTCCTTTGCCAAGTACACCACCGATATTTTCAGTATGACAAAGTAAACAAACAGAAAATTCTTTCGAAATAGCTTCATGTCTTGGAGGTGAGTAGAGGTTGTGAGCCCAATCTCCTTTTTCACCTTTATAGCCACCACCATAAGGACCAACCAGTGGAGTTAAGCCCATAATCGGGCCACCAGTTATTCCAACAACAGAGATGGCATAAGGATTACCATGTAACTGCTGAGTCATTGATGGGAAGTCATGTAGACGAGATGGTATGTGAAAGATTGCATTAAGCTTCAACACTGCATATGCCAAAAAGGGAAATGTGCACATGAAAGCCTCGACTAAATCAGTAAGCAAGATACTCCATACATCCCAAAATTATTTTCAACCTTACTATTTTAATATGTCCCAAAAATGATTGTCCGATTCTAAAAAGCATACATATAATTGATTAAGTTTCCTATATCACCCCTAACTATTATTAATAAAATATCAATAAAAAAAATGAATAACTGGTCAAGAATAAAGCTGGCATTTTGCTAACTTAAAGCGTAATATTTAAACTTTTCTTCGACTGTTCTGTTTTCGTCCCGTGGACGGTTACTTTCAAATGAGGGGGTAACATATCTTTGTATTAAGAATCATAAAAGCATTTAGATTCTACAAGAAACTAAATGGAATATAAATATGTAAAAATGTCCAATGTAATTCATGTGGATACTAAATTCAAATTCTTTTGACCCCAAAGAAAATGAAATTAAGAATTAATTACTGGATACAAACATAAGTATCCTAAAGACATTCTTCAGAATTCCTGCAAAAGCTCATCACTGCTGAAGGCACAAGTGGGCATATGCTCATCGTTAGAAATGCGCATTTGGGTACCAATAACACGTGGAAATAATTTGACTTTGTTTGTAGTTTGTGTTATGAATTTCATTGTAAGTTTAATTTTTTTGGTTACAGTGACTCTAAAAGGTGGAAAAAATTAACTCTAAAAGGTGGAAAAGGTGGAAATCACTGGAAGCGACATGAGCCGCCTGCACAAGTAAACGTGCTCAACCAGTATCAAAGACTTTGAAACAGCCTTTAGAACAATTATACGAGAAAAGGTGTTTTATAAGAAAACTATAATTTTAATTTCGTGCTTTTAACCATCAAGATATTATTTCCATAGAAGTTAGCATTTCATTAATCGTTCAACTGTTTAGCGGGTCAACAAGAGAGGTTGCACTTTCTTCAATTATTCATATATATATATCCTGCTATTCGTAACGCAATACAGTGAAAAAATTATCACAAGTCACTGTATAATTATAGTTGTAAATATATATATATATATATATATATATATATATATATATATATATATTATGGTAACATCAATTATAATTGTGAATTGTTTAATTTAACTTTTAGTATATATTTGTTCTACTAAATCCTAAAAATTAAAACCACAAGTCATACCCGTCCATCGGACGAGTTTTGACACTAGTATATATATATATATATATATATATATATATATATATATATATATATATATATATATATATATATATATATATATATATATATATACCACATCCCACCTCATACCACCCTTTTACTTCTCTCACTAAAAAACACACACACATCACTTTCTCTCTCTAAACCTCTCTCTCTCCTCACAAACCCTAACCCTAAATATAGCACCTAGCCGCCGTGCCAGCCATATTTGGCCACACGCCGGCGAGTCACCCTACACTGCCACCACCATCTTCAAGATCTTTTCTTCCTCTTTCCAACCATATAGGGCACGCGCCCTATAACCCTCATTAACACCTCCAAATCGTCCATAAAAGACGCGTAGATTAAGGTGTCAAGTGGGTTTTGTAGATTGAGTTTGGAAAAGGTAAATGGAGCTTGGTTGTAACTTGTTTGGGTCATGAAAGGCCATGTACGTGAGCATGGTGTCACGTATGGGTGGCGACCTTGTTGGGTTTTTGATAAACATCGGTCTAAAATGAATTTACAACTAATTAAACATGTAAACTAGTGTTATGGTATCGTGTGTTTTGTAATTTATTTGTGTTTTTGTATTTTTATCATTGTTTCATGTTCTTGGTTTAGATTAGTTGATGGGTTTGATGATTGGATGTTGTTTGGAGGATGTTTGATTGTGTTTGGTTATTGGAGAAGCCATTTGGGAGCGTTTGGATGGAGTTAGTGGGACGTACAAGCCACTAGGGCTTTGTACGTGGTCTTGTTGGTGGCGTACATGACCCATATGGACCAAGGGTCTGGGTCGGGTCGTTGTGGTAACTTGTTGGTAGTTGTTGTTGGTGTTTGGATGAGACGCGTGGAGCCGAAAAGCTTCTAGAGCTTGTTTGGTTCACGTGGTCTTAACCGGGACCGTGTCAAGACCATTAGGGTCGCGACATTGGTTACGGGTATTTTTGGTAGTTTGTTTGGATGGCGAGATTGATATGGGTTGATTGAGATTGATTTGCTTTGTGATTATTTACTTGGACTTATATTATAAATTATCAACTTTGAGCAACGTCAGTGTTACTTTGACTTTTTAGTCATAGTTGACCCCGAGAACGCTGTAACATGGACTTTAGTATATATTGTACTATAGATTGAATAAAAGACGAGAAGTCATGACTCGTGCTTGTGGACTCGAAACGAATAACGATTTGAAACTTATATTGAAATTGACGTAATATATATATATAACATGTTAATAAAACCTAAGAAACATAAATAATAAATGGTTTTTATACTAAAACCTTCGATAACAAGACTTGTCTTGTTATTCGCTATTTTAAATGGGAATTAAGGACTGAAAACGGAAAAAATTTCTAATTAATGAGTATTTAATGTTTCAAGTGCACGTTTTTCTAAATGTGTCATTTATGAGCATTTAATGCCATTTTCAAGCATTTAATACTATTTACGTCTTGTGCATGGGTTACAGATGACCTAACATTAATAGCGTCAATCCACATGGATAGCGGACTTATTAGGTTGACAAATCTAATAAGAGCCCGTTAGGTACGTAGAATAACGTTATTAATGGGTGAATTATCCTTATGACTCGTTAGGATGCGACTGGTTTATGGAATAATAAGCGACACGAATAAATGATTGAGTTTATCGGGTTGACGAATTCGTTAAGGTCTAACTATTTATTCCGAAACTTATTGGACTATGGAGCTTATCGCTTAGACGTCTCATTGTGTTGCATTGAGTCGCATTGTGGTTATTTGAGTGCATTCATGATGTCTTGTTGAGTCGATACACACACACGACGATAACAAACGCTAGGACTAAACGGTGAAACAAGATATTTTTGGAGATAAAGAAAAGGAATACATTGGGGTAGATAACGTTGAATTTGGAATTATATATTAAGAATTGGTTTATATTAATAGGTTGTGCCGATTCAGTAGTTGCTGAGCTGTGTTAGCTGTTATCTTCGTTGTTAGTGTTTGTTTGTACGTTGCTTGCTTGAGGTGAGTTTCATAGCCCCACTTTTACCTTTGTTTTAACTAAATTGGGGTGAGAAATCATGCTACTCTTTTGGACCTTTTAAACTCTTTGATTTGCTTATGTGTTGACTGTTTAGATAGATATGTGGTAGCTATTGCCTTGGTCTAGGGTAGCAATCATATTGCTATGACACTTGCCTAGCTAAGTATAGACTTCTACCTCGACCTTGTCCAGGGTAGCATTTGTTCTAGACCTTGCTACAACTGCGCTGGCTAGTGTTGCTTAGGGCCCTACTATGACGTCGGTTATGTTATTGATTGTGATATTGGTATGAGAATGACGTGTTTTGTGTATCTATCTTAGTCTCGCATAGCAAATAAACTCCTACAGGTCCACTTTTGAATTTGAACTTAAACCTATGAACTCACCAGCGTTATCTTACCTTTTAGCATTTTTTTCTCACGTATCTAAGTGATGTTTGGAATGCTTGTTCTGTGAAAGCTCGACAATGAGGCATGGTTGAAGGATCATATTTAAACTCTGATAATATTATGCGGACCTATTTTATAAATCATGTTGGGCCTTACATTTAACTAATTTGGGATGATTGTATTTGAATAATTAAATTTGGGATTGGTTTTTGAACTATATTATGATTATCTTGTTTGTTATACTTGTGTGATGTACCAATCCAGTAACGCCTCGAAAACTTGTTTAAGTCTTCCGCTGTACCGAGATTTGGGGGTGTTACATAAACGTACTTAATTGGCACTTCCCGCCCAGGTTAAGGTTTTAGTATAAGAAGAAACTATTATGCATGTTCTTACATCATGATTTCAGATTATACTATGTTCTCACTAAGCTTTATGCTTATGTAGTTTCATTTCATATTTTGATGTAGGTGATATCAAGTTTTAGTGCAAGCATGCATCAGATTAGCTATTGGTGGAGCTCGAATGGTAAAGAATTTCTCTAAACTCTCTCTTATATCAAGAAACGCCCTAGGACAATGCTTTTTGTGTATGCTTTGTGTAAACTCATAATTATGTTGTTTAATATCTATTATACGATGTGCATTCAAGAATAAAGGGGCGTTTAGCTTAGCGCTAAATCTACCCATTTTGAACCATTTGGGCTTTTGTACGGGCCTAAACGAATAATACATGTTATGTTAAAGCTTTCTGGAAGTTTTAATGTACCATTGAAGTAGCATAGTTCATTTTCTGGAAAATGGGTCGAAAAGAAAGCGAATATGCAGGTCAGAGGCATTTGGCCGGCGGCCAAACACCTTTGGCCGGCGGCTAAATGCAACAGAAACCTTGTCGGTTTTTAAATGGCGTAGAAAATGAATCGAACCTCCGTGGGTGTCGTGTCACATATCGTTAGAAGGGTAATTGAGTCTAGTTTCATAATAAAATACTTTCTAGGTTTAAAACTTAATATAAAATAAAAGTATAAATGAAAAGTAACGATGGGTTACTTCGAATCAAGTTATGTTTTAAAAAAAAGAAGAAAAAATCTTAGTATGGGCGTTTCATTTTTTCGAATTCGGTATGGTTGAATTAGGAACCGAAAGATCTAGGAACCGAATGTCTCAAACCGAAATCCATATACCAAACACCAAATCGTTTCACTTTTATCACCGCTTAAAATTTAACCCTTGAACTGAAAACCATTATAAGCAAACATTCATCGCACATCAATCTCGTGAAATGATCCTTGTCATGATTCACATCAAATAACAACGGCTAGTATCAGTTTTTTTTGTGACTACAAAGTTTTTGTATGATATTGCTTATTTGAGATTGAAGTGACATTTCTCAGGTGTACTTATTTATCTTTGAGTCAAGTTGGTTGGTTGGTTGTATATCTCAAGATAAACTTGTCTTGGCATTTGTTCATTGTGCACCTCATACTTTAAAGAGTTACATTGTAGTGCTCAGTATAGGCTCTAAGTTACATTTATCTTTCGTACAAGCATTAACTCAAAAAGTTAGGATTTTACTTCATCTTCAGATTTGTTATATTGGGTTATCTCCATACGTGGTCATTTACTAGCTGATTGGATTTTGAGGTCGCTTATAGGTTGAAGAAAAGAGATGAGATTGTAAAGAGACTCATAGATCGACATAAAGTCATGGGGAATTATATTGTGAAAGGTAGTGTATTCAAGTTGATGTTATAGCATGTACATAACATTATGATGATTCTGATAACTCGAAACCATCAGGAGGTAGAAATAGTAGACGAAGATTTATCGGGTTAATGAAGAAGGGTTATAGGCATATAGACCACCATTGATTTTTTCTGGTAGGTTAGCCGAGTATTATTGTTTCATCTTTCGTGATTTGGTGATTTAGTTGATTGAGGGAACTGTGCTTAATCTGGAACCGAAGAGGGAAAAATAAAGTGTACATCAGGGCTTATTAAACAACTTGGATTCATTATATGTGAGTCATTTTGATATAGTGCTCCCCGAATATACAACCATTGTGCAACAGTCTATAGTTTACTTTCTCCGTTGCGTATTTGAAGACTAAAGAGATTTTATGAAAGGTGATCAGTTTGGGAGGGAGCAAATTAAATAAAAGGCTCACTAGTTAGAAGGGATTAATAGCCTAACTAGATTACTACATCACAAGAAGTTCATAGCTCCAAGGATTAAAGCCATTAGTGCTAAAGATCGATGCCGAATTATTCGGAAGAAGGAACTTCAAGGATGAAGAATAAGGAGTTCAGAGCTGAAAAAGATCAGAGCAGTCGGTGCCAAAGATAAAAGTCGAGATCTTTGGAAGAGAGAACTCCAAGTCATCCTTATTATCAAGACTACAATGACACCCGCAAAGACTCTGCACTTCATCAACATTGTTTATTATTGTTATTTACTTTGTTTATGTACTTATAGGTCTCATTCTAGCCATTCACATGTGATTATATCTTGGATGGAGATTTTTAGCTTTGTTATTTTGTGAAGATATCGACTTACACGTGTATTGACTAAATACGTAATATAGTTGCACACACAGGGACTAATATTGTAAACGGGGAAAACTAGTGGTGTATAGCGCCTATAAATACCCCTTATGACTTTCCACGAGGGGTGTGGGAAATTTGTGTAGTTTATTCTTTATTTTTCATATTAATAAAACATTTTTTTTCACATTTTTCTCTACTTTCTCTCTCTAGAGATTCATCATGTTTAAATCTTTCTTTGATCAACCTCGACCTCACGAATGGTGTTTCTTGATGTTCACAGGTTGACACAATATCAACAGCTAGAATTGAAGAACCTAGAAGACAAGCACCATTTATTCCATCGAGGGTAAGAAGCCAAAGGATTCTGCAACAACTATCCAAACCTGACTAGGTCCTGGTTCAAGCAAAGACAATGAAATGGTCTTGGAGTAGTTTGCATCAAACTAGTTTACTTCACATATTTTGGGGTTATGTAGTTTGTGCAGAAAACACTAACTAGAATGTTTATGTTGTAGCCCATCTTTTGATCATGTAAGGACAAACTCATGGATGTGTTCATAGTAATTTAGGAACTAGTATGGATGTGTTCTGGATGTAACAAACTCATCAAGTGTTGCACTTATAAGCCCCATGAAAGCCCTATTTTGTACATGGAAGGGCTTAAGTCCATGGAGTAGTTATGAAAGCACATATTTATGGTATTCCTTCTTGTGTTTTGTATTGTGTAAGTTTCATATGGTATTGCTTATTGTGTAAGTTTCATATGGTATTGTTTATTATGTAAGGGCCCGTTTGTTTTATGGGTTTTGGGCTTGGGATAGGATATGGACATGATAAAAGTCATTTGGTTGAAGGGGATGGATTTTAATTAGAGGATTGAGACCCGGATATTTTACTTTTCAGAAATCCCAACATGAAAGCCTGGATTACAACTCATCCCACCCACTTTTTGACAAGACTATTTTCTCTCTCATACAAGATCATCTTCCATCCATCCTCTTTTTTCTTCTTGATCAAAATCCTACCATACTTCTTCATGATTTCACCATTGTAATTTTATCAATTGACATACTTCTTCATAATTCCACCATTGTAATTTTATCAATTAACAGGTAATTGCTTAAAGCCCTATTTTCTTGTCGATTGATTATTTTTGCATATGTATCAAAATATATCAGTGGATGAACTAAAACTAGAAACTCTTGATAAATTAAAATTACCAGTGGTTTTGCTTTTTATATTGTATGCGACGTTGTGTTTCATGATAGGAGATATCTAATTGTTAATATTGTCACTTAAACATTAGTTTTCTTATGTTATATGTTAAGAGCCCTTTAATGAAAACTAGTGTATAACACTGTGTTTTGATATGTGTCTTATTAACAATCTTGAATTTGGAATAAATCAGTAGACATATAATTTTATAGTTGAACTAACATGACAATTCATTAACTATAGGTATGTGTATAATTACTTGAGGTTGTTAGTTATTTTTATGATTTTCATGTTTTATAAATAATGTAGTGTTATTTGAAAAAAAAGAAAAAAATAGGCTGCTAGAAATTTTTAAGAGAATCCCATTTAGAATGTTAAAAAAATTGACTTTTTTGCATTTTTTTTTTGTAGGATAAAATGGCACGTAGCCCTATTAGTAGGAGACGACGCGATGTCCTTCGTATGGTCGAGATTATGAATTCACTTGTTAGTGTGTTTAATGTAGTATTCATGACTTGGTTTCGTTTATCATTGTTGCGTATAAGTATTACAAGGCCTCTCATAAAAAGTAAGGAACAAAAAAGGCTCGAGAGAATGATTTGGTTGAATAAGCTAACAAAAGAATCAGACATAGTTTGTGTGAGTCAGCTTTGGATGTACAGTAGTACATTTGTAACATTGTGCGAGATGGTAAGAGATATTGGAGGTTTAAAAGGTACAAAAAACATGACATTAGAAGAAATAGTTGCTCTTTTCTTATATGTATTGGCTCATCACAAAAAGAATAGAACGATTAGCTTACTTTTTTTAAGAAGTGGAGAAACTATAAGTCGACAATTTAATCGATGTCTTTTAGCCATCTTAAAATTGCACGAGGAATTGCTTCAAAAGCCGCAACCTATTACAGAAGATTGTGAAAACAATCGTTGGGGATCTTTTAAGGTAACTTTTCTGATTTAATTAAAACTATAATATAGTTCATGTACCTTAATATGTTATTCATTATTACTTAACGAATATGAAAATTAAAGGGTTGTCTAGGTGCTTTAGACGAGACTTCAATTAGAGTCACACCTCCATCCGTCGAAACCAAGGTATCGGACTAGAAAATCTGACATAGCAACAAATGTGCTAGGTGTTTGTTGTCCAAACATGCAATTCATATATGTTTTACAGTTGGGAGGGCTCGGCGCATGATGGTCGTGTGTTAAGGGATGCCGTAAGTAGGGACGACGGTCTTAAAATTCCTCAAGGTATAATTTTCACAACATCCATATCTTTTTCTATGTTTTTAGTGTGCACTAAGACTAATTCAGATTATGTATTGTTCAAATTTAAAGGTTGTTATTATCTTGTGGATGTTGGATATTGCAATGCTCCTGGATTCCTAGCCCCCTTTAGAGGTGAACGATATCATCTCAACGAGTTTCATGGTCAACAACCACGAAGTGCCGAGGAATATTTTAACATGAAACATTCAAAGGCTAGAAATGTGATTGAAAGATGTTTTGGTTTGCTAAAAGGGCGTTGGAAGATATTAGCTTCCTCGTCGTTTTTCCCAATAGGTACTCAAGTCCGCATTATTCTTGCTTGTTGTCTTCTACATAATCTAATAAGGAAGTACATGAGTGTTGATCCACTAGAGTTTGAACAAGCTGAAGAATATGACATTGAAGATGAAGAACCATGGGGAGATGATGGTTATTTAACACATATTAATCCAACAAATGAATGGTCCAACTTTAGAAATGATTTAGCACATCAAATGTTCAATAGTTGGAGAGAAGGATCAAATACATGAAGTTTACTAGATGGCATGGCTATTTTTGCTGGTTGTGTGCGATTTTGAGCCATATATTAGACTGTTTTATCGGTATATTTTGCTAGAGGTGGCTGCTACGTTTAATGTGGATACCCACTTTTACTGATATTTTGGTGTGGACTTTTTATTAGCTGCTACTCCTCATAGTGTTGAAGGGTGTTTTGTTGCAAGTCATTTTGTACAATCATTTTGTACAATCGTTTCTTGTTATATAACATTGTATTAGCCTATGAGATTTTTACTTTTACCATATTGTCTACCAGTATAGTATATGTCTAATATATTACAGTATGTTGTAATTTTTGATATTATGTTGTAATTTGCTCTTTATCATTCACATGTCCTAAAATAATAAACCAAACATAATTTATTATGATAACTTTCAAACCCATAAGAAACCAAACAGAACATTTGAAGTGATCAAATCTAATCCTAAACCCCCTATCCACTAATCCTATCCCCACAGTAAATCCTGCATTCAAACCAAACGGGCCCTTTTAGTCATTGCAATTAGAGAACATGTTACAAAACATAATATTATACTAGCATGTTACATAAACCTGTAATACCAAACACATACTAACATGTGAGGGGTAGTCGTCTTGACTTATTTATAACCCTTTTGACTCCCCTTTGTCATAACTCGTATCACTTTGTAGACAAGAAAATCCACACACAAACACACACTAACAATGGTGAGATGCCCTAACTGTGGATCGCAATCCACCATCAGAACTTCATGGACTGCAATCAACCCAACTAGACGATTTTATTGTTGTTCCAAAACGGTAAGTTTCTTATTTATCTTAGTTCGTCAAAAGCAACTAAAGTAGCACCATTACCTAATTATCGACAACTGTTAATAGATGCAAATTTGTGGTATTATTGATTGGTATGATCCTCCTATTTGTTCAAGATCTGTGCGAATAAATCCGGGTATTTTACGATCAATGAATGAGCTACAAGGACAAGTACACCAAAAAAGTGTTTAAGCGACAAGAATGAAGAGTGTTTTGGTTATCAGTTGGTTGATTTTTGTTGTTTTCTTAGTTTTTAAGTGATTCACTTATGGCAAAAAAAAGTAGCAAGTGCAGGTGATTTTTGTGTTGTTATGGTAGAATGAAGATATGTTAGGTTATGTTGTATTTTGGTGTACACAAAATAAAGAGACTTGTAATAAATGAACGGTGACGCAATATATTATCTAATGAGAATTTTATTGTAAACATTATTATTTGTCTACAAATGACTAAAGTAGGCGTGTCAAGTCAAAGTGTCCTGTGTCCCATGGATGCGCATATCACATCTTTACGTAATAACGGAAATAACAAATAGTCATTATTACTAGCACTATTACTCATATGCTCACACGCCCCACTGCAACGCAAGATACGCAAAATAATTGTTATATCTTGCGTAAATACGTTAGCTAGCCCAGACGCCCGCCAGAAAACGTCGCATGAACGCAAAACCAAATATTATATTACACTTATAATTAAGCACAACATCTGTCATTCATCTTTCTTTCATCTGGCCAATAGTGCAAGACATTAGTTATTGTCAATTTGAAATCACATAAGAAACCACATCCGTACATACTGATGAGTTGATCACTTGATTGGGTTCAACACCTGGAAGCTGATTGCACCCATCAATACACGTAGGTAATCAGGATCAAATCCAAAAATACACATCTAAAGAAGCCAAAATAACAACTTTCATGAGGAAGGTTGGGGGCGTTTTATGATTGTTATTGCTGAAGCTGATGCACGTGGGAATGGAACTTGTATACATTTTCTAAGTATCTTGAGTTCTCCCTCAACAGAAACATCCTCATGGAGCTCTATATGTGCTGTCTTTAGCATTGGTGACTTAGCCATGATGAGTTTTATAATTTCACACTCAAGACGTTTGTTACAGAAATATTTCATCGTAAACTCCTGAAGATGATTGAAGCTGAAACCCGAGTTGTCTTGGAAATCAGGAAAGTCGATGATAATTTCTGGAGCATCCGGCTTCCAATTCATCTAACCACAAAACATGTAAAAATTTCAATAAAAAGTTATAAAGAACAATCGACATGTGTAATAGTATTACCGCAAGACTAATTTCCTCTAAATTTGGGGAGTTCCTCATCAAACAAAGGGCAGCAGAAACTTGATCTCGTACATTAATGTACGCTTCTAAATAAAGATATTTGAGGTGGATTGGTGAGGTTGGAAGCACATGTGGCATACCACCTGCAGACAAGTACTTTAACAGGATACCAAAAGACCTGATTAGAAAACACGATAGCATATTAGAATTACATAAGATATGATTTTTAATTTAGATACTACCTCCACATAATTCACATTTTGGATATCCAGTTTCTTAATCAAAGGCACACATTCTAAAAGCTCAACAAATGTAAACTTGTTTCCTCCTTCAACGTCTTCTGTGTATCCAGTCTGCTATAAGAAAAAAATTATAATATCTGTAATAAAAAGAGTCATATAAATGATTATGAAAACCTTACCAAAATCAAATCTGTAAGTAGTGGGCAACTTGAGAGGAAATGTTGAAGTGTTTTAGAAATAATCTCAACATTGTAAAAACACACGCTCTTCAACTTACTAAACCTGTTGAGCTTTAATGGAGATTCAAAGACACAATTATTGAGTTGTAGGTGTTCTAATCCTTGTAATGAAAAGAACGAAGAGGGTAGCTTGTAGTAGTAGTTGCTTGAACTCTCTAAGACCAAAGTATTCACTTTATTGCTCCGTAAAAGATGACGTAATATCTGGTCTAACTCAAAACCCATATCATGTTTACCAATACTAAGATGAAATTCTAGTATGAAACCCGTGTGTTGTAGCAGAACATGGAAGATGGCCGTAGAAAACTTATATTTTATCATGTGATTGTTCATAGATGGTACTTTAAACAACTTGTCATCAAATACAAGTTTAGGCATATTTGTCCAATAAAACCTCCATGTGCTTGATAAAATACTTGTTCTAATTGCATCTCGGATTGGCAAAAGAGTTAGAATATTTTCAATTATGTCTTGAGTAAGAGTGCTGATTCTATCCGTGCTCGTGTTTTGAACTTCCATGATCTCTTGACTACTTCCTCAAAGTTTAACACACCAACAAACCTGCAATGTATAATACAATAGAGTTTAATTACAGGTACCGTTAACTAACTACAGTTTACAAGCAAATGTTCTTAAAAAGTTGAATGGATTGAGTTCATTATTTAAAGGTTGAAAACAATATTAATGTAGGGTTAGCATACTCTTTCATCTATGAATGGGGAGAAAGACAAATGTGCTAAGAAGCCTTAGTGATTTTTATGTTTTTCATATTAGGGGTATGTTTGGCACGGAGCGGTGTGAAGTTTTTTTGAGCGAAGAGCGGTGAGCAATAAGCATTTTGATTTTTATTAGTCGTTTGGTAAAGGAGCGGTGAACTTTCCTATTTTTTAGTAATGCTCAATTTTCCAATGCTTCTTTAAGAAGCTGTGAGCGGTGAGCAGCACATCTACTGCTCACTACTACAACTCACAGCTACTTTTGCCAAACACACCCTAGGTGTTGATTGTTGTGCTTTTCGTAGTTATAATGGGTTTAAGACCCGCTTTCTTGTTAATTATTTTAAGACCATCAAAAATAATTTTTTAAGCAAATACTACTTAATAAGCATTATTTATAAGTACTTAAAGTACACATAATCTTAAAAAAACACTACTCATCTAATACAATTAATATACTATTAAAAACATTCTTCCACCCAAAAATATGTCACACCCCCAAAATATCGCCGCGGAACGATAGTGTCATTGGGGTATAACGTCATAGCACAAAGTATGGATACAGAAAACGACCTCTATAATGAGACGTTTTGAAAAGTTTACCATTCGATAAATAAGTTAAAGTTTACACCACAGGAATTCACAAAGTTTGATAGTACACAAAGAGTTTACAAAACATATCGAATGGTAATAGTTAAAAGCATAAGACTCCAATGTATGCCATGCGACCCAAAAGCTCCATGAAATGCTATCACCTTAAGACCTGAGATAAACATGCTAAAAGTGTCAACACAATGGTTGGTGAGTTCATAAGTTTGTAACAAAATGATTTGAAATACTTTGAGGAATGTTCACACAGCAAATGCATTGTAAATCCACTCGGTTCAAGTTTCGCCCATACAAAACTTGCAACCTGTGTGTTCACAACCCATTGCCAAAATATAGTATGAAAATCATGATTATGTGCGTTAAGATAGTTAAAAGTATAATCGTCACCACAAGGGTCTTCCAGCAACTCATGTTGGGATGTTTGTAATTAATAGCCTTCCAACAACTTAATTTGAAGCCATTAATTCTTGTGTGTTTGTAAATTAGTAGCCCTCCAACAACTTAATTTGGTGCCACTAATGCTTGTATGTTTGTAAGTTAGTAGCCCTCCAACAACTTAATTTGGTGCCACTAATGCTTGTATGTTTGTAAGTTAGTAGCCCTCCAACAACTTAATTTGGTGCCACTAATGCTTGTATGTTTGTAAATTAGTAGCCCTCCAACAACTTAATTTGGTGCCACTAATGCTTGTATGTTTGTAAATTAGTAGCCCTCCAACAACTTAATTTGGTGCCACTAATTCTTGTATGTTTGATCCAAGTATGCATATGAAATCAAGTATAACCCAATCAAGTATAAAACGCAATCAAGTCTAAAGTATAAGTAATGTTGTTTGGCAAAAGAGTTTAAATGTTTGATAAATAAGCATGTATCTCGCCCCAAATAGTTTATAGGAATTTAAATGAGTAAAAGCGGGGTATGAACTCACCTGGTGGGATTGATATGCTAACAAAATGAAGTGCACGATAATGAGGCTCGGAAACTATCCGCGACCTAAAATGAATGTTGTGACTTGAGTTATGATATGTTGTCGTGAATGCATGATTTGAAAACGTATCACCCAATATGCTACTAGAAAACTAGTTATATAAAAATATTGTTACTTGAATGTGTGACGGTTCCTTGTCAAAAATAATTACTTTTGAGCTAATGGTGAAAATGTAGTTAAAACTACGTAACGGTTTTAGTAATTGACAAATCGGTTTACATCGGACTTGACGTAATATATACATAGGAAAACTAACTCGTTTTTAAGGTCCGTTTCTCCCGAAACGTCCGTTTAGGCCCTCAAAAACCTTGATTAAAATCCTCGACAGCTTACTAACGCTGTGAATAGTGTTTTCAGCACGTTTTGACTCAAAGTTCGGTTAACCATAACTCACTCGTTTTAAGTCCGTTTTCAAGTTCTTTATATCCACGCGAAGGTAATGAAGAGTACTAATATATTTTTAAACTTCGGAGACTTCACAGAAATTTTAAGGCCACTGTTTGGGTCAGTTAAAATTCGGACAGCATAAACATTTTCCGGAAAATGGTAGTTTTTAAATCGTAACTTGAAAACCACGTATCTTTTTCGTTATAACTCCGTTTTAGTCCGTTCAAAAGGCCACGTTCATAACTAAAAATCTATTTTCTAAAACTTTAATAAAAATTATAAAATGACTAACTTTTAGGAAAATTATAAATTTCGACAGCGCTTCAGCTTAATTTAAACTTACCATTTTTATCTACTTGTTTAACCACAACTTCACCACAAAAATCCCTTAAACTACACTTCACCAATCCTACTAAAAATAAAATGCTAGTCGAACCATATATGATAAAAAGACTATTTTTGAGGTTTATATGACTACTTATAACATATAATTAAACATAAACTACATCAAACCTTCACTAGTAAAAGATCAAAACTTACTTTGATAAATCATTTTTCAAACTTCTCATTTTCATAAACTTTTAACTAGCACATGATTGTTATAAATATTTATATAGTACATATGGGTGATAATCTTGGATGATAATAAATAAAATCACAACAAATCAAATATGACCATGAGGACTTCAAGAAAATGTATGAAAAATATATATGAAAAGGTAAAAGATAAAGTTTCATGCTTACAAGTTGCTTGATGAGGTTTATGATCAAGGATTAAGCTTAAACACCCTAGGTTTTTATTTCAAAACCTAAAACAAGAGTGTATCTAGGTTGTGTAGAACTTGATTAGAAATTTTTTGATGATCACTCCATGATCTCCTTATGGTGGCCGGATATGGTGTGGAAGAGAGGAAGAGAGGAAATTTTGATTTTTCCTTGAAATGTATCTATGTGTTGAAGAAGTATAGATTGAGGGTAATAATGCTTGATTGCAAGACAAGATCCACAATTTAAGTAGAATTGATGGATCTTGTCTAGCTCATTCATATATTTATTTCTTTCATTTGTTATCATGTATAAAAATTGTGTAAGTAAAATAGATATAAGTTATATAAATATAAGTTGTAACTTGTAGTATTGTTAAATAAGATTAGTAAGTTGTATACACATTTGAATATTTAAGGAAGCGTTAGATAAAATAAATTTCACGGGTCAAGATAAAATATATTTAGGTCATAAAAATTATAAAAATACATTTCTTGTAAAATTTGAGTGATATAATAATTATCGTGTAGTTTTTAAGAAAAGCGTCGTAATAATATAAATTTAACAATTTATATACCAAATAAATTTAAAACACTGGGTAGACTCATTTTATTATTTTTTTTTTATAATCTTAATATGAGTATTAAAATATATTGGAATAATTTTTGGAAGTATCGGGTCAAATGTTCAAAATAAATAAATTACGCGATAGCGTTTATTTAATAAGAAAATAAACGTTTAATGTGAAATGCAAAACCATGCATGAACCGTTATGAAATGATGAATATGGAATATGAGAAATGACCGGAAATTGAGAATTGTGACATTCTTCCCCTGATAGAAGAATCGCGTCCTCGATTCAATCGTGATACTTAAAGTTCTACCCTTAGGTTTAGAGAAATCAGAATGTATGGTCAAAGTGCTTATGCCAAAACTTACGCGTCTAGGTTTCTTATCTAAGGAGACTCTCTGAATCTAAATAATACGGTGGATCACTTAATGGTCTAGGAAAACGTACCAGTTACGCATTGCGGGCTTCCTCGGTCCCTATATAGAATGCTCGACCTCGAGGTGGGCTGATATTGAGTCTGGGGTTCGGGTTATTTCCTTCAATTGCCATAGCTAGATGAGCTTGTATCGGTGGCTTATTCAACTGGGGACAATTATTCCGGAAGTGATTTGGGTTGTTGCACTCGTAGCAAGTCCTTTGGTTATTCCTCATGTTGCCCGTATTAGTCGTTGTTATTGGTCTTGCACGTTCTTTACACTGGCTTGAAAAGTGATTCGACTGATTGCATATTGTACATAATGGCCGCAGGGCTTGGTCTTCAGGTGATGATAAGCACACTTAGCACATTTGGGATGTGTACCCGCATACTCTCTTTGTTCAGTACCAGTTGCCACAAAAACTCTTGCCCTTTTGTTGTCTGCTACCACGCCTATCTGCTTATTCGACCCACTTGCTTCCTTCCTCTTATCACTGCTCTTCAACGTACCATTTCTAACCATCTCGTCGTCGGGGTTCACGCCCTCGGTATCGCACTTTGTATTGTAGACGGCTCGGTTGTTTTCACGGTTCCACGGATTTCGGGGACAAGACCATATATGTACCTCGAGATTCTCTTGGACTCGGGGGTAACTAGATGAGGAACTAGTCTGGCTAACTCATGAAATGGGTCAGATTAGAAGCTGCGTGACCAGCCCCTATCATAGAGTGGTGATAAAATTCATCTTCCATTTTCTGCATTTCATTGTCGGCGGTACTCCTCTTTCAATAACTCCTTAAATTCGTCCCATGTCATACCTATAGCCTGCCTTCTAGCCTGTAGCTGTGTGTTCCACCATGTCAATGCCTTTCACGATAACAACAAGCAGCATACTTCACCCTCTGATGTGTGGCACAATTGGTGATGTCGATCACTGCCTCTGTCTTCTCTACCCATCGAGTATATGCCAAAGCACCTCCTATACCATCAAACTCCACAGGTTTGCATGCCGAAAATTCCTTATATGTGCATCCAATTCTGTTGTTGTTGTTGTTGGTATTGTTGTTGTTGTTACTGCGGCTACATTGTTGGTGTCGCCATTCCCGTTCCGTGGTTTCCGAGTTATTCATATGATTTCCAACTTGTGTGATAATAGTGGGAAGCAAGATTTGAAGTTGTTGAGCGATGATGGCGCAAAAGTCGGGTTTCCATACGTTGTTGTCATTGTTACCTATGTCGCTACCGCCTTCTACCACCACGCCCACTGTCATTCCACCCCTTGGTACCGTACCACCTCGGCCGATCTTGCGTGTTACTCTCTTTGGTGCCATTATCTCTGCAAGGAAAGAACCGTTGAATTCCCAGTGTCTATACTTAACGTCCTCAAACATAATACCACGCCACAAATTGGTTCCTAAGGTGTCCACCCCGATCTACGTATGCGTGGTCGCATATGTCCACGTGAGTTGTGACGCATTTATAATTATGTTGGCCACCATAATTATAATTTCCTCATTCCACACATGCACATACCACCAAGCATACATGTCCCGGCGATTGGTGTTACTTAAATAGGTAGCCAGTCTATCATCCGATTCTAAACATTGAAGGAGGGAATTAGGGTAGGTATCTAGGAAGAGTCGCACTTGGTGTATAGGAAATTCCGTTAGGTGCTAAAGTCACTATGAGGTTTGGTCGCCACGAGTTCCCAAAATATCCTCAAGAGAACTCCCATCCTCGGGCAAAGTCATCAAATCTATCGGCTTTATAGTAACACTTATTTAGCTCGATCTCGCATCTCATCAAACAAGAACTGTCACGAGATCAAGTTAGATAAGTGCTTGTTACTGAGCTCCATATCTTTGATGACCCAACTAGATTTGGGACTCCCTATTGGTACAAGGAAACTACGTTACCTAATGAGGTGGTTCTAGAAGGAATACTTAAGAAAACACATGCGCATGAAAAGTGTGTAAGGCAATAGGAAACGAAAGGATCGACGTGAGAGCGGTTATAGTCTAGGAACTAAAATGCAACCTATTTCTCTATAACCAAGGCTCACGATACCAATCTGTCACACCCCCAAAATATCGCAGGGGAACGATAGTGTCATTGGGGTATAACGTCATAGCACAAAGTATGGATACAGAAAACGACCTCTATAATGAGACGTTTTGAAAAGTTTACCATTCGATAAATAAGTTAAAGTTTACACCACAGGAATTCACAAAGTTTGATAGTACACAAAGAGTTTACAAAACATATCGAATGGTAATAGTTAAAAGCATAAGACTCCAATGTATGCCATGCGACCCAAAAGCTCCATGAAATGCTATCACCTTAAGACCTGAGATAAACATGCTAAAAAGTGTCAACACAATGGTTGGTGAGTTCATAAGTTTGTAACAAAATGATTTGAAATACTTTGAGGAATGTTCACACAGCAAAGGCATTGTAAATCCACTCAGTTCCAAGTTCCGCCATACAAAACTTGCAACCTGTGTGTTCACAACCCATTGCCAAAATATAGTATGAAAATCATGATTATGTGCGTTAAGATAGTTAAAAGTATAATCGTCACCACAAGGGTCTTCCAGCAACTCATGTTGGGATGTTTGTAATTAATAGCCTTCCAACAACTTAATTTGGCGCCATTAATTCTTGTGTGTTTGTAAATTAGTAGCCCTCCAACAACTTAATTTGGTGCCACTAATGCTTGTATGTTTGTAAGTTAGTAGCCCTCCAACAACTTAATTTGGTGCCACTAATGCTTGTATGTTTGTAAGTTAGTAGCCCTCCAACAACTTAATTTGGTGCCACTAATGCTTGTATGTTTGTAAATTAGTAGCCCTCCAACAACTTAATTTGGTGCCACTAATGCTTGTATGTTTGTAAATTAGTAGCCCTCCAACAACTTAATTTGGTGCCACTAATTCTTGTATGTTTGATCCAAGTATGCATATGAAATCAAGTATAACCCAATCAAGTATAAAACGCAATCAAGTCTAAAGTATAAGTAATGTTGTTTGGCAAAAGAGTTTAAATGTTTGATAAATAAGCATGTATCTCGACCCAAATAGTTTATAGGAATTTAAATGAGTAAGGGGTATGAACTCACGGGTGGGATTGATATGCTAACAAAATGAAGTGCACGATAATGAGGCTCGGAAACTATCCGCGACCTAAAATGAATGTTGTGACTTGAGTTATGATATGTTGTCGTGAATGCATGATTTGAAAACGTATCACCCAATATGCTACTAGAAAACTAGTTATATAAAAATATTGTTACTTGAATGTGTGACGGTTCCTTGTCAAAAATAATTACTTTTGAGCTAATGGTGAAAATGTAGTTAAAACTACGTAACGGTTTTAGTAATTGACAAATCGGTTTACATCGGACTTGACATAGTATATACATAGGAAAACTAACTCGTTTTAAGGTCCGTTTCTCCCGAAACGTCCGTTTAGGCCCTCAAAACCTTGATTAAAAATCCTGACAGCTTACTAACTGTGAATAGTGTTTTCAGCACGTTTTTGACTCAAAGTTCGGTTAACCATAACTCACTCGTTTTAAGTCCGTTTTCAAGTTCTTTATATCCACGCGAAGGTAATGAAGAGTACTAATATATTTTTAAACTTCGGAGACTTCACAGAAATTTTAAGGCCACTGTTTGGGTCAGTTAAAATTCGGACAGCATAAACATTTTCCGGGAAATGGTAGTTTTTAAATCAGTAACTTGAAAACCACGTATCTTTTTCGTTATAACTCCGTTTTAGTCCGTTCAAAAGGCCACGTTCATAACTAAAAATCTATTTTCTAAAACTTTAATAAAACTTATAAAAATGACTAACTTTTCGGAAAAATTATTAATTTCGACAGCGCTTCCGCGCTCATTTTAAACTTTACCATTTTATCTACTTGTTTAACCACAACTTCACCACAAAATCCCTTAAACTACACTTCACCAATCCTACTAAAAATAAAATGCTAGTCGAACCATATATGATAAAAAGACTATTTTTGAGGTTTATATGACTACTTATAACATATAATTAAACATAAACTACATCAAACCTTCACTAGTAAAAGATCAAAACTTACTTTGATAAATCATTTTTCAAACTTCTCATTTTCATAAACTTTTAACTAGCACATGATTGTTATAAATATTTATATAGTACATATGGGTGATAATCTTGGATGAAAATAAATAAAATCACAACAAATCAAATATGACCATGAGGACTTCAAGAAAATGTATGAAAAATATATATGAAAAGGTAAAAGATAAAGTTTCATGCTTACAAGTTGCTTGATGAGGTTTATGATCAAGGATTAAGCTTAAACACCCTAGGTTTTTATTTCAAAACCTAAAACAAGAGTGTATCTAGGTTGTGTAGAACTTGATTAGAAATTTTTTTGATGATCACTCCATGATCTCCTTATGGTGGCCGGATATGGTGTGGAAGAGAGGAAGAGAGGAAATTTTGATTTTTCCTTGAAATGTATCTATGTGTTGAAGAAGTATAGATTGAGGGTAATAATGCTTGATTGCAAGACAAGATCCACAATTTAAGTAGAATTGATGGATCTTGTCTAGCTCATTCATATATTTATTTCTTTCATTTGTTATCATGTATAAAAATTGTGTAAGTAAAATAGATATAAGTTATATAAATATAAGTTGTAACTTGTAGTATTGTTAAATAAGATTAGTAAGTTGTATACACATTTGAATATTTAAGGTAACGTTAGATAAAATAAATTTCAGTCAGAGATAAAATATATTTAGGTCATAAAAATTATAAAAATACATTTCTTGTAAAATTTGAGTGATATAATAATTATCGTGTAGTTTTTAAGAAAAGCGTCGTAATAATATAAATTTAACAATTTATATACCAAATAAATTTAAAACACTGGGTAGACTCATTTTATTATTTTTTTTATAATCTTAATATGAGTATTAAAATATATTGGAATAATTTTTGGAAGTATCGGGTCAAATGTTCAAAATAAATAAATTACGCGATAGCGTTTATTTAATAAGAAAATAAACGTTTAATGTGAAATGCAAAACCATGCATGAACCGTTATGAAATGATGAATATGGAATATGAGAAATGACCGGAAACTGAGAATTGTGACAAAATACAACTATTTAACCACAATATACACTTCCAAAAAAACACTATTTAATTCATTCATTCACCAAAATATACAATCATTTTACCACAATCTACTAAGTCAAGCACTAAAAAATAAAGTCGTTAGGCTGCCCACAGTGGTCGGTCGACCGGTTCGTCGCCGTTGGACCGACCGAGTCGCCGCCATTGCAGCATGAGGGTGGAAGTGGGTCGGTCGGCTCCAAAATTGACGTCCCCTCAACCGATAATTCACTCGACTAAAAAACAAAAAAGTGAGCCATAATATGATCGCATAACATCACATTGTTATAAAATATGGCCGCATAATATCACATTGTCAGAAAATATAATCAACCCTGCTAGTTTTATCAATTCATGCAATTCATTAGCAGGATAATTTGACCAATATTTTCTCTCAGTTACATAAGATTCTAAATTTATAAGAATGTCGGTTTGTGTGTGTTAAACACTTGGGTTAGTTATCTCGTGCGTCATATTATGTATATGGTAAAAACAAGTTCCTTGTGTCAACGTGTTTAAAGAAGAATCATATAACAAAATAACCAATAACATACTTTTCCACTCTCTAAATTGGAAAAGAAGCATGAAAAATAAAGAAAAAATTACTGTCAAGTTGATAAGTTTTTACCTCTAGGGTTTTGAAGACAGAAACAGAAGTAAATTATTGATGGCAGGTGAATTGAATATCGATCAATTTGGATCTTTATAACCGAAACAGTTTGGGCCTCTTTTGTTTAATAACAGGTTTGGGCCTCTATTAATCCATCTTCATTTTCAGCCCTCGAACCTCGATACACCTTTATCTATCTATTTTAAAAAGAACAAGAAGTTAGCCCCGCGCGTTTCGACATAGCCAATTTGTTATATGACTTTTTGGGAACATTTTTGTTTCGGTTTCGTGGTATTTATATTAGTTTCTGTACTTTTGCATGCATTTAAGCTATGTTTTATTCATATATTTAGCGCTTGTTCATCTATCTTTCTATGTCATTGTATAATTAGAATAAGTACACAACCATATCGAGCACACCTAACAATCAAACTCTGTACGTGAATGGTATCCCGCATAAAAAAAGACCCAAAAACATACAAAATAGGTTATTCGACTACTTTAAAATGCGCGTAAATTGAAACCGGGCACAACATAGCAACGTATACGTAAGAACCATATAGTTAAGCACGGAAAACGCAAAAGAGAAAATTTAAATATGCAAAACATAAGCGCAAGTACAACACAAAATGAATGCAACTGTAACTATTAAAATACATACAGAGGCTGTTAGTCGGCGGTGAGCTAATAAACGTAACGAAGAAGAAGGGGAGTTTCAAGAAAGAAGTAGAATATACCAACGTTGATAGACGAAAAGCTTTTTAAAAAACAAAAAGAAAGCAAATATATTCACACGCGACGACGGACCCAGCAGGAAAAAAGTTTGAAAGCCCAACTATGGCCCATTTATGCCATTTATCAACTCAACAAAATACAACAAAATTTTGTACTAATAACAAAACAAAGTCAAATGTTATAAATTATCATAGATTTGGCCGTAAAAAGCCCCTACACTACCCACATTTGTCCATAAGCAACCCCTAGAGTATGTGTACACAAACTTTAGGGTAGCTTTTAAAGTAATTAGGTAATTTAAAGGTGTGCTTTGAAAATTTTCTTGTTTTCTTTAAAAAAAAATATATATTAAACTTCAACATTTTTTATAAAGTTTTACACAAGTCAAAAGCATACTAATATTGGGCATATTTTGTTGTAATCTAGAGGCATTCTCATCGGTTTATTTTTTACTAACGAAGTCCCGAAATATTTGTTACATATTTTATAACTAAAGTTTGTTATATAAAAAAGTCGTAATTAGAAAAAGTTCAGGGTAATTTTCGTAACTCGTGGCATAGTTTCATGGGCTGTTTCATAAATCTTATTTTTTTACCCAAACGACACCGTTGAGAGACGAAACTAAAAAACAATGAAATGAGCAATGGATTTGAGACAGATGATGAAGATTATGCAAATGATGAAGAAGTTGGAGATGATGAAACTGGAATTAATGAGGAAACTAGGGTGACGATGAAACATTTGAAGCACCACGTGTAGATTGACAAGCAATCGACTCTAACGTGCAAGTACCTTCTTGTTTTACCACTTTGGAGGGAATAGATAAGGAACTGGACAATATCATCTTCTCAAAGTAAAAATGATTTAACTCAAGAGTTGGGAAAAGATTCATTCAAGGATAAGGAAGAACTTGTTAAAGCTATCAAACTTTACTCTATCCGGAAGCATAAGCAGTATGAAGTGGTCGAAACGTGTCCAACTATTTGGAAAATAAGATGTCGTTTAAGTTCACAATGTGGATGCAAGTGGAAACTTCGCGAATGTAAACGTAAACGTAGTGGATATTTTGAAATCACACGGTATACAGACCACATACATGTTTACACAACAAGATTACTCAAGACCATCCCAATCTAGATGCAAATTTGATTGCTCAAGAAAAACAACATCTTATAAAAGAGCAACCATTTATTAGTATCCCAACTTTGAAAGCCGAAATAGTCGATAAATTAGGTTATAATCCCTCGTACATGAAGGTTTGGGCAGGAAAGCAAAAGGCAATCGAACATATCTTTGGAAATTGGGAATAATCTATTAATGCTTTACCCAAATTTCTAGCCGCACTTCAAATGCTAAATCCTGGGACTATTGTTGAATGGAACACTCAGAAGCTTCCTAACATGAATGAGGTGGAGTTTAGACATTTTTTTGGCTTTTGCTCCCTCTATCAATGGTTTTGAGCATTGGCGACATGTGATTAACATTGGTGGTACTCATTTGTATTGTAAGTATGCCGACAAGATGATCATTGCTATGGGAGTTGATGGCAACAATCAATCCAACGTAAATTAGGACTTGGTATATTCGGTTAACCCAAATAACCTGACCCGAATAAGCTTAATCGTGTTTAGGTTCACGTAGGGTCCGGTTTTTAGGATATCCTATTGGCTAGCATGCACTTTTGTAAAAGAAAAAAAAGAAAAACTCAATTAATAATGACATATGTGATATTTCACGAGTTGTTAACATCCTATGACTATCTTTAAACCCCAACTATAAAACTCTTTTAGCTGTCTTTATTTTCACTTTTCCGGCAACTTTTCCGACCACGACAAAGCTTTTTCTGATCACTTTTTTTTGTCCACTTGTCTCCTTTGTTCATCACATACGACAAAAACACTCTGTTATTTCACCATCACTTATCTCAACTCACACACAAACCTTAGTTTTATATAAAAAGAACTGTATGTATGTGATGATTTTGATTATCTTTGGAGAACTTTTGTAGGTGAGTGATCCTTACTTTACTCTGTTTCTGTTTTAATAATCATTTTTTTCTTTAATGTTGATATAAATTTTGTCAAATTTAGGTGTTATATAGTTGACTTATTGTTTTGTTCTAGTTACATTTTGATATAAGATATTTGAGGACAAAATATTATTTACATACCAAGGGATCAATATACACCCTCTATTTTTATTTGATCTAATGGATGAGATTAATCCCAACAATATAAAAAACCAACTTTCATCATTTTTTTTCAAATATTAATAACTTTTAAACCGTTAATCGTTAAGCGGAAAAAAAAATATCATTGCGACGAGCATTTAATTATCTTTCTATAGATAGGCACTTTGATATACTTTCGACAAAAAAAATTTTTTCGTATTTTTCACCTTTTTTTTAAGTTTTTTTCGTTTTTTTTACGTTACTGAAATTTGCATTGAAAAATCATATATGATATAACACTAATTTGATATTAGTGTAAAATCATATATGATATATGATATGTAATATCATATGTGATATTAGTGTAAAATCACATATGATATCAAATGTGATATTACATATCATATATGATTTAATACTAATATCACATGTGATATTTAATTTAGTGTTTTATCATATATGATTTTTTTCATGCAAATTTCAGTAACGTGAAATAAACGAAAAAAAGATGAAAAAAGTGAAAAAATGAATTTTTCTTTTTCGAAAGTATATCAAAGTGCCCGTCTATAGAAAGATAATTAAATGCTCGTCGCGACGGTGTAAATATTTTCGCTTAATGATAAACGGTTTAAGAGATATTTAAATTATAAAAAATGGGTGAAATAATAAAATGCTTTTAAATCTCATCCATTGATTTTCTTTTTAGATGGATGGTGGAGATGAGTCCCTTGATATGTGAGAAAAGTTTGGTATGTAAAATAACTCTCCTCTTACATTTTTATGCAACTTATTTATGGGGTGTTTGTTTCGGCTTATATAGCGGGCTTATTGCTTACGTGGTTTTCTTCTTATGTTTCATAACCTCACTTTTTTGCTTATTTTGAAACTTTAAAATAAGCTTATTATGACATGATAATAAGCTTATATAAGTCGAAAAGTTTCAAAATAAGTCACAAAAAGTGAGGTTACGAAACATAAGCCGAAAACCAAATAAGCCATAAGCCCGCTATATAAGCCGAAACAAACACCCCATAAGTTTTAGTTGTATGTGATACTATTTGGTTTTTTTTTTTTTTTTTTTCTTTTTTCTTTTTTATTTTGTTATTAATTGGCCTTGCTCGGTTTTGACACGTAAGCAAAATTAAGCAATCTGATTGGTTGAAAGTTTTTATTTTTTTCAAAAAAATGTGTTTTTTTATTGTTTAAAAGATTTGTGTTGGAGTGAGGATTGTGTTAGTATATGATTAGGCATGTGTTAATTTGTTGGGATCCGTTTGCTAATTTTTAGTGTTTATTAGTGTTGTAGGATTTATTAGAGGGTGCTTGGGATCGGGTTCTTGGCAAACCATTTGAATAAGATGATTACGTGCGTTTTCTTATAGACAAAGGCAGGTTCAACAATGCTCTTCTAAAACGTTGATTTGCATATGCATAATCTATTTTGAAAATGCAATCCCAGACGCAAATATGGTGAAGTTGGGGGTGTCATTTAAATAGTACATGAAGTAAGACACAAAAAACAAGGTTTTAAGATAAAAGTATATAAGCATATACTATTTTTGCGGTTTGTTTTTGGATATATTCTATGCTTGTGCAAGTGCTCAAAGAATAGTTTAATTGTTTATATTTAGTCTTTAACTTAACCTCGCTGTTTAGTTTTTTTATTATGGTAAGTTAGGGAATCTGTTGCAGATTGGTGAGTTTATTAGTTGTTGAACAACGTTTTTGGTTTTGTTTACATTTGGCTTACTTACGGAAAATTAAGTCGAAAGATATTGTAATTATATATAGAACTGGTGACTTAATCTTTATTATAATGGTTTGGTAATATAGTTGTATATGAATTCGTTTTGTATATATATAGTTTGTTTTTGAGCAAATAGATATGGTCTACGTTGTTGTTTCATGTATAAAATAAGTATTGTGTCACTTCTTATTACGTCTTCCATTTGAGTTTTAGCAGACGTAGAACACTTCAAATTTAGTTTACTTTAGTTATTTTAATCGACTTGATTTTGCCTATCTGACAACATTGCTACTTGACACAGAAGAAGTGACGTTAACCATGAAAGAAAGTCCTGAAAGATACGTTAACCCGTTCTTGTCTGATGAGGAGAACGAGAAAGTCAACTTATGGAGCAATGATGAAGTCAGCTTCTCGACCAATCTTGAAGATGAAAAGTTTGGGAAGTCTTTAGCACCTTCTGATGTTCCATCAGAATACATTGATAAAAAAGTTACAGAATGCGAATTTCCTGAATTGATATACGAAGAGAGTGGTTTCAATGTTGTTAAGGATATATGTGTAGACGAGGGACTATCTCATGGGAAAAATATTGAAACTGTTAAAGGCGATGAACATGATGACATTGTTGAGGATGACAAGTTAGTTTCTTCACCATTGGAAGATTTCTGCAAGAATGCTTATTTGCTGTCCGGATGTGCCTCTGATGAGTTGAAGTTGGTTGTTGAATCGAAAATTGTCCAGAGCAATGAAAATTGTGGTCCAGATACGTCGATGCAGACTCGTAAATCCATAAATGACATTGATCAACAGCTTTCTGAGGTTCGTATATCAAAGGTCTGAAATCCATTTCATGATACACATGGGTAGTTTTGTCGATTATAGTTTGTTATTATGTCTCTGTGTTATAGATTTGTTAAAATGTCTATATTAAAGGGTTTCCGTCCCATTAGGTTTACTTGTCAATATCTTTACTTTTCTAAGGTTCTGTTTAGGCACCAATTTCGGGAAAAATGGAAGAGAACACTGCTTCAGATTCTAACAATGTGAAACCAACAGCCCTTAATGGCCCTCATGAACTTCTGCTAGACACACAAAGTACACCTAACCATCACGACATATCTTCAGATAACATCACAGTGTCCGCGAACCAGTTGCAACGTGGTGGTGGCGAGTCAAGTTTCTCAATGGCAGGTCCTGTATCTGGATTAATTACATCCTCTGGACCTGTATCATCTGCTGGTAGCATATCTCATCGATCAGATGGCAGCAACACAAGTGTCAGATCCTTTGCGTTTCCCATGTAAATAACAAGTATTTGATTGCACTTTTGAAGGTTTAATAATGCTACATAAGCTGTATAGAAGGTTTAATTATGCTACATAAGCTTTATAGAAAGTTTAATAATGTTCATTTGCGTTTGCAGATTGCAAAATGAGTGGAATAGTAGTCCTGTAAGAATGGCGAAAGTGGACAAGAGACAGTCACGAAAGCATCAGGGATGGTTTAGCTGCTGTGGATTCTAAGGGTCTTCGTTCTTTTTTAATAGGTTCTTAGTTCTGTATACACAAATCAAAATTCTACACTAGTTTGAGTAGATATATACACAAGCCATATCAATAGTGTGGTTTCAGGCATATTGTGCTGTTTTTTTAAGTTCAGTCCGAATCTTCCTTCTAGGTGGAAAGGTCTTTTTTACATTTTTAGTTTCATTTAGTTTATCTGTCAGCTTGATTTTTTTGTATTGGATTTTTTGATTCTCTCGATAGTCCCTTTTAGAAGTGTATAGAACTTGTGACAAGACCTTAAACCTGTAATCTGAATTGTTCTTGATCCTGTGCAGTCCAAACTTTCTTTCTTGTTACGGCCAACTTTAAGCAAGAACTGATAATTGAATCAATAGCATTAATCAAGTTCAAAGTTTTGGATCTGTTCATGGTCCCGATTGAAACCGAACCGGAACTATACCATTCGATTAAAAGTTGGTTTGGTAGGGGTCCGTTCTAGTTTTTCATAGCACTAGTAGGAGAGCTGTAAAAGTTAGAGATGCATAGAAAGTAATCACCCTATGGCGCTAGGCTGGTCCTTCAAAATTGGCTTAATGCTTAATTAATTTGGGGACAAGATATTCCAACCCCTTATATCTTATATTCCCACCCCCCCTAATTTTTTGCATTTTTTTATTTTTATTATTTTTTTATTTTTTATTTTATAATTTTGTTTATATCAAAAAACTATAAACTTGAAAATGCGGAACAAAAATATAAAGTTTAATAAGTCAAACGCTTAAAACTGTCAGAAATACGGAACAGAAACTGACAAAAAACTGTATTGTACTGAAATAAATGAGGGACAAAATGCATCAAAAGTACAAACCCTCCCTAGTATGGAGGGTAGGAATAGTACATCTCTTAATTAGGTTTGGTCTGGGGTGTTCATGGGTTTGGTTATCGGGTTGTTCGGTTTGTTTGGTTAATTTTTTTTCTGGGTATAACCAAGAACCGAACCGAACCGAACTTAATTTGATTCAACCAAACCGAATAACCGAAAACCGAACCTCCATAACCGAAAACCGAACCGAATAACCCGAATTACATAAATTAATTATTTATTCATTTATTTATATAAATTTTTAAAAAGAAAAAAAAAATAAAGCTTAAAAAATGTTATATTTAAAAGAGTTTTAATATTCTTTTTATATAAATATATAAAAAAAGGATATATATTTATTTAAATTCGGTTTTCGGTTAGGTTTTCGGTTTGGATTGCTAAAACCATAACCGAACCGAAAACCGAATATTTAATTCGGTTCTGTTCGGTTTTGGCAAGTTCGGTTCGGTTATTTTTTGTTCGGTTCGGTTTAGATTTTCGGTTTATTCGGGTATTACCCAACCAATGAACACCCCAGGTTTGGATAGGATTGTTGAAATTAACATGTGCTCAAGTACTAAGCGGTCATTTGTTAAAATTTTCTATTAAGTCATGTTTAATTAAGAGATGTCTTAATGCAGATACCCTCAGTTTTATTACTTAATATTTTCAGTCATATTCCTTTATTAAGTCACAAACAAATAGTTTCCGCATGACTTAATGAATTCAGTTTTTTTTTATTAAGTCGAATTCAAACATCACCTAAGTAGTTAAGTTATGTAAATTATCTTTATAAACGCTATACATCATTCTAATGAGAATATAACTAGGAACATCTACTAAGAACATTTATCATTTTTTTTTTATTCAGTAAGGGATTATTTTCTTCAAAAAATAAGAGGGATTATTGGGCTTAATGTTGGGTCTTTTTCTTATGGGCTGTTACTCTCTTAAAGGGTATTTATTGGGCTTTGAACTGTATTTATAGGGAGTAGTTAAGAAGACCAATTATTACAGTCATATTTTTGGAATGCAAGAGAATGAGATCAGGGTCTTAACTGATTATGCATTATTTTGGAATGCAAGAGAATGAGATCAGGGTCTTAACTGATTATGCATTAACAATAGTTCATGAAATAAAAATGCCGATGCTTAACATATAGGATATTCATATGCAACTCTCACTTACTCGCGGCATATGAATTACAAGTGATATTGATGTAGCAATGTGAGAGTGCGAGCCATCATGTGTGTTATAGGCACGTTACAACACCCGTTACATTAGCTTATTGCTAATAACATTCTTAAATAGAAAAAGGAAAATAAAAAAATCTCCGTATAACTCAATTTATAGGTTCCTATGACCCAAAGTTTTATCTATTTTACATTTAAAATAAGTATAAAAAAGAGCCTATAACACATTGCCATGGGTATGGTGAGAGGCAGGGTCATTTCATGGATTCCGGAGGCCCTGTGCCGTGATAGTGAAAAAGGCCTTTTAAAAATTAAAGTTTTGTTTGTTTTTTAAAAATGAACTTGAAGTGTATAATGCTTCTTTAAAATTACAGCAATTTAAAAATTTTCTAATCCAATTAAATTAATATTTGATGAACAATAAATCAAATGAAAAAGTTCACATCACACACCCCACATCGCTTGATGATATGAAGTTCTATACATCCTTATAACTATATAAGTGCAAGAATGAATATCCAACAGTTCTAATAGGCCTTATATATATTGGGTTTTTTTTTATTTTAAATTTGAGGCCCCTCAAACTTTTTGGGCCCTGTGCGGTTATGCAACCCGCACAAGTGCATATTCAGGCCTGGTGAGAGGTCCTATAACACAATTCACGGTACTCTACGACCTTACGGCGTGTTATTGGCCTGCCATAGGTGTTATAACATGCCTATAACACACCCATACCGAGCACTCTTGTATTGATGTTGATGTTACAATCATAGGGGTGTTTGTTTTAGCTTATATAATAGGCTTATGAGCTTATTGAAAGCTTTAAGAGCAAATGAAGTTATATTTTTGCTTATGTGTTTGTCGACTTGAGCTTATAGCTTATTAATTATGTTCATAAACTCAAGTTTATAAGCTCCTAAGTCATAAAAGTGAGTTTACTAACTTTTTAAACTTTTAATAAATTTATAAGAGCATCGGGTACGCTAAGCCATAGAGCGTTTTATAGCCCTATGGCACGACCTTATGGTCAAGTTATATGACTTTTTTTTTTTGCTTTTTATTCTTTTAACTATTTTATGTTTGTGTGATGTGTTTGTGCGTGTTTTAGTTTTTGTGTTTTTGTTTTGTTTTTGGTTGCAGGTGGAATCGGGCAATATGATGAAGAAAATGATTTTTCTTTTCACTTTCAATATCATAAGATTTAGTATCTTAACTTTTAGTCCTTGTTAGTTAACATCTTGCACCGTTAGTCTTAATTAAGTTTGCGTCATAATTAGTCCCAAAAATGTATAAAATTGGTACGTTACTATATTTAAATTATGTAATGTTTTTACTTTAGTGTGTTGTTTTATTTGAAAAAATGAAAAAGAAATTAAAAAAACTTGCGGAGCCCGAGAGTGTCCTATAATTTGAGTGATGGAAGGAGGCTGTTTTTTTTTTGTTAAGTTATAAGTTCTGAGTTATACAGGAAAAACTAAGATGACAACATTTTTTGCTATAAAACGCGTCATATGACTCACGGGTACATAGCGATCTAAGCCCTTAGTGTACGTTTCTTTATCATGTGTGCTTGAGAATAATGATGTTAGTATATAACAGAAGAGCCATGCTACATCCATAAAAGAATTACAAAGAAATATCCACAAAAATAGATGTCAATAACGTACAAGTACGTATCACAACTTATGGGGTAATGATTTGCATACATTTTTTTATTTTTATTTTATTTATTTTTATTTTTTTTGTTCTTCATATGGTAAAAGGACATTATAAACGCGAAACGACCATTAAGCTAAATGAAAATGAAAGGCATCTTACAACAAAAAAAATGTTAGAAAATTGGATCACAGTAATCTGAGAGTCGTGTAAATACTTTCAGATTGAGCTATTTCGGTGGTTCTACCGAAATCTTAAATCGAATAAAACTCGGATTTAGAAACGAGAATATGTTTTATTTGTTATGAAACTGAACCAGAAAACTTATATATGACCAATAAACTAACGGTTGGTTGTAACTGCCATAGCGGCTATAATAACCACCAAAGTATTTAATTTAAGGGGCAAAATACCGGAAATTTTATTTTCTATTCTGTGCTTCGCCCCCGAATGATAATCATAATAACGTCATACAAGTGTACACTCCGCACAACCCCGACTTGTTGAACATTTATCACAATTACACATTGGTCAACTAAGTCAATCCATTACACTTAAATTATATCGGTGATGCAAAATCACCAACAATCCTCCCCCATTTAAGTGTAATCTTGATTAACTTAAAACAAACTCATAACAAACAACAAACTGATGCCTAAATGAAATGTCGAGACGATTGAATTTCACATTAGTACATTATTATTCCAAATATTCGAATATAAGGGTGTCACTAAAGGATTGAACTCTTTCTATTCATAGTAAATACATGAAGATAATATACACAACAGTTTACACATTCACATGTTCTACTTGACACTATGTTTTACTAGCTTGTGTCCTATCCTTCAATAAGCATATCAAAGCCAAGTCCCAAGCTTCTTGAAGCAGCTAAACTTCATGCTTATATAGGTAGTTTTTTACTCTTGCACCTGCACATGCAATTTGTCAAAAAACTATTAAGAAATATAATTTCAACCTCCTTCGTCTTGCAGTTCTGAACACATACCGTGGGATGATGTAATTATGTGTTCCAATTCAAAGATATCAAGCTTTCCTCATTGAATTCAGCATTTAGCATTACGTTAGATGGGAATTGGGTATCTTGATACAAGGATTTAATTAGATGGACTTTAAACCCATCCCAATAGCCGCCTAGTGTACGAGATCTCTTGTTAACCCTTTGGTTAAATAGTCGGCTAGATTCAATTGAGTTCTTACAAACTCACATATGTCACACCATTCATGATAAGCTCATGAATCATGCTATGTCTAACACCTAAGTGTCTACACTTACCATTGTACACTTGACTATAAGCCTTAGCCAAGGTAGAAGCACTATCACATCTGATAGAATTGGCAAATACCTGTTTAGGCCACAAAGGAATTTCATAAACCAAATTCCTCAGCCACTCAGCTTCATTACCAGCTGCAGCTAAAGCAACAAATTCAGACTCCATAGTTGAGCTCGTAATACAAGTCTGTTTCTTTGAAGCCCAAGAAATAGCACCTCCTCTAAGAAGGAATACCCAACCACTCGTAGACGAGTGATCCTCCATATTATTAATCCAAGTGGCATCTGAATAACCTTCTATAACAGAAGGATAACCACTATAAGTCAAACCATAATCCATGGTTCCTTTCAAATATGATAACGCTACACGCGTCATTCGGGGTCAAAGGAACTTCCTTTTCGTCGAACAAGTTTTTCAACACCCTAGGCAGTGAACCTAATCGTTGTAGTGTAGTATTAGGGTAAGCCACGGGAATTGATATCGTTCTCTAGGGAAATAGGAATGCTAGTGAAAAGCTACTACGCTAAGGTTGGGGTTGAAGAAGATTATTTTTGTGCTTTTTATATTTTTTAGGAAATGGAAAGGTACGAATCTCGGGGTTTGGATTTGGGGGTTTTGGTACTTCTACCGATTACTCTACTTATCTAATCTAATTAGTGGGTAGTCTATGTCTAATTAATGTGTGCTCGTATGATAGTTTAAGAATGTGTTTACTTAGGTTTTATTACTCCTTAATTATCTCCTATTGACGGTTGAAATGTCACGTCCTTATTCTTAATTGCGTTGTGTGTCTAAGGTCGTAGGGTATGCGTTTATCCCTAACTCTTTGAAACTACCAAAGGGTCTCGTATACAAAATCTCTAGGATTTATAAACTCTAACTCTAAGGTACTCTTTGGATGGTTTAGCCTACAACTACTCTAGGTGTTATAGTCTAAGGTTCGCAAAGATTAATCAAGCATTAACTACACAACGAATGACCTATCGCATTACTATTTCATTAACAATTAAGATAAGAGACAACCAATCAATATTCAATAGTTAAGTTTCATATTCCCTAAGCAAACACACAAGTAAATTAGTCGGACATGGAGAACATGCAAGCATACACACAAATAATTGAAGACATAATTGAATTAATGAAGTAAAGTACTTATCTTGGTGTAAGATAGGGTTTAGAACCCTAAAATACTGTACAAGACAGCCTTGGTTCGGTTTAGGTTTTTACTCCAAAAGACTACACACACAAAACTGAAAAATTCGGATTCTATATATAAGATTACATTAGCGACGGCGTCACCTTATGATTTGTGACGCCTTCGGGTCGCCGTCATTAGGGTTTCGTCTTGGCCACGTTAGTCTTGCGACGGCGTCACCTTATGCTTGTGACGCCGTCCACTTCACCTCGATGCGTCCGGATCAAATCTAGGTCGATGTCGAGTTGCGACGACCTACTCTTTTAAAGCCTGACGCCGTCACGAAAATAAGCAATTTGGCTCTTGTATCGTCACAACATGTGCTCCGACGGCGTCGCAGGTAACACGGACGACGCCGTCCCATTGTATTTCAGCAGCTTGAGTGTCTCGATTCTTGACTTTGGCCATTTTCTTCATATATTCGCGCCTTTTCGTCAGAATAAGTGTCATTCTAGCAATTTGCCTTCAAGAGACCTAAAAAGTGAAAATGAACGATATTAAGTAATAACGGATAAAAAAGTGATCAAATAAGGACTTAAACGACCCCTCAAAAAGGTACATTTTAAAACCTTATCAAATATCCCTACACTTGGTATTTGCTTGTCCTCAAGCAAATGTGCTTTTAGCCAATTAATTTATAAGTTAGGGGTCATGAAGCATTGGTTTAGAACAATCCACAACTCATATAAGCACCGCAAAAGTCATAACAAGCACGGAAATTACATACTAGCACCTCACATGGGGTGTTTGGATACTCACATCTCTCGGGTGTATATGAAATATAACAAGTTGAAAATGGAAGATAAACACTCATTAACCGGTCCTAGTACATAGATTACCATAAGCTTGAGAATAGATGAAACCTTCATCGCTTTGGCGTAAGCACCTAGGAAAGACTATCAAAGAGGTCTTTTAAAGGGTTGTAATGTTAGGCTTACGGTAGGGAAACAAAGGGTTTGGTGAGATAGGCTATTTAGTGGTGGCAAGTCAAAAATCTTTATATTACAAGCATACGAAGAATGGCATTGCTAAGCCAAGACTCGACACTCTAAACTCTAGATAACTGAAATAAACATACATAAATTTAAAGATAGATGTAGGATGGTAGCCCGTATTTTTTTTTTTTATACTCTATTTTTTTTTTCTTTTTCTCTTTTTTCTATGTTTTTCGATTTTTTTTTTATTTTTTTTTTCATACACTTTTACTCTACCATCCTCTACGGTAACATCAAAATAATAGGGATTTATAGGCACATCCCTACACTTGAGTTTTTATTACTCTAACACTAATTTGACCCGAATTGAAAAGATCAAAACACTTGGAGTGCATATAAGGTAGGCTAAGGCGATTTGGGTGTACATTTGGGGTGGGGTGTAAACAATGCTCTTCATTGATATTCCGGAAAACCGAAAAATCAAGAGAACCGCGAAAAGGATAGGCTCAGAGGTGTTAACTAGGGGTATCGTGTACTAAAAGTGAGTACAACGCAAGGGTGTGGGGAAATTACTCAACCGATGTGGAAGAAGTAATTATATTACAGGTATCAAACAAGGGTTATCCTAATGCCTCTTATCATTTAGTTATTCCTAACTACACAAGTGTAGTCTTACTAGCGATCTCGGGATGCATCACAAAACAAGTTCTAGAATCTAATATACTACCGGTTCACACTCTAAGCATTAAAGATGAATGCTTTAATTCCTACTAATCTAAGGGTGATCCTCACATTTTGGGTGAAATTTAGGTGGTAAAGGGTTTTTGTGCTAGTCATGCAACTTCCTATCCGTGAGACGCTTTTGTTAAGACTAATTGCCCACTCCTATATGTCATGAAAAATTAAAAATTTGGTGCCAAAATTACCCTAACCGACATTTTCTCATGGTTTATTACACAAATACAATTGGACAAAGCAAATAGTCAAGGATAAGCATAGTTTCAAAGTTCCCGTTTTATTTTCCCTCCCTACACTTAAACTGAACATTGTCCCCAATGTTCCCTGAAAGTATCAAAGTTATGATAATGGAATGTAATTAAAAACAAAAGAAACTAGTACTCCCCTGATTAGCTCGGTAGGATCCGTGTAAAGTGGTGGTTAAATCCTTTCCAAGAAGAATGTATGCGTGAAAAGCTCCTTCCAACCTTATGTATCTTCTTCTTGATAAACAAAACCTGCACACTTGAAGAAAACAAATGAAACCTTCGCGTAAAATCGGCGGTAGTATTATATATAAGACTCTACTAAACTAGGATATAATGCTTGTGGAATGGATGTTTACAGAATTTTTGGAAAATTAAGACCTGGAAAATTTCAAAAATTTTATAAGTAGCACAGAAAACAAGAAAAAAGTAATCTGTTATTTTTACTCCTTCCTGACGCCGTCAGGTTGCGATCCTGATGCCGTCAGGTTATCCTGACAAAAACTGGTCTGCAATTTTCTGGAAAAAATTCTGGAAAATTTACATCTTTAGAATCTGGAAAAATTTTCTGCAAAACATCCATTATGACTCGATACAAGCATTTGACTCGAACAAACACACATATATATCTTTTAATTAATTGAAATTCTCATGTTTACGTTTCTTTTGAAAACGTGTGTAATCCTCCCTACACTTATCCCTTATGTAAAATACCTTTATATGTGATTAAGACGAGGTTAAAAACAAAATAAAGCATTTTTTCAAATTTAAACATAAGAATAAACAATCAATAAAAGATATATGACACAAACAAGCAAACAATTAAGCATGGGTTGCCTCCCACGAAGCGCTTTTCTTTATTTATGAGTCTTGTAGCTAGACTCGTAGTCGTGCTCCTACGTACCGATATAAGTAAGCCTATCCTCAACAATGTCATAAGGATCAAACTTATCATTCAAGTTCCTAGTAGTACGTTTGGTTCGATATGCCTTTTCAAACTTCTCTCCATCGGGATCATAGATTGTTATCCTAATGTGCCACTCCCCATTACCATCACTAGGCGGTCTATCCCAATCCCATTTATGTTTTGGCTTCTCAACTTTCCACTTATTCATGACAAGGTTGATGGGCAAGCTTCCTAGGAACTCGGTCATCTTCCTAAATACTAAGGCGTCCTCAAACGGGTTCACTTCCATGTCCCTAGCCATTTCTTTTTCATGGAAAGTTGCTTTACTAGCAAAGGCTTCATCTAGGTAGAAAGGTCATTGGGGACCTATGAGGTTCTTATCTATCCAAGGCCCATATCTAGAAGGCGTTCTATCCAGCCTAATCTCATGTGGGATTTCCTCTTCTTTGTAGTACGTATGCTTTTTGACATCATAAATTGACCTAGCACTCCCCTCGCCTACAACTATTTTGGACATCTTACAATCAATGATGGCACTAGCGGTAGCTAAGAATCCTCTTCCTACTAGTAATGGGCATGTCGGGTCCTTATTCATGTCTAGCACATGGAAGTCGGCCAAAAGAGTCAATTCTCCTACGTGTACTACCATGTCTTTTATTATCCCTACCGGATATGCAACACTACCGTCCGCAAGACCTAAGATGGTTTCCGTTGGTTCTATCTTACCTAAGTTAAGGATTCTATGGAGGGATAACGGAAAAAGATTGATGCATGATCCTAAGTCGGCTAGAGCATCGAGAGGTTTGGAAGTTCCAAGCCTACACGGAAGAGTAAATAGCCTAGGATCGTCTAACTTCTTAGGTAGATTATTTTGCACAAAGGCGGACCCATGTTTTCCAAGTTTAAGTTCTAACTCATATTTTTCTTTTAAAGCATTATAATAAGGTGCATGAGCTAAGACTTTAAGAACCGGTTTTTCTTGATGGAGTTCCTTGTACTCCTCCTCTAGATTAGGTTTGGGTTTTTGGTTGACGGGTTTCTCAAGAGTAGGTTCTACCAAGGATGCAGGGCCTTGGTACCTCATTTTGGATTGCTTGGAACCCTTGTTGATATCATTTACAGAGTGAACCGTTAGGTGTGAGGGGCATGGATGTGCACTCTCCCATGGTGAACAAGAACATGAAGTCGATGAAATCGAACTCACTTTTAGGTTCTTTATAGTATCACTTGGGAGTGCTCCAATTTCCCGGTCATTAAAGGCTTTTAAGAAGGCATAGAGCTTGTTTGTCATCTCGCCTTGTCTTTGCTTAAAATCGGCTTCAAGCTTAGCCAATCGAGTTTCTTGGGATGACATGAATCTAGATGCAATTGCCTCAAGACTAGTGGGGTTCCCGGTGTTTATAGAATTGAACCTATTAGGTGGACTAGATGAGCTTTGGGGTGTGCTTGAGCTTTGGTTCCACTTAAGGTTAGGGTGATTTCTCCATGAGGGGTTGTAAGAGTTTCCTAAGTTGTTTTGTTCGGGCTTGAAAGTGTACCCCTTCTCTCCCGCTCTGACGCTGCGTGGAGGCGTAGTCCGCAAAAGCTTGTTCGGGGAGTCTTGTGCAATCACGAGTGTCATGGGGACCACTACATAACTCACAAGGTAGAGTGATTTTATTCACTTGATGTGAGGACTTAGGATTCTCGTAGGTGCTCTTTAGGAATTTTACTTGATCTTCAAGCTCGAGCATCCTACGGTCAGAATATTGTGAGTCAATTGGAGGCAAGGAGATTGCCTTAACGGTTTTGGGCAACTCACGGGGGTCACTCCAACTTTCGTTGTCATAAAGAGCAAGGTCCTCTATTATACCCCATGATTCTTTCGCGGTGAGATCACTAAGTTTTCCACCAGCCGCTTGGTCAGTGGATCGCTTAGTGGGGAAGTTGACATGATCATAGAAGATTTGAACTTGGAGCCAAAGATCAATGCCATGATGAGGGACTTTATGGAGTAAGTCCTTGAATCGAGTCCATGCTTCGTAGAGAGATTCACCTTGACGTTGTTGGAACATCAAGATATCATTCCTAAGCTTGGTGGTTCTCCCCGGTGGGAAAAATTGAGCAAGGAAACGAGAGGTGAGATCATCTCAACTTGAGATGGAGCCGACGGGAAGTCGTTCAAGCCAATTACTAGCTTGGTCCCGTAGAGAGAATTGGAAGAGATGCAGGCGTGTGGTCTCCCGAGTAGTAGCATCGAGGTCGATGGAATCGACAATTTTAAGGAAATTCTTAAGATGCTGATTAGGATCTTCGGAACGAAGTCCATGGAATGCACATCCGTTTTTCACCAACCGGATGGTGTCGGATCGTAGGGCCGTAGTTTGGGCTTGGTCGGGAAGCTCAATGGTGTTTCTATAGCCTAGGTGGCTTGGTCTCGAGTATTCACCAAGAGTACGGGCTCTTGGCGGGTCATTGGGTGGTAGGTTGATGAATGGTGGTGGGTTATCACCTTCCATGATGAAAAGTGATGGGCTACGAACAAAGGTCACGAAGAAGGGGGATAGACTACGAGAAAGCTAAAAATGGGAAAAAAGTTTACTTGATAGGAATCAAGCAAAGAAACCTAAACGAGGTGGACTTCTAACTAGCTATTCTATTCCCCGGCAGCGGCGCCAAAAACTTGATAACGCTACACGCGTCGTTCGAGGTCAAAGGAACTTCCTTTTCGTCGAGCAAGATTTTCAACACCCTAGGCAGTGAACCTAATCGTTGTAGTGTAGTATTATGGTAAGCCACGGGAATTGATATCGTTCTCTAAGGGAATAGGAATGCTAGTGAAAAGCTACTACGCTAAGGTTGGGGTTGAAGAAGATTATTTTTGTGCTTTTTATATTTTTTAGGAAATGGAAAGGTACGAATCTCGGGGTTTGGATTTGGGGGTTTTGGTACTTCTACCGATTACTCTACTTATCTAATCTAATTAGTGGGTAGTCTATGTCTAATTAATGTGTGCTCGTACGATAGTTTAAGAATGTGTTTACTTAGGTTTTATTACTCCTTAATTATCTTCTATTGACGGTTGAATTGTCACGTCCTTATTCTTAATTGCGTTATGTGTCTAAGGTCGTAGGGTATGCGTTTATCCCTAACTCTTTGAAACTACCAAAAGGTCTCGTCTACAAAATCTCTAGGATTTATAAACTCTAACTCTAAGGTACTCTTTGGATGGTTTAGCCTACAACTACTCTAGGTGTTATAGTCTAAGGTTCGCAAAGATTAATCAAGCATTAACTACACAACGAATGACCTATCGCATTACTATTTCATTAACAATTAAGATAAGAGACAACCAATCAATATTCAATAGTTAAGTTTCATATTCCCTAAGCAAACACACAAGTAAATTAGCCAGACATGGAGAACATGCAAGCATACACACAAATAATTGAAGACATAATTGAATTAATGAAGTAAAGTACTTATCTTGGTGTAATATAGGGTTTAGAACCCTAAAATACTGTACAAGACAGCCTTGGTTCGGTTTAGGTTTTTACTCCAAAAGACTACACACACAAAACTGAAAAATTCGGATTCTATATATAAGATTACATTAGCGACGGCGTCACCTTATGATTTGTGACGCCGTCGGGTCGCCGTCATTAGGGTTTCGTCTTGGCCACGTTAGTCTTGCGACGGCGTCACCTTGTGATTGTGACGCCATCCTCTTCACCTCGGCGCCGTGCGGATCAAATCTAGGCCGTGCGAGTTTGCGACCACCTACTCTTTTAAAGCCTGACGCCGTCACTTGAAAATAAGCAATTTGGCTACTGTATCGTCACAACATGTGCTTCGACGGCGTCGCAAGTAACACCTGACGCCATCCCCTTGTATTTCAGCAGCTCGAGTGTCTCGATTATTTACTTTGGCCATTTTCTTCATATATTCGCGCCTTTTCGTCCGAATAAGTGTCATTCCAGCAATTTGCCTTCAAGAGACCTAAAAAGTGAAAAGGAACGATATTAAGTAATAACGGATACAAAAGTGATCAAATAAGGGCTTAAACGACCCCTCAAAAAGGTACATTTTAAAAGCTTATCAAAATACTGAAATACTCGACCCAGAGCTTGCCAATGTAGAGCACTAGAACTGCTAGTGTACCTACTAAGCTTTCTGATGTGCTATTTCATCCTGCTTTTAATATTTATAAAACTTAGATAACTTAGGATAGACACATACTAATGGGCAGAGAACTCGATCAGATGTAGTAAAGCCTTAGGTAAATTCGAGTATCGTCCCAGGAGAGCTGTGACCTTGAAAGAACTAAGATGATTAGAAATGATATTGATAATATATTGGTATGACAAGGTTGTTATAATTCATCGATATGCTATTATTCTACTCACACATACACCAGAAATTTAGGAAAAAGATATAGAAAAGCGAAGCTTAATAAAGAACATAAGTATGAATTGATTCTCGATATGAAGGTTCAATATAGTGGTTAATTATCACCAGACTCCTTTGGTCAATTTTTCATGGCCTATGGTTCTTAGATTCCTCACCAAGATGAATAGGTCACCCGGGATCATTCGGCAACCTAATAGCAGTCATTAAGCACCAAATCTACTAGATCTAGACGGTGGGAACCCGACCTTTAGGAACTTAGATTCCCCCTAACCTCTTAAATACCTTCACTTGATAGGTTATCATTTGGTCAGTTCGCACATGAAGAGTGGTTGTACTATGGCCAATTCCTCCCATACTTCGCAATCTATCAGACTGGGGTCAGTTGGTCATATCTCCCAGCCATTTAGATACTACCAAGGCTAGCGATCTATAAAAAGACTAGCAAATGTCTATAAAGAATTAAAGAGAATAATAATAACATAAATGCAAACTTCAATTAATGATATGAATTCATAGTATAAGTCCTAGAAAAATATAAAAAGAACTCAAACTCGAATACAATGGAAATCGTAGACAAGGACTTCGTTATTAAGTGCTCCTAAACCATGCTTCTTCTTCTGTTTTTTGATCTCCCCAAATCCTAAAAGGTTTGGGAAAGGAGAGATGATTAAAACTGGTGAAACCTTCGACTATTTATAGGCTTTGAACTAGTTACGGCGTAACCTTATTAGGTAGTTACGTCGTAACGTCTTTCAATTATTTGTGCTTATCCATGGCTACGGCGTAACCTTAGCTGGGGTTACGCCGTAGCTTGTGTAAATCATGTGTATTTCTTCATCACGGCGTAACCTGAGCTGAAGGTTACGCCGTAGTCTTTGTCAATAAGGTGTTTATCAGTTTTTACGGCGTATGTGACAACTCGTAAATTCCTCGATGCATCGTAATTGGAGAAACATCGATTGAAGCGATCGTTTTAATTAATTTGAGATACGAGTCGTATTTTATATCATTTTTATTGGAATTAATATTTTAAAAACAATGGCGTAACTCTCGAGTCACAAATCCCTCGTTTACTAGTCAAAACGAGCCTCGAACCTAATATATCGAAAGTTTTACGAAGTCTCATCTATAGTCCTTGTGATAGTTTCATAAACGCTCCCTTCACTTTCAATGGTACAAGAGTAGTCCCTCATTGTTGTATATATACCTCCACCCTCACCATTTCACTCATTTCTTCCACCCACTTTCTTTCTCTAATAAACACACACAAAAACCTCTCTCCCCTTCTCTCTCTAAAATCCGACCACCCTCCCTTAGGGTTCCAGCGCCGTCATATTTCCGACCAACATTCCGGCCACCTCTTCCACTTACACCACCTATCCCAAATCATAGATCGGGCAATGGTGGTCACGTTTTCATAACCCACACATCATGATTCAATCTCACGCGCCTCAAATCTTAAAAATAAGATTCAGACTTTAGTTTTTTTTTAAGACTACACGTTTTATTTTGGGGTACCAAGCTTGGTATACTAGTTGTACTCGTATGGGACACCAACAAGGCTCGTTCACCTCTCTTTTCCTCTCGGTAAATCTTACCCCGTCTCTTTATGTTCTATCTTCCATTTTCTTTCGAATGTATATATGTTGTTTTCGTGGTTATTCATGTGTAAAAACAAGTTCTATACACGTTTTCTTTTATTTATTTACAAATGGTTCGTGTGGTTAAATGGTTATAACGAGAGTGATGTAGGGATGCCGTGAGTCTTGGACTCAATATGTCTATTTCGTATAACAAATATGAATTTGGGTAACACTTGTGGTTAAAACAAATAAAAAGGAAAGGTGACATAAATTTTTGGTCGAATGAACCTGGAAAACGAGTGTAGATGTAAAACGGTTATGGAACTGAGTTCGTGTGGTATTGAGAATCATTTTAGTAGTGTCTCGTTTGCATGGGTTTGAAATAGATTCCGGTCAGACCCGTTTGAATTATGTACGGGTCGGGTTGGATGACCCGTGGCAGATTCGGTCACTATACGGTGTGTTTGGCTTGGTAAGGTTGTCGGGTCAGATTTTTACACATACTATGATGTCGATTTGGGTCTAGGTCATATTTAGTCTTAAAAAGAATGGTATAGAAAGAGTATAAAGGTGGTGTCGAGGTCACGAGAGTGTCGGGTTTGTTCATGGGATTGTTTTGATGTCGTGGGTTTTAAGTAATATGAGTCGGGTTTGACTCGGGTCGGGTCAAGTGACCCATGTTGGTACTTGATTTAAAATGGTTAGGCATAAGTCAAGCGGGTGCAAAAACAATATAAATGAGTAATTAGTTGAAAGTAAATATGAGGTTTAGTAAATAACGTGGTAAGTTTGTATCAATTAACAAAAATTGTTATATCTATTAGTTATTAAACATTGAACATTACGGGAACCTAACAGATCTAAAATACGGTTTATGATTTGTTAACATTGATTTTATCAGATTTGATACTCATACAAATTGGACACGTTAGGTTTAATAGATCATTAATATTGGATTCGAGCGGGTAACGATCAAGTTGTGTATAAAAAGGAATGGTAAATAGTGAACTAGATACGTGACTAATAATTAATATTAAATATTACGTGTACATTATAAAGTTTAACTCCCTTTTTATATATTGAAATAGCAATTGATAACAAGTTAGATCGATATATAAGTTGAACTATATTAAACGTTTTGCTTAAACGAGTATGATATGTTAGACTTGGAAATGAGTTTGATATGTTTATTTCGCGATATGCCCAAGTATTATATTTTCACATTTTAACTAATAACGAGATATTCAGATATATATTGTCAATAAATATGGTTTGACTTATTATAAACCCTTTTTGAACTACGATAATAAATCATGTCTTATAAATATAAAATACCTTTTATAAACTCGTTGATAACATTTATATTAATTAGTGTGTTGTACTCTATTAAATGTTTTGGATTAAACGAGTTTAGTATAATTGTATTGCGATAAAGCTAAATATTCCGTTTTCACATGTAAGCTGTTATTGAATTATATAACTATATATAACTATATATATATATATATATATATATATATATATATATATATATATATATATATATATATATATATATATATATATATATTATGGACAGATATGGTTTAATCCATTATAAACCCTTATTAAATACGATGGTAACTCGTGTTTTATAACACATGTTAGCTTTTATAAACTTGTTTGAAAATATTATTTTGATAATATAACTTATTGAAGTCGTACTGATTTGGAAACGTTGGAACAAACGAACGTATCATTTATAGTACACGACTTAATATACCTTATATGAAGTACTTTCTTATAAACTCATGTAATTATGGATAACAATTGAGAAACCTTTATTAACTGAGCGTTAAATGGGAACTTGTCTTTATTATTAAATGTGTACGTTTGGGGATTATTGGATAAATTGCCGAAACTTATCAATTAACCTATTTATGTTACATAAATAGTTGTTGTCGTTTCCTAGTTTTGACTAGCTTGAGTATTGTCAATATTTCTTGACTTTGTCAATGTCTTTTTCCCATTTGGTGTGCGTTCTAGTTGGTATGTCTCGATTATGTCAACGTCTTATTTTCTTTTGGCGTGAGTTGTATGTGGTCATGATTCCTTACCACCACACGAAACGTTAAAACTAAACTTTTAAGATATTAATTATAAACTTTTGGGAACGATAATGGACTTTTGAAAGTAATGACATGAATGATCCACGAAAACTACGACACATTATCTTTTATCAACTTCTTTATCATATGAGCTGTATTTTAAGATTATCGTATGTGCATTAGGTTGCGTCACTTCTATTCTATCATACTCGTCGTACACCTATCTTGATGCCGTGGAGATTAGCTTTAGATGTCAGTCGTGCCAAGAGTGAATAGTGCATTGTTGTGGCTAAGGTGAGTTTCATAGGCCCACTTTTATCTATGTTTTTAACTAATTTGGGGTGATTATCATGCTACTGTTTTTTTTTGGACCTTTAAAACTATTTGGATTTGTTTATGTGCTTGACTGTTTAGATAGATGTGCGGTAGTCGTTGCCTTACTAGGTTAGCCGTTGCCTAGCTAAGAATAGACTTCTACCTCGACCTAGTCCGGGGTTGGCAACTGTTCTAGAGGTTGCCACGATAGTGCTGGACTAGAGTCGCGGGGCCCGAGTAATCCCTGGATGCTGGATATGGTTGGTGATCCGGTAGGATCGTGTGCAAACGGTGTTTATCTATCTTAGGTCTTGCATAGCAAGTCAACTCCTACATGTCCACTATGTTTTTATTGAAATTAAACCTATGAACTCACCAAAGCGGCCTTTTTAGCATGTGTTCACGGGTTTAAGGCGATAGCTCACTATTGGAAGACGCTTGGCAAGGGGCATGGTCATAGGCGACTCTGATGAATAAACGGGACCGTTTTAGTTATCTTTTGGGCCTATTTCCGCACTACTTTCATTAATGTAAACTTATGGTTTTCAATTGAGGAATTTTATGTTAAATAAATGGGATAAAAACCATTCTTTGTACCTTATGTTGTGATACCAAGATTGTAGCACTCAATGGTTCGTATGCTTCCGCTGGACCCAAATTTTGGGGTGTTACAACGTAACCTGAGCTGAGGGTTACGCCGTAGCCTTCGTAATCTTTAGTTATGTCGTAACTTCATCACTTGGTTACGCCGTAGTTAAAAGACAATCTTATCAATAGGGCTTAAAAACGTCCAATTGCAACTTCCTTGTATTGAATAAGTCCTTAAATGAAATAATAAGGAATAAATATGTTTTCACTAGTAGTTTACTCAGAGTGTGATGATACAGGGGGAAATTAACGCTTAGAAAATCAGGACTATTTGATGTTATCAAATATCCCCCCACTTAAACTCTACTTGCCCTCAAGTAGATCAATTTAGACTGCAAAAGATACATCCTTAATGAATGTGTAGTTATAATTTCCATGCTAGAATATTAATAAGAGCCGAACACCTCACGAAATGGGAATGAAAACACTCTCACTCTCATCCTAATCTAAGTGTTAATTTTGGGGTGATCACTCAATTGCACGGACATAGTACGTATTCTATCATAAGCTTGGCAATTACACACAACTCCACCACTAGAGCTAAGGTTAAGACAAACTTTAGAAAGCAATGTTGGGTTATAGTGATTCAAAGGCTTTGGGGTTGTGTCATTACTAACGTGTCACGACGAAGTGGACAAAATCAATGATACATGACCAAATCCAGGGCCAAGACATCAAGGATTGCTCGCTGCATCACCTAGACACGCTTCACGACGTAAAGGGGTAAGGTAAGGCATGGGATATTTTAATGGGTGTAAAAGAAAAAGAAAACAAATAGTCTTAGCTTAAAACCAAGTTGTCATCACCAAACCATTAGTTCGAGGTTCATCTTCATATGATCAATATATGTCACTGGAATCCACCATTACTCTGTCTTGAACTATTCTTCCAACCTTCGAATGTGAACGAGAAGATTATTCTCAATGCCAATTTCTTCACATAGTGCTTATAATTCATTGCGCAGTAATTCTGATAATTTTTTTTTTATTTTTTTTATTTTAACATACATCCCCCTACTTGAACTGAGCAACTTGGGGGTCTTTGACGATCTTCAGTATGATGTAGATGATTAGGTATTCCTCTCGAAACTTTATTTTGAACTTTGAACTAGGGCAAAAAATGACTTCAAGATAAAAAGGTAAGACTACACGGTAGGCTAAGGTGTAAGGGTGTAACGAAAATAAGGTTAGAAAATGAAAGGATAGGCTCAAAAGGGGTGTAACTAGGGGTATCTTGCACTAAAGGTGAGTGCAACAAAAAGGGTTAACACGGAGGTCGAAAAACCAATGTGACTAATCGATAAACGCACACAAGTGAACACATATGGGCTATTTGGGTATAACCCTAAAACATTTACTTTTTTTTTTCAAATTGCCGTTTCCAAATGCACCAAGCTAACTTGATACACTACTCGTCTATGGTCTCGAAGTGGTGTAAAAGCCAAGTTCTAAAGTTTACAATACTATCGGCACACTCAATATATGGTAGATTTGGGTGAAATGGGGGAAACGGAAAGGCTAAATCTCACCAATGGCAATAAGGGTTATAGTGTGCTCGGCTTATTGTAATTCTAGATTGGTTAAAAATATGACAATTTTTTTTCAAATGAGCTTAAAATTTTGAAACCAACTAGAAAATTAGGGCAAGTAAGCTAAGTAATCATGCACACTTCATTTCTATTACTTTCCCCCCAGTTGAAGTGTACAAAGTCACATTTGTACGAAGAAAAAGGGAAAATAAAATATAAATGAAAAATAATCAAGAAAGAAATAAACTTCTCTCTCGAATGCTTGCCCAAGATGTCTCACTAAAGGTTGAAGGTGGGTCATGGGTTGGCTAATGCGTATCGTTTCCAGGGACTACGCCTTAACTATTGTGTTGCCTCAAAATTTTCCTACTGCAGCAGGGGTTACGGCGTAATGTGACCTAAGTTTACGCAGAATCGCATCACGAACCAAAACACGCACAAAATACATGGAAAATTTTGTACCCTACGGGTACAATAGATAATAAATCATACAAATATCCAGATAATTTAGTTATTACAGACATAAGTATCAAATTGTTTCAAATTGTGTCAAATTGTTCCATCAAACAGGGAAATCAATCGTCCCTGGGAAGATCATGATCCATGGAGTGGAATTGGGTGGGATTGAACGGGGTGCTTGTGGTGCTGCCAGGAGTGGGCTCGTCCTGCATGAATGCCACTCCTCCGTGGACGCCAATGTCAGGGATGTCGGGCTGGTACACATACTCCGGACCTTGCCACCTAGGGTGGCTCAAGTGCATGCTCTGGAGCATTTGGCTAGTCCGATCTGCACTCCAGTGAAAGAAGTCCTGCTGGAGCTGCTGCACTTGATCCATGGTACCTGCAAAACCCTCAAATTGGTTACTAAGACCATATAGACCCACTCTGAGGCTATCAATCTCCTCGTTGAAGTGGGTCGCCATTCCCTCGATCCTTTCGTCGATGATCTGTAACCTTTCCCCTACATTCACATGTGCCCTTCTTCATCTCCTGGGCACCTGTTCCTCAACATCCTCTTTAGCTTCACCACCAACACCACTACCTTCCCCGACTTCTCTCCTCGGGGCTGTCCTAGCTAGCTCAATCACTCCATACATGTCCTGGGTGCAAATACCGAACTCAACTAGCTTACTCAATCTAATCAAGCTAGTCTCCCTACCACGGGTCACCCGAGCCAAAGCTGCATCGGTCATCAGGTCATAGCTCCTAGCCAACCTCCCAATGAAATGAGCCCCCTGCATTGGGCTCCTAGATGTAAATCCCTTAGCACCACTACCCATAAACCTCGCCAAATAGAAAGGGACATCGATGTTGTTACCCCCCCCTTCCATGCTTTCCATGAGGTATAAGTCTACCATAGTCATTTTATCCTTTGCAGAGTGCCTTGCTCGAATAGAGCAAGCAAGGAGGCGGTGCACCAATCGACGAATGGGGTTCCTCACCATTTTGTAGGATGGCGGATGCTTAGAATCATAACCATCCATGATAGCAATCAGGTTGAAATAGGCTGCAGTGTCTTGAGTTTCATCCCTTCTCCTCCAACAAGTGTTGTAGAACCTACGAAAAGCTTCAGACGATATTTCTTCTTTAGTGTACAAACCCATTCTCATAGTAAACTGCCTTAGAGTCAAACTTCTTCTCACACTTCCAAGTTGGAAAAACAAAGACTCCGCCTCATCATCATCAATATCAGTACGAAAGTCAACACTAGCAAGGAATTCTCGGACATATTCCGGAATGACCGGCTACGTGATCCTAAAAAGCCTTAACCACGCATTGCATGTAAACTTCCCTGCAGTACATGTGAACTTAATTTTGCAGAACTTCCTCAACTTCCTACTAGCTTTCCCATTTGCCAAACTATCAAACGCATCAAAATAAAGTGCTTCCGGTTGACAAATATCTTTCCTCCTTAATTTCTCGAACTCATTAAGGCACAATTGCCTAATTCCTGCATCATCGTGTGCCAGAAACCTAAACCAATAGGCGGGGTTGTTTGCTCCTGTAAATAAGAGATAACTTGATAAGTGCAGACCTTACTGATGTAAAGCTATGGGGTAACCTAAATTATAGTTACGCCGTAATTAGCTAATTTCAGAAGTTACGGAGCAACTCATCATAATGGTTACGCCGTAATAACAGATGTCAATAGTTACGGCGTAACGTGCCCCTAGTTACGCCGTAACTTTCCCCAGAAACTCAGCAGTTAAGATGGTCAATTTTTAAGCAATAGATTACGTCGGAACCATCAATTTTTTCAAGTGGTAAAAAGTTTTTATAGATTTAAAACCTATTAGTGCTGAGGGACCGCGCCTAACCCACTAGGTTTGTGTTTGACCCAAAACCATTTTTAAATAAAGTCAAAACACCTAAATCGACCCATAGTGATAGGACACGAATCAAAATAACATGGGGAAATCATCATAACCATCAATTAATCAAACCAAAAGCAATAATATACTCAAATAAGCAAGATCCCTAAAATATTAAAATATAAACCCTAATTGAATAATCGAAATAAACGAATCAAAAAGAGTAGTAATAGATCTTACCAGCCATGGTGAATGATGAGATGAATAGATTTTGATGGAAAAATTTACTGTTTTAGTAGGCGGTGAAAGATTTTATGTAAAACCTAGTTTTTAATCCATATAAGGTTTTATACCGCCAGGAGGTTACAGCGTAATTCAATTAATAGTTACGTCGTAACTAATATTTTCAGAATATTAAATGTTTGTGAAAGGGTTACGTCGTGCCGTAACTAAATATTTAATTTTAATTAAAGATTTAATTTTTATAAATCAGATTGTATAGTGGTTACGTCGTAACTCTAAAAAGAAGTTACCACCAAAAGATTTTATATATAATTTTTAATTAAAATATGGTTACGTCGTAACCCCTGAAAGGAGTTACGCCGTATCTAATAGCATCAGAGGATAAATTTTGTATTATTGCAATATGAAAAACGTACCTTATGGTAGTGCTCAAATCTCTTAATGAGGTGAATATGATATACCTTAGATCTTCGATTAACTGCTCCCCGGCAGCGGCGCCAAAAAGCTGATGTGCTATTTCATCCTACTTTTAATATTTATAAAACTTAGATAACTTAGGATAGATACATACTAACGGGCAGAGAACCCGATCAGATGTGGTAAAGCCTAAGGTAAATCCGAGTATCTTCCCAAGAAAGCTGTGACCTTGAAAGAACTAAGATGATTAGAAATGATATTGATAATATATTGGAATGACAATGTTGTTATAATTTATCGATATGCTATTATTCTACTCACACAGACACCAGAAATTTAGGGAAAAGAGATAGAAAAGCGAAGCTTAATAAAGAATACAAGTATGAATTGATTCTCGATATGAAGGTTTAATATAGTGGTTAATTATCACCAGACTCCTTTGGTAAATTTGTCATGGCCTATGGTTCTTAGATTCCTCACCAAGATGAACAGGTCACCCGGGATCATTCGGCAACCTAATAGCAATCATTAAGCACCAAATCTACTAGATCTAGACGGTGGGAACCTGACCATTAAGAACTTAGATTCCCCCTAACCTCTTAAATACCTTCACTTGATAGGTGATCATTTAGTCAGTTCGCACACGAAGAGTGGTTGTACTATGACCAATTCCTCTCATACTTCGCAATCTATCAGACTGGGGTCAGTTGGTCATATCTCCCAGCCCTTTAGATACTACCAAGCTTATAATACTACCAAGGCTAGCGATCTATGAAAAGACTAGCAAATGTCTATAAAGAATTAAAGAGAATAACAATAACATAAATGCAAACTTCAATTAATGATATAAATTAATAGTATAAGTCCTAGAAAAATATAAAAAGAATTCAAACTCGATTACAATGGAAATCGTAGACGAGGACTTCGTTATTAAGTGCTCCTAAACCATGCTTCTTCTTCTTCTATGTTTTTATCTCCACAAACCCTAGAAGGTTTGGGAAAGGAGAGATGATTAAAACTGGTGAAACGTTCGACTATTTATAGGCTTTGAACTAGTTACGGCGTAACCTTATTAGGTAGTTACGTCGTAACTTCTTTCAATTGTTTGTGCTTATCCATTGCTACAGCGTAACCTTAGCTGGGGTTATGCCGTAGCTTGTGTAAATCATGTGTATTTCTTCATCACGGCGTAACCTGAGCTGAGGGTTACGCCGTAGTCTTTGTCAATAAGGTGTTTATCAGTTGTTATGGCGTAACCTGAGCTGAGAGTTACGCCGTAGCCTTCATAATCTTTAGTTATGTCGTAACTTCATCACTTGGTTACGCCGTAGTTAAAAGACAATCTTATCAATAGGGCTTAAAAACGTCCAATTGTAACTTCCTTGTATTGAATAAGTTCTTAAATGAAATAATAAGGAATAAGGATGTTTTCACTAGTATTTTACTCAAAATGTGATGATACAGGGGGAAATTAACGCTTAGAAAATCAAGACTATTTGATGTTATCACTTTCCTACCGCAAAAGCTATATCTGGTCTGGTGCTAATCATGGCATACATAAGACATCCAATAGCTCTAGAGTATTCTAGCTGAGACACTGGAGTTCCTTTATTAGGTCGAAACTTCACAGTAGGATCTACATGAGTATAAACAGGAGAACAATTAGCAAAGTTAAACTTTGTCAGTATCTTCTCAATATAATGTGATTGAGAAATAGAGATACCATTGTTTCCTCGTTTGATTCTAATACCAAGAATCACCTCAACCTCCCCAGATCTTTCATATCAAAATTAGATGATAAGAATTTCTTTGTCTTATCAACTTGATCTTGGTCAGTACCAAAGATCAACATATCATCCACATATAATCAAATTATTACTCCTTTACCAGAAGCATCAAATTTGCTATACACACACTTGTCAGCTTGGTTTAAAGAAAAACCATTAGACAAGACCACATCATCAAACTTTTGATGCCATTGTTTTGGTGCTTGTTTCAGACCATACAATGATTTCTTCAATTTTTGATGCCATTGTTTTGGTGCTTGTTTCAGGCCATTGTTTTGGTGCTTGTTTTCATGTCCATGCATCACAAACCCCTCAGGTTTTTTCATGTAAACTTCCTCATCCAAATCACCGTTTAAGAATGCAGTTTTCACATCCATTTGGTGAATAACTAGATCATGTATAGCTGCAAGAGCTAACAACAATCTAATAGTGGAAATTCTGGCAACAGGAGCATAAGTATCAACGAAGTCAATTCTCTTTTTTTTGTCTAAATCCTTGGATAACCAATCTAGCTTTATATTTATCTATGCTTCCATCCACTTTCATCTTCCTTTTAAGGATCCATTTACTTCCTAATGCTTTGCATCCAGGAGGCAAATCAGTTACTTCATAAGTATCATTCTGCATGATGGAATCAATCTCACTTTGAATTGTTTCTTTCCAGAAAGCAACATCCCTAGAAGCCATTGCTTCACTCAAGGTCCTTGGATCCTCCTCAATAATGAAGCAATATTCACGTTGAGATAAAGTCTTATCTCTTGTTCCTTCAACTAAATAAGGTTGAAAATTAGACCCAAAAGACTTAGCTTTTCTTGTTCTAGTGCTTTTCCTAGGAACAGATGGACCATGTACATCATCAGTACCTTCAACATCATCTTCAACTATCTTACTCGAAGATGGCTGAATCATACCTCTTGGTCTAGGTACATACGTAAACCGTTCTTCATCAAATATAGCATCTCTTGACTCTATTATAGAGTTCACCGACACATAATCATTAGGTTCTATAACATAAAACCTATAACACTTGGAATGCTCATCATACCCAATGAAGATACAATCTATACCTTACTCACTCAGATTTTTCATTTTGGGTTCAGTTAGTCTTATAACCGCTCTACAACCCCAAACCCTCAAATAAGTCAAATTTGGTACCTTCTTGGTCCAAATTTCATAAGGTGTTTGTTTACAATTTTTGTTTGGAGTTCTATTCAAAATATAACAGGCTGTTAACATAGCCTCACCCCAAAACCCCTCACTTAGTCCAAAATAGGATAACATGGAATTCACCATTTCCTTTAAAGTCCTATTCTTCCTTTCAGCCACACCATTCTGTTGTGGCATGTAAGGAACTGTCGTTTGATGTATTATTCCAGTTGATTGAAAATAAACTGGATCATAATACTTACCACCTCTATCACTACGCAATACTTTTATCAAATCTTGTCTTTGAAGTTCTACTTCTTGTTTATAAATTTTAAATTTATCTAGAGCTTCATGTTTAGCATGCAGTAGATAGACATAACAATATCTAGATGCATCATTAATAAATGTAATGACATACTTATTATGTCCTAGTGAAGGATTGGCATGAAAATCACATAAATCACTATGTATGAGATCTAATACTTTGCTTTCTCGGTTAACACTCTTAAATGGATGTCTAGTGATCTTTATTAACATACAAGTCTTGCAACTTTCTGGTGTCATGTCAAAAGTAGGTATCAAACTCATTTTAGACATATCTTTCATTCTCTTGTAATGAACATGTCCTAGTCTAGCATGCCATAATTCAGATTTGCTTAAACTATTGCTATGACTAGAAGTAATCATACAAGCAGAAGCATTAAACAAAGGATAATTCAAATTTAATCTAATCATTCAGTTACATACATAACCAAATCAAACAAATGAACCATGTCTGAAAAGATATACTTGTCACTTTCCAACACTTGTTTGTAGCCACACTTATTCAACACAATTTCAGAAACAAGATTATTTTGAATCTCGGGTACATACAATACATTATCTAAACATAAAGTTTTTCCAGAAGTGAAAGTTAATAAAACACGCCCTATTCCTTTGATTGGTTCAGTTGCAACGTTTCCCATCTTTACAAATGATCCATCTTCAATCGATTTACATACTTGAAACCAACGGAGATCCTTGCAAACATTACTTGTTGCACCCGAATCAACCCACCAAGCAACTTCATCATCCTGAATATAAAATGCATCAGAAATTGTAGAAACATAATGTAAAACATTATCAAAATTCTATACAAAATCAGAATTATAACCTTGTTGCTTTTCAGGATCCTTAGACCACTTGGACCCGCGCCATTATTGCCCTTTTTAAAGCGACAATCCTTCTTCATATGACCAGGCTTGTTACATTTCCAACAAGTCAATGCACCCTTCTTGTTGGCAAATTTATCATCACCACTTTTGAACTTCCTTTTGTTCTTATTGTTGTTAGAATTTTTGGCTCTATCTCCTTCAACCATGTTAACAGAAAAAGATCCAATTTGGTTCTTTTCTTTAGGATTATTAGCAAGTTCCTGATTTCTTAATCCTTCCTCAATTCGTAGATGACTACCGAGTTGAACCAAATTTAACTCTTCCTTTTTATGCTTCAAACCATGTTTGAATTCTCTCTAGGAAGGGGGCAGTTTATCAATGATAACTGCAACCGAGATGGCTTCATCCATCATCAAGTTATGTTGGGTATACTGTCCCAGAATCCTTAACATTTCATGATATTGTTTTATGACAGCCCGGTATCAACCATCTTGTAATTCATAAAATTACTCACAAGAAACTTCTTTGCGTAAGCATCTTCTCGCCATGTATTTGGATTCTAGAGACTCCCATGGTGTTTTGGAGATTCAAAGATTTTGATAGATATCAAATAGGGAATCGAACATACCGTTCGAATGTGACCACGGCATATGTAGTCGCCGTTCTCCCACTTCATCCTCATCACGGTTGGTCGTATCCAAAGTTTCATTCTCGTCCCATTCGACTGGGTGTACTCGAACATACACTACTTTAGGTGGAAAGAAGAAAGTGCATCTTCTTTGCCACGACGAAAGTCCCGCCCTTCAAACTTTGCCAACTTATCGAACTTGCTCGTCATATCCTTCACAGATTCTCCGTTCGACATGATCACAGATTACTTCAATCTTTGTTAGAAAATTGGATCACAGAATCGAGAGTCGTGTAAACACTTTCGGATTGAAGTATTTGTGGTTCTCTCGAAATATTAAATCGGATAAAACTCAGATTTAGAAACGAGAATATGTTTTGTTTGTTATGAAACTGAACCAGAAAACGTATATATGACCAATAAACTAACGGTTGGTTGTAACTGCCATAGCCGTTATAATAACCACCAAAGCAGTTAAATTTATGGGGCAAATTACCGGAAATTTTATTTTCTAGTGCATTTTTAACATAGCACTTTATACCAAATAAAATTTTTCCAAGCTGACCCCTTGGACCCTGCTACCAGGGGCGCTGCCCCCGGACCCCCGTCATTCGGGGCTTTGCCCTCGAATGTTAATCATAATAACGTCATACAAGTGTGCACTCCGCACAACCCCCGACTTGTTGAACATTTATCACAATTACACATTGGTCAACTAAATCAATCATTACACTTAAATTATATCGGTGATGCAAAATCACCAACAAAAAATGTGGTTAGTAATTAGTAGTTATTTTAAATACATAAAACACTTATTGGCCTCTTGCTATTGATTATATTGGAGACTAGACTGCACATGTGTCACAGATAATTTCTAAATTTTATGATTTTATATATTAAAAATCTAATTCGAGTTGGCCGATATCAACCCTTTTTTCATTTGGTTGATTTATGCCTGATTTGACTGATTACTATCAGTAACCGAGCTGGTCGATTTATTCGATTTTTGTTTGATTTGGCTGATTTATGCCTGATTTGGTCGATTTTTATCTGATTAATCGGTATATTGTGATTTTTACCAAACTGATTAATAAGACTGATTAGTGAAAATCGAGGCGGTTAATCCTCTTCTAGCGATTAATCGGCCCGCCTAGCCGACTTTTGCAACAATGATTTATACTAAATCTAATCAAGTTCTAGAAGCTTCTAGTAAAGTATCTAAGATACATGCATAAGATATTTTCTAGATAATCTCTATATCATTCTTACTAAGTATCTTTGATATTTTGGGTAAAATATCTTAGATATTTTTAAGTCTAAAATTCTAGACTAATCTAGTCATGTTGTCGCGTCGAGGTTTTACTTAGAGTGGGGTTGTTATGATTCGGCTCGTAACATGTCATACTAAATGCATTGAAGTGACGCAATTGCATCTTAGAGTTAACATGCTTAAAAGGGAACATCGGTCATTTTTTTTAGGAAAACTATTTATCTCACACAGTATATACCATAATCTATCTCATACTTACTTCGTTCCATATTTATAGTTTCTTTTTTGGATTGTCTCAAATTAATTGTTCACTTTCAAAAATAGATAGAGAATATAGATCAAGTTTACCGTATTAACCTTACTTGAGGTGATTATTACAAACTTTAAAGAAGTTATAAATTAATTGGTTAAGGGTAAAACTGTCAATTGTGTAAAAAGTAAAAAAGAAAAAGCTGTAATGATGATGTTTTCTTATACTTTTTGTTTTTTGTTTATATACAATAATTTTGAGACGAAAAGAGTATGGTGGTGTTTGTTTTTTAAGAGGCTCTGAATCTGAATTTGAATCGCACATCTGAATCAGAATCTGGTAAATGTCTAATCGACCGATCTGAATGGGAAAAAACTCATGTTTGAACCGCACATTTGCTTGCTCATTACTTTTTGTAAGATGCACAAGAGCGCATTGACCTCTCAAGTCTAGACTATTAAGATCTTATCGCTTCTCAACGCGTCGAACGGGAAAATAAATGGTCGAACGATCAAAATGTCAATGCGGCGTCTGATGGTTCAGATTAAGATGCTATTAAGAGCCTTTTTATGAAAAACAAACACCACCTGTATCTTTAGCAGGACTTAAAACCATAACATTAGATACTATTGAGACACAAGTTTTTTTTTTTTTTTAGAGATATCAATCACTACTTAGCTTAGAACAAACACATGCTTCAACACATGTACTCCATGCTTATTTAGTTATTTCAGTGAATCATTTATGTACCCACTTAGAAAGAGCAACACATGCAGTAACTATATTAGTATCTTTGAAGCAACACATCATATATATATATATATATAAGAGCAAATGCCAAAAATGGTTACCTCTTTCGTTTGGTGGTCCACATTGTGGTAAAAGAAAGTTTTCTAACTCTAGTCTTGTGCGATTGCTAGATTATGCAGCTTCACTCGAATTTTGACGGTGTTCCAAATTTAGGTGGGGTATTTTGCTCGACTGAATATACATTTTATGCGACCAAGGTGTTGTTTGCTGGATCGATATGATGTTAGATAAATGACTTTTGTTTTATATAAAAGTGAGACCTACAGTTGACATTTTTCATATAGAACAAAAACATTCAAACATCACATCGGTCGAGCAAAAAACATCATTGTTACATAAAATGTCACTTCATTCGAGCAAAAGACCCCACCTATCTTCAAAACACTTGTTAAAATTCAGATAAAGTCGCACAGTCTAGCAGTCACACAGGACTAAAACTAGAAAACTATTTTTTTTACTACAATAAAATTGACATTTTTGAAGTTCTCTACTTCTATATATTAATTAGTGTTGCCCAAATGAACATTCTTGGAACTTTGTACAATTGCACAAATGGGTTATTATACAAAGAAGTCACTAAAGTTTAAGTGAAAGTTGTTTTAAGTTACTAAAGTTTCAAAGTTGTCATTCATGTTACTGAACTTATGAAAAACATACACTTCTATAATTTTAGTGTTAATCGGGTAACTTGAACGCACTTTTTTTGATATGTTAAATTACGTAAATGTCGTTTTTTTTACAAGTTCAGTGATGTTTACGTATATTATATTCTTATATAGGTTCAGTAACCTCAAAATGATTGTTTTAAAAGTTCAGTAACCTGAATGACAACTTTAAAATTTTAGTGATTCAGGACAACTTTCGCGCAAACTTTAGTTACTTCTTTGTATAATAACCCTGCCATTTGACATTGTGATGGAGATGTTATTGTTCCCACTTGATATAGAAGCACACAATTGATGGTACGTCTAGTCGCTAGCTTCTAAGGGAGCTAGAGGAATGAGGATGTTCCCTAATCTTTGATTAATAATATTAACTCGCTAATGCTAATTAACGTAGAAGTAGGTCAAGAACATGTTAGTTCCTACGATTTTACATTTGCGTTGCCAAAGTTATTGTGTGTTGGGATGATCACGCATCCGTACTTGGTTACTATTATTTTTGCATAATTTTTTAACATATTTTGCATTGTTTTTCAAGTTCATATTGACGAGTACAAAGGATTGTATTTACCAAGAAGTGTCTTGTGGTAAATTGCAGCGTCACCGTTCCTTGAAAGGTTGCATAAATTACATGAATTGCTCCACTGGTTCCTTTTTGAAACTCTACACTTTGTGTTTTGTGTACTCTCTCGCGCGCGCGTATATACACACACTTACTGTGAGGGAATCTTGTTTAAGTCACTTGATTGTCATAGGTTTCCACAAACTTGATACCATTTTCATGGTATATATATATATCATAGTGTGCTGGTACTACTAACCTCTTCAATTTCTCAAAGCAATAAGTTATGGAAATGAAATTTGTGATCATAATGCTGCTCTCACTTTTGCTGTTTACTAATGGTCTTGCTCTCAGTAGTCACCAAGTGCTTCCTTATCATGGTTTAGGTATATGTTTATATATATACTAGCTCATGAGTCCATGGTGTTGCTTTTATAAATTAGGTCATTTAAGTTTTTCAACTTTAGTTTATTTAAGAAATTCATATTATAACTATATGGATTACTATCTAGTTCACATACATTTAATAGTTTTAATTTTCATGTTTACATGTTTAATTTGCAGCTCATGGTCATGAAAAGGGGTCTGGTTTTCATCCAATGCCAAGAAAGTTGATGCTTAATCAAAAGGCAAGTTCTCAAACCCTAATTTTTTGACAACAATGACATGCTTTTTTTATACCAGCAAATTATATCATAAACACCCTAGCAAGAGGCTAGGGGAAAGAGAACAAACTCATACAATGGAATTCAATGCATTACAAGGATTGTTGAACCAATCAATCCAACTAAGAGATACTTTCTTTGTTCTAGAAACAATCCAAGTGAAAGATAGGAGTTTATTTTCATTAAAAACGAGCTCTTTCTTTGTTTCTTGGCCGCAACTGGAAACGAACCTCAAACCGATGAATGTGACATGTAGAAGAACCGATAACTTCTACCAAATTCGAACTTTATACTTATGCCATACGTGAAAATGAAGGGGATACAATTTATTTTCTTTCTGTTTAATTTTACTTTTTGACAATTTGTGTTGAACATATGGTTGACCAGTTTGTTTATTGATAGGTTGAAGTCTTTCACCACGACAACGATTTAGTGTCTAACAATGAGGCTTTATCAGGTATCTAATCTTTAACAGTTACACATCAAACATTATCATGCTAAACTAGATATCAAAAATTCAATTGTCATTTTCGTGTTGCGAAACATTGAAACAAATGGTTTCATATTTCATATATACTTTTTCAGAGCATTTTAACTTGTTTATGTGATTCTCGCATAGGTAAATCATACAAGGGAGGAAAAGAAGCAACAACTAGTTCATCAAAAGTGACAAAGAAAGAAGCATTCGACCCGTTTCGTGTATTTGCTAAGGATTACTCCCCCCCAAAAAAACGACGGCCCGTGCATAACAAGTCTTTTCCAAAAACTACCAATACTCCATGATTGATAGTTGTGTCTTTACTTACAACAACGTTTAATATATCTTAGAAAAGTTTTAGAATTTCTTTTCTAGGAAAATTTTGTCGTAGACTATATATTTGTAAGTTCAAGTCTGCATTTTGTATGTTTGTACTACATATAGTTTATTAATGCACACTATTTCTTTATAAATCTATATATAGTTTTTCTAGCTAGTCAGGTTTTCTTAAACATAGCAGGGTATGTTTAAGAAAAAACAATAAGCTTGAATGATGGCACCCGCACTTACGTATGGTAGAGGTCGTTAGTTGCATAGTTATCATATAAGTAGAAACAAGTAATAAGGCATGTCTTAAGTTTCTTAATCATATATACTATGGCTATGTATGCGCTATCTAAAGAATCTATCAATGACAATTCAAAAATTATTATTTTTTCAACCATGTGCTCCATATATGGAGCACATCTAGTGCAAAACTTGAGAGATATCTAATAAATAACATTATGAAACATTTGGAGGATGAACACAGTGATCATTCAAACATAGAAGATTGATCAATGCTTCCAAAAAAATCTCCATGAAAGTCTGAAAGATGGTTTGAGATTTGTCTCACCATTCTTCAAATATGGAGAAAATAAGTGTTTTTTTTTAATATCTGAATACTATATTTACAGTTCAATCAGAAATATGTTACGAATGATTTAACAATACGTCGTGACTCTATACATATGTTCAACAACAAACTGTTTAATTGCAGATTCCAGCCATACGTGTTTAGTGTTACGTACGTACAGTACATGTATGATTTACATTTCGTGTGCTTAATTTGTGATGCAACGACTCACATTGTTTTTGGCGCACAAGGTGAACTTTATATATTACTAAAATATTGTACATCAATAGAAATTACACTCACTGAACTTAGGCATCTCCCAAATCAGATACAAAACCAACAATAGGACACTATCATGAGTAATACACCTGATATTAGATGGAACTCACTATATGTCTGACAACACTTATCTCTAACACCACTTCAACAGAGCACTTCAAAGCATATCAGAAGCAAAATGCTGCACTTTATTCCATCAGTATCCATACAACAAATCCCGAATTCACCTTAAGAGCATCATAACCATCTAGCTACATTTCATTACACTCTCCCACCTAGATCAATCAACCTTCAACCACAGTGATCAAAGTAGGACAAGTGAATGACATCACTAGGAACCCAAATCCCTTCCAGTCAAGGGCTCTGCCAAACAACCTACATTTCCATCTCAAAAATGGCTTCAGCTGTTTAGGAACACACTCCTTGAGAGAAGCCAACCATTACCTCCTGTGGTGATGTATTGGATGGACCAAGAAGGTTCATCTTTCACACATCTCTATTCCACCCATCATACACCACCCACCCAGACCATATACCCTTTACGATGTGAGACCCTTCTTTATAGTACATTTATATTGATTAAATCTTCTATTTAGCCAAACATAGGTGTTCAATTCCCTCCCAAGGCCAAACTGAAGCAACCTATAAGGTTATCATAAGTACATTCATACCAATTAGAACACCAAGGTACAGAAAATCTCACCTTTGTTATGGCCTGCATATATACAGATTGTCCATTAAAACACAATCCCAATGATTATTTTGCTGCACATAGTTGTAACACAAGCTTGATCCAAACACTCCTTTTAAGTAGCAAACTCAAATTCCAAAAGGATCTTTCAGCCTTCTGCCAAACACCCCATATTACCAAACAACCACAACTCTCAAACTGACCCAATACCACATATATCCATTATGTTCCAATTTTGTTGAACTCTTGAAACAGCCACAGGACTTTTGACTTTTAAAGACAATCTCATTACGACTTCACAAAAGACTTCAAATAACTCATCAACATTTCTACTTACTTCTTGAAACAGTCTATAGTATATGCCGTCAAATTGGTTATATCAGTTATATTTACCTGTAGTTAACTTTATGTTTCTATGTAGATCGAATAATAATAATACGCAGTTATAAACATAAACGTTTTATACATGTATTACCGTGATAGATACTATTGTTTGTACATAACTATACCCTTGCATCTATAAGTATGCCGTGATTGATGATTATGTTTCACCAGAATACATAATATATAGCTTAAAGAGGCGGTGTACCAATATTTTTAGTGGTTTACAAATTATATCCCCTTATGAACTAGTTCAACGCTTCAACTTATGTCCATGTTTTTGTTGAGACTTAAATTAATATATAACTAAAAATGTATTAAACAAAAATGCCAGTCTCTTTTTCTTGTGGAGCATCTATGTACATTTGTTTATTACGACAAAACATCATCGGGTCAATAGAAAACTCAAAACCCAATAGACCAATATTTCTGCTTTCCACATTTATACAAATGATAGCCTAATTAATTTGGTTTGAATGGAATCCAAGATAACATGAACTTTAACTATTTATTTTATGGATGGTCCATTGAATGTATAAACTGACGCACAATTGGTATGTTTATTATGTGCATAGATCATTAATGTATACGCCATTGAACCAAAATCGGCAACTGTTGTTCTCTTTAAAACGATCGCTAAGAATAACTCAACTTATCCAATCACTTTCCATGTTAATGAAGTGTTTAACAAAGATAAACATGTTGTGGAGCGATCTTGCCTCGTACAGTAGAGTAAGATGATCCCAAATATATATTCTTTGTAGTCTTCTTCTCCTCTATGCTTGACAAAACTTCATCTGCTAATGCCAGATGAAGATTTGCAATAGCATTTCCATACATCTCGTCCTATTTACTATCATCCATGACCTCAGCTAGCCTTTCGTCAATGGCTGCCAAACATTTATCCTTTCTAAGGATAACCTTCATCTCTAATTTCCACAACGAGAAATATTCCCATTGAATTTTTTGATTACGAATTTCGCCGCCATTACTACAATCACAATCTACTTTTCGGCAAAACTATTATTTGTTAATAATAGTAACGAACACCTTTTGAGTGAGTATAATCTTACTTATCTTTTGATGTGGAGAGCCCACTAATTAGTGGCAACCAGAGAGCATACGATAAATAACTATACACACTCAACCTTAGCTCTTGATACCACTTGTTGAGAAAAGTGACACCGAATTGAAGCAAACCCACAACTAAAATATAAAATGTAAGAAAAGATGACACACGGATATAACGTGAAAAACCCTAATAGGGTAAAAACCACGGGCAAGGACAGATACGTTTTACTATGATGAAAACAGGAGTTACTCCTTCTCTCTAACTACAAGGATAAACACTATCGCTCCACAACAAAATTTTCCTTAAGAGGAAACTTTATGCTCTACGCATGACGGAATCTACTTCAGTGACTGAGCACGTTAATAACTAGAATACTTTATTTTCTCAACTCGTGTCTTTGAGTTGTAAAATAGGGCCACAAGAACATGCTGAAATTCTACTTCAAAGTTTACCTGACTCATAATCAACTTAACCAGTAATGTTCTTTCTGACTATCTAGTCTTCGATGATGTTGCGGTAGCTATTCTGGAAGAAGAAAACAGGCGTAACAATAGGGAGGACAGACAGACCAGTTCAAGACAGGTGGAGGCTTTGGTGGTGACGAGAGGAAGGTCAATGGAACCTGGCTCCAATGGGAGTCACAATCATGGTAAATCTAGAACAGGAAGGAAGAAGAGTTTTAAATACTACAAATGTGGCAAGCCGGGTCACTTTAAGAAAGATTGTCGGGGTGGTTTAAATACCTCTAATCCTCGGGAAATTTCGCAAGCACTTCGAAAATGGTAACGCTCGTGTTGTGAAGCAGCAGTTGCAAATGAAGCCAGGAAAAGATTTGCAGATGTATGGCTGTTCGATACGGGAGCTACTTTTCATATGACCGCAAGAAGAGAATGGTTTCATCAATATAAACCTATCTCTGAGGCGGATCTGTATAGTTGCAATGATCATGAACTAAAGATCATTGGAATTGGAAATATCATGGTGAAGGTGCATGATGGTACAGTTGTACTATTCGGGATGTGCGACATGTGGAGGGCCTGAGAAAGAATCTATTGTCTCTGGGACAATTGGATGATCTTGGTTGTAAAGTTGAAATACAAAACAAGATCATGAAAGTTATAAAAGGCGCGCTTGTACTTATGAAAGGTGAAAAGGTGGCTGCAAACTTATACCAACTGAAAGGAGAGGTAATGGAGGAGGCGGAAGCATTTGTTGCTTCACATAGTTCAAGTCATAGAGTTGCAGTAACATAGCATCAAAAGCTTGGACATATGTCAGAACAAGGAATGAATATTCTTGTTGAAAGAAAGTTAATTCCTGGTCTCACAAAGGTTTCTTTACCTTTCTGTGAGCATTGTGTTATTAGCAAGCAGCATCGCCTAAAATTCAAGACATCAAATTCCAGAAGTGTCTCTGTTCTAGAATTGGTTCACTCTTATGTGTGGCAGGCGCCGGTTCTATCCCTGGGAGGAGCAAATTATTTTGTATCCTTCATTGATTACTATTCCAGGAGATGTTGGGTATACCCAATCAAGAAGAAGTTTGATGTGTTTGAAGTTTTCAAAGTTTACAAAGCGTGGGTTGAGCTTGATTCAGGAAAGAAGATCAAGTGTTTGAGGATAGATAATGGAGGCGAATACACTGGTGATGAATTTGATACTTTTTGCAGGAAAGAAGGAATCAAAAGGCAGTTCACAACGGTATACACTCCTCAACAAAATGGAGTGGCAGAGCGGATGAATAGAACCTTGTTAGAAAGAGCAAGAGCAATGTTGGCAACTACAAGCTTGGAAAAATCGTTCTGGGCAGAAGCAGTCAATACCGCCTGTTATGTGATCAATCGGTCACCTTCAACTGCAGTTGAGTTGAAGACACCGATGGAGATGTGGACGGGAAAGCCGGTTAACTATTCAGACCTTCATATATTTGGAAGTCATGTGTACGTGATGTACAATTCTCAAAAAACTACAAAGCTGGATCCGAAATCCAAAAAATATTTGTTCTTGAGGTATGCTGACGGAGTAAAGGGGTATCGCTTGTGAGACCCCACTGCCCACAAAGTAGTCGTCAGCAGAGATGTTGTCTTTATGGAAGACAAAATTCAAGAAAATAAAGAAGGTGATAGTACTACAAGAGAAACTACATCGATACAGATGGAAAAGCAATTTCAGTCGAATGATTCTTCTAAAGCCGTACCACAGCACGAGGTGAATGAGATGACCGAGTCTCAAGCTCCAACGACTCTTACTCTTAATTGTGAAAGAAAACGCCCGGTGTGGCACTCGAATTATGTTATGGAGGGCAATGTTGCATACTGTCTTCTTACAGAGGAAGGAGAGCCATTAACTCTTCAAGAAGAATTGAATAATTCAGATGCTTCGTTCTGGATGGAAGCAATGAAAGAAGAAATTGAAGCTCTTCATAAAAATAAAACGTGAGAATGGATGCCACTACCTGCAGGTAGAAAACCTATTGAAATCAAATGGGTGTATAAGATCAAGAGGAACGGTGATGACCAGGTGGAAAGGTATCGTGCAAGATTGGTAGTCAAAGGATATGCTCAGAAAGAGGGAGTCGACTTCAATGAAATATTTTTTCATGTGGTTCGAATGACAGCTGTTCGAGTGGTTCTGGAAATGTGTGCTATATATGATTTACATCTAGAGCAGCTAGATGTGAAAACTGCATTTCTTCATGGAAATCTTGAAGAAGAAATTTATATGCTCCAACCAGAAGGTTTTAAACAAAAAGGAAAAGAGAACTTGGTTTGCAGATTAAGCAAATCTCTGTACAGTTTAAAGCCGCCGTGTTGGTACAAGAGATTTGATTCTTTCATCATTGGCCTTGGATATAACAGACTACACGCAGACCCTTGTGCATATTACAAGAGGTTTGGAGACAATGATTTTGTCATCTTGTTGTTATATGTTGACGACATGTTGGTAGCAGGCCCCAACAAAGATCGTATCAATAAGTTGAAGGCTCAATTGGCTAGGGAATTCGAGATGAAAGACCTTGGACCCGTAAACAAGATTCTAGGGATGCAAATTCACCGAGATAGAGTTAGTAGGAAAATTTGCCTTTCATAGAAAAGTTTTGTGAAGAAAATATTGCAAAGGTTTAATATGCAAGATTGTAAGCCAATAACAACCCCGTTTCCTACTAATGTCAAGTTATCCTCTAAGATGAGTCATAGCAGTGAAGAAGAGAGGATGGAGATGTCTCGAGTTCCGTATGCATCAGCAGTGGGAAGTTTAATGTTCGAGATGATTTGTACAAGACCAAACATTGCACATGTAGTGGGAGTAGTGAGTCGATACATGGCGGAACCTGGTAGAGAGCATTGGGAAGCTGTGAAGAGGATCTTTAGATATATTAAAGGAACCTCGGATGTTGCAATATGTTATGGGGAATCGGACTTAATTGTCAAGGGATATGTTGATTCTGATTACGCAAGTGATCTTGACGGAAGTAAATCAACCACCGGGTATGTGTTTACACTTTCTGGCGGAACAGTAATCTAGGTTTCAAAACTACAGTCAGTTGTGGCCATGTCAACAATAGAAGCAGAATATGTTGCAGCTGCTCAAGCCAGCAAAGAAGCAGTATGGTTAAAGATGTTGAGATCGACATGAACAAGAGAAAATTACTCTATTTTGTGACAACCAGAGTGCCTTGTATCTTGCAAGGAATCCAACATTTCATTCAAAGACAAAACATATACGAGTTCAGTATCACTTCATTCGCGAGAAAGTGGAAGAAGGAACCGTGGATATGCAGAAAATTCATACTGATGATAATGTGGCAGATTATCAGACGAAAGCAATCAACAATGACAAATTTATATGGTGTCTATCCTCATGCGGCCTAGCAGAAACGTAAGCAACATGGAAGTGCAAGGAAGGATAATGGTGTGAAGATTGATTGAGCCTCAATCTAATATTCAAGTGGGAGATTGTTGGATAAGATACAATGTATCAAGATAAGAGAATCTTGCAAGTGGCTGCAATCCGGTATCACTTTTCTCAACAAAACAAATAATAATGACTAGACCGTTAAGTGTTTTGTGTAACATTTTGTACAACCAAAATATTAGTATAACTATCTACCGTTATAAATTTCTGTTGCTATGCATGGGTATTTTTTATTTATTTATTTTTTTAACTGTGTACTAATTTCGTTTAAAGTAATCTTACAAACGTATACTCATACATACATGTACAGCTGTACAAACATACTTAGACAACTATATCATACACACATACAGGATATAATTATTCATTATTTACTACATAATTTTAATTAACAAAGTTTCCTTTACTAGTTTTATTAATTATTCAAGAATTTAAGAAATGGGTGTAAACCCTTTATATGTAGTATAGATTAACACAAATATTTTTCAACATTTAGATTTTTATTAGAAATGAATCAAATCTCATCTCTAACTTAAACACAAACCAAGGTTATGGTTTAAGTATGAACTTATACTTACTCGTTGAATATTCAGCGACCTAAGTTCAATTCGAATACTAAATGCTCTATTAAATGTATGTCACATTAATTTCAAGATATGCATTTACTCTACTACAAACATTCTCTTTTGTAGAAGAGAACTAGAGGTTTTCAAAAGCTTCTACTTTACACGTCTCCACCAACAAAATTATCTTTCCTTTAATTTTTCAAGTTTCTTACTATAAAATCAAAGTTTTCATGATTTCGTCGTTAAAACTGCAAGAGAGTATTAGAAGATAAACAAGAGTTTAAGATCCACGGGTGTTTAGTGTTTCATCATATATATATATAGATATTGCATAAATATTTGAGTTTTCGTCACGGATTTTCACCATTGCACCACTAGCAATCCAAAAGTAACCTGAACAACTTGTAGATCTATTTGGTCAAGTAAAGAATAGCTAGTTAATGATTAAATATGTAGATCTATTTGGTCAAAGACAAAAGGAACAACTTGTAAACTGGGATCAAAATCATTGGTTCTGTATAAATGCTATAAAATATTTAATTTAGCACTTAAGTATATGTTTATATCAATTTGGAATAGGAAAATATTTGTCTTTTTTGATATCTTCAACAAGAAATATAGTATTATTTGATTAATCGGCATCAGACGTGCAATTACCTGAACGGAAACCAAGAGATTTGTGGTAAAAGAGAATGCAGCATGGCACAAACCCAATGCATATCAACCATCTCTACCACGTTTTTTGTGATTAAAAGTGTGCACAACTTTTCATCTTTCTATCATGTCTATAAACTTTTTATCATCTGGTTATTATTAATTCGATCAAAGACAATTTTGAAAATCAGACCTAACAAACATGTTGGATTAGGAACCCGAGGCGAAGGAGCCATCGGCTTTGCATGGCGTGACTAAATCAACTATTGTAAACACTATGGCAAAATAGTTGAACCGGTTTTCATGTCTATAAACTTTTTTTTGGGTAACCATAATTTCCGATCTTTTGGTCGATTAATTTATGGGGTTTGAACTCACCACCACACATACTCAAACCAGGTAAAGCCTTCTCTTTTCAGGAAGTTTGCGTAGCCACTTAAGGTTGTTTGCACCTAGCAGGAATTGAATTTGAGATTTCACACATTTTAGAGTGATAGTCGCAAACCCTTTTACCGCTAAGGCACCCTTAGAGCACAAGGTATGAAACATACCAATAACACGTTATTGGTATGCAACATCAGCGCCACATCATACACTTTCAATTAACACACCAATAACTCAAACACCCCTCCCTCATAACATACCAATAACATGTTATTGGGTCCCACTTTTTTATTACACACTCACATAATACTAACTCCATATAAAGTGGTCTTTTTATTACTCACTCAGGCACTCACACGTTCAAATAATTAACTCCTACTTTTTGACTTTCCTTCACACTTCCCAACTCCCAAGCAGCAAAGATCTTCTTCTTCTTCCATACTTTCCGATCTAACTTTTTTTTTTCTAACAACTGACTTTAAACATCAAGCGGCTCAAATCAATGATCGGGTTTTTTCAAGTACCGCAACTCATCCGCTTAAAAACATGAATTGATCGGTTTTTATGAATGGCGTGAGCCACTCAACCGCTCAAATCAATTTGGAACGAGTTTGGCGGACGAATGGCTCAAAGCCTGGTATGCTTTTGGCGCGCCATCATGTGCAGTTTGGCGGACGAATGGCTCGATACCTCCTGCTCTTAAGTAGTTTATGATGTTTAAACTTGTCGTATGCAGTTAGAGCAATAGGTACCTTGAGCTATAGGGCGTGTTATAATCCTATGACGCGACTTTATGGCATTAGGCGACATCGCACCTCGCGTTATACTGCTCAACGCCAAAATCACCAATCAAGTTATGTATGGCCTTTTTTTTTCCTCTCTTATTGCAATAGTCCATTATGGGTTAAAAAAAAATAAAAAAAAAATGTTGTGGTTTAAAAACAATTTACCCATTTTTTACCATTTAAAAATCTTATAATTACCTCTTAAATATTTTAAAATTAACATATACTTCTACCTACACATCTCAACAATACTTTTCTTTATTTCTACCTCTAAATTACAAAAAGGAATCCCGATCAATCTTCATGGATCAATCAAACGCTCTCCATCCCATAAAATCAAATACCAAATTATTCATCTTCATCTAATCCAACCACACCATAATCTACAAATTCCATTACGTCAAATGCCAACCAACTTCCACCTAAACCAGGTTTACCAAGAACCCATTTTCCAACCAACTTACACCCGGGCAACTTCAACTATTCGCTCAATCTCAACTTCAACAACAACTCCAACAAACCTAGATTTCCCAACAACAATACCAACAAACCTAACAACTATACCAACCCCAATTTTTCCATTAACAATACCATCAACCCAACAACAATCCCCACAACCTCAACAATTCAAGGCTGAAGGGCCGTCGTGACCCAAGAAACGTGGCAAAGGCAAAGGCCAAGAACCTCGCAGAAAGAAAACCAAAATAACTCACGCTTGGAGTCCAACCGATGAGTTAATTTTGGCGAATGTTATATATATCCGATGATCCAACACGGGCACCACCAAACCAATGACATGTTTTGTGCAAAATTCTTGCGGAATACAATGAACAAGCCACCGAAAAAGGATACATAACGCGTTCCAAAAACATGTTCGGAAAGTGGACTCCCATGAACCAGTCCATAAGTATAATGCGATTGTCAACCAAACCGTGAGGCTTAGTGGTGAAAATGATGAAGATTTGAAGAGGTGTATTGAACTCTTGTATCTTGACAACGAATGGAAAAGTTTTCCTCACATAAAAAGGTTGGGATTTTTGAAAGACAAACATAAATGGTTGAATCACGATCCACCACATGCAAGAAGAATCTGAGGACGTCCAACATGAGAAGAAGTCAAGCTATTAGGAGATGATACTTTTCCGCGTCCACCCAACAAAGAACGAAAGTAAAAAAGTCAACGATCTTCAAACTCATCGGACACTTCTTCACAAGAAATTTTGCAACAACAACTCACTTTATACCGTGAGGTGAAGATAGAAGAAATAAGAAATGAGGCTAAGGCGGGGGTGCAATTAATCAATGCTCAAACAAGGAATGAGGACATGATGATACTTGCAATCAACACCGAGGGGATGGATCCGGTAGACAAGGCTTTAATCGAGGAGGCCAATCATGAAATCCGAGCCAAATATTTTCCCCAAAACTAGCTTAATTCATGCTTTTTTTTTTTCTTCTAATTTTTATGTTTTTTTTAATTTATTATTTTTATGTACTTTTATCTTATGTCTTTTATGTTATTGATGAAATTTTAATTTTAGTTTAATTTGTGTTTTACTTGAATAAATGAAAGAATTTTTTTTTTTCTTTGTGGGGCCGTGAGGGTGTTTTATAACTTGAGTTATGAAGGAAGACCTGTTTTGTTAAGTTATAGGTTTCGAGTTGTAAAAAAAAAACTGAAGTGAAAACACTTTTTGCTATAAAGCCGTGGTATGACACCATGGGTATCTATTGTATTTATAGACAAAGTCATAAAGATACACACAAAACGTTACAACATGTTTGACTGTTTGTTTTGCACCCACTTAGGTTTGGGAGCACGTACATATCTGTAAAAATATCAACGAAGGAATTAAATTAGACAATAACTCGCAACTTACATAAAGTCAAAGTTATATGAGCGAATTATATCTTTTTCCATTCCTAAATCATCACACCAAGCACACACCATTCTTAGATCCTTACACCGACTTATGAATCATCTAACAAAGAACTTTATATGAGAGTTCAAGCATTAATAAAATGATTTAGGTCTCATCGATTTGATTTGCAAACTTTAAGATAAAATGAGTAGTTTGAAAATTTGTTACTACTCCAAGTCACTTATTTCATGTCGACCTATTATTTCCCTAATATAAAATGAAAAAAATCCAATAAATATTTTTAACGAAATTACAAAACACCTAAAAGATCAACGATATGTGCATGCTAGAAAAGACGGAATATTGCGTTAGGGGATGTGAATGTTGTATGTGTGTGTTGTGTAGTGCTGAGCATCGCATATCTAAAACCGACGGATACCAAGAGGACCGACCAAAATCGGCCGAACCGGGACGGTGGTCCGGATTTTTTCCTCATTTCGGTCTTGGTCCGGTTCGGTTCGGTCCGATCCGTCCGACCGGACCGGTGTTACATAAAACCCGACTATTATGTGTTTTTGACCAGGACCAACCAGGATCGGACCGAACACATTCGGTCTGTCCTTGGTCTAAGATTTTGGACTAGTTCGGTTTCGGTTCGGTCTGGTTTTGGACCGTTAATCACCCTAGTGTAATGTAGTGTATGTATTTAAATGAAGGAAGTTGAGTGAATTGTGTGTGTGTGTAGTGTGTGTCTTTAAATGAAGAAAGTTGAGTGAATATAAGAGAATATGGTAAGTAGGTTTGTTATTGAAGGAAAGAGAATGTCAAGATAACATTGATGTTCATGGAGATTAGGTTGAGGTTGGCAAGTTTGAGTTCGCAGATCGATCTTGTCAACCCAACATGTCTGTAAATAATCTAAACACAACCACCCCATTTGTTTAAGTAAGTTGACTAGTAAAACGTTTTACACTTGGTAGGTCAACCTATTTGAACATTTTTAACCCGTATAACCTAGTTAATGAATTATGAAAAAAAGTATCGCTCCTATTCTTTTAAAATGTTAAACAGGTTAGTCGATAAAGCCTGTTTAACCAACTCTCAATCTGAACACGATCTATTTAATAAATAGATTAGATGGTTTGACCTGAAGACGACCCTTAGCCTTTTCATACTTAGCCCTTAAGCTATTTATTTATGAGTGATGATACAATTAAATAGGCTAATGAGATCTAATGATAAATATATTTGCATGCAAGATCAAGTATCAGCAATACATTTATCAAAATTAGGTTTTTTTACAGCTCTCTAGTTAGGTCCATTTATCATTTTCCTTTATTTTTTTTGTATCGGTCTACATTCATATATATGTCGTGTCAGAAATTGCTACATCTGCGACTAACTAAGCTAAGATTTTCCTATAACTTATTACCAACTTAAAAAGCCTGCAAAACTTTAAGCCCCAAACTGCAAATAAAAAACACCTTCCTCTTCCCCTCCACTTCACAAAACACAAACCTGTTCCCCCCAAACACCACTTCCACTTCCATGGCTTCCTTAACCCACTTCTTAAAAACCATAACAAAAAAACACAACAAACTAACACACACTTTAAAACACTACACTTACTTCTTATCAACCCAAACACACCCATCACCACCAGTTGCTAAAAAAGTACCATATAACGTGACAACAGCTCATGGGGCTACATTACAAGATCCTTATCATTGGATGTCAGATACCCATGACCAAGATTTTGTTAATTATTTAAAAAATGAGAATAGTTATGCTGAGGGTTTTATGAAGGATACTAAGAATGTGCAAAGTGGGTTGTTTAATGAGATGGTTAAGAGGTTGCCTGAAGTTATTGAAACCCCACCTGAACGTTGGGGTGATTGGTATAAATTTAATGTTTTCTTGTTCAATTTTTGAAGACTTGAGGTTGTTTGTTTAAGCTTATTTATGGGCTTACGAGCTTATATGTTTTCGGCTTATATTTCGTAAGTTCAACTTTTTCGGCTCGTTTTTAAAAAACTTATATAAGCTCAGAAGTCCCAAAATAAGCCAAAAAAATGAAGGTTATGAAACATTAGCCGAAAACAAATAAGCTCATAAGCCCATAAATAAGCTTAAACAAACACCCCCTAAAGGTTGTGTGTGTTGGTTTTTTAGTTAAAGTTTGATGCTTTTTGTTTTGTTGTTGTGGTATTTGTAATGGTAATTAAGGGAATTGTCAGATTGACATAAGGTGTTTAGAATTGCTTATTAAAAATGCTTAAACGCGCATATTAATACTGTGAGTAAGAAGTTTTGAGAGTGTTTGGGATTGCTTTTCAAACAGTTTATTTGATTATTCTAGCAAAAGTTGATGTTGGTGATTCTACTATACGCTTATTTGAAAAGGGTCGAATTGGAAATGATCACATTTGACATGATGGGTTGTTATAAATTTGCTAATCAAAACTGGTTATTGGGTTTTAATTGCTGATACGAAGGCTAGACTGATTACTTGCGAGTGTTTGTTCCAAACTGGTTATTTCAAATAGATCAAATTGAAGAATGTATATAAGTTATATAGTTGTATATATGATCTCAAAAGACCAAATTGTGTGTGAGCTGTTGATAGTATTTCAATTTTCAAGTTCTACTTTGGAAGGGGAATTTGGAAGTCTTGCAACTATCTTTTAGGGAAAAGTTTGATGTAGCCATATAGGATCCCTTGGTTCTACGTAGATTCTTAATTTCTTATTATAACATGAGCTCTTTGACAAATCTGTTATACCTCCTACTAGTACTCCAAATAGAGCCAAACAGCTGCATTTTGATTTTTGGGAGTCAAAATAAGTTTGAGAGAACCTCGTATAGATGGATATTCAGTTGTTACAAGAAATTGTTTAAACCAAAACGATTGAGAGAACTTCTTATAGATATATATTTAGATTTATGGATTTTGTACCCTTGTTAAGTGTGAGGATTACTTTTTCTGACACTAAAAAGTCAACCAGCTGCATAAGGTGATAACATAATCACCCTTCACTACAGAAAGTCAGAAACGCTAGTAGGCATGGTCATTCTAGCAATAAAAAATTATGTACCTGACTTGTTACTAGTGATACTGTCACACAAAAATGGTCTTTCACGCATTTGCAAATTTTTTTTTGAGAATGCGTGGTAGATAGATGATACAAAGTAGACTTGAATTACTATACTTTAGTGATAGTATGACGACGATTCCCTATTTGGTTTACGTTTCTACTTGTATCTTTATATGCAATAATGTTTGAATCATGTGTTTTTCCATATGCAGTTGTGTGCATCAATGTCTGTTAAAGCTGGTAGGAACCAATGTAGATACGGTTTAGTTGTGGTTCGTATGAAACAATGACTTGTTTTTTTCCTTCTTCTGGGTTAACTAGGTTATATTATCAGTATATACCGGAGAACAAAGAATACCCTGTGTTGTGTCGGAAACCAGCAGTTGAAAGTACTAACTGGGTGAAGCATGTGATCAACTACGCAAGAAAAGGATTTGTAAATGAAGAAATATTGCTCGATTGGAATGAAATTGCAAAAGAACATGGTAACTATAAATCTATAATCACTATCTGAATTTCAAACAACACAATCTCATATCTTATTTTAACAACTCATTGATATTTTTTTAATCAATTCTTTCACTATCTTCAGGTTATGTTCATGTGGGTACATGTAGAGTATCACCCAACCACCATTTTCTCGCTTACACTATTGACATAACTGGCGAAGAACGTTTTATTCTTCAAGTTAAAGATCTTCAAAGTGGGACCATTATTCCAACATTAAGAATTGAAGATGTTGTTAGTTTAGCATGGGGTCAAGATAGTTGTACACTATTTTATACACTTTGTGATCAAAATCAACGACCATATAGGCAAGCTTTATAAACACAATTACATCATATGATGATCTGAAATAAGTACCATATGTACAAATGTCACATCTCTTTTTTTCGAACAGGGTACAATGCACAACACTGGGATCAAATCCCGTTGGTGACATCCTAATGTTTACAGAAAAAGATTCAAGCTTTTGTGTGGATATTACGAGCACAAAAGATGGAAAGTTTATATCTGTTAATTCAAATTCGCGGACTTCATCTGAGGAAGGAACTTACTTATATAACATAATTCATCTATAATTATATACTTAATTTATATTTTTTTCCTTGTATTTATATTGAATCTTGATTGTCTTATTGCAGGTGTACATAATAGACGCAAATAAACCAAAAGATGGCTTGCAAAAAGTTCATGATCGTGTTTCTGGTGTACAATTCTTTTTGGAACATCATAAAGGATTCTTCTATATCCTAACAAATGCACATTCATATGATGAAAATGATTTATTAGTTGGAAACTATTACTTGGCTCGATGCCCTGTTGAGGATGTTCAGTCAGCTAATTGGCAGGTTATTTTTTTCTAGATGTATTTTATCTCTAGCGGTCATATGCTTCAACTCAAACAATTTGTCTAAAGGGAAACAGGATATGGATGTTTTTGCGGGTCAATCCAGGCTATCCAGCCGAACCTGTCCATCTTGCCTCATCTATTCAGTTGGTACTAAATTTGTTGCTTTAGTGCTTATGTCGATTTTTTTTCCGTAGAAAATAATTGTACCTGCTAAAGGTACTGGCATACAAGATATGGATGTCTTTGATGAGCATATGGTGCTTTACCTTAACAGAAAGGATTCCCCTCTAATTTGTTCCATCAAAATACCTATTCAATCCAACAATGAGGTAATAATATAAGATCTTAATGTGTAGCCATAGTTTGAAATTACGGGAATGAACTTTTATGCTTGTTAATTGTAGAAAGAAATGGATATAGATGATCTTGATCCTTGGTATTTCTCTATGCTTTCAAATTCATGTAGCGTTGTTCCAGGCTCGAATCATGACTTCATGAGCTCAGTATATCGAGTGGTGCTTTCGTCCCCTGTGGTATAAAGTTCTAAACTTCGCTCTTTTTTCTTTTTTGCAAAGCATATACTTTTATAATAGATATGAAATGAAATATTGAATCTTTCATATACAACACTAACAACTACTGTAAATCATTGTTAAATACTAAAAGAAATTATATTTGACCAACTTCAAGTAACAGTTCTCATAACGAATATAACCAACTGCAGATGCCTGATCTAATTGTTGACTATGATATGTCAAAAAGAACATTTTCTGTCGTGCATCAAGAAGAGGTATTGGGCATTTCTTCAAAAACCAACAGCAATCAAGTACACGAATGGTTGAATGTTTCAGATTCATATTCTTGTGAAAGAAAAGAAGTTGTATCCCATGATGGCACGATAGTTCCTCTAACTATATTGTATTCCCATAAAGCCCATAAAATGGGTCAATCTTGTGGTATCATACATGGGTATGGATCCTATGGGGAAGTGTTGGACAAAAGTTGGTCTGCTGAGCGATTGAGCTTGCTTGATCGTGGTTGGGTTGTTGCATTTGCTGATGTCAGGTACTATTACATAAGCCGATTTTTCTTTCGAAAAGTTAAGGCTAATCAGTAACAAACTTTGGTGCATTTTTTATTTGGATCATTAAGTTTTTTGAGACCCAAAAAAACCGTCCAAATCTCGAAAAACCTTCAAATATTTTTTAAGGTAATCTGACTTCTCGTCAAAATGCTAATTTGGCAGGGCAACATTTGACCATGCTGACTTTTTCTGACATGGCACCTAAAAACTCATGTTTTTAATGCAAAAATTTGAAACTTTAATGGCGTGTCTAGCATAAGATACGCTTTTTACCAAAAACAGACCAAAGTTGGTTACTTTTTCAGTTTTTATGCAAGCAGACTGTAATATTCATCTAATCGGCTACAGTTTTGTATTCATGTTTTGAATGTTGTGTAGAGGCGGTGGTGGTGCTGATCCATCATGGCATAAAAGCGGCAGTGGATTAAACAAATTAAATTCCATAAATGATTTTATTTCATGTGGAAACTATCTTATAAGTGAGGGTTATGTCCATCAAGACCAGCTTTCTGCTATTGGACATAGCGCCGGTGGTCTTCTTGTTGCAGCCGCCATTAATATGCATCCCGAGTTATTCAGAGCTGCCATCCTAAAGGTAAAGACATTAATTCAATTGTTCTATATTATTTTTTATTATTACCTATGTTGTGGTTTGGAAGTATAAAATATGAAATGTTTTCACCAGGTTCCGTTTCTTGATATCTGCAATACATTATTGGATCCAAATTTGCCGCTAACAGTATTAGACTATGAAGAATTCGGAAATCCTCAGATAAAATCAAACTTTGATTCGATTATGAAGTATTCTCCTTATGATAATATACGCAAACATATCTGCTATCCTGCAATGCTCGTCACATCATCTTTTTATGACTCAAGGTACACTTAGTTACACTAAAGAACAATTGCATACTTATTTGCTAAATTATATCTGATGCACATGTTCTATTGTGCAGAGTTGGGGTATGGGAAGCTGCCAAATATGTGTCGAGAATAAGAGAAAGCACGTGTTCGAAGTGTTCTCATTCAGTTATTCTAAGGACAAATATGACTGGGGGCCATTTTGGTGAAGGCGGACGGTCTGGGCAGTGTGAGGAACTGGCATATGAATATGCTTTCCTGATGAAGGTTATGGGTCAAGCTAGATGCAAGTGAACTAGTGAAGTGTATCAAAATGAGTAATTTTGTTAGAAGTCAAAATGGGTCAAACTAGGTTGACTCAAGTTGACCCAGAACTTGTCCCATAAGTACAGGTAATTTATGTACTGATAGCAAATAGTTTTATGTTGCAATAAAATATGTTTTTGACTTTTGTTACCATCAACAGAGCTATAGTCAAATTGATCATAAATGAATTAAGAAAACCAGAATATGCTATTTAAAAAATCACTAATAATTTCATAAACTGATATATGATTTCATATTACATCAACTCTAAATAGTACATCATATTTATATTGAATAAACCCTACATAATCTACGATATCAACAACGAACCAAAAGCAGATGATGTTTCCTCAAGCGTCGTTGTGTTCACCACGGGTTCATCCACACATACAACAGCAAAACACAACTTCCCATCTTTCCTAAACGACCAAACTTGAATAGTTGCCTTTTCCTTCAAAAACTTCTTGTTAGCCTCTACAAAATCACACCAGTTGGTCTTCAACACATAGATCTTGGTACGCGACATGTTCCAAATCGTTAAGCACATTGGTCTCGTGAATATCTGCAAATTTGGCCCAACCAATTGAACCTCGATCCCAGCATGAGTCTCAAGAAACTGTATCTCTTCATCGGTCAAGAAATCATGAGTCTCAACTTGCCTAAACGGCATGTTTAGCCTACGTTTCAAATCACTTTCAAACAACGTTTTTTGAATCACTAACTTCATATCACAACCCTTAATCTCATCAATAAACTCCTTCAACCGTGGGATCACTTCGTTTCCCATGATATATTACTTTAGTTTCTTGAAGAAAAAAAAGTTATCGATCGTTTAAGTTTTTTGTTTGATATTTTGTTTATGGACTTATGATGAGTATTTATATATGGTTTGGTACAATGTTTAAAGCATAAGGTACTACTGTTTTTTAGATACAAGACATCTTCGGAAGATTTTTGAGATACATTAATTATTTGTTTCCATGTATTAACAAACAGAATTGTACATCTTTTTGTGCGTAATGTACTATTCGTTTTTGCTTTTCATTTTCTTTTTTTTATATAGAAGGCAAATTAATGTTAGAGAATGCACTTATTTTCTTTTTATTTTTTTTTTGTTAAAATACTTAAGCTTGTTAAATTTGTTAAGATTTAAGATCATTTGAGGACAAAAACTTTTTTACATATTAAGGGATCAATCTCCGCCCTTCATTTATATTAGATTTAATGGATGAGATTAATCCCAACAATTAAAAAAACTCACTTTCATTTTTATTTTTTTTTTCAAATATAAATATCTTTCAAACCGTTAATTGTCAAGCTAAAAAAAATATACCATTACGATAAGTATTTAATTATCTTTCTATAGATAGACACTTTGATATACTTTTGCCAATTTTTTTTTTGGGTGTTTTTCACATTTTTTTCTGAGTTTTTTTACGTTACTGAAATTTGCATGAAAAAAATCATATATATTTAATACTAATTTGAATACCCATGTGATATTAGTGTTAAATCATATATCACTAATGATTTAGCATATATGATTTAACACTAGTATCACATATGATATTACATATCATATGTGATTTAACACTAATATCACATGTGATCTTCAAATTAGTGTTAAATCAAATATGATATTTCATGCAAATTTCAGTTTCGAAGAAAAACAAAAAAAAGACGAAAAAACGTGAAAAAACGATTTTTTTTTTCTTTTTCGAAAGTATATCAAAGTGCCCGTCTATAGAAAGATAATTAAATGCTCGTCGCGATGGTGTAACTATTTTTGCTTAACGATTAACGGTTTAAGAAATATTTAAATTATAAAAAATATGTGAAATAATAAAATGCTTTTAATCTCAGCCATAGATTTCTTTTTAAATGGATGGTGGAGATGAATCCCTTGCTATATAAAAAAAGTTTGATATGTAAAATAACTCTCCTCATTTGTTAAAGGGATGATTTATACTCTATTGTTTTTAAATAAAAAGTCAACTAACTATCTCATAAAAAATCGAGTTTATACTCCCACTCTCCTCTTTTTTTGGGTAACAATAGTTTCCACATTTTTGGTATTCAACTGCTTTATTGCTAAAAGGCCGCTTGCTTCACTTCATTTTTCTATAAAATCTTGCTTTACTTCATTTTTCTATAAAATAAAATAATATGTATAATTGAATTCTATATCTATCTATAAACAAATATATATATATATATATATATATATATATATATATATATATATATATATGGGGATATCACATAATTTTGTAGCCAACTACCTACAATCCTCTACAAAAATACACAAGAAATTAATCAGGCCCGCAGTAATAACTCGTGACCCACAAAAAGAGACAGGGACCCACGCTTTAAAGCACAATATTGTAGCCAATTAAATACAAAAATTGTATAATATATTCCTATATATATATATATATATATATATATATATATATATATATATTTTTTGATTTTTCCAATTGTTCATTCATGGAGATCTGAACTCACCATTATACGAACTCAAACCTTTTATCACTTGATTAGACATGTTTTCGTTCATCATTTCAAAAATTAAAAACTTGTGTTGGAATCACTCCTAAACCTATTTCAAGTGTTAGTGATTAATATGTAATAGTTAGCTTAATATGGCCTTTATGTTAGTAATTAGCCTTAGGCTTATGTAGAAGGCCCATAAGCCTAGGCCTAGTCCAATAAGGAAAAGGAAGGGACTAGGAGTGTTGCCCTAGCTCCCTCTCCTATAAATACTATGTAATAACCCTCACTTGAGGGTTGGTTGTTCAATTTACTCTTTCATTTCCTACGCCTAACTCTTCTCTCATTTATACGTGTGATGTTTGAGTGATTGTTCATCCGATCTTTCTCTCTATCTTTTTCTATTGTGCTTGTGTTGTAAACTTAGTGACCTAACAGTGGTATCAATCGCCAAATAGTTGGGTGAATCGGTTTGTTTTTGAAGTGGGTTTCGGTCCTACGCGTAACTACCGGTTTACAAACTTTGGTTCGCTTAAAAACACATTTTTTACACTTTTTAATCCAAGATTCTTGTACTTTCAACATTTTAAGGTGTTAAAATAACTGTTTTTGGCAAAAAGTTTCAAATTTTACGCGTGGATCATTGTTTTTAAGCTAGTCTTTGTACGAGGGTTTCGTTCTACGCATAACCGTTTTAGACACTTTGGATCATCAAGTTTCACACTTTTGTGTTCTTTTGGTGATATTGAAGCTATCTCATCACAAAAAACTGGTTTAGAAACATCTTTGGGCAAAAGTCATTTTGAGACTCTTGTGTAAGCTTTCACCCTTCATCAATAATAAACACACTAGTTTTTCCCTTCCAAAAAATCAAAGGAAGCAGACACCACCTATACTCTCTTCCCCCCGATGTTTTCATTGAATCAGAATCATACACCACGTATGTTGATGATGAATTGAAGACATCGAAACCATGGATGTCCAAGTAGTCGAACAATTGTGAAGTACCATAAATATCATGTGAGAATCAATTGCTGATAAGACTTCTCTACTCGTGTATACTCTTCTCAACTAACTCTTTACCGACCCCATTATCATTCTGACGGCTTTTTGTAGTGACTACCGATGGAGAAACCCAATATGACGAACTTGAGATCAAGTAGTATAACCCGAACTTGTGACTTAAACTTGCACTATTGTCAGACGAAGAACCCTTTTTCTTAACTCCATCGAAAAAGGTAAACTTAAAGTTTCTCAAATTATCCACACCTTAGTGTGACACTTGAGCACAACAACGTAACTCCTTAAAAGTGATAGTTATAAGCTGTGAGCACAACAACGTAACTCCTTACATCAGGTTCAACTAGATAGCTCAAGTCTTTGTCATTCGTAACGGTTTAAGCTCGAACAAGGATCTCGAAGAATCATGCATCCAACCAACCCCGATATCTTCAGATACTAAGTACACTCACCCGTGATATCCACTTCAACCTCAAATAAATAATAGTGAATTCGCGCCGTAGTCACATCTTGCGGTTACATTCCCAAATCTAGCCTTTGTTAACGGTTTAAAATGAACTTGATAATTGTTTCCCGATCTTGTCAAAAATTGTATCCTCGTGAAAATACATACCATACCAAAAATACCTCATTACACCATTACAAAGAAAAATTTGTATCCAAAAATGAGTATCTAACACAAACTTTTGGATAGCAAAGAATTTCTAAGTGTCCTCGTGAAGCCCAGTCCATTAGTTTAGTCCGAATAAAATAACCTTATCCAATCCATGGATTTTATCATTTCCGCCCAAAAGCACAAAGCCCAAACTAATGGTAATACCCGATCCATATCAAAAACCCGATCCAAAGAACATAAGTCACCAGATAACCTTATAAAACATTTGACCTAAACCTAATCACATTCTGCTTATAGAGTACGCCTACCACATAAACGATTTTCACACAATCCCAACACTACTCTTCCCAAATCAGAAAACTCATTTCCAAAAAACATCAAATCAAATCCCAAGTCAATTAAAGCTTATCTCAGATTCATCATCGCATCAAGTGAACCGTCTTCAAGATCATTCTTATGATCTCGGGTAGGTTTTATTCCTTTTTGTTTGAAGCTTGAACGAACCAAGAGGAGGGTATAACATGATTGTTATAATCCTCATCTTTATATTCGGATAGAAACACAACATGGATCTATGATGATAATTAGCCTTCAATACTACTAAAAAAATCTTTTGAAAGATTGGAGACAAAGTATGAAGCAATCTGAGATCACGTTATATTTTTCATTTTTGATTCTTGTTGATTGAGAGTTGAGGAGTTGATGATAGGGTTAAGAGTAGAGTCTAGGTCTAGGATTAGATGAATGGTTTTAGTTTGGAGTCGGTTTTGGTTTTGGATCCATCGGACTGATGATGGGGTTATGGAACCTGAGGTCTATTGAGTTGTTATGGTATTTGGTATTTGGTCAAGTGGTCTTTGTGGTCATTGTAGATTAGTCTACGCATAGGTTTTTTTTTTTCAATTCTTGAACGTAAAAAGGATTTCTTACGCGTAACATTTTAACCCGAAACCTTATGCGTAAACAGTCTTGGATCTTATGCGTAAACTTGGTCAAGGTTATGCGTAAGCATGGGCTTAAGCGTAACAATTTCTACGCATAACTTCACAGTTATGCGTAATATTTCTGTAGATGAGTTTAAGCGTAAAAGCTTATGCGTAACCTTGTTTTTACGCGTATTCCATACGCGTAAAAATCTCTATGCGTAAGTTTAGGGTTTTGACCCTTTGACCATTTTTCCGGCGTACTTTTCCGACCATTTTTCCGTTCAAACTTATAAACCCAGAAAGATGATATTCAAAGACCATTATTTACCCATTTTTGACCAAGAGATATTGACCAGAAGACCAATATAATCACGGATTGAAAAAAAAAGACATAAAGTATAAAAGTAAACAAATAACTGTTTGGCTAAAAAAATTAACACCACAGATATTGCAACTCTGTTTACAAACACATGACTTTTTGACCAACAAAGATACATAAACTTGTAAAAAATCTGATAACAACAAAAGTGTATAGAAAGGTTAAGCCTTTGTTTAAAAAAACAGATTTTAATACAAGATTTTGACAAGAAAAATCACCAAAAATCAACCAATGATAAAAATCGGACCTTGCTCTTGATACCAATGTTAGGATCGTATTTATGGTTGAAATGGTGATTCGGGAGGTCTTGGAAGATGGAAGAACACCATCTTCAAGTTAGAGAGAGAAGCTAGAGAGAGAAGGGAAAACTAGTGTGTTTATTATTGATGAAGGGTGAAAGCTTACACAAGAGTCTCACCCCTCCATGGAAGTATGGAGGGGTATTTATAGCCAAGCACATACATAACTATTAATCTATGACATAACTAGTCCTTGTGTTTGGCTAAATAAGATAGATAATGTAATCCCGTAAATGTCGTTCCATTTACGTGTTAGGAGCGATGCCAACAACTTGATACTAATCTGGAATTTCTATCATAACATCAGGGGGGTGTCAATTTCCGACACTATAAACGACACCAACTCGACACGCAGTTAAACAGGTTAAGGTAAAAAACAGGTCAACTCGTCTAACCCGTTTAATAAACGGGTCGTGTTTGGGTTGAGTAAGTATTAAAAAGGTACCCGTGAACCCGTTTAAGTATATAAGACTTTAGAAATAAAATACATAACCTGATTTTTAATGTTAGATGTAGATTAAATGTATTTTGTTATGTACTTAACATGAGTGAATTACGATTATACCTCATATATTATTGAAATTGACGCTTATAACTCAGAAAATTGTCGTATAGTTTTTTGTATGTTATTATTGTCATATTTTAGATCCTTATATCATTTTTGTCTTTAAATTAGTTAAATCAACAAATCACCAACTTTATTCACGGCTTGACCTATTTATTTAAACATGTTAAATGGGTCACAAACGGGTTACATGTGTTATGCAGGTATGGGTTAGGGTTGACTATCTTGACACGATTAATAAATGGGTCGTGTTTGGGTAGATGTTATACTAACCCGCCAACACGCGAATCCAAATAGGTGAACACGAACACGACTCGATTGCCACCCCTACCTAACACTAGCATTATTCCCACAAATGAACATTGTTAAACGAAACATAATGTTAGCGGGAATCCTTAATCACCAAGCCGACAAATGCATCATTAGTCCACCCATGCTTCTACAGGTTTTTCTGTTGGAAAATATGGTCAATTAATTGGTTTGAATGACAATTGATGGTCATCAAATATACTAATGGGTGTTTATTTCAAGATTAATTTGTGGTCATATGTAAAGACCAATTTAATTCTATGTTGATGAGCCATTAGTAGGATTATGTGTGTAATTAATCCGACCGTTTTTCCCTTGACCTCCTCACCTATAAATGAGAGCTTTTCTCATTTGTTTTCTTACACCGAAAAATACACAACTCATCACTCCTCTCCTTTTGTATTACCATTCATATTTCTTGTGTATCTGGTTCGTAATAGAGGGAAGACACGGTTTTGGTTCGCCTTGATAACCCGTTTGTGCTAACGGAATTATCCGTTGTTGTTGTATCCTGGGAGATAGACGTTCACGATTCTCAAGCACCGCGGAGAGGACGAATCTGTCTTAAGAAAACTGTGAGCATCACAGGCCTCAGCATTTTCCTTATTTGTGTTCTTTGAGTCTATACACGCAAAAGGTTTACGGTATTATTCTCTGCATTTTTATGTTTCCAGGTTACGGTTTGTTTGTCTCTTATAGCAATACACTCAACATATACAACAATCTTAAGACATATTCGTTATTGCTTTGAGAGATGATCGCATGATAAGTAACAAATTTAATATGGTTGCTCTGTAGTAATGCAATACATGGGAGCTATAGTGGGAATGATTAAAAAAAATGTTTATTTATATTTTTTACGTTTTTGGGACAATCAAAATTTGTTTTATTTGGTTGTTTTGTCCTCTCGAGTGACATCAGGGAAGGGATATAAGTCATATAACTTATGTTTTCATATATCATTTTCTTTTTGAAAAGGGCTTGTTAATCAAACTGATTAGTCATTTTTCTCTTTTTTTGGTTTTGGAAATTACTTTAAGAGTTTGTTGCATTTAGTAAATAACGTACACTGAAATTGTTGGTGTTTATGTTCGAATAAAACATGTTATTTTATGTTTGACTAAATGTGTTCAACTTTATGCTTGAATTAGACTCATATAATTAGCTTGATTTTATAATATGAGGTCATGAATAAGAAATAATGAGGGTTGTTCTATTTGTTAAATAAGCTTTATTTCTATTTGATTGATTGTTATGATAGCATGCATATTTCTATTTGTTAATTGTATTAATATCCATGATTATCAATCTATAATTAAATGTGAAAGGTTATGTTGAGGAACCGTTTGGTTTTTGGCGTTCATATGTAAGAGGAAATTATAATGTGATGACTCCAGTTATGAAACTGTATTTTATTATAAACCAACAATTACTCCCAATTATTACCTTTCGAAAATGTGTCAACATATCGATTTGGCATTTAACTGATTGATATATTCTGTGAGAATTTGGTTGTTGGATTATTTTTTTTTGGTAAAAAGAACTTGCTATGTTGCGTGATTCTATAATAGCTTTTTATTGCAAATCACTGAGTTACAAATGATAGTATAGTAAAATAGTGAATATAGATACATTCATAAATTTACAAGTTGGTATGTCGAATTTAGAAAGGAACCAAATGAAAATCCAGTTTGTTATTTATAATGTGATGCTTATACTGTTTTACATGAGTCACATGAGTACTTTCTATTATTTTGTGCCAAATAAAATGAAAGGAAACTTATATTGTCGGTTAGTAACTATTTTGTTACCTTCATGTGAATCAAGTATAGGCTAATGTAGTTATGATGGTGTGATTTTTTGAGCAGTAGTATCGCACTAGTAATCTTCTAAGATTATGCATCGAATAAAGATAGACAACAAACTATTAATGATATTTGTTGTAGCGGAAATTCGAGATTATTACATTATGATAGAACAATAGAGTGTTCAAAGGATGTTGGTTGAAATCTCGTAATGATAGTGGTTTGTGTAACTAGTATTGGTTTCATGACTAAATGTTGAGATTTAACTCATTCTTGGTGAATGCAAATTCTTTGGTGTTATTTGGAATCCAAAGTACTTGGTGTTACAACTATGTATTCGGGAAAAAAAAATGCATTTTTCGCATAGCCAATATTGAGCCCAATTTTAAGTGCGTAGCTAAGACACTAAACTTGATTTGTGAAAAAAAAATTAAGCTTGAAAAAAATGATTGTTGTTTTATCGCAATTATTTTTTTTTTCAATAGATATATTTTTTTTGAAGAAATAAAAAATTTGTATTGTAGTGTTTGATCATCAATGAAAAGTGGATGTGTCTAATGACAATGTTGATATTGAAGAATAACTATTTCATGCATTGACTTGATTAATACCCTGTCGTGGTGTATTTAGTATCAAGAAAATGATGACGAAATTATCGGAAACCGTTGATGCTGACATTGTGAATGGCTAAAATGGCATGATATATGTGATAAATGTGGTTGACCCTATCACAATAATTTATTGCCTTGACATTTGTGTCAATAATCATATTTGAGTGATGAATATTCATTCATTTGTCTTGATTTAAGATCGAAAAAGAAAGGCTCTTTATGAGAAATGATAAACAAGTCGCTCGGTTTTGTACTGAGTATTAAGAAATTTGGATGTTGCAAATATTTTATTTTGAATGTTGTTGCAAATAATCAAAATACTTGTTATTCTAGAAAGATGAACAATGCCTATCTTGTTACATCTCATATTGCTAATAATCAAACGGTTTGTCATTATGTAAGAAATGACTATGTCTTGAATATAACCGTGTAGGACATTGTGAAATGTCAAGAAAGAACACACATATAGATGACAACGAATTACGTTGGTTTACGTAACTAACTTGAATGGTGTGGTTGTCATCTAATGTGAGCTATAGTCCATTTGCTAAGTTGGACATATTTTGATTGTGTAAAATGATTACACATTGATTTTATGTGATTATAATCACATAATAAATTATGATAATCATATGATGATAAGAGATAAAATGTGATTATATATATAATCACAAGCGAATTGGAATGACATGTTATAAGTGTAAGACTTACAAATATAACTTATGGGATCCTTCTAAAACATGTGTGGTTTAAGGTGGCGATTTGTTTAAAAGAAGAATGTTAGCAAAAGAAGCTATGAGTAATCAGAATGATGCATCTTCTGTACGCTGATTCCTTGGTCTATAGCATGCTAGATTTGGAATCTGTTAATTATGATACGGAAAATAATTAACATAAGACATTCAAAAAGTATGCATACACTAGTATGAAACTTGTGAAGTGACAAATTACTAATGATCTTGATGTCATATCCATGTGAGAAAAATCTTATAAACAAGATTTAATACATTGAAAGAGAGAACCTTTCTACAAAATTCTTGAGATAAATTCCATGTGGGGGATTCGGGCCTAGCTAGAGTTCAAAAGGACACCAACAAAGGTGAAGTTTTTGCCCAGTTGGAATAATCAAGAATTTCTTGTAGCATGATATATTTAAAGAGTTGAAAAAAACTTGAATTTGCACACATATATTATGTCGATACGACAACTACTCTCAGCATGAGTTATCCTTATTGACAATGTGAAGTCATAGAATAACAATGTGGATCCGCTTGTGAAATGCTAAAATGTGAGAGTTAGTTAGAAAGTCGTGAAGAGGAATAAGACTAAAGCCCTTGAAAAGTTTATATGAAGGAAAACCTAACCCAGCTGACTGGAGATCCCAAGATCTGGGTTCAATGGGACAACCTACTTGTATAAACTAAGGTTACTGTGGGGGAGTAATAAACTCCATATTCATTTAAGGGAGTTAGCAAACTTCCTAGTCCATTCCTATAACAAAGGACAATACGAGGATAAGCATATGGCTTTTAATGATTAATAGAGAATCACCTATGAGAGAGAAGTGGGTCGCTTCAAGGGAATTGTGGTAAGCAACTCTTAAAAGCTCTCGCAGAATCAGGCTAATGTTCATGACCATAACGAACATAACTATGAGAACCAAAAAGTGTCAAGGAGATATTTGTGTGAATATATATATTGTCGTCTCCACAAATAGCAGACAGTTCAAAGACATCGAGTTCTACTGGCTGCTAGGAGGCTAAGTATATTTCACGAGAGAAGGTTCAAAGGGTAACACCTACCTATCCTATGCAAATATCAACTGCAAAACTCTATTACAGCATCGAATCGTTGAAATTTGTTTCCCGTTATCAATTTCATTCATGTGGAGGATTGTTGGAAAATATGGTCAATTAATTGGTCTGAATGACAATTGATGGTCATCAAATATACTAATGGGTGTTTATTGCAAAATTAATTTGTGGTCATATGTAACGACCAATTTAATTCTATGTTGATGAACCATTAGTAGGATTACGTGTGTAATTAATCCGACCGTTTTTACCTTAACCTACTCACCTATAAATGAGAGCTTTTCTCATTTGTTTTCTTACACCGAAAAATACACAACTCATCACTCCTCTCCTTTTGTGTTACCATTCATATTTCTTGTGTATCTCGTTTGTAATAGAGGGAAGGCACGGTTTTGATTCTCCTTGATAACCCGTTTGTGCTAACGGGATTATCCGTTGTTGTTGTATCCTGGGAGATAGACGTTCACGATTCTCAAGCACCGCGAAGAGGACGAATCTGTCTTAAGGAAACTGTGAGCATCACAGGCCTCAACATTTTCCTTATTTGTATTCTTTGAGTCTATACACGCAAAAGGTTTACGGTATTATTCTCTACACTTTTATGTTTCCATGTTACGGTTTGTTTGTCTCTTATAGCAATACACTCAACATATACAACATTTTCATCTAACAGATTGAGTGCCAACAACCAACTCAGGTCGATTAGGAACAGTCTAAAAAGTACATACCAAAAGAGAAAAGAATTGCATAGAACAATCATTTCTCTAATCATTGCATCGACAACTCACATTGCCTTCACTCTAGTGATTTTCCTATTCACATGGTATTTTCCTATGCCGTCAAACTCATGTAATGTTGTTACTTGTTCCAGGCTCGAATCATGACTTCATGAACTTAGTATATCAAGTGGTGCTTTCGTCGCCTGTGATATAAGTTCTAAGAAAAACAAGTTCTCTATAGTGTTGATACAAAAGTTGGGCGTTCCTTATTTGGGTTCTGATTCCGTATCAATTAGACCTTAATGCTTGAGACCGCGACTAAGAAAACAAAGACACCGCTAGCTTACCGTGGGATTGTTTCCCACCATTATCCTCCCGCTGAGAGTAAGTAATCGGTTTAGGGTATAGTTGAGAATTAGTGTTTGTGAATCGCATCTTTAATGAGGGACGGATCCCTTTATATACACACTAAATCCTTGTTGGTTTTCGGTTCCCCAACCTTCGGGTATCCCGCTTAAGTCGGTTGGTAGACGATTATCTCCAAATTTAGGAGATATCCAATATCTTATTCCATAAATATCTCCGACTTGGGCTGTGGAGCCCAAACCGCCGATTAGCTCATTCAAAATGGGTTTGTGAGGCGCTCATTGGTTTGGGTTCGGACCAATACGGACTATACGTCATCATGTCCCCCGCCTAGTACATAACTAAATGCGGATGCTAGACTAAGAACTCAGGATTTGAATTCTCATAGCGAGCGAGAAGTTTCCTTGAAGAATATACGGTGAATCTAGTCCAAAGAATTTCAAACATAGCCTCATAATTCGGGGGAAAGTAACTGCCCCCTTGTCACCTCAACATATCCTAGCCACTCATTCAGAGTTAGTGGGATCCACGTGTCGTTCATCGTGTGGATAACGAAAACTATATAACCGTCTCACCTTCCTTTTACCGTGATTATCACAAGAAAATTTCCGCCATTGTTAACAAGTCAGCCAACTTACAAACGCAACATTCTTACTATTCCAAAGGTAATCGCTACGGGCCGTAAAAACTATACCATGGTTCGAGTTTTATCGATTTCACCCCACATAACCGAGGACGGACTTCTAGAGTTCGCTTCTGATTATTATATTCCCCTTGCGGTGCATCCGGTAGTTCCGGTGCGACGGCGGCCAATTACGGACTTCCCCGCGGAAAGTAGGGTATACACGCTTGTGTTCGCTAATCAACGTGCCCATATCGTTATTCTTGAGCGACGTTAAACTATTACCGCCTACATATATCCCAATGCGATCGCATAGGTGCGTAAAATCAAACTTCGAGGTTAATTGCCTCTTACCGCAATCAACCCGACTATAAACCTGTTTCGCGCGTTTTACCACACAACGTGGTCAAACGGGTGGGTATCATTCGCTAAGCTGCCGGGGTTTGTTATTATACCAAAATTAGACGCTTAGGAATTGAGAGAAACATTTTTGGGTCGATAAAGCTGCTTCCCATGGCGCTTTGACTTCTTCACCCGTGGTTCCTTGCCAAAGGATGCCTCCCTCGGATCGAGATAGTGCGGAGGATGCGGATACAATAAACACCAATCGCATCCCCATCGCCTCTACCCAGGAATTTTGGTGCACATGGGCATTAGTAATTATTTTGGTAGACCCGATGAGGTTCCAATCTTCTTAGGTACTGGATGGCTGTGGGTGCTGTCCTTCTTTTTCATTCATATTAATGAGCTTTTTCTTTTCTTCTTTGTACTTGTTGTAATTTTTGGTTTTTGCAGCTGAGAAATGGACCTATTCAGTAGTGCAACTTGCTTAAACCGCCAAGTTAATGTAGGACGCTACCGGAGAGGGGAAGAGCCCGCTCTAGATGCTGCCAGCAGGCGCACTCGAAATGGAAATGGGAGAAGCTGAGCTAGCTCATCTGTCGTGACCGAAGCACCCCACCGCAGCGCCGCGTTTAACCCTCGAGGCGCCACCCCATTAGTGCAGCCATCACAAGTAGCAGTGGCGGAGCACATGGAAGAAGAGGAGGAAGAGGAGGATCCGGTTGAAGCGCAAGAGATCGCTGGAGGTGATGGCGCGAGCTCATCGAGAAAAAGCACCCGTTGTCCTCCGGATGTGGAATCGCCATCCAGGGACGCTATGCCGCCTTCTACCGATACCACCGGTCCACGCGAAGTATATCATCAAAGTAATTTCGCATCCCCTCGCTTATGTGAGAAACAATAACTATTCCCTTTATTGTGTCGTGTTTGAACACTTCTGAGTCGCCTTCAGGGCTAGTCCTGACGCTTCGCGTCGGAACACACAGCTTAAAGGCCAGCCATTGGTGGCCGGAGATGCACCAATGGATCGATTGTGGAAGAGTTGGTAATGGGCGTCGCGCGATCAAGCTTCACGGTGGGGAAGCTAAAGGCCGCACTCGGGAGAAGGTAGCCAGGCACCCAAAAGGATCAAAAATTGCATCGCCGGAGGCTAGCCATTAGTGCCAAGGTTGAAGCAGAGGACTTGAGTTCAGACGCCCAAAAGCTTGCCGAAGAAAAGATGGCTACCGATGAGTCAAATAAGTCGAGGGTCTTTGCATCGGGTATAAGTCTTCGCCTGGCATCTTGAGAAGGGCAAGGAAGAGTTGGTCTCAGCTGGAAAATTTGGCCATCGTGAGCGCTTCATTGGAAGCCAGAGATGAAGTCGCGAAGCTCACCGAGTATGATGAGGAGTTATATCCCCAACTCGTCTACTATAGCCGAGCCGCAGTGGCTCACCATGGTCTGCGACTTCAGCCTCAAAGACCTTGAGTCGCAGGAAGGAGTGGAAGCTTTGGAGGAGTTGTTCGGCATGCTACTGGAGGTAAGGCGTAAGTTGTGAGGAGCTTCAAGAGGCGATTTGTTGAAGGTTCCGATAAGGTGCCCGGTTATAACGCGATTCATACGATGATCCGGTGGCCGCTATGGAGAAGATGAAGTCTTTGGAGCTTCCTTTAATTTCAGAGTTAGAGCGCGACCAAGATTATCCTATAGGGGTCATTATGGAGGGTCGACCTTAGCTCGGATCGCTACCGAGAATGCGGAAGCAATGGACTATTTTTGAAACCCGATGAATCTCAACTCAAGTGCCTGGTTTGCTCGCCCCAAGGATATCTTGGATCCCTTCACTCGGAGGGAAATGCCCTTAAAGCAAGCAGCTACAAGACTCGCCAAAAGGAAGGGATTAAAGGTAAGGCCATTTTGTGCGTGTATCGGCGCTACCATCTCCCCAGACTGACGGGATACCGTTAGCTGCTAAGCACGAGATCGCTAAGACTCACCTATTGAAGAAGTCGAACGAGATGGGGATTTAAGTCTGTGGGGAATTCATCTCTTCGACGTTGTAGGAGTATGTAGATAATAACTTGTATTTGTAAATATCCTTTGTGTAAGAACGCATGGTATTTAATAAAATTCTCCTTTTGTTGAATGCGATTGTTATTATTATGCTTGTAATGTTTGTACTTAGTTATTCGTCTTTGACTAAAAACGCATTTGTTGTCCAAGAATCAAACTGCTACATAAGCCAATAATATAGGAAGTTCATAGTCGTGTATGAAAATCACGGTATATTTAAAACATAATTTCTAAGTAGTCGTGTCATAATCGTGTATGGTGTGATATGCACATCAGTAAATATCATATCAAGGAGTCAAGTGTCTTGATTCCTAAGTTGTTAAATGCGACAAGATGCATAGTTGCACCCGCCGTGGATGCACCAACTTATTCCAACGTCTTGAGAACAAGGTGTTTAACAAGGATACGTGATCCAACGTTGATGGGTTTGCAATCCTCTTACTCAACAAGTTGTTTAGTAGGTTTTACTCATCCTTTACCATCGTGGGTTTATTAAATGCATGCATATATAGGCAAAAGATAAAAATGTTAAGACATAAAGTATATAGAAATAACAAATTGGAATGTATCACGGAGTTATCTAGAAACCATGATGTTTTATTAGGACTTGCAAGTTTTTGAGAAGAAAAATAAATAAGATATTGCCTAAGTAAAAAAAATGTAAATACATGGATAATTATTGGGCACTTCCCTAAAGCGGAATGTTCGTAGTCGGGCGTAGCCATTCCTAGAGATAACATCGCTTAAGATTGAAAATGTTCCATGTGCGTGGTAGTTCACGACCATCCATATCTCGTAGCTTGCACCGTTTCCTAATGCTTCAAGAACCTCATAGGGTCCTTCCACTTCGGTCCAAGTTTTCTGCGGTTCTTTCAGCGTTTCGCCATTGGCGCCTGTATACGGTCACCGTCCAATGAAACACTTCGCACTTTAGCATCGTAATATCCCTTCATTTTTTACTTCGATCTTGCTTCACATATAGTGCTACGCCGCTTTTTCTTCCAACAAATTAAGTCGATACGCGTCGTCATTATTATCACATTGACACTTCAAAGTATAATAGTTGGCATCCCAATTTCGCCGGTATAACGGCCTCGCCCCATAGACTAGAGAAAGGGAGTGTCTCATGTGCTAGTTTTGATTTGAAGGTGTGCCCACAAAACATGCGATAATTCTTCTATCCACCTTCCTTTGTGCTTGTTGAGACGCCGCTTTAATTCCTTCACCCATACTTCGATTTGCACGCCACTAAGTTTGGTTTGTGGATGTTTAACCGACGCCGGCGTCGTGATATTCAACTTCTCACGGGCCCTTGAAGGTTGTCACAAAATTGTTTCCCATTGTCCGAGATGATTTCCGTGTAGTCCGGCGGCATACAATATTTTCCCAAACAAAGCTTGACCTGATTGTTCGTAATCGTTACAACCGCCTTCGATCCATTTGGTGAAGTAGTCTATGGCCACTATAAGAAACTTCAATCCTCCCCGCCAAACGGGAAGGGGCCTCGAATGCCGATACCTCACTTGTAGAATGGCTATGCCGGATAGGCGCATTCCTTGTTGTGGTTGGCGCGAACGGGTCTATGAACCCGACGCCGCCGACTTTCTTATTAATTTACGCATCACGGTGCATGGTGGGCCAATAGTATCCCGACCGAAGCTACGCCACCACGGATGTGGTCCCAATGCATGCCGCATGAACCGGCGGATTTCCCGAGCACATAATTTGCTTGTAGGGGCCGCAACGGAGCCATGGTTGCGAAAGGAGTGTCGATATAGTACCGCCTCGGTTCAAACCTTCGTGATGCGCCGTATTCTTCGGGCTTCTTTCGCTTCGGGGCAATACGCCTACTTATGAATTCCATTATTGGTGTCATCCACGTAGGTCCTTCCTCCTCCTTTATTATCGTGGATATTTCCATCTCTGAGATGGACTTGCTTTTCGGCGCTTTCCACCAATACTTGTTTTGACAGTGTGCAAAGCTTGTGGATGCAATCTTGCTTAGCGATCCGCTCGATTATCCCCCTAGGGACTTGCTTAATGGTAAACCTGTCGAAACTTTGAATTAGTGATTTGGTCTTGTCCAGGTATTGGATCATGTTTTTCTTTAGCAACGCATTCTAACACATGGTTACCAGTGAGAATCCACATTTGCTTCCGGTTGCGTGCATTCATTCGAAGCCGCATGCGAGTCCGCAATTAGGGCTTCATACTCTCTTGTTTGTCGCGGTGAATTCAAAACGCAAAGGTAAGTGAATTCTATCCCTTCGGGCTTGAGTATAAGGCCCGATCCCACCTATCCACGATGAAGATCCGTCCGTGAATAAGATCCATGGGTGTTGTATTGCCACCTTGCCTTGTGAAGATAAGTCTTCAAGATCCGGTTTTTCGATAATGAAGTCCGCTAGTATCCGCCTTTAACCGCAGATGCGGGTTCAGGAGATGTTATGCTCACCTAGCAACACACTCACTTCGCAGCCGTCTCAAGCGCCGGGTTTGGAGATGATTTGCTTGATCGGTTGGTCGCTGATCACTGCTATGGGGCTTCGAAGTACATGCTCGCGTCCGCTTACGCGAACACTAACGCCGTGACCAAATTCTCCATTGCACTCGTAATTAATTTCTTAAGCTTTGCTTACAAAGTACACAGTGTGTTTGTATCGAATTCCTATCCGCCGTAGCCATGCACAATGACGCTCCATGAGTCGCAGATAAGTACATAATTAATTTTCCGGTCGGGTGCGAATTAGTGGGAGCGCTTGCCGTGTTGTTAGTTGCCGTATAAAGGCTTCTTCCTTCAGAGTCCGTGGAAAATTTCCCTTTTTATACACTTCTTGAGTGTTTTGAAGAGAGGGAGTGACTTGTCTGGCCGGGATTGAGAATCTATTTAGGCCGCCAGCTTTCCATTGAGAGATTGGACTTCCTTCAACGCGTGATGGAAGTTCATGACCGCCTTTAGTTTTTTCGGCATGGTTTAATGCCATCCGGTTCTATCAGTATTCGAGAAACATGCCTTCAGAGCCGCATTTCTTAGGATTTAGCTTCATGTTGATCTCTTTGAGAGTCCTAAATGTTTCCTCAATGTAGCGCACCAATTCATCCTCGGATGGCTTTTATGACCAAGTCATCAACGAAACCTCTAGGTTGCGCCCACCTGTTTTTCAAATGCATTATCCACTAACCGCCGATAGGTGGCTGTGTTCTTCAAGCCAAAGGGCATTTTAGTATAGCAAGAGACTTTGGCTTGTATGAAAGGCCGTTTCCTCATCTTCCTTAGCCATCCGATTTGGTGGTATCCTTTGTATGCATCTAAGAAGCATTTAAGTGGGTATCCACATAAAGACTCTACCTTCCGGTGTATCTCGTGTAGTGGGTAACAATCTTGTGGACATGCTTTGTTGAGATCGCGGAAGTCCACACACATCCGCCAGCCTACCGCCGCTTCTTCACCATTACGGGTTGGAAAGCCACCGTGGTAGTAGACTTTCGCATGATACCGCCTCCACAAGTTTAGTGTACTTCGCCAGAATTGCTTGGCGCTACGCCTCGAGCTGGCCGCTTCTTTCGGCGATTGGTGAGTATCCTTGTCGGATTCTCGCTTTGTGTTCTCATGGGATCAGCTGGTACCAACCATGTGCTTTGGTTCCTATGTGAAGATATCCAAGTTATTTTGCAAGAGTGCACACACAACGCCTGCTTGCCATTATCCGACAAATATCCCGACGATATTTCTTCGGGTAATCGTGGTGAATTGCAACCTTCGTTTGGAACTTTGGTTGCCGTTTCCGAATGGGTGCCGCCTCACCAGAATCGTGTTACATTCTATGTGGTACAATAGGCGTGGTAGAGAGTAACAATACCACCTTCCACCGAATTTGAGCATCCCATGTGTCAGAGATACAGCGCGCGATGGTCGATATCCCGGTCTTCCGATAATGCCATTGTATGGCGGGGATTTTATCACCATAAAATTCATCCAGCCGTCGCTGAGTGTTCTTTATTACCCACCCCGACCGTAGGCGATTTTCCCATAGGCCATATCTTTTCTCCTCAGAAACCAAATACTGCCAAGACCGAGATTAACCGATCACAGATCTCAGTCGCAATACTGAACAGTGTTCAGACATTATGTCTACCGATGCTTCTCCATCAACATACATGCGGTGTATATCGTGACTCGCGATTAATTTCAATGGTGAGCGGCTCTACCATCGCATTGTCCTGAAATAAGGCGGGAAAGAGATTTCACTTCCACGAGAAAATTCTGGCCGACCTTTCGCCTAGTTACTGCCGCCATGATTGTATCATGTAGATGGTGTCACTTTATCTTTCGCTTTCTTGTTTCCCCTTTATCTTTTTCCCTCCTTGATGTTCTTGACTAGGTGGTCTAATCTCTTTATTTTACCAGTTTTCAATTAGTTGGCGAATTGAACACACTCATTGGTGGTGTGGCCCTTCGTCCGCGATAGTCGCAGATCCGCTTCACGCCCGATCTTCCGGTGCGCATTGGGGGGTCTCGAAGTTTGCACCCTTCACAATATCTCTTTTGGAGTTTTGGTTAAGGGTGTTTTATCATTATCTCGTCCGCCTCCCTCGGCCGCGTAATCTCGTATGCGGTTACTACTCGTCGCTGGATTGTCCCAGGTTGCTCGGACCCGTAGTTGGAGTAACCTTTCTGCTATTCACGCAGCAGCTTCTCCTGGATAAAGGACCTTGTCCGCTTCATGAGTTCATCAAAGGTCTGGGGATCTTGTCGCTTAATCTTTTATGAGTTCTGGGTTATTGATCCCATTCATAAACCCCCGAGATTTTCGGATTTCCGGCATGCTTTAACTCAGATGCACTTCATCTTTGAAGCGCCCACATAAGCGCTAGATTCCCCGGCCGCTTTTACTCTAGCGAAGTTCGGTTTTTGGCGACTTTTCCTTTGAGAAGTTCGACAAACGCCTTTCGCAATTCTTCAAAACCGCCGCTTTACGTGGATGCTTGCCAACCGCCAGGCATTACCCACTAATGTGGAATTGAACATATGGCACCACATCGTGCGGCCAATTTCGATGGTAGTACCGATTAAAAATTTTAGGTGATCATCCGGATCCGCTCCATCATATAGGTTTTCACATTGGCGGCATGCGCTTCTCTTATTCTCTCGAGAAATCACCGATGCGCCGTGAACGTGATCCACTTTTGGGCCAGAAGAGATAGATCTTCCTTCCTCCCCGCCGCTAAATCTTCCTCGACTTCCGTTGTCCCGCTTCGCTATCCCCGTTGTCCGAGGAATCACCGGAGAATGGGAGCTTTGTTTGCCGCTACGCCGACCGCCTAAGGAGTCTCCAGAGGATGAACTTCTTCTCTTCGGGCGGTTACCACCGCCTTCGCAGGACCGAGAAGGGCTTCCACACTGGGGAGTGTCGCCGTCCCGTCATTGCGAACCTTGCGGTTTCCAAGCCTATCATGGATATTGGTACGTCAGTCCATCCTCTTCGATTCTTCCAAAACCGCATTCACCGCTGCATCATCCTCAACTCTCTTCCCAATCCTCGGTAAACACCGAGGTCTGTATCTTTCCCACGCCTTTTTTTGAAAGGGATGGAGATACCTCATACTCGTGGTCAAAGTCTAGTCGGGATTTCAAGCTCGACTTGACCTTTTCGCCTCCTCAGATAAGGGCGCTAAGGCTTCATAGTTTTAAGATACGGTTATTTGCGCTAACTCAGCGTAACCCCTTCCAAGGAGAGAGCATCTGCTGACATCCGGCTCCGGCTGAGAGGTGCTACCGGCGCTGTGAGATCTTTTTACGGGAGTGGTGAAAAGGTTACGGGCGGATTCTACGCTGGTTGTTGTTGTGGTGGCATGGGTTCCCCGTGCGCCCACTATTGGGAAGACCAGATTCGAGCCTTGGTTTTAGCCACGCGGTTGTCCTAGAGGCTTGCTTGGAGGCCGATCCGCTTTGTTGTTTTTTCCTTGAAAGTCGCCATGCGATCACCGGTTTTGGTTTCCTTGTTTCGTCATTCTAGTTCTTAGTGTTAGGTCCCACGGATGGCTTTGTTGATACAAAAGTACGCTCCTTATTCTGGGTTCGACAGATTAATTAGATCTTAATGCTTGAGACCGCGACTAAGAAAACAAAAGACACCGTTAGGCTTACCGTGGAATTGTTTCCCACGACATCCTCCCGTGAGAGAGTAACGGTTTAGGTATATTTGAGAATTAGGGTTTGTGAATCGTATCTTTAATGAGGGACGAGATCCTCTATACAATACCTAAATCCTTGTTGGTTTGTTCTCAACCTTCGCGATCCTCTAAGTCGGTTGGTAGACGATTATCTCCAAAGTTAGGAGATATCCGATATCTTATTCCATAAATATTCCGACTTGGGCTTTCGTGAGCCCAAACCGTCATTGGATTAGCCCATTCGAAATGGGTTTGTGAGTGACGTTCATTGGTCGGGTTCGTGACCCGAATACGGACTATACGTCATCATATAGCAAAGCACATACTTTTATAACTGATATGAAATGAAATATTGAATCTTTAAGATACGAATCTAATAATTGAAGTATTATTAATCACTAAAATAAATAATTTTATCAGCTACAACTAACATTGTTGACTATGACATGTCAAGGAGAAAATTTTCTATCGTGCATCAAAGAAACGGTATTGAGCATTCGTGCAAAAGCCAACAACGATGAAGTACACGAATGATTGAACGTTTCCGATTCATATTTTTGATAAAGAAAAGAAGTTGCCTCCCATGATGGCATGAAAGTTCCTTTAACGATATTGTATTCCCGTGAAGCTCATAAAATGGGTTGGACAAAAGTTGGAACTATGGATCCTATGAAGTGTTGGACAAAAGTTGGTCTGCGGATAGATTAAGGTTGCTTTATCGTTGTTGGGTTGTTGCATTTGCTGATGCCAGGTAGTATTACATAAGTCGCATAATTTTTATTGGGCTCATTCAATAAAAAAGTAGAGTAAATTTTATTGTACAATTTCTATTTCAAGTAACCAACTTTTCTAGACTGAAGAACCGTCAAAATCTTGATCAATCTTCGAAATTTTTGATCAAAGATACTGACTTCTGTTGTACAGGCTTTCTTCCAACACGTTTTGATTGATATAAATGATTGTTAATGGTCATTGTTTTCTGTGTTTGTGTTTGAGTAATATGCACATGCAATGAAACAGTAAAATGTGGACAAAGGTTTAAAACAACAAAGTAATATATTGATAGAGAATTGATGTATCTGTTTACAACATAAATACCTATTTATACCTTTCCAAACGTCACAATCAACAAATGACAGTTACAAACTAATCATTGTGTCGTTTGGGGTATAACTGCTAACCAACATAACTGCCTACAATAATTGTCTTTCATGCAATGGGTCGTTTGGGTTGCTTTGTCACCCATATACTTAGTTTTGACCCATACAGAATAAATACAAACATATTGTCTTTAAAGCAAACTAAATAATAATACTAAGACTATATTACATTTGATCTTAACATAATTATAGGTAACAACTTCCGGTCAAATTGCTGATGTGGTGGGGAAACTTTCGACCATGTTGACTTTTCCTGACATGGAAACTGAAAATTCATTATCGCAATAAAAAAAGTTTAAAATTTTGATGGTGTTTCTGGCCTAAAATAAGTTTTTTTTACCAAAGACAGACCATAGTTGGTTACGTTTTCAGTTTTTGTGAAATTAGCCCTGTAATATTCATATAATTTACTAAAGTTTTGTAATCGTGCTTTTTTAAGTGTTGTAGACTGTAGAGCAGGTGGTGGTGGTGCTGCCGCTGATCCATCATGTCATATTGTTGGTGGTCTTGTTGCAGGCACCATTAATATGCATCCAGAGTTATTCAGCGCCGCCATTCTGAAGGTAATGACATTATATCAATTGTTCTAATATTTTATATTTTTATTTTTACTATGTATATTGTGAGTTTAGAAGTATACAGGCTAAAATGTGTTCACCAGGTTCTATTTCTTGACATCTGCAAGACATTATTGGAACCAAATTTGCCACCAACATTATTAGACAATGAAGAATTTGGAAATCGTCATATTAAATTAGATTTTGATTCGATTATGAAGTACTTGCCTTATGATAATATATGTAAAGGAATAAGCAATCCTGCGATGCTAGTCACATCATCTTATAATGACCATTTCGTTATGTCATATCTGTTGCATGTGTAAGATTTGCAGAGTTGGGGTATGGGAAGCTGCTAAATATGTCGAGAATAAGAGAAAAAAACATGTTGCAAGTGTTCTCGTTCAGTTATTTTGAAGACGAGGATGACTAGGTGCGATTTTGGTGAAGGCGAACGGTCTGGGCAGCGTGAAGAACTGGCATATGAATAAGCCTTCCTGATGAAGGTTATTGGTCAAGCTAGATGCAAGTTAAATGGATCAAAGTGTATTTTTCTTAGAAGGGTTAATGGTTCTGAATATAGAATTTTTTTATTGTGACAATAAACTTTTTTTTTTCCTATTGTAACAAAATAACTTCTTAATAACTACTATTGTAACCAAATGGTAATTAACTGTGGTAATTAACTGCCAACTTAAGTAGTAATTAACTGTGCCATTTTGTTACAATAGTAGTCATTAAGAAGTTATTTTGTTACAATAGGAAAAAAAAATGTTTATTGTCACAATAAGAAAAGTGGAAAGTTTGTATATTTTCTAGACCATTAACCCAAGTAAAAATGGGTCAAACTAGGTTGACCCAGAACTTGTCCTATTTGTACAGTTAGTTTATGTATATGATAGCCAATAGTTTTTTGTTGCAATATAATTTGTTGAATTAATAAACTCAAGTTCTTTGTTACCATCAACACAACTGTAGTCAAACTAAACATAAATGAACAAAGAAAAACAGAGTAAGCCATGCAAAAAATCACTAATAATTTCATAAACCTACATAATCTACGATATCACCGATGAACCACCAGCAGATGATGCATCCTCAAGCGCCGTCTTGTTCACCACAGGATTGTCCACACATACAACAGCAAAATACAACTGCTCGTCTTTCCTAAATGACCAAACTTGAATAGTTGCCCTTTCCCTCAAAACCTTTTTATTAGCCTCCACAAAATCGCACCAGTTGGTCTTCAATACATAGTTCTTGTTACTCGACATATTCCAAATCTTTAACCACATTGGTTTCTTGAAAATCTGCAAATTTGGCCCAACCAATCGAACCTCGATCCCAGCATTATCAGTTTTGCTAGCAAGACGTATCTCTTCATCAGTCAAGAAATCATGAGTCTCAACTTGGTTAAACGGCATGTTCAACCTATTTTGGCTACGTTTCAAATCACTTTCAAACAACGTTTTCTGAATCACTAACTTCATATCACAACCCTTAATCTCATCAACAAACTCCTTTAACCGTGTGATCACTTCGTTACTCACAATTTCTCTATCAACCACTCGCTTTACCTTCTTTTTCTTGCCATCTTCATCCCTTGTCGAACGTTTACGTTTAGTACCACCCTTAAACTTCGTCAACTTCTTGGACTTTTTCTTTTCTTTAACTTGTTCACATAACACATCATTGAAAGGTTGTGAGAGAATGTGAGAGATATGAATGTGTTTTGTATTGTTTTATTCATCATCATACGTACACAAATACCAGCAATATATAAGTACAAAGCATGATCTATTTAGGGTAAATTGTAATCACTAGCTAATCAACATTAATAGACAACTAAGTGCCTACTCATCAATCTAATCCCTTTGCAATCACACATTAATATACAGCTAACACTCCCCCGCAGTTTGAGCGTGAGGACACCGAATACTCAAATTGGATCGAAATTCTTCAAACAAAGCAGAGGGCAATCCCTTTGTGAAGATATCCGCAAACTGATAGCGAGAAGGTACATGAAGAACTCTGACTTGACCCGTAGCCACCAAATCGCGAACAAAATGAATGTCAATCTCGATATGCTTGGTCCGTTGATGCCGGACCGGTTCGAGACATGTAGACATTATCACGATACTAGTGTTGCGTAAGAGATCGAAGAATGAAGTTTCGAAGAAGATCTCGCAACCAACACGCCAAAGAATCGCATTGGCAACCCCACGATATTCTCGCCTCGCACTCAGACCGAAATAGCGTCATTGACGCTTGGAAGACTATGAGAGTAAGTTGTTGCCAAGAAAACACAATAACGTGCTGGACCTGGTGTGGTGGACAACCGCCCAATCAGATCAATATGCAACCAATGAGGTAGTAAAGAAGAATATAACCGTAACCGTAATCCAAAGTACCGCTAATGTGGCGAAAATACGCTTTGAGCGCAGAGAAATGGGGCTCGCGATCATGCATATGAAGACACCCACAACAAGATAAGATATATCGTGACGAAAGTGAATGTAAGATACCGGGTGACCTCGCAAGGTTCGGATATAATGTGGGATCGATATCAAACCGCCATCATCACCCGTTAGACTGCGTCAACTGGAGTCCGCATCGAATTACAACCGTACTATGCGAGCGCCAAGAATCTCAGAGCATACTTATACCGAGATAAAACATACCGTAAGTGTCGCGGTAAATGATATGCCCAAAAATAATTTAGTGATCCCAAATCACATAGAGAACTCCTTATGAAGGGTCAATAATAATGTACAAGTAATCCATCGAAGAAGCCGCCAAGATAATATCATCAACATATAATAAAAGATAAGCAAGGTCGCCCCCATGATAAATAAACAATGAGGTGTCACAGCCACTATGTAAAGCCAATCCCAAGAACATATAGTAAACGGGCCGAAACTAAGCCCGAGGAGCTTGTTTCAACCCATGAGAGATCTGCAGAACAAACATACATAACTGGGTGCTCAAGATCGCGGAAACCGTGTGGTCGGTGCATGTAAACAAATGATAAATCCCCATGCGTAGTGCTGGGCATTCTTAACATCGAGCCGGTGAACCGCCAATGTCTAGAAGCGTACCAAACCGAGAACAAGATAATAATAGTGCGTGTTTAACAACCGCTAGGTCTCCATCAACATCAACCCCCATTCGAAGTGTTACCATTCGCCATAGCAAGGCTACCAGCGACCGAGAGTACCGTCGGTACTTATGGCGTAAACAACCACATACAAATGAACAATGTTGGTGGTCAGAGGACTAGGTACAAGAATCCAAGTTTTGTTTTTAATAAGAGCATTAAATTCATCATACATAGCATTTAACCAATTAGGATCATGAAAAGCAGCGTTATAAGAATGTGGTAAAGGGGAAATCAGAGACACATGACAAGCCGTAACGCGATTGGGACTGTAGTCCCGACACGCAGAACGTAACCATGGGATGAACGGATGTCGAGGCTGGGTAGGGTAGCAACAGGTTGGGGGTCTTGGGAAATGGAAACGGGGGCCGTTGGATGTGTATGGGAGGTGGGTGGTGGTGGGGAGGGAGGTACGTCTGGGGATGCCACAATGGGAGAAGGTGGAGGGTCAAGTATCGGTGAAATAGGGGAAGGAGGTGGGGTTGGTTGAGTTGGTGGGGTTGGTGTGAGTTTTATAATGTTGGAAATGATGTTAGGTGAGTTGTCTAGGAAATCGTAAGAAGGTTGGACAGTGGGTGTGGTGGTGCCAAATGGAAAAACTGACTCATCAAAGGTGACATGTCGTGATATAATTATTTTGTTAGTGTTTAGGTCTAAGCAACGATAGCCACGATGATTAGTGGCATGTCCCAAAAATATGGATGATGTGGCTCGTGGTCCGAGTTTGTGGTCGGCATCGATGTGAGGGTAACAAAGACACCCAAAGACACGTAAAAGACGGTAGTCCGGTGGGGTGCCAAACAGGCGGGTAAAGGGAATTTCATTATCAATAGCGCGGGAGGGTAGGATATTTAAGAGATGAGTAGCCATGTTAAGGGCTTCCACCCAATAGTTGGGGGGTAGGTGGGCTTGGAAAAGTAAGGTGCGGATAAGGTTGTTAATGGTGCGAATCATGCGTTCAGATTTACCGTTTTGTTGGGAGGTGCGGGGACAGGAAAAACGAAATTGGATCCCATTGTTGTTAAATAATTTATGAAAGGCATGGTTATCAAATTCACCACCATGGTCACACTGAAATGACTTGATTTCACGGTTAAATTGAGTTTTGACAAAGTTGCGAAACACTGTAAATTTGGACAAAACATCAGATTTATTAACCAACGGATAAACCCATACAAATTGAGAATAATGATCCAGAAAAGTAACATAATATTTGAAACCAGATAGGCTCGGGATTGGGGAAGCCCATAAATCCGAGTGAACAATATCGAAACAACTTTGAACTAAAGTAGATGAACTAACAAATGGAAGTCGCACGTGTTTGCCAAGCTGACAAGCATGACAAAGCACGGGAGATTTTTCCTTATTACATGAAATATAATTATTTGAAATAACACGACGCAGCACTTCACTTCCTGGATGACCAAGGCGTTGATGCCACGATAACGACTCGTAAGGTAGGCTTGAGGAATGGGGGATGGCTTGTGACAGTAGAGATCGCCAGTGCTATCACAATGAGCAAAGACCGACGGGTTTGAAAGTCCTTTACAGAAAAACCAAAGGGATCAAATTCAACAAAGGCAATAATTTTCACATACAAATTGACGAACAGAAATTAAGTTTTTAACAATATTAGGGGTGATGAGAACATTATTTAGGTGAAGAGGTCGAAAAGGTGTTGGTAAAATGCTATACGAAGTGACGACGGATGCCTGTCACCAACAAGCAATGATGAATAAATACTCGAATTAAAAACATCAGTAAGATTATTGACCGAGTCATTTAGGTGAGAAGACGCACCTGTATCCATGTTCCAATTACCAGGAGCGGGTTCATGAAGTGTGGTAGTGGCAAAAGCATGTGGAAGAAGGGTCTTTTGACCCGTAATAGCCCCTAACGAACCTCCTGAAGGGTTATGGAGTGTCTGCGTGGACTGCGCCGGAGGGGGTCCAAGTATACCGGCTGTCTGAACCGGGTTACCAAAGCCGAAATGAACCGCCTGAGTGACCGGGTAGGTGGACTGGTTCGTTGGCTGTTGAACCGAGTGACAGGTCTGTTGTGGGATAGGTGCGTGGACTACTGACCCGGGTAATTGAACCGCCGAATGGACTGCTGTAGTTGGGCTGTTGTAGAGGGACTGCTGACCCGGGTAATTATGACATGTTGGATAGGTGACCTGGGCGGGGTGATGATATACGACTGTTGGACCTGTCAAACCATGAAGTGAGGGGTTCATTGTTGGTGTAGACTATCCAGACGTGTCAATTGACTGGCCAAAGCCCGGTGGACCAGTCATAAGGGCTATAGGGTACGTTGGAGTTGTATGTTGGCTACTGTTGGTCCCATTGCATCCTAACTTTGCTAAAAGGTGTTGCAAAGTTTGCATATCATTGGATGATAAAGTGGAAGCTGCTGTTTGAGGTTGAGTAGCCACCGTGGCATGTAAACCATGCATGCCATTATGTAAAAATTTGCATGAAGCACCAAAACTACACGAGCCCTTGCTCCAATTTAAACACGGTTTGTGAACTTTTTCCATGGAGGACGAGGGACGACGAGGAGTGGAACCGGTGTTGGCTAAGAGAACCATGGGTGAAGATGAGGTTGAATCGGTTAACGGGTCGTGGGTACGAGCCTTCAAGCGCATCTCTTCCGTGGTGAGCATGGACCTAACGGTCTTTAGATCGGGAAAGGGATCCCGGTGAGCAATGATTATAGCCACGTTATCATACTTTGCGGGTAACCCTTCCAATGCAAAAGTGACCACACCGTCATCGTCCAAGCGTGAACCAAGAGTATTTAGTATTGTTGCAATGGATTCTATTTTGCGAAAATAGGCATCAATGCTCATATCACCGAGTTTTAAGGAGCGTAGCTCCGCTTTCAAAGCAATGGAACGGGTCCGTTTGTTGTCGGAAAATATGGTGGCTAGGGTTTCCCACGCTTCGTGAGCCGAAAATATGGATGCGGTTTTAGCCGTTGTTGAAGGGTTTTGGAGATAGTCACAAAAATCCAAGAAAGAAGGATCGAGTCGATTTTTAACCACTCCGCATCCGGGGGTGAAGAGGTGCTTGGTGCATCTTGGCCACTCTTGATTTCAAGGTGATCCATGAGAAGGTTTCCACGACAAAAATGGGTGAAGAAATACACCCATGATGAGTAGTTCATTTCATCGACATCGAGTTTAACCGGGATTATGTTGTTTAGATTAGTGATTGTCATTAGTTTATCGGAAAGGAGAATGGTGGGTTGTGGGGGAGGGTCGATGACGGTCATGATGAGGATAGAAGTGAGATGGGGTGAGGTGATTTTAAGAAGGGGATGAGGATGCTACGGATGGAGATTTAGAAGGAGGGGATGAGCAGTGGATAGTGGTGAGGATTTAGAAGGATGCTATGGCTTTGATACCATGAAAGGTTGTGAGAGAATGTGAGAGATATGAATGTGTTTTGTATTGTTTTATTCATCATCATACGTACACAAATACCAGCAATATATAAGTACAAAGCATGATCTATTTAGGGTAAATTGTAATCACTAGCTAATCAACATTAATAGACAACTAAGTGCCTACTCATCAATCTAATCCCTTTGCAATCACACATTAATATACAGCTAACAATCATTCTCTTCACAAGCAAATAAAGACAGCTTTTCGTTCGCTAACTCTTCAAGCTTTAGCCTATAATATTCTTCTTCATTCATGTCAGCAACATCATCATTCGCGTGTTTGCTAACAACAAAACGAACTTGTTTATTCGTTAACTTTTGATCATGAGCAGCAACATTGGCAACATGGCTATTCTTGTTTCCCATGATAGATAGCTTTAGTTTGTTGAAGAAAAGAAGTTTTCGATCGTTTAGGTTATTGGTATGATATCTGGTTATGGACTTATGATAAGTATTTATAGAAAACAAAATTGTTTGGTACAATGTTTAATGCATAAGGTACTACGTTTTGAGATGCAAGACATCTTTCGTAAGATTTTTGGTGGATTTTGGATGGTGTTTGTGTAAATAACGGTTATATAAGATAATCATCATTATCTCCACATAAATTATTTGTTTTCATGTATTAACAAACAGAATTGTACATACTTTTCTGCGTAATGTACTATTCGTTTTGGTTTGATTTTTCTTTTTATTTTTTTATTTGTTATAGTATTTTAAGATTGTTAAATTTGTTAAACAATTTATAGTCACCACATTTTTTTCACACCCTATACCACTTATCTAAACTACATTTAATGAGTGTATGATCAATCCTTAAAAAAGTGAAATCTTGAAAGTCAAAGATGAGAGAAATGCATATTATAATTAATACTCTTATTGAAATACCCTATTACTTAAAAGTACAATAATTTATTCACATTATACAACCAAATAAAAGCATATCTACCAAATTAAAAACAACCAATTATAACACCATTTATTAAAAAGTACAATAAAAATTTCACAAGCTACAATTTAAACAAGCTACAATTTAAACCAGCTACAATATAACCAAAAATATAAAATAATTAAACACACTAATTAATATTATTTTTAAAACACCCTAAAATGAAAAGTACATGTTATTATACACATTATACAAATTAATAAAACACACAAAGCTTCATACAAGCTAACAAGTTGATGGCACATATAGTTTTAAAACGGACCGAACCAATGGTTAACCAGAACCGGTCGGGCCACCGTCGCTAACCAATAAAAGCTATCCGAAAATGAACCAAAGAGGACCCTTGAAACCATAAAAACGGTGGAATTAGGTCTCATCAAGATCTATTTATCCTAATCGTCATTCCGCCGCCGAAACGCTGTTACCCTACTATACTATATATAAAAAGAAAACAAAAAGTAAAAAGTGAAAAGTTGAAACTTAAAAAAAATGTTGAAAACATATATTTCAAAATGAAACTATTAATACACATTGAAAACCGAGTTGACCCGGGATGCTTCAAACCCGGCAGGTTAACCCGGTTTAATTTGACTCGTTTTCGACCCAACTCATCGGGTTGACTCGGTTTAAATCGACCCGTTTTTCGACTGGAACAGTTCAACCGGTTGAACCACCCAGGTCGAATCGGGTTTCAAAACATTATGTTTAATCCCCAAATCTTCAAACTTTTATTATTTTTCGTTTATAACCCATAAACCTTTTTTTATCACTAAACGATTTTTCGCTATAAAATCACGTTGCTATGCACGAGTACTCGTCTAGTCTCATAAATATCTTCATCGAGACTTGAATCCACAACTTTTAAGTTGGTGGACAACTTACATACCACTAGACCAAAAACCTGGAGTAATTTTTAAATTTTTTATTTTGTTTTCGGTGATAATGATATCTAATCTTTTCGCTGACTAATTTACGTCATTTGAATTCACCGCCACGTAAATTTACACTGGGAAAGTGATATTATACTTTCTATTGCTGGCGAAGTAGTGAGATTAAATGATGACATGGAACATCTTTTTACCCGTCCGATCAACTTCAAAATAAATCCTAGCCACTTAAAATACAAGTCAAAGTTTATCTTATTGGTCAACCATGTATTCACACGTATGGATGTTTGCTTTTTGACATGTTTTCTATTTCTATTTATTTGGATAAGTACAAATCTACTTAAAAAAGACCTTTTAAGTAGTCGGTAAATACTGGAACTTGCAACAAACATTTGAAATGTTATACACTAGGTTGTTAATTAAGTTTTAGTTAAAGCTATATGGATAAGCATATGTTTAAAATTTAATTTGTTGCTTTACCGCCACCAAATTACTATATAAAGCTACACGTATATTAGCCTTTTCATTGTATTCTTACTTGGTACCCGCTATTCATTCTTACTTGGTACCCGACATTCGTAACTATAATGACAAAATGTTCAGCAATATGGTGGATTCACTGTAATCCCATATGATATTTTTTTTACTATTGAGATGTAATACTATATCTTTTGTTGTTGCACATGCATTTTTATTTTTTTTCCTAATCAAGGAAATGGCTATGCGAAACGGGTTCTTAAACCTTCTTTTGGCCTAAGTTTTATCTTATATGGAAGTAGCAAACTAGCTATGAGAAGCAGGATAAGAAAGTTAAGCTAGAGTGATTAAGGCATAAAAATAATGCATTTGGTGATTTGTTGTTGTACGTATATTCTCAGTAATATTTTAATATTTATTACCGTAAAAGTTTTAAATGTCATAAATAATCAGTAAAATATATATATTATCAATTTCATTAAATATATGTATCTGTAATCAATGTTTAAGAAGGAATTTTAAACTAAATCCAACCTCCTAAGACCTATTTGGGTCACGTATGGCATCAAGTGGCATGACAAGGAATTTTGTTGGCAAAGGATGACACATTCACAAACGAAAAAAACGATTGCAATCTCTCCGTATACCACAATAGAAACATGTTCTTTCTTATTGTGAAATATACCAAGTGATGATGTGCAAACGACTGGTGAAATGGCTGATGGTGGTGGTGGAGCTTACGGTGGCATATATTGTAACCCACGACTTAGGAGGTTATTTAAGTTTAAATCACGGTAAAGGTTTGTTAACTTTTACCCTGGTAAATTGTTAAAGGATTTTTTTATAACAACATATCTGTTGATGCATAATCTGCGCGGCGGATTGGACGACTCTCGGCCGTTTCGTCGTCTCGAGCCCTAAGTAGACTGTCAATAAAGAGAACCGTTAGGAGTGGACCCGAGGCCTTAGCCCCGGGGTCCACCTCCCAACGGTCGTTAGTATCTGATGATGAAGGATGAAGAGTGCTAGAGGTAAACTGTATCATCCGTCTTGAGAAGGAGATCCAACCCTATATTTATAGGCATGGATTAGGGTTTAGGCCGAGTGGGCCGCTGTTTTCCGCCCACCCATTCCTCGCCCACCGGACTATACGCCCAAGGCCAACAAGTTTAGTATGAGATAGCGCATGGCTATGTTGGTGCTAGACTTAAGTTCTGCTCATGGCAGCGAGGCCTAATCAATCATGACATTGTGATTGTGAGAGTGGATCCCGTATCTTTGCATCCTGGTGAGGCGTACCTTTGTACCAAAGATGACAAGAAAATGGTGCAACGAAGACGGCTTCAGAGTGGCGGCAAAGGCCGTAAGGCTTATAAAGAGGCGCGATGTACACGCGCTTCAGAAGATAAGTGCGCGCGACAGAGGTGCACGTAAGACGCAGCCAGAAAGATAGCGCCACGCCGCACAAAGAGGTGCTTACGTAAGACGCGCTTTCTATAGCATGGCAGCGCCGCTGGCGC
>OU343225.1:128202519-128274224 GCA_910596185.1 Chrysanthemum makinoi
GTTATTCAAGTCTCGATGAAGATATTTATGAGACTAGACGAGTACCCGTGCATAGCAACGTGATTTTATAGCGAAAAATCGTTTAGTGATAAAAAAAGGTTTATGGGTTATAAACGAAAAATAATAAAAGTTTGAAGATTTGGGGATTAAACATAATGTTTTGAAACCCGATTCGACCCGGGTGGTTCAACCGGTTGAACTGTTCCAGTCAAAAAACGGGTCGATTTAAACCGAGTCAACCCGATGAGTTGGGTCGAAAACGAGTCAAATTAAACCGGGTTAACCTGCCGGGTTTGAAGCATCCCGGGTCAACTCGGTTTTCAATGTGTATTAATAGTTTCATTTTGAAATATATGTTTTCAACATTTTTTTTAAGTTTCAACTTTTCACTTTTTACTTTTTTGTTTTTCTTTTATATATAGTATAGTAGGATAACAGCACGTTTCGGCGGCGGGTACCCTGTGACGATTAACCGGATAAATAGATCTTGATGAGACCTAATTCCACCAGTTTTTATCAGTTTCAAGGGGTCCTCTTTGGTTCATTTTCGGATAGCTTTTATTGGTTAGCCGAACCGGTGGCGACACCGGTTCCTGGTTGAACCATTTGGTTCGGTCCGGTTTTTAAAACTATATATACCATCACTTGTTAGCTTGTATGAAGCTTTGTGTGTTTTATTAATTTGTATAATGTGTATAATAACATGTACTTTCATTTTAGGGTGTTTTAAAAATATATAATTAGTGTGTTTAATTATTTTATATTTTTGGTTATATTGTAGCTGGTTTAAATTGTAGCTTGTTTAAATTGTAGCTTGTGAAATTTTTATTGTACTTTTTAATAAATGGTGTTATAATTGGTTGTTTTTAATTTGGTAGATAGCTTTATTTGGTTGTATAATGTGAATAAATTATTGTACTTTTAAGTAATAGGGTATTTTAATAAGAGTATTAATTATATATGCATTCTCTCAATCTTTGACTTTCAAGATTTCACTTTTTTAAGGATTGATCATACACTCATTAAATGTAGTTTAGATAAGTGGTATAGGGTGTGAAAAAAATGTGGTGACTATAAATTGTTTAACAAATTTAACAATCTTAAAATACTATAACAAATAAAAAAATAAAAAGAAAAATCAAACCAAAACGAATAGTACATTACGCAGAAAAGTATGTACAATTCTGTTTGTTAATACATGAAAACAAATAATTTATGTGGAGATAATGATGATTATCTTATATAACCGTTATTTACACAAACACCATCCAAAATCCACCAAAAATCTTACGAAAGATGTCTTGCATCTCAAAACGTAGTACCTTATGCATTAAACATTGTACCAAACAATTTTGTTTTCTATAAATACTTATCATAAGTCCATAACCAGATATCATACCAATAACCTAAACGATCGAAAACTTCTTTTCTTCAACAAACTAAAGCTATCTATCATGGGAAACAAGAATAGCCATGTTGCCAATGTTGCTGCTCATGATCAAAAGTTAACGAATAAACAAGTCGGTTTTGTTGTTAGCAACACCGAATGATGATGTTGCTGACATGAATGAAGAAGAATATTATAGGCTAAAGCTTGAAGAGTTAGCGAACGAAAAGCTGTCTTTATTTGCTTGTGAAGAGAATGATGTGTTATGTGAACAAGTTAAAGAAAAGAAAAAGTCCAAGAAGTTGACGAAGTTTAAGGGTGGTACTAAACGTAAACGTTCGACAAGGGATGAAGATGGCAAGAAAAAGAAGGTAAAACGAGTCGTTGATAGAGAAATTGTGAGTAACGAAGTGATCACACGGTTAAAGGAGTTTGTTGGTGAGATTAAGGGTTGTGATATGAAGTTAGTGATTCAGAAAACGTTGTTTGAAAGTGATTTGAAACGTAGCCAAAATAGGTTGAACATGCCGTTTAACCAAGTTGAGACTCATGATTTCTTGACTGATGAAGAGATACGTCTTGCTAGCAAAACTGATAATGCTGGGATCGAGGTTCGATTGGTTGGGCCAAATTTGCAGATTTTCAAGAAACCAATGTGGTTAAAGATTTGGAATATGTCGAGTAACAAGAACTATGTATTGAAGACCAACTGGTGCGATTTTGTGGAGGCTAATAAAAAGGTTTTGAGGGAAAGGGCAACTATTCAAGTTTGGTCGTTTAGGAAAGACTAGCAGTTGTATTTTGCTGTTGTATGTGTGGACAATCCTGTGGTGAACAAGACGGCGCTTGAGGATGCATCATCTGCTGGTGGTTCATCGGTGATATCGTAGATTATGTAGGTTTATGAAATTATTAGTGATTTTTTGCATGGCTTACTCTGTTTTTCTTTGTTCATTTATGTTTAGTTTGACTACAGTTGTGTTGATGGTAACAAAGAACTTGAGTTTATTAATTATATGTATATCTATTAATTCAACAAATTATATTGCAACAAAAAACTATTGGCTATCATATACATAAACTAACTGTACAAATAGGACAAGTTCTGGGTCAACCTAGTTTGACCCATTTTGACTTCTAAGAAAAATACACTTTGATCCATTTAACTTGCATCTAGCTTGACCAATAACCTTCATCAGGAAGGCTTATTCATAGGCCAGTTCTTCACGCTGCCTAGACCGTCCGCATTCACCAAAATGGCCCCCAGTCATCTTCGTCTTCAATATAATTGAACGAGAACGCTTGCAACATGTTTTTTTCTCTTATTCTAGACACATATTTGGCAGCTTCCCATACCCCAACTCTGCAAATCTTACACATGCAACAGATATGACATAACGAAAGTAGTATATATTTTGTTCTTTGGTGATAATATGTGTACCTTGAGTCATTATAAGATGATGTGACTTGCATCGCACGATAGCTTATTCCTTTACATATATTATGATAAGGCGAGTACTTCATAATCGAATCAAAATCTGATTTAATCTGATGATTTCTGTTGACGTATATGGCCGGGCGGTCCACGCCGAACGATAGGTGCCGAAAGGCGTAAAAACATTCTTTAAGTATTGCACAATCGGTCTTCAACCAATAGTAAAATACTGGGGGGACATGTGGCGTATATGGCCGGGTGGTCCACGTCGCACGAATTACTGCCGAACGGCCTATGCCGAATCACTCTAGCCGAATGACAGTACGCAAGGAATGTTGCGTTTCCCGCCTAAAATGTTTCCCCCTAAACTCGTTCCCCTAAATGGTTGCCGCCTAAATGTGTCGCCATCAGGTATATGGACAAGGAAGTCCCCTTACACCTACCACCACCTCTGTCTATATAATTATCTCACATACATATTTCAAAGGGACACACTAATCACAGCGTATATATCATACACACTCATACATATATACTTATGCTAAAATCCCAAATAGAGGTCTGACTTGACCGTCGAGGGTGGGTCCCGGGGCTTCGGCCTCGGGTCCCCTTCTAACGGGTTCTTTCATGTTTGTAGTATAATTTCAAGCTCGGGACAAGGATGAATGGCACGTGGAAGCTGTCAAGATCGCCCCGACAGAAATATGCTTCAACAATTTCCAAATTCTTCATAGTCTAATAATGTTGTTGGCAAATTTGGTTCCAATAATGTCTTGCAGATGTCAAGAAACAGAACCTGGTGAACACATTTTACCCTGTATACTTCCAAACTCACAACATACATAGTACAAATAAAAATAAAAAATATTAGAACAATTGATATAATGTTATTACCTTCAGAATGGCGGCCCTGAATAACTCTGGATGCATATTAATGGTGCCTGCAACAAGACCACCAGCATTATGCCATGATGGATCAGCGGCAGCACCACCACCACCTGCTCAACACTTAAAAAAGCACGAATACAAAACTTTAGTGAATTATATGAATATTACAGGGCTAATTGCACAAAAACTGAAAACGTAAAAAACTTATTTTAGGCCAGAAACACCATCAAAATTTTGAACTTTTTTTATTGCGATAATGAATTTTCAGTTTCCATGTCAGGATAAGCCAACATGGTCATAAGTTTCCCCGCCACATCAGCAATTTGACCGGAAGTCAGTATCTTTGATCGAAAATTTTGAAGATTGATCAAGATTTTGACGCTTTTTCAGTCTAAAAAAGTTGGTTGCCTGAAACAGAAATTGTACAAAAAAAATTTACTCTGCTTTTTATTGAATGAGCCTAATAAAAATTATACGGCTAATGTACTAGTGTAATACTACTTGGCATCAGCAAATGTAACAACCCAATCACGATCAAACAAGCTTAATCACTCGGCAGACCAACTTTTTTCCCACACTTCTCCATAGGATCTATACCCATGTATGATACCACAAGATTGACCCATTGTGTTGATGCATAATCTGGCGCGGGCAGGATTCAACGACTCTCCTTGGCCGTTAGTCGTCTTCTCGAGCCCTAGTAGACCTGTCAACAAAGAGAACCCGTTAGGAGTGGACCCAAGGCCGTAGCCCCGGGTCCCCCACCTCCGACGGTCAAGTTAGTATGCGATGTAGCATATATCCAAGTTAGGGTTTTGATCATACCTTTAATGAGGAGATCCAGCCATGTATTTATAGGGCATGGATTAGGGTTTAGGTGTAGAGTGGGCCGCATCTGCCGGCCTGACCCATTCCTGGCCCAGTCCGGACCATACGTCCACAAGCCCCCCAAGTCAAGTATGAGATAGCGCATGCTATGTTTGCTAGACTTAAGTTCTATCATGGCGCGTAGGTGAAAGTGGATCCCGCATGGCTGCATCCTGGGGTAAGGGCGTACATTTTGTACCGTAGCGAAGCAACATGGTGGCCAGAAGGCGTGCTTCGTAGCATAAGTGCGCGTTAATGCGCGGACAAAGAGTGCGACCGAAGACGTGCTTCTGTAGCATAAGTGCGCCTGGCGCGACAAAGGGGTGCGACAGAAGACGCTTCTGTAGCATAATGCGTGCTGTGCGCGACAAAGGAGACGTATGCGCATACGAAAACAGTGGTATATATACCCTGGTAGCCCCCCAAGTTATGGTGCTTACCGTGTAGGACATTAACTATTTAATCTGCGGAAAAAAAACTGAATGCAAAGATTAAAAGTATATGCCGCGAATCGCAGCATATAAAACCAAATTAATTGAAACAATAGACAACACATAGCATGAGTAATATAATGCGCATAGCATAAATAATATTTAGCACATAAGAAAAGTGTCGTGTGCACCCGTCGTGGGATGCGTACCGACGATAATAATTGTGTGTTTTTTTTAATGTATAAAATAAAAACTCGGATGGATGTACCGTGACCGCGACTAATAGACCCAGATGGATTTATCGTAACCGCATAGACTCGAACGTTTGTGGATGATCGCAAATGTTTATACCAAGGCCTTTGGTCCAGTGCGCATCATGGCGATTGACTAGCATCGTGGTGTTCGCGCGTACGCGTTCTCTGCGAAGAATGTCTGAACGCCGGCCTAATGCGGGTAGATTTATCGCGACTGCGTTGTTCGAGCGCGAACAAGCTACCACCGTAAAAACAGATCTGCAGCGAATTAATTCGCGGCGAAAAGATAAATACGCTCGATCGTGCGGATTTTTCTTAGGTCCGATCATGCGGATTAAAAGATAAAATAGGTCCGATCGTGCGGACTTTTTCTTTTATTGTAAAAGATAGACTATTCGTAATAATGATCTTTGATAACAATAGCAATTTAACGTAATGTTTTATTCAACGTTTTGATTTGACTATAAATAGGCCGACATTGAAAGCAAAGTTTGTATCGACCTGTCAACATCTTAAATGCTTTGCTTTGTATATTGTCAAATCATGTCAAAGGTTACGACCTGTTATGCAGATGTGCCATGCTTTTTAAAGTGATATTAAATTAATATACCGACTTTAGGAATGGACTTCGTGGTCCCACAACCTTTATAAAGCAAGTTGGTACGCAGTGCTTTTAATTGGTGGTCCCACGGATGGCGCCAATTTGTTGATGCATAATCTGGCGCGGGCAGGATTCAACGACTCTCCTTGGCCGTTAGTTCGTCTTCTCGAAGCCCTAGTAGACCTGTCAACAAAGAGAACCCGTTAGGAGTGGACCCGAGGCCGTAGCCCCGTGGTCCACCTCCGACGGTCAAGTTAGTATGCGATGTAGCATATCAAAGTTAGGGTTTTGATCATACCTTTAATGAGGAGATCCAGCCATGTATTTATAGAGCATGGATTAGGGTTTAGGTGTAGAGTGGGCCGCATCTGCCGGGCCTGACCCATTCCTGACCCAGTCCGGACCATACGTCCACACATTGTATGAGCTTCACGGGTATACAATGTCGTTAAAGGAGCTATCATGCCATCATGGGAGGAAACTTCTTTGCTTTATCAAAAATATGAATCGGAAACATTCAATCATTCTTGCTTTTGCAGGAATGCTCAATACCTTTTCTTGATGCACAATAGAAAATTTTCTCCTTGACATGTCTTAGTCAACAATGTTAGTTGTAGCTGATAAAATAACTTGTTTTAGAGTCGTATGTGAAAGATTCAATGTATCATTTCATATCAGTTACAAAAGTATGTGCTTTGCTATAGAGAACTTGTTTTATTAGAACTTATATCACAGGGGACGAAAGCACCACTCGCGATACGGAGTTCATGAAGTCATGATTCGAGCCTGGAACAAGAAACAACACTACATGAGTTTGACGGCATAAGGAAATACTATGTGAATAGAAAAATCACTAGAGTGAAGGCATGTGAGTTGTGGATGCAATGATTAGAGAAATGACTGTTCTATGCAATTCTCTTCTCTTTTGGTATGTACTTTTTAGACTGTTCCTAATCGACCTCAGTTGGCTGTTGGCACCCAATCTGTTAGATGAAAAAACCGGTAGAAGCATGGGTGGACTAATGATGCATTTGTCGGCTTGGTGATTAAGGATTCCCGCTAACATTATGTGAGTAATTATGCGAGTAAGGATCAAATAAGAAATAAAAGTAAAATGAGAATGATGAGAAATAACCACATCCGCATATTTCATATGCACCTACAAAAAGAGATGCATCTCCCATGAAATTCTCCATCTTCATTTGAAATGTGTGGCTAAAAAGATTTCTCATTCTTCTTATTTTGTATTTTTCTTCTTAGTGGATCTATTGCTAGTGTTAGGTAGGGCCGGCAATCGAGTCGTGTTCGTGTTGACCTATTCGGGTTCACGTGTTGACGGGTTAGTATAACCTCTACCCAAACACAACTCATTTATTAATCGTGTCAAGATACTCAACATTAACTCATACCTGCATAACGCATGTAACCTGTTTGTGACTCATTTAACATGTTTAAACAAATAGGTCAAGCAGCAAATAATGTTGGTGGTTTGTTGATTTAACTAACTTAAAGGTACAAATGATATAAGGATCTAAAATATGACAAAAATAGCATACAAATAACTATACGAGAATTTTTTGAGTTATAAGCGTCAATTTCAATAATATATGAGGTATAATCGTAATTCACTTATTTAAAGTACATAACAAAATAAATTTTAATCTACATCCAACATAAAAAAACCAGGTTATATATTTTATTTCTAGAGTCTTATATGCTTAAACGGATTCACGGGTTGACCCTTAATACTTACTCAACCTAAACACGACCCGTTTATTAAACGGGTTAGACGGATTGACATGTTTTTTACCCAAACCTGTTTAACTTCCTGTCGAATTCGTGTCGTTTATCGTGTCGTGTCGAAAATTGACACCCCTAGCGTTAGGCTAGAAATTCCAGCTTAGTATCAAGTTTTTAATTTTTGCAATGATGAACGAAAACATGTCTAATCAAGTGATAAAAGGTTTGAATTCGTGTAAAGGTGAGCTTAGATCCTCAGGAATGAACAATTGAAAAAATCAAAAGATTATATATATATTTTTTCTTTATAGATAGATATAGAATTCAATTATATATATTATTTTATTGAGCCTTGATATATGGACTTAAAAAGTGACCTACCGCATAAATTATTTGTACAGTTATGCAACCGTACAAGTTATTTATGCAGTAGGTCATCTTTTAGGTCTATTTACTTAGACTCATTTATCATTTTTCTATTTTATTTTATAAAAAAATGAAGTAAAGCAAGATTAAATGAAGTGAAGCAAGATTCTATAAAAAAAATGAAGTAAAGCAAGATTCTATAAAAAAATGAAGTGAAGCAAGCAACCCTTTCCCGATAAAGCAATTGAAAGAGGAGAGTGAGAGTATAAACTTGATTTCTTATAAGATACTTAGTTGACTTTCTAAAGAAAAATAGAGTATAAATTATCGCTTTAACAAATTTAACAAGCTTAAAAAAAAAAAAAAAAAAAAAAAAAAAAGTGCATGCTCTAACATTAATTTGCCTTCTATAAAAAAAAAGAAAAAGAAAACCAAAAACGAATAGTACATTACGCAAAAAAAGATGTACAAGTCTGTTTGTTAATACATGGAAACTAATAATTAATGTATCTCAAAAATCTTTCCGAAGATGTTTTGTATCTAAAAAAAAGTAGTACCTTATGCTTTAAACATTGTACCAAACCATATATAAATACTCGTCATAAGTCCATAACCAAAATATCAAACAAAAAACTTAAACGATCGAATAGTTATTTTCTTCAAGAAACTAAAGCTATCTATCATGGGAAACGAAGTGATCACACAGTTGAAGGAGTTTATTAATGAGGTTAAGGGTTGTGATATGAAGTTAGTGATTCAGTAAACGTCGTTTGAAAGTGATTTGAAACGTTGCCAAAACAGGCTAAGCATGCCGTTTAAGCAAGTTGAGACTCATGATTTCTTGACGGATGAAGAGATACAGTTTCTTGAGACTCATGCTGGGATCGAGGTTCAATTGGTTGGGCCAAATTTGCAGATATTCACGAGACCAATGTGGTTTTGAAGGAAAGAGCAACTATTCAAGTTTGGTCGTTTAGGAAAGATGGGGAGTTGTGTTTTGCTGTTGTATGTGTGGATGAACCCGTGGTGAACACAACGACGCTTGAGGAAACATCATCTGCCTTTGGTTCGTTGTTGATATCGTAGATTATGTAGGGTTTATTCGATATATATATGATGAACTATTTAGAGTTGATGTTATATGAAATTATGTAATCAGTTTATGAAATTTTAGTGATTCTGTTTTTCTTAATTCATTTATGATTAGTTTGACTATAGTTCTGTTGATGGTAACAAAAACATATTTTATTGCAACATAAAACTATTTGCTATCAGTACATAAATTACCTGTACATATGGGACAAGTTCTGGGTCAACTTGAGTCGACCTAGTTTGACCCATTTTGACTTCTAACAAAAATACTCATTTTGATACACTTCAGTTGCATCTAGCTTGACCCATAACCTTCATCAGGAAAGCATATTCATATGCCAGTTCCTCACACTGCCCAGACCTTCCGCCTTCACCAAAATGGCCCCCAGTCATATTTGTCCTCAGAATAACTGAACGAAAACTTCGAACACGTGCTTTCTCTTATTCTCGACACATATTTGGCACTTCCCATCCCCAACTCTGCACAATAGTACATGTGCATCAGATATAATTAGCAAATAAGTATCAATTGTTCTTTAGTGTAACTAAGTGTACCTTGAGTCATAATAAGATGATGTGACGAGCATTGCAGGATAGCAGATATGTTTGCGTATATTATCATAAGGAGAATACTTCATAATCGAATCAAAGTTTGATTTTATCTGAGGATTTCCGAATTCTTCATAGTCTAATACTGTTAGCGGCAAATTTGGATCCAATAATGTATTGCAGATATCAAGAAACGGAACCTGGTGAAAACATTTCATATTTTATACTTCCAAACCACAACATAGGTAATAATAAAAAATAAATTTAGAACAATTGAATTAATGTCTTTACCTTTAGAATGGCAGCTCTGAATAACTCGGGATGCATATTAATGGCTGCAGCAACAAGAAGACCACCTGCGCTATGTCCAATAGCAGAAAGCTGGTCTTGATGGACATAACCCTCACTTATAAGATAGTTTCCACATGAAATAAAATCATTTATGGAATTTAATTTCTTTAATCCACTGCCGCTTTTATGCCATGATGGATCAGCACCACCACCGCCTCTACACAACATTCAAAACATGAATACAAAACTGTAGCCGATTAGATGAATATTACAGTCTGCTTGCATAAAAACTGATAAAGTAACCAACTTTGGTCTGTTTTTGGCAAAAAGCTTATCTTAGGCTAGACACACCATTAAAGTTTCAAATTTTTGCATTAAAAACATGAGTTTTTAGGTGCCACGTCAGAAAAAGTCAGCATGGTCAAATGTTGCCCTGCCAAATTAGCATTTTGACGAGAAGTCAGATTACCTTAAAAAATATTTGAAGGTTTTTCGTGATTTGGACAGTTTTTTCCGGTCTCAAAAAACTTAATGACCCAAATAAAAAATGCACCAAAGTTTGTTACTTTTTTTTACTAGATTAGCCTTAACTTTTCCAAAGAAAAATCGGCTTATGTAATAGTACCTGACATCAGCAAATGCAACAACCCAACCACGATCAAGCAAGCTCAATCGCTCAGCAGACCAACTTTTGTCCAACACTTCCCCATAAGATCCATACCCATGTATGATACCACAAGATTGACCCATTTTATGGGCCTTATGGGAATACAATATAGTTAGAGGAACTATCGTGCCATCATGGGATACAACTTCTTTTCTATCACAAGAATATGAATCTGAAACATTCAACCATTCGTGTACGTCATTGCTGTTGGCTTTTGAAGAAATGCCCAATACCTCTTCTTGATGCACGACAGAAAATGTTCTTTCATAGTAACAATTAGATTTTGACTATTTATTATGGGGATATGAAAGATTAAATATTGTCATTTCATATCCTTATAAATATATTCTTTGCAAAAAAGAAAAAAGAAGCGAATTTCATTTACCACAGGACGAAGCACCACTCATTACTGACTCATAGTCATGATTCGGCCTGGAACAACGCTACATAATTTGAAGGCACAGAGAAATACCAAGGAGCAAATCATATATCCTTTCTTTCTACAATTAACAATAAAAGTATTCCCGATCAACAGCTACACATTAAGCTTATAGTATTATGTTAATTAAATCATAAAAAAAAATTTTGAATTAAAATAAAAAAAGAATATATTGCTTAAATCAGTTTGAAAACAAAAAAAAAAAAAAAAATAAATTAAATAAAAGAACACAAAAATTAATTATACCAAATAAATAAAAAAAGAAAACAAAAAAAAAAACCAACTCTAAAAAATTAAAAAAAATAAAAGAAACAAGCTAAACCAAAAACATATAATTTTTCAAAATACAAAAAAAAAATGAGTAAGAAGAAAAGAAATATAGATAAAATAAAATAAAAAAATAGAAAAATAAAAAAATAAAATTAAAAAAGATATAAAAAAAACCAAATAAAGTATAACAAATAATAAAAAAACAAAAAAAAAAAGCAAAAAAAAAATAAAAAAAATAAAAAATTATCAAAATAAACAGTAGTTATTAAAAAAGAGCAAAAAAATAAAAATTAAAAGAAAATAAAAATCAAATTAAAAAAATATAAGAAAATGATAAAAAAATTATACAAAAAATATGAAAAATAATTATATTAATACATAAAAAAAAAAAAAAAAAAAAAAACTTAAAGTAAAAATAAAAATAAAAAAAATAAAATATATTAAAAATTAAATAAAAATAAAAAAAAAATAAAAAATAAAAAAAATATTTCAAATAAAAAGAAAATAAATAAAAAAAATTTAAAAACAAAAAACAAACAAAAATTATCAATAAATAAAGAATAAATCTTAGAATCCCTATATACAACTAAAAAAAAAAACTAAAAATGTGAACCTTAAAAACTTAGGATGCAAAAAGAAAAAAAAAAAAATACAAACAATTAATCCAAAAAAAAAATAAAGAAAAATGAAGGAAAAAATTATAAGTAAAAATTAAAAATGAAAAATGGAAAGATAAAATATAAAATTCTAAAAATGAAGAAAAAGAAAATTATAAGAAAAAAAAAGAGTTTATACATAAGATAAAACTTATATTTTATAAGAAATTATTAAAATAAAACTTACATCCAAAAAAAAAGAATATAAAACAACCATAATTCAGTTTAGAACTTTATGAAAACAACAGTAACCTTTACTTGGAAAATTAAAAGAATCAAAATACAAAAAAAAGTCTATATCAAAAACCAGCAAATAACAAAAAAATTAAATAAAAAAAAAACAAAACAAAAAGAAAAAAATTCAAAATAAACAAAAACTCGAAACTATTATAAAAAAACATATTACTAAACAAAAAATTATACAACTAGAAGCTCAAAAGATGATAAAAAATGAGCGAATACTCATAAAGAACAAAGAAAAAAAAAACAAAACATCACATAAGTATGAAAAAAATTACAAAAAAATGCTCCAGTATTATTAAAAGAAAAAACAATAATGACAATAATAAGCCTGGTTACCAAACTTTAGAAAAAAATTGTAAATTTAAAAAAAAATAATTAAAAAAACTGAAAAAAAAAATATTTCTAAAAAAAAAACACTATAAAAACAACATAAAAATAAAAAATAAATCCAAACAACAAAATTAGAAAAAATAAAAAATATAATAAACAAGACAAAAAAATATAAAAGAAAAAAAATGCAAAAAAACCAACAATTAAATTAAAAAAAACAAATCCAAAAGATTTAATAAATCATAACCAAAGAAAAGAAAAACCAAAAAAATGACAAAACCAAACACCAAAAAAAAGCATTAAAAAATTCATTACAAAACAAGAAATAAAATATTAAAAAAAAAAAACCAAAAAAATAATAAATACACAATCAAAAAACCTTAAAAATAACAACCAAGAAAAAAGATCAACAAGCAAAAAAAATCAAAAAAAAAAAATGAAAATCTAAAATGCAAAAGACAATAAACAAAAAAAACCTAAAGAAATTTTAGAAAAACTTGAAAAATTATGTAATAAAAAGATCACTTCATAAATGATTATTAAAAATTAATTAAATGTTAAAAATTTAAAAAAAAACCAAAAAAAATTCAGAAAACTACAAAATTAAAAATAAAAAAAAAAAAAAAAATACAACAAAAACAAAAAAAAAAAACAACAAACTTAGAATAAAAGAAAATAACCCAATCATTCCATAAAAATAAGCTCATAAAAAATTAAAAAATATTCATTTGAAACCTTAAAAATTCAACTTATTATGTACGCAAAATAAAAATCAAGTACCATTAAAATCAAGAAAAATACACAAAAAAAGAAAAAAATTAAAAAAACAAAACAAAAAAGATTAAAACTAAAATAAATTATCTTTAATATTAATTATAAATAAGTAAATAAAACACATATTATTCAAAAAACAAATACAATTAAAACACAAAAAAACAATATAAACAAAAAAAGGCTCAAAAAGTTGATATATTTCATGATTGAATAGGCATTTTGATGGAACAAATTATAGGGGAATCCTTTCTGTTAAGGTAAAGCACCATATGCTCATCAAAAACATCCATATCTTGTATGCCAGTACCTTTAGCAGGTACAACTATTTTCTAAGGAAAAAAAGAAAAAAAAAAAAAAAGGACATAAGCACTAAAGCAACAAATTTGGTACCAACTGAATAGATGAGACAAGATGGACAGGTTCGGCTGGATTGAACCACATAAACATCCATATCTTGTTTCCCTTTAGAAAAATTGTTTGAGTTGACCCATATGACCGCTAGAGATAAAATACATCTAGAAAAAAAAATAACCTGCCAATTAGCTGACTGAACATCCTCAACAGGGCATCGAGCCAAATAATAGTTTCCATCTAATAAATCATTTTCATCATATGAAAGTGCATTTGTTAGGATATAGAAGAACCCTTTATGATGTTCCAAAAAGAATTGTACACCAGAAACACGATCATGAACTTTTCGTAAGCCATCTTTTGGTTGATTTGCATCTATTATGTACACCTGCAATATCAAGACCAAAATCGAAAATGAATACAAGGGAAAAAAAATGAAGTATCTAACTATAGATGAATTATGTTATATAAGTAAGTTCCTTCCTCAGATGAAGTCCGCGAATTTGAATTAACAGTTATAAATTTTCCATCTTTTGTGCTCGTAATATCCACACAAAAGCTTGAATCTTTTTCTGTAAACAGAAGAATGTCACTAACAGGATTTAATCCCAGTGTTGTGTATTGTACCCTGTTTAACAAAAAGAATATGTCACTTATGAATACGGCACTTAATCAGTTAATTCAATCATAATATGATGTAAATGATTTTTAAAGCTTGCCTATATGGTCGTTGATTTTGATCACAAAGTGTATAAAATAGTGTACAACTATCGTGACCCCATGCTAAACTAACAACATCTTCAATTCTTAATGTTGGAATAATGGTCCCACTTTGAAGATCTTTAACTTGAAGAATAAAACGTTCTTCGCCAGTAATGTCAATAGTGTAAGCGAGAAAATGGTGGTTGGGTGATACTCTACATGTACCCACATGAACATAACCTGAAGAAAGTGATGGAATTGATTAAAAAAAAAATACCAATGAGTTGTTAAAATAAGATATGAGATTGTGATGTTTGAAATTCAGATTTTTAGTGATTATAGTTACCATGTACTTTTGCAATTTCATTCCAATCGAGCAATATTTCTTCATTTACAAATCCTTTTCTTGCATAGTTGATCACATGCTTCACCCAGTTAGTACTTTCAACAGCTGGTTTCCGACACAACACAGGGTATTCTTTGTTCTCCGGTATATACTGATAATATAACCTAGTTAACCCAGAAGAAGGAAAAAAACAAGTCATTGTTTCATACGAACCACAACTAAATTCCTACCAGCTTTAACAGACATTGATGCACACAACTGCATATGGAAAAACACATGATTCAAACATTATGGCATATAAAGATACATGTAGAAACGTAAACCAAATAGGGAATCGTCGTCATACTATCACTAAAGCACAGTAATTCAAGTCTACTTTGTATCATCTATCAACCACGCATTCTCAAAAAAATATGCAAATGCGTGAAAGACCTTTTTTGTGTGACAGTATCACTAGTAACAAGTCAGGTACATAATTTTTATTGCTAGAATGACCATGCCTACTAGCGTTTCTGACTTTCTGTAGTGAAGGGTGATTTTGTTATCACCTTATGCAGCTGGTTGACGTTTTAGTGTCAGACAAAGTAATCCTCACTTAACAAGGGTACAAAATCCATAAATCTAAATTTTTTTAACATTAATCGTTTTGGTTTAAACAATTTCTTGTAAAAACTGAATATATATCTATATGAGGTTCTCTCAAACTTATTTTGACTCCCAAAAGTCAAAATGCAGCTGTTTGGCTCTATTTGGAGTACTAGTAGGAGGTATAACAGATTTGTCAAAGAGCTCATGTTTATAATAAGAATCTACGTAGAACTAAGGGATCCTATATGGCTACATCAAACTTTTCCCTAAAAGATAGTTGCAAGACTTCCAAATTCCCCTTCCAAAGTAGAACTTGAAATACTATCAACACAATTTGATCTATTTGAAATAACCAATTTGGAACAAACACTCAGAAGTAATCAGTCTAGCCTTCGTACCAGCAATTAAAACCCAATAACCAGTTTTGATTAGCAAATTTAAAACAAACCATCATGTCAAATGTGATCATTTCCAATTTGACCCTTTTCAAATAAGCTTATAGTAGAATCACCAACATCAAATTTTGCTAGAATAATCAAATAATCTGTTTGAAAAGCAGTCCCAAACACTCTCAAAACTTCTTACTCACAGTATTAATACGCGCGTTTAAGCATTTCTAGTAAGCAATTCTAAACACCTTATGTCAATCTGACAATTCCCTTAATTACCATTACAAAAAGCATCAAACTTTAACTAAAAAACCAACACACGTAACCTTAGGGGGTGTTTGTTTAAGCTTATTTATGGGCTTATGAGCTTATTTGTTTTCGGCTAATGTTTCATAACCTTCATTTTTTTGGCTTATTTTGGGACTTATGAGCTTATATAAGTTTTTTAAAAACGAGCCGAAAAGTTGAACTTACGAAATATGGCCGAAAACATATAAGCTCGTAAGCCCATAAATAAGCTTAAACAAACAACCTCAAGTCTTCAAAAATTGAACAAGAAAACATTAAATTTATACCAATCACCCCAACGTTCAGGTGGGGTTTCAATAACTTCAGGCAACCTCTTAACCATCTCATTAAACAACCCACTTTGCACATTCTTAGTATCCTTCATAAAACCCTCAGCATAACTATTCTCATTTTTTATATAATTAACAAAATCTTGGTCATGGGTATCTGACATCCAATGATAAGGATCTTGTAATGTAGCCCCATGAGCTGTTGTCACGTTATATGGTACTTTTTTAGCAACTGGTGGTGATGGGTGTGTTTGGGTTGATAAGAAGTAAGTGTAGGGTTTTAAAGTGTGTGTTAGTTTGTTGTGTTTTTTTGTTATGGTTTTTAAGAAGTGGGTTAAGGAAGCCATGGAAGTGGAAGTGGTGTTTGGGGGGAACAGGTTTGTGGTTTGTGAAGTGGAGGGGAAGAGGAAGGTGTTTTTTATTTGCAGTTTGGGGCTTAAAGTTTTGCAGGCTTTTTAAGTTGGTAATAAGTTATAGGAAAATCTTAGCTTAGTTAGTCGCAGATGTAGCAATTTCTGACACGACATATATATGAATGTAGACCGATACAAAAAGAAAATAATAATAAATAAATAAATGGCTTAAGGGTTGAGTATGAAAAGGCTAAGGGTCGTCTTCAGGTCAAACCATCTAATCTATTTATTAAATAGATCGTGTTCAGATTGAGAGTTGGTTAAACAGGCTTTGTCGACTAACCTGTTTAACATTTTAAAAGAATAGGAGCGATACTTTTTTTCATAATTCATTAACTAGGTTATACAGGTTAAAAATGTTCAAATAGGTTGACCTACCAAGTGTAAAACGTTTTACTAGTCAACTTACTTAAACAAATGGGGTGGTTGTGTTTAGATTATTTACAGACATGTTAGGTTGACAAGATCGATCTGCAAACTCAAACTTGCCAACCTAAACCTCGTCTCCATGAACATCAATGTTATCTTGACATTCTCTTTCCTTCAATAACAAACCTACTTATCATATTCTCTTATATTCACTCAACTTTCTTCATTTAAAGACACACACAACACACACACAATTCACTCAACTTCCTTCATTTAAATACATACACTACATTACACTAGGGTGATTAACGGTCCAAAACCGGACCGAACCGAAACCGAACTAGTCCAAAATCTTAGACCAAGGACAGACCGAATGTGTTCGGTCCGATCTGGGTTGGTCCGGTCCAAAAACACATAATAGTCGGGTTTTATGTAACACCGGTCCGGACCGGACCGGACCGAACCGAACCGGACCAAGACCGAAATAAGAAAAAAAATCCGGACCGCTGGTCCTTCAGTTCGGCCAGTTTTCGGTCGGTCCCCTTGGTATCCGTCGGTTTTAGATATGCGATGCTCAGCACTACACAACACACACATACAACATTCACATCCCCTAACGCAATATTCCGTCTTTTCTAGCATGCACATATCGTTGATCTTTTAGGTGTTTTGTAATTTCGTTAAAAATATTTATTGGATTTTTTTCATTTTATATTAGGGAAATAATAGGTCGACATGAAATAAGTGACTTGGAGGAGTAGTAACAAATTTTCAAACTACTCATTTTATCTTAAAGTTTGCAAATCAAATCGATGAGACCTAAATCATTTTATTAATGCTTGAACTCTCATATAAAGTTCTTTGTTAGATGATTCATAAGTCGGTGTAAGGATCTAAGAATGATGTGTGCTTGGTGTGATGATTTAGGAATGGAAAAAGATATAATTCGCTCATATAACTTTGACTTTATGTGAGTTGCGAGTTATTGTCTAACGAGCAGGTAAGCCCGCGCGTTGCTGCGGGGATACTTTATCGATGTATAAAACAATTGTGGTAATGTATATTTTTATATTCTTAGCACCTTGTTAGTTAATGTGGAATAAGAACCAAATAAATTAAAATATAAGCCAGATTGTATTTGTAAAATTTAGTGCATGAAAGTTCAACATGAGAACTTGTAGTGACATATGAGTATATGACAACCTCATTGAACAAATATATTGAAAATCTACTACTGTCAAAATCTACTACTGTCACATAGTAGCACAAATATATTCACATACCATACTTCTCATATTTTACCATTGTTTTTGTAACTATGCAAAATTGTACATCCAAGACTTTTCAAAGATGAAAATGAATAAACAAAAAGTGCGGACACCAAAAGGGTGAGGGTGGACATGATGAAGTCCTTTTTTAAACTTGTAAAGCAGCAGCTTTTTGTTTGTACATTTTTAAACGTGTTTGTAAGCAAGCTACGGCATTTTTATTGTTAAAGGGTGTTCATATCCCCCTTTTTCTTGGCTTTGTACAAGTCTTTCTTCAAGTCTTTGTATATAATTTTTCATATTATTAATCCCTTCATAGGTTTCAACAATTTCTTGTTGTAAATCTTTAAAAAGATTTTTCATATAATCAGGATTTGTCATAAAAAATTTTTTGTAAAAGATTGATTTTATAATTTGTTTTAAAAGAAAAGAATATTATGAAAATATTTAAGGTTTTTTAACTCATATATGAACATAATCATTTAGTACCTCATGGTTGTTTGGATGATTGGTGGTTGATGGATCAAAAGCCAGCCTGTCCATAAGATGCTTTTTGTGTCTTTTCCCTACGGCCACATGCCTAATTGGTACTTGTTGACTTTCCTGCATCAGACTCTGTCACGATTGATTTATAGATACCACCATTTATTACCCAGAATAAAGAGGAAAGTTGATTTTATTCATAATAGAGTTCCTCAAAAGAGGAACCTCTTAATATTTTACATAATACCCTTTTCAGGGTTACTACTCACTTAACATAATTGAAGACAAAATTTACAATGATAGTTGTAGGTTTTTTAGGCCTGTGTTTTTGTGATGCCTCTAACTCAAGGAGGAGGTCTTCCTTTATAATCACCAAAAGGTGATAACTTAACCAAGGTTATTCTTCTTTCATGGTTAAGTTGTCTGTCTTTATTAAAGATCGAATATCTTTAATAAAGTAAAGTAGTATTATTGAACTACTTTGGCATGTTTTTCTTTGTCTGTGGCCCATTAGGTAACATGCACCTAGTTTGTTGAAGATTCTTCTTCGGTGGAGGGGTCACTTTCTGTTGTATTATTGTCAAAACAGTATTGGCAATAATGGTCTTCAAACAGCTGCTTCAAGTGTCGGCAAAGGCTTTGTCGAGTTGTACTTCCTGCTTGAATATTGTTTTTCATGAATTTCTCACCAAATTGTGAAATTCTTTGGATATCTTCTTCATTGGTATTTGAAAAGCTCCAACTAGTTATTATGCAGTTGTTACTAACATAATTAACCTTCTTCTTTGTTCCTGAAAGGACTTCAAGGACTTTTTCAGAGATTCTTCTAAGCGAATTAACTCTTATTTTTACAAGATTGTCTGGGAAGGACTGTTGTTCTTCTATTGGTTGAGACTGAGAAATCTCCTTTTTGGACTTTGCTAGGCCAATTTCTAGAAAATGATAGGAGTTGAACTCATCTTCTTGTTGCCAGTCTGGAATTGAACTGATGACCTTAATGTAAATTGGATCATCTTTTGCTTTAAGAACCTTTTTTCTAAAGTTCTTAATAGAATCCACCATTGGTTGTGGAAAATGCCTTAACTCTTGGAGGTTGTGGCTGGGATAAATGTTGTTTATTAATCCGGCTTCAAAAGCTTGTTGGACTAATTTTGGATCTGCTCCTTCAACAAAGTTGTAAAGGCTTTTAGTGACTTTGTCAGTTGTGAAGAATTTCTCATGTATGAGATCTTCTGGACAAGCTGCTCTTGCTTTGTTCCAAATTATTCTGAAATCTTCAAACTTCATTGGAGGTTTGAAAATGACTTGTTCTTTATCTTCAGGGATCTTGAATCTTTGATCTCTGTGTTCTTCTTTAATTCTTTGAATTTTTGGTCGTAGAAGAACTGGTTTATCGTCTAAACCTTCTTGGGAGTAGGTTGCTAGACTTATTCTTGCACTTTCTTCAGATCTGAATTTCTTGCAAGTGACTTTGTCGGCATCAATGAATGTCTTGGTGATTCCCATTCGTATGAATACCAGCATGTGGTCCTTTGTATATTACATAGTAATATTTAGGCTTTTGTTTGACTGCCTTGAGATAGTCTGGAGTGAAATCCTGCACAAGATTGTTAGGTGACAAAATTGTCATTTTACTACCTACGTAGTATGAGGACTAGAGTTAACTAGCTTCTTGGTTTTACTCGAGAGTTAGGATCAAGATATCCTTTGTTAGGTTTTTAGCAAAACCTCAGCTTTCAACGGATTTGTTGTTTCTTTACCTAAAGCCGTTTGCTTAGGAATAGCCTTTGTTTTTAAGCTTTCGCTTTCCGGTACATCGGTAACCGTTGTTGTAGCCTCAAGAAGGGCTATTTTTTGCTCAATCATGTTTATTTCGAGCATAAGCATTTGCTTTTTTATCCTCAATTGATCGAGGTTTTCCATTTGTAAAGGGTTTAAGGGTTTCTTTTGTTTCTCTTCCCCTTTCTTTTTGTTGGTGGATTTATTTTGTGAGAAAACGTTGGCTACAACGTTCTTTTTATAGGGCTCGTGAGGAGCTTTTGATGTCATGGATGATGTCAATTTTTGAAATCACGTGTAAGGCAATCTGCCAGCACATTTTTGTTTCCTGGAAGATGTTCAGAATTAAAGGAATAATGACTGAACCAGGCTTGCCATCGAACAAGGCGTCCTTGTTTACTATCACCTGCAAATTTTTTCATCGTTGTTGGGGGTTTTTGCTTTTAAAACTCCTCCCCAGATATCATCAGAAGCATCAGTTTCAATGATAAGAGAATCTTCGTTTGCAGGAAGATAAAGTTTAGGAAAAACTATTAGATTTTTCTTAATCTTTTTAATGTAATCAGTATCGGACTGAGTCCAATTCCAAACAACATCTTTTTTGAGTTTTCCTTGTAAAGGTTTTCTCATTTTTGCAAGTTTTTCAATATAAGTTTCAGCATATGTTAAAACTCCTAAAAATCTTTGCAATTGTTTTTTATCTTCAAGAACATCTGGAAATTTGTGTAGATGTTCTAAAATGTGTTTTTGAGGGCTATGCGTCCCTTGATCTATTTCAAGTCCTAAGAAGTTAATCTTGGTTTTAAAGAGATTTGCTTTCTTTTTTGAAAGAATTATACCATGTTTTAAAACAGTTTTTAAGACTTCTAAAACGTGGATATAATGTTTTTCTTCGCTTTCACTAAAAACAATTATGTCATCGACATAAACTGTACAAAAGTTTTCTAAACCGCGAAGTGCGTTTTGCATATGTCTTTGAAAAATACTAGGGGCTTGTTTAAGGCCAAAAGGAACTACTTTCCATTGAAAATGTCCATTAGGACAAGTAAAAGCAGTAAGTAACTGCGATTGTTCGTCTAGTAAGACTTGCCAGAATCCTGATTTGCAATCAAAGCTGGAGAAAATGCTTTTTCCTCTTAGTAAAGTCAAGAGTTCTTGCATGTTAGGGAGATTATGAGAATCTCCAATGGTGGCTTCGTTAATTTTCTTATAATTAACGACCATTCTTTTCTTTCCTCGTCTTTTTTCAGCTTCGTTTTCAACAAGAAAGGCTGGAGACATATGAGGAGATTTGGATTGTATAATGAGTTTCATTTCGAGAAGTTCATTAATCTGTTTTGTGAATTCAGTCCTGTCTTGAGGAGAGTAACACATAGGTTTGACTCTAACAACTGTGTTGGGGTCAATTAACTTAATTGACGCTTTCATCCAACCTTTAGTTTTTTGAGGATCAATAGGATTTTCTGAGCAAACTTTATCAAGAATTTCTTCAATGATTTTGTATTTGTTTATTTGTAAAAAGATGTTACAACCTTTTATATTCTCTTGAGAAATGTTTGTTCCAGGAATTTGTTTGGTTTTTGAATCCTTTTTCATAGATTCAATAAATTTTGGCTGACCTTGACTGAAAGCCTTGGTAACTTTTTTAATGATAATCAACTCTTCATTGAGATGAAAAGCAATTCTATCAATCCATTGAATGAAAGGTCCATAAAGTTGACAGAAGTTATTTCCTAAAATTAGGTCGATCCCAGAATCTTGTTGATAGATTGTTGGGATTTTGAATTCATATCCAGAAAGTTTTAGTAAAATGTTTCTGCAAACTTGATTGATTTTTATGGTATCTCCATTTGCAATGGTAGCAGTTATTTCTCTTGGAGAATTTTCCCATAAATTATGTGGAAAAACATATTTGCTAGCTAAGCAAAGGGATGCTCCAGTATCAATATAACAATGTAATTTATATTCTTTGAAGCCTTTAAATTTAAGATTTCCTTGAATGTAAATTGAGTTTGGGTTTGTTATATTTCTAACCGAATCTTCATGTCTTTGGAGATTATAGGCAAAATGCTGCTTATTGTTCTCCCCCTCCCAGAAATGGGATAAGTCGTTTTTATTCTGATGAGTCATCAGAATTTTCTTCGTCGGAAGATGAAGAGTTTTTGATGATTTCTTTGTTTTTTGGATAAAAAACATTTTGTTTATCATCGTAAATGTCCTCTATGGGTTCATATCCTTGTAAAAATGCAATTCTACACAATTTTACTTTATCTGGATATTGATTTTTCTTAGGACATTCATTAGAGTAGTGTCCTTCTTCATTGCAAGTCCAACACCTGCATTTTTTCTTCTCTTTTCCTTTTGGACAATATTTTTCCGGTGGATTTTTAGAAGATTTTTTAAAGTATTTTCCAGGGGAAAATCTCTTTCTTTTTTGTTTCCAAGAGGTTTTATACTTCTTTTTAAATTTCTTTTTGTAGAAATTATTTTTGCCGATGTCAAGGTTTTCCATATCGACAATGTTTTCACAACAGCTTTTGCTAAGTGACCTGAGCTTTTTCTGTTTATATCTAGCATCACATATCTTTGTGATCTCTTCTTTTGCTATTCTTGTAGCAAAGGCTAGGCTGTTTTTGGAAATGGTATTTCCTTCATCTTTCCATCTCTGAATGGTTTGTTCACTTATGATGGGAATTTTCATGAGATAAGCTTCAATCCATTGAGGGTGTTCTCCTAAAGGGATTTTGTAAAGATTTTTCTCATAGAGACATGTGTATTCATCGAGACTACATATGTTTATGAGTTGAACTCTAGTTAGGCTTCTTCTAGCTTGATCTTGTTCTTTTAAGATTTCGCTATCTTTGTTGCCATAGTAGTCGATTCCTACAAACATAGTGTAAAAGATATCGATAACAGAGTCGAAGAAATCGCTTCCATGAAGCTCTTCGTTCCATTGAGCTTGTTTGACAAGGTTTTGGATGTTCCCTTCAGTTTTATGCTCTACTAAAGTTAGAACGGATTTAGCGGTTAGAAAGTCTTCTTGATTGGTTTGTAAGATAAGAGATATCTCGGTAGACCATTTTTCAAGAATTCTTTTTCTTTCATTAAGGTCAGAAATACAATCAAGATTGAGTATATTTATGGCTCCGGAAGAAGAACTGTTTTTGTTAGGGATTCCTTTATGCAAAGGCATTCTAAACTCATAGCTTCTGGAATTTCTTCTAGAAGTTTCAGCTTTATCACTTCTTTCAGGTTTTACCCTATTAATTTTTTCAGTGATGATGGGTTCGTCAGAGTCGGATTCTGATTCTGTAATAGGTTCTTCCATGTGATTGGTTAAGGTATTGAAAAAATGCCTTGGAAGATATTTTTCGAACTCTTGTTTACATTCATCTTCTTCATAAGATAAAAGTTTTATAAGATGTTGATCACAATCATCAATGTTGTTGAAGAAGAAATCTTCAAGTTGAGAGGAAATGCTCATTCTTTTCCTTTAAAGTTAAAAGATAAGTCTTGTTTTTCATTAGATTTTAAAGGATATATTAAAACTTGTTTATCCTTTAATTTTTCCATTTTTGGTTCTGGAGATCCTAAATTAGGTGGTGAAAACCTAGTTAAACCTTTATAGTTACTAGTTTTCGGTTTTTCAATGATCTTTATAAGATCAGGAATCTTTGTGTTACAAGTATTATTTTGAATTGCTTCGGTAATATCACTGATGATCTTAGCAGAAGCTTTTTCAATAACATCAGAGTCCTTAATGATAATTTTTTCAAGTAAATCAATAATTTTTTCTTGATTAATTTTCATTTCTCTGAGTTCAACACTTATAGTGACAAAGTTTGCCATTATTCACCAATAACTCGGTTGAGTTGTTCATGAATTTTGTCGACAGCAGTAGTGAAATTGTGGATTTCACTTTTGGTTACTTGGAGTTCATTACTGAGACTTTCAAGATTTTTTATAGATGCTTCAAGTCTTTCAACTTTAGCGTTTATATCTTTAAGTAGAGAGAAACATCTACTTAGATCATTATTCCAGAAGTTATTAAAAACCTTAGATTTTGATATCTTTTCACTTTGGTCTTTACTAAGCCCAAAATAAGATAGAAGTTTGGATATTCCAAGCCAATTTCTTCCAACAATTTGGTTGACATTGTTAAGAGAATTTATTATGTTAGGAATGCTAGGACTAGCAGTACTGAAAACATATTTTCTATCTGTAGGATTTATCCCTTCATCTAATTTTTTAAAATTAAGGAGCTTTCCTTTTTTATAAATATGCGGGTGATGCATAGTTATGGACTTAGAATAACTCATTCGTGAAGAATTTTTTGTAATTCTTCTCTGAGAGAGTCAATCTTTAGAGACATAGATCTCATACTCATACTTTGTGTAACATCGGAAGATGTTTCTCCAGAGTAGGATTTACGACTCTTGATTAAAGATAAAGGTTTTTGACCAATTAGTCTTTTGTTTTTAGCAATGTCAATTGCCCAATCGTTATCATTAGAATCATCAATTTCTGCAAATTTGCAGGAGTTGACGTCACCAATTTCTTGAAATATATTTTCAAGGTCAATTGTTTTTTCGTTGGAATAGTCAATACTGTGATGACTATTAGTGAGTGCGTAAGCAATTACATAAGTAATACTAAACGCTTTACTACCTTTTTCCATAAAATTTTCTCTTTCAAATTTGTGAACGAAAGATAAGACCTTATTAAGGTTTGTGTCTTTAAGACTAATTCCATATTTAGGATATACAGTGAAAATGAATTTTCCATAGGCTAAATTGCCTTTGGCTTTGCCTAAGATTTTATCTTGAGCATGGTTTAAACGGTCGTCATATAACGCCATTTTTATAAGGCTGTTGATACCTTCACGAAAATGGGCTTTCAACATGATTTTTATAGCTCCTAAATGTAGGAAATTAATAGAAGGTCTAACACTGTTAGAAAACTTTTTCGATCAGCTTCTAAAGTACCGTAGGTAATAAGAGGCAAGTATACAGATCCTTCTGTATCTTTTATATCTATAGAGTGTTCTATAGTTCTAACAAAATACATAATTTCATTAGGTCGTGATAAAAGTTTAAGACTTAAATTAAACTTTTTCTTTGAAAACTTCTTGCTCTTTAAGAGTAAGTTTTGTATTATTAACTTTTTTCAAAAGTTCATTTTTGATGGCTATTCTGCCAACAAATCCATCATGACTTTCGTTAAGATAAGCATGATCTTCTTCTTCCTCAGAAGAGAAATTGTGTAAGTCATTCATATTAGAAATATAGAATTGATCTCAAGAGCTTTTTATGGCTCTGATACCAAATAAAAGTGCGGACACCAAAAGGGTGAGGGTGGACATGATGAAGTCCTTTTTTAAACTTGTAAAGCAGCAGCTTTTTGTTTGTACATTTTTAAACGTGTTTGTAAGCAAGCTACGGCATTTTTATTGTTAAAGGGTGTTCAATATTCCATAATATTTGTGATTCATTTGTCTTGTGCTCTCCACGCCTCTTCTGTTGGCACTCGATCCTTTTCCCATCTTTCAATCGTATCAAGAAACATTAATTGCAATTCCTTTTGCTTCTCAATCACTTCCTTCATCAACTTCCCAAAACAAATTCACCAACTTTTTCTTGCGGACGAAGCCGAATTTGTAGAGCTATTCATTCCAAGATTAACTGGAAAAACATGTATTTTATTAGAAATCATATTTCATAGATAAAAAAGGTACCTTGCTTGTGTCTATGTTTAACAATAATGATAATTGATGCTTACCAATCTAAACAAAGGCCCCTGAAACGCATCTTTACATAAAAATAAGTGGTATCTAAGTAATTTCAATGTTCTTCCTTCAAATCAACAATTATAAACTTATGGAAAATATTGAATGCAACATGTCTCAACTGAGCACACTAAAGTCAATGAGCCTCATGGTTGTAGTGAAATAAAGACCAAAATAACTGAACGTTAACATGAAAAAAAATTGTTCAACCATATGCCAAATAACTTAAGTATTCTAATCATTCTAAAAAGAATCTCATACCATGAGCCACCTCTATTTCGATTCTGACCACCGTGGAATCGGTATCGATGAAGTCCCGTTATGATTGTTGTAGACCTATAAATAGACAGGTTGAAAGTACTTTCATTTTTGTACAAAGACTTGTAAATAGTCCCGTTATGATTGCTGTATAATATGCGTGATTGTTGTAGACCTGTAATGCACCAAATTGCGAAAGGCATCTATCAGATATACATGAACGTTAACTCAAACCTTATTCGTATCTCTCAAACGCTCTGTAAAGACAAATGCATAATTTTACAAATATGATATTTCATAAAAATACAAATATAGGCAGCAAATTTAAATTTTTGATACATAATAATTTCATATATATGGTAGTTGTTCGAACCTATTGTTATAAGTCACAGATGTGGTACCTCAATGAGATTGGGGCGGTGGCACAGATAATGGGCGGTGGAATATTTAATATCGACTACGACTGTCTCTGTTCGAAAATATCAGCTCCACTCACTCATCCAACAAAACCTTAAACTTGGTTACGGATTCCACACTCCTATAACATCAACACAACACGGTAGAGTGGAAAATGCCAAATGTTCCCAGCAGTTATGCAACATAAAAGTTGAACATAAACAGATGATATACAGATGAACAAAATATTAATGATGGGATGACATTGTTCCTTCATTTATAAATTATATCCTATAAAAATTCGACCCATTTCATAAAAATTTTATAAGGATTATCAATGCAACATAATGGAATTTTCTGTCACCTGGTTATTCAAGGCCAAAAGAAACAGAGAATATATTTCTTGATGATAGGATCAGCGCCATTCAAGCCCACCTAACACGCCATTCAAGGTGAATGTATACAATTATGGTAAAAAAAGTTATCTACTTAAATGTACTACCATTTATGAGAACAAACATTGAAATCATACCTAACGAATACCTTCATCTGTGAAGTCGAACGACATAGACATTTGAACCCTTGCGGACATCCAATTGGTAATATCGTTTACCGATCCTGGTCAATTTACTATATACCAACCTTCATTTCAACATCAAAGAATTCTTCCTTGATGATTTCCCATTCCTTCCTTGCCGAGCTGCCTCCGTTCGACATTCGATGCCTCTGCTTCCATTTTGGCGCATTCTTCTTTGTTTCCTTGGTCTTCCGTTCTTTAACAGTCCCGCTACCACTAACATAACCTCAATTACCTTTGTCCACTCCACGGAAACCAAATTCCCTGTCAAGTAAAAATACTAATACTGCTAACTTTCATAGATGATATGTACATGTAAATTTATTTGTTGTGTAATGACCATTCAAGATTTACAATTTATTTGTTGACTTTTGCTTAGTATGTTTTTTTAGTCGTAAATGTTATGCATCATATAAATAATTTTCGTACCCCTATTATGCAACGTTTATAAATGTTATTCGATACATTACAGGAAAGAACAACCATAAAACAATACATATTGAGTGACGTAATTTGTTGTTACATACTTGGAAGTTGTAATATCTGTATCCTCTTGCATTCGACAGATTGTGCGAGCAAATGCTTTCGTCGCTACTCATGTCGAACATTTGGATTAGGTTACTGCAACAATAAGGAGTGTTTGGACCAGGTTATAACAGAATGAAAAGTCTATCCAATCTTCATTATATTCACAAAGTAACCCATGTTTTCATTCCACCTTAAATGGTATTTTCATAAGTTAGCAAAACTACATTTGAGGGAATATTTCTATAAACTGATAATTATATAGGGGTGTTTAGATTAGCATTTTGCAACTGATTATCTCGACTCCTAAGTAAGAATAATCAAATTTTAACGTCTGGTTAAAACTATACTCAGTCTGCCTATATTATTACCTTATCTTTTAGAGGTTAAATAATCGATTCCATCAATGCCAGGAAGAACTAATAATGTTAGAAAAAATATAAGATCACTATATGGTCTTTCTTACCAAACTTAAGAGTACTTACTCCGGTGCACGACATACGTAAACATTCATTACACTTGAACTCCCCGTTGCAGCAAGAAACCACACCTAAGCTATCAGAAGAAAAAAAACACTATGTCAGCTAGTTTGTATTTTTTGGCAACTTAATCCACAACAGTTGTAAGTTTGGAAAATATTAACCATGTGTTAAATTGGTTACTTCAAAACATCTTATAAGTGCTTATTTTAAACATTAAGAACTACACTTTACACCTAAAAACTGAAATTGCAAACAAAGTGATTGGTTCCCCCACTAAAATCTGTTAAACTTAACACGCATGGGACACATTCATCTGAGCAACCACAAAGATTAACCACCATCTCTGGCGCTTCACACACCACCACTTCATCGAAACCCTAACCAACCAATTGAAAAATAATAATCGCAAACTAATTTAAAACAACTCACACCTTTAATCTTGGATGCAGATACTAATTTTCTGTTCTTGATGAAAAGCCTCTTCTTGCTCATAACAAAGGGTAGCCAATGATAACCTAAAATCATCAAGCAATAAGTAATCCGGTGACTTTAAATTGAAGTAACAAATTAGTAAAACACAATCTTTCATTCAATAGTTTTTATGTAAAAATAAAACCCCAAAAGTAATTTACCTTAAATTTAGATAACGGATTTGCAATCGGGATTCTTTTAGGAAAAGTCAGTGCTTTGGTTTCGTGTGTATGTGTCTTTTTATGCGGATGAAGGACATAAGATGGGTAGTCAGAAGTAAGTTTTGATCCTAAATCTTGCCTATGATTAGGCCGATCTATGTGGTTATTTTCTTTTGTGTGTTTTGGTGTAGAAGGTTAAAGAGGAACTTTGAATGGAGAAGGTCGGTGTGGAAAGATTTTTTTTTTGTTTGGTTGGATAACAGAGATGGAAAGATCAGGAGTTTTGTGGCAAATAGCAGAGGAATAAGCCTTGGAACCGACATACTGTTCATTGGGGGTGGTGATTAATTTGATGAGCCAATCATAACTTGCCTTTTGTCCCACTTCCACCAAATGACAATTGCTCCACCAATAACAACTAAGATTAACATATTAAATCACTTGCTTTTGGTCACATAAATAGACAGGTTGAAAGTACTTTCATTTTTGTACAAAGACTTGTAAATAGTCCCGTTATGATTGCTGTATAATATGCGTGATTGTTGTAGACCTGTAATGCACCAAATTGCGAAAGGCATCTATCAGATATACATGAACGTTAACTCAAACCTTATTCGTATCTCTCAAACGCTCTGTAAAGACAGCTGCATAATTTTACAAATATGATATTTCATAAAAATACAAATATAGGCAGCAAATTTAAATTTTTGATACATAATAATTTCATATATATGGTAGTTGTTCGAACCTATTGTTATAAGTCACAGATGTGGTACCTCAATGAGATTGGGGCGGTGGCACAGATAATGGGCGGTGGAATATTTAATATCGACTACGACTGTCTCTGTTCGAAAATATCAGCTCCACTCACTCATCCAACAAAACCTTAAACTTGGTTACGGATTCCACACTCCTATAACATCAACACAACACGGTAGAGTGGAAAATGCCAAATGTTCCCAGCAGTTATGCAACATAAAAGTTGAACATAAACAGATGATATACAGATGAACAAAATATTAATGATGGGATGACATTGTTCCTTCATTTATAAATTATATCCTATAAAAATTCGACCCATTTCATAAAAATTTTATAAGGATTATCAATGCAACATAATGGAATTTTCGTCACCGGTTATTCAAGGCCAAAAGAAACACGTAATATATTTCTTGATGATAGGATCAGCGCCATTCAAGCCCACCTAACACGCCATTCAAGGTGAATGTATACAATTATGGTAAAAAAAGTTATCTACTTAAATGTACTACCATTTATGAGAACAAACATTGAAATCATACCTAACGAATACCTTCATCTGTGAAGTCGAACGACATAGACATTTGAACCCTTGCCAGACATCCAATTGGTAATATGCGTTTACCTGATCCTGGTCAATTTACTATATACCAACCTTCATTTCAACATCAAAGAATTCTTCCTTGATGATTTCCCATTCCTTCCTTGCCGAGCCGCCTCCGTTCGACATTCGATGCCTCTGCTTCCATTTTGGCGCATTCTTCTTTGTTTCCTTGGTCTTCCGTTCTTTAACAGTCCCGCTACCACTAACATAACCTCAATTACCTTTGTCCACTCCACGGAAACCAAATTCCCTGTCAAGTAAAAATACTAATACTGCTAACTTTCATAGATGATATGTACATGTAAATTTATTTGTTGTGTAATGACCATTCAAGATTTACAATTTATTTGTTGACTTTTGCTTAGTATGTTTTTGTAGTCGTAAATGTTATGCATCATATAAATAATTTTCGTACCCCTATTATGCAACGTTTATAAATGTTATTCGATACATTACAGGAAAGAACAACCATAAAACAATACATATTGAGTGACGTAATTTGTTGTTACATACTTGGAAGTTGTAATATCTGTATCCTCTTGCATTCGACAGATTGTGCGAGCAAATGCTTTCTGTCTGCTACTCATGTCGAACATTTGGATTAGGTTACTGCAACAATAAGGAGTGTTTGGACCAGGTTATAACAGAATGAAAAGTCTATCCAATCTTCATTATATTCACAAAGTAACCCATGTTTTCATTCCACCTTAAATGGTATTTTCATAAGTTAGCAAAACTACATTTGAGGGAATATTTCTATAAACTGATAATTATATAGGGGTGTTCAGATTAGCATTTTGCAACTGATTATCTCGACTCCTAAGTAAGAATAATCAAATTTTAACGTCTGGTTAAAACTATACTCAGTCTGCCTATATTATTACCTTATCTTTTAGAGGTTAAATAATCGATTCCATCAATGCCAGGAAGAACTAATAATGTTAGAAAAAATATAAGATCACTATATGGTCTTTCTTACCAAACTTAAGAGTACTTACTCCGGTGCACGACATACGTAAACATTCATTACACTTGAACTCCCCGTTGCAGCAAGAAACCACACCTAAGCTATCAGAAGAAAAAAAAACACACTATGTCAGCTGGTTTGTATTTTTTTGCAACTTAATCCACAACAGTTGTAAGTTTGGAAAATATTAACCATGTGTTAAATTGGTTACTTCAAAACATCTTATAAGTGCTTATTTTAAACATTAGGAAGCTATACTTTACAGATAAAAACTGAAATTGCAAACAAAGTGATTTGGTTCCCCCTCTAAAATCTGTTAAACTTAACACGCATGGGACACATTCATCTGAGCAACCACAAAGATTAACCACCATCTCTGGCGCTTCACACACCACCACTTCAACGAAACCCTAACCCACCAATTGAAAAACAATAATCGCAAACTAATTTAAAACAACTCACACCTTTAATCTTGGATGCAGATACTAATTTTCTGTTCTTGATGAAAAGCCTCTTCTTGCTCATAACAAAGGGTAGCCAATGATAACCTAAAATCATCAAGCAATAAGTAATCCGGTGACTTTAAATTGAAGTAACAAATTAGTAAAACACAATCTTTCATTCAATAGTTTTATGTAAAAATAAAACCCCAAAAGTAATTTACCTTAAATTTAGATAACGGATTTGCAATCGGGATTCTTTCAGGAAAAGTGAGTGCGTTGGTTTCGTGTGTACGTGTCTTTTTCTGCGGATGAAGGACATAAGATGGGTAGTCAGAAGTAAGTTTTGATCATAAATCTTTCCTATGATTAGGCCGATCTATGTGGTTATTTTCTTTTGTGTGTTTTGGTGTAGAAGGTTAAAGAGGAACTTTGAATGGAGAAGGTCGGTGTGGAAAGATTTTTTTTTTGTTTGGTTGGATAACAGAGATGGAAAGATCAGGAGTTTTGTGGCAAATAGCAGAGGAATAAGCCTTGGAACCGACATACTGTTCATTGGGGGTGGTGATTAATTTGATGAGCCAATCATAACTTGCCTTTTGTCCCACTTCCACCAAATGACAATTGCTCCACCAATAACAACTAAGATTAACATATTAAATCACTTGCTTTTGGTCACCCAACACAATGGGTTTTAGTATATATATATAATTTAATTCCTTCGTTGATATTTTTACAGATATGTACGTGCTCCCAAACATAAGTAGGTGCAAAACAAACAGTCAAACATGTTGTAACGTTTTGTGTGTATCTTTATGACTTTGTCTATAAATACAATTACCTTAAGAATACTAGATACCCATGGTGTCATACCACGGCTTTATAGCAAAAAGTGTTGTCACTTCAGTTTTTTTCTTACAACTCGAAACCTATAACTTAACCAAAACACATTCTTCCTTCATAACTCAAGTTATAAAACACCCTCACGCCCCACAAAGAAAAAAAAAATTCTTTCATTTATTCAAGTAAAACACAAATTAAACTAAAATTAAAATTTCATCAATAACATAAAAGACATAAGATAAAAGTACATAAAAATAATAAATTAAAAAATAATAATAATAAAAAAAAATACATGAATTAAGCTAGTTTTGGGGAAAATATTTGGCTCAGATTTCATGATTGGCCTCCTCAATTAAAGCCTTGTCTACCGGATCCATCCCCTCGGTGTTGATTGCAAGTGCCATCATGTCCTCATTCCTTGTTTGAGCATTGATTAATTACACCCCCGCCTTAGCCTCATTTCTTATTTCTTCTATCTTCACCTCACGGTATAAAGCGAGTTGTTGTTGCAAAATTTGTTGCAAAATTTCTTGTGAAGAAGTGTCCGATGAGTTTGAAGATCGTTGACTTTTTTACTTTCGTTCTTTGTTGGGTGGAAGCGGAAAAGTATCATCTCCTAATAGCTTGACTTCTTCTCATGTTGGACGTCCTCGGATTCTTCTTGCATGTGGCGGATCGTGATTCAACCATTTATGTTTGTCTTTTCAAAAATTCCAACCTTTTTATGTGAGGAAAACTTTTCCATTCGTTGTCAAGATACAAGAGTTCAATACACCTCTTCAAATCTTCATCATTTTCACCACTAAGCCTCACGGTTTGGTTGACAATCGCATTATACTTATGGACTGGTTCATGGGAGTCCACTTTCCGAACATGTTTTTGGAACGCGTTATGTATCCTTTTTTCGTGGCTTGTTCATTGTATTCCGCAAGAATTTTGCACAAAAACATGTCATTGGTTTGGTCGGTGCCCGTGTTCGGATCATCGGATATATATAACATTCCGCCAAAATTAACTCATCGGTTGGACTCCAAGGCGTACGAGTTATTTTTGTTTTTTTTTTCTCTTCTGCGAGGTTCTTGGCCTTTGCCTTTGCCACGTTTCTTGGGTCACGACGGCCCTTCAGCTTCGAATTGTTGAGGTTGTGAGGATTGTTGTTGGGTTGATGGTATTGTTAATGGGAAAATTGGGGTTGGTATAGTTGTTAGGTTTGTTGGTATTGTTGTTGGGAAATCTAGGTTTGTTGAAGTTGTTGTTGAAGTTGAGATTGAGCGAATAGTTGAAGTTGCCCGGGTGTAAGTTGGTTGGAAAATGGGTTACTGGTAAACTGGTTTAGGTGGAAGTTGGTTGGCATTTGACGTAATGGAATTTGTAGATTATGGTGTGGTTGGATTAGATGAAGATGAATAATTTGGTATTTGATTTTGTGGGATGGAGAGCATTTGATTGATCCATGAAGATTGATCGGGATTCCTTTTTGTAATTTAGAGGTAGAAATAAAGAAAAGTATTGTTGAGATGTGTAGGTAGAAGTATATGTTAATTTTAAAATATTTAAGAGGTAATTATAAGATTTTTAAATGGTAAAAAATGGGTAAATTGTTTTTAAACCACAACATTCTTTTTTTTTTTTTTTATTAAAACCCAGAATGGACTATTGCAATAAGAGAGAAAAAAAAGGCCATATATAACTTGATTGGTGATTTTGGCGTTGAGCCGTATAACGCGAGGTGCGATGTCACCTAATGCCATGAGGTCGCGTCATAGGATTATAACACGCCCTATAGCTCAAGGTACCTATTGCTCTAACTGCATACGACAAGTTTAAATATCATAAACCACTTAAGGGTGCCCTAGCGGTAAAAGGGTTTGCGACTATCACTATAAAATGTGTGAAATCTCAAATTCAATTCCTGCTACGCGCAAACAACCTTAAGTGGCTACGCAAACTTCCTGAAAAGAGAAGGCTTTACCTGGTTTGAGTATCTGTGGTGGTGAGTTCAAACCCCATAAATTAATCGACCGAAAGATCGAAATTATGATTACCCAAAAAAAAAGTTTATAGACATGAAAACCGGTTCAACTATTTTGCCATAGTGTTTATAATAGTTGATTTAGTCACGCCATGATTGAGGTGCGATGTGCCCACAATACATGTGATAGCTCTTCCACCCACCTTCCTTTGTGCTTGTCCAGGCGTGCCTTAATACCTTCGCCTAAGCTTCGATTCACACGTTCCACTAAGCCGTTAGTTTGTGGGTGTTTAACTGACGCGAAGTGCTGTGTGATTTGCAACTTCTCGCACCAGTCTTTGAAAGGGTTGTCGCAGAACTGTTTCCCGTTGTCCGAGATGATTTCGCCAGGCAGTCCGAAGCGGCATACAATATTTTCCCAGACAAAGCGTTTTACCTGGTTGCCAGTGATTGTCACTACTGCCTTTGCTTCGATCCACTTAGTGAAGTAGTCGACAGCGACTATGAGGAATTTTAACCCCCCTGCTGCAACAGGGAAAGGGCCTGCAATGTCGATACCCCACTTGTGAAATGGCCATGGCGCTATAATTGGTGTTAACTCCTGCTGTGGTTTGCGGGGAATGGGTCTGTGGACTTGGCAGTCGCTGCATTTTCTTATCAAATCCCGCGCATCGCGGTGCATGGTGGGCCAATAATAGCCTGACCGTAAAGCGCGCGCCACCACTGACCGTGGTCCTGAATGCATGCTGCATGAACCTTCGTGGATTTCTCGCAGTACATAGTTTGCTTGGAAGGGACCAACACAGCGGAGCCATGGTTGCAAGAAAGAGCGTCGATATAGGATGTTGTCCCGAAGTTCAAACCTTTGCGCTGTGCGCCGTATCCTTCGGGCTTCTTTCTGCTCTTGGGGTAATATTCCCTTGCTTATGAATTCGACTATTAGTGTCATCCACGTAGGTCCGTCTTCTTCTATTACCGTGGATACTTCCATTTCTAAGATGGATTTGCTTTTCAATGTTTCCACCAACACCTGTTTGGATAGGTGCGCAAAGCTTGTGGATGCGATTTTGCTTAGTGCATCCGCCTTGCGGTTTTCCCCTCTTGGAACCTGTTTGATGGTAAACTTGTCAAAGCTTTGAATTACTGCCTTGGTTTTTTCGAGGTACTGAATCATGTTTTCCTCCTTGGCTACATACTCGCCTAACACGTGGTTGGCTACTAGTCTGGAGTCTACATTCGCTTCCAAGTTCCGTACACCCATTCGAGATGCGATGCGTAGTCCCGCTAGTAGGGCTTCATACTCTGCCTCATTATTTGTCGCTGTGAATTCGAAACGCAGTGCGTAAGTGAATTTCATTCCTTCTGGGTTTGTGAGGATGAGGCCTGCTCCTGACCCATCCACGCATGAGGATCCATCTGTGAACAAGATCCATGGATCTGGTAGTTCCTCCGTGCATGGTGCAGGTGCATCATCGATTAAGTGTCGCTTTTCGCTGATGAAATCAGCCAGATCTGCCCTTTTATTGCAGACGTGGTGCGTAGGTGATGTTATGCTCACCGAGCAACACACTCCATTTTTGCAGTCGTCCTGATGCATCAGGCTTGGAGATGATTTGCTTAATCAGTTGGTCTGTGATTACCGCTATTGGGTGCGCTTGGAAGTACCTGCGTAGCCGTTTAGCAGCAAATACCAATGCCAGAACTAATTTTTCCATGGCGCTATAGTTCATCTCCGTCTTTTGAGCCTTTGCTTACAAAATAGACAGGGGTTTGTACTGAATCCCTATCTGTTAGTAACACTGCTCTGACTGATCCATTAGTTGCGGATAGATACATGATCAACTCTTCCCCTGGTCGGGGTACGACAAGTGTGGGGAGCGTTGCCAGGTGTTGTTTCAACTGTGTGAAGGCCTCTTCTGCCTCCGTAGTCCATCGGAAATCACCCTTTTTTATACACTTTTTGAGTGTTTTGAAAAGGGGTAATGATTTGTCTGCTGACTTGGATAGGAATCTGTTAAGACCGGCCAACTTTCCGTTGAGAGATTGGACTTCCTTCAACGTGCGAGGTGAAGGAAGTTCAATGACAGCCTTCGTGTTTTCTGGACACGGTTTTATACCGTCCGGTTCTATCAGGTATCCAAGGAACATGCCTTCAGTTGCGCCGAAGGTACATTTTTTTGGATTCAACTTCATGTTGATCTCTCGGAGAGTTTTGAATGTTTCCTCAATATCGCGAACTAACTCATCTTCGGTATGGCTCTTTATGACCAAGTCATCAACATAAACCTCTAGGTTGCGGCCCACCTGTTTTTCGAAAGCATTATCTACTAAACGCTGATAGGTGGCGCCTGCATTCTTCAAGCCAAAGGCCATTTTTGTGTAACAGTAGACGCCTTGACTTGTATGAAAGGCCGTTTTTTCCTCGTCCTCCTTAGCCATCTGGATTTGATGATATCTTTTGTATGCATCGAGGAAACACTTTAATGGATACCCGCACAAAGACTCTATTTTTCATTCTATCTCTGGTAATGGGTAGCAGTCTTGTGGACATGCTTTGTTAAGATCGATGAAGTCCACGCACATCCGCCAGCTACCATCGCTCTTCTTTACCATGACTGGGTTGGAAAGCCAGTCATGATAGTAGACTTCCCGCATAATTCCTGCCTCTACTAGCTTGTGTACCTCTGCCAGGATTGCCTGCGCGCGCTCTGGAGCCTGGCCGCGCTTCTTCTGGCGTATGGGTGAGTATCCTTGTCGGATTCTCAGTTTATGCTCTGTTATTGAGCGTGGTACCCTAGTCATGTGTTTTGGCTCCCATGCAAAAATGTCCAAGTTCTTTTGCAGGAGCGCACATACAGCTGCTCTGTCGTTGTCCGACAGTGACCCTCCGATGGATATTTCCTGTTCCGGGTATTCAGGGTGAATTGCAACCTTCAGGTTTGGAACTTTGGTTGCGCGCTGTTCTGGGACCAGTGCCGTTTCGCATGTAATCGTGTTACATTCTCTATGCGGTACACTGGGATTGTGAAGAGTAACAATACCACCTTCCACTGGGAATTTAAGCATCCCGTGCGCTGTTGATGGCACTGCGCGCATAGCTGATATCCCAGGCCTCCCAATAATGCCATTGTATGGCGAGGGAGATTTGATCATCATAAATTCCATCCAGGCTGTCGCAGAGTGTTTTTCATTTCCGATGCTAACGAGTAATCGTATTTGCCCCATAGACCATATCTTTTCACCCGTAAAACCCGTTAGCGCCGTTCTGACCGGGCTTAACTGATTGCATATTTCCGGCCGCAATCGCTTGAAGCAGTGCTCATACATGATGTCTGCAGATGCTCCACCATCAATGTACATGCGGTGAATGTCGTGACCCCCCGCACTGATCTCTATGGTTAGTGGTTCCACCACTGCTCTGTCCGCAGTTAAGGTGGGGAAAGATATTTCGCTTCCTCGAGAAAACTCCTGGCTGACCTTCTGCCTAGTGACCCGCTGCCATGATTGTATCATGTAGATGGTGTCGGCCTTGTCTTTGGGTGTCTCTTTCTTGTTTCCACTCTTCTGTTTATCCTTTCCTTCCTTGATATTTTTGACCAAATGGTCCAATCTGCCCTCTTTAACCATTTTGTCAATGACCTGGCGCATTTGGACACATTCGTTAGTGGTGTGGCCCTTCTGTGCGTGGTAGTCACAGTATCCATTCCCGGTGCGCCGATCCTCTGGAGTGCGCATTTGTGGCGGCCTTGGGAAGTTCGCACCTTCTGTTGGGAGTATTTCCTTTGGAGTCTTGGTGAGCGGGGTATATTTGTCATTATCCCTTCCGCTCCCCTGACTGCGATAGCTCCTATTACGGTTGCTACCCCGGTCGGTGGATTGTCTCCCAGGTTGTTCCTGTGACCGATAGTTCGAGTAGTGGCAGCTTCTCCTTGAACGAAGGACCGAGAACGTTTCATGAGTTCATCAAAGCTTTCGGGAATCTTGTCGTTCAACCTCTTGATGAGTTCTGGGTTGTTAATCCCATTCATGAAACCAGAAATCTTTAGTACTTCCGGGCATGCTTTAACCTGCGTGCATTCGTCTTTAAAGCGTTCCATGAATGCGCTTGTAGATTCTCCCTGGCGCTGCTTTACCCTAGCGAGTTCAACAGGATTTTTAGCGCACTTCTTCCGCTGAGTAAAGTTCAGGCAAAACACCTTTCTCAATTCCTCAAAGCCATTGATGCTTCTGCGTGGAAGCTTGCTGAACCAGTTCCGCGCGTTTCCCACCAGTGTGGAGTTGAACATGTGGCACCATACAGGTTGTGGCCAATTTTCAATTGTAGCAGCTGATTCAAAAATTTTGAGGTGATCATCAGGGTCACCTGTTCCGTCATAGGTTTTTACGTTGGCAGGCATGCGCCTCCTCTTGTTCTCTGAGAAGTCACTGATGCGTCGGGTGAATGCATCTACCTTTTGACGGCGCCATGGGAGAGATATATCTTCATCCTCCTGGTCATTATATCTATTTCTGGACTTCCAGTGTCCAGTTTCACTATCCCCGTTGTCCGAGGAATTCCGAGAGGACGAATTTTCCCTCCTTCGGCGCTTGCGCCGACTGTCTTCGGAGTTTGTACTCGAAGGGCTTTCACTTGGGGAATATCGTCGCCCAAGTCTGTCCTGTATTCTGCGGCTACCAAGTCTGGTGTGGACACTGGTACGCCGTTCATCCTCCTCACTTCCTTCCAGGTGCTGTGAGTTGGACGTCTCATCATCCTCAACCTTTTTCCCAATTCTGTTAAACACAGGGGGTCGGCGGTTGTCTCGGCCGCGCTTCTCCTTCTGACGGCGCGGTGGGGAGGTTTCGTACTCCGAGTCAAAACTGAGACGGGCTTTTAGGCTTCGACTCGACCTTTTTCTAGCTTCCTCTTCCATGAGAGCGGCCAAGGTTTCGTAATTTTGGGATACGAAATCTCTTGGTGTTACTTCCGGTGCGACCCCTTCTAAAGCAAGGGTGTTTGCTTCTACCGCTATGCCTTTGTTTCTATCCGGTGCATCTGGTGCCTTTGTCAGGTCAGTCTCTAGCACCGATTGAAGAGGAGTAGTAAGAACAGTGCGCAGTGGATCCACTGCGCTAGTAGTGGTTATAGTGGCTTGGGTTGTCCCCGAGCGCGGTTCCACCATAGGGTAGACCAAGTCTGGCCTCGATCCCTTGTTTTGGCAGTCTGGTTGTCCAAGGAGTCTGCTTGGGAGCTGAGCCGGTGTGCAGCTTCTTGCCCGTAAGATCCGTTTGCGATCGCTGATTTCCATGCTTCGTCATTCTAGTCTGAGTTCTTAGTGAATGGTCCCACGGATGGCGCCACTTGTTGATACAAAAGTTGGGCGTTCCTTGTTCGGGGCTCCGGTTCTCGTACCAATTAATGATTGTTGCTTGAGACCTGCGCACTAAAGACAGAAAACACCGTTAGGCTTACCGTGGGATTGTCTCCCACGATTATCCTCCGGCGTGAGAGTAAGTAATCGATTTAGGGTTAAAGGTGAGTTAGGGTTTTGAGATCGTACCTTTAACGAGGGATGTGATTCCCTTTATATACACACGGAATCCTTGTTGGTTCCGTGTTCCTCAACCTTCGGCGTATCCCGCCTAAGTCGGTTGGGGAATGATTATCTCCTTAATTAAGAGATATCCGATATTTATTCCGTAAATAGATTTGTATTTGGGCCTTCGCGGGCCTAAACGCTTATCAGCGTAGCCCAGTTCGTGCTGGGCTTATCAGTATTGGGCTTTAGTCGGGTTCGTGACCCGGATATAGACTATACGTCATCAGGTTCCTAATCCAACATGTTTGTTAGGTCTGATTTTCAAAATTGTCTTTGATCGAATTAATAATAACCAGATGATAAAAAGTTTATGGGGAAAGCATCCCTGCAGCCAGCAGCATGCAACATATGTGCAGCAAAGAAAAAAAAAATTTACAACTTATATTTGTTATACACTTATACCCTCCAGCATTTTCTAATTGGTAGAAATTGGCGCTTCTTTATAGCCTTTGCAGCATGTATCATCCCTGCAGCCAACAGCAGGGATGATTTCCCCAAAGTTTATAGACATGATAGAAAGATGAAAAGTTGTGCACACTTTTAATCACAAAAAACGTGGTAGAGATGGTTGATATGCATTGGGTTTGTGCCATGCTGTATTCTCTTTTACCACAAATCTCTTGGTTTCCGTTGCAGGTACCGTACGCTGCCGATTAATCAAATAATACTATATTTCTTGTTGAAGATATCAAAAAAGACAAATATTTTCCTATTCCAAATTGATATAAACATATACTTAAGTGCTAAATTAAATATTTTATAGCATTTATACAGAACCAATGATTTTGATCCCAGTTTACAAGTTGTTCCTTTTGTCTTTGACCAAATAGATCTACATATTTAATCATTAACTAGCTATTCTTTACTTGACCAAATAGATCTACAAGTTGTTCAGGTTACTTTTGGATTGCTAGTGGTGCAATGGTGAAAATCCGTGACGAAAACTCAATTATTTATGCAATATATATATATATATATATATATATATATATATATATATATATATATTTATATATATATATATGATGAAACACTAAACACCAGTGGATCTTAAACTCTTGTTTATCTTCTAATACTCTCTTGCAGTTTTAACGACGAAATCACGAAAACTTTGATTTTATAGTAAGAAACTTGAAAAATTAAAGGAAAGATAATTTTGTTGGTGGAGACGTGTAAAGTAGAAGCTTTTGAAAACCTCTAATTCTCTGCTACAAAAGAGAATGTTTGTAGTAGAGTAAATGCATATCTTGAAATTAATGTGACATACATTTAATAGAGCATTTAGTATTCGAATTGAACTTAGGTCGTTGAATATTCAACGAGTAAGTATAAGTTCATACTTAAACCATAACCTTGGTTTGTGTTTAAGTTAGAGATGAGATTTGATTCATTTCTAATAAAAATCTAAATGTTGAAAAATATTTGTGTTAATCTATACTACATATAAAGGGTTTACACCCATTTCTTAAATTCTTGAATAATTAATAAAACTAGTAAAGGAAACTTTGTTAATTAAAATTATGTAGTAAATAATGAATAATTATATACTGTATGTGTGTATGATATAGTTGTCTAAGTATGTTTGTACAGTTGTACATGTATGTATGAGTATACGTTTGTAAGATTACTTTAAACGAAATTAGTACACAGTTAAAAAAAAATACTCATGCATAGCAACGGAAATTTATAAAGGTAGATAGTTATACTAATATTTTGGTTGTACAAAATGTTACACAAAACACTTAACGGTCTAGTCATTATTATTTGTTTTGTTGAGAAAAGTGACACCGGATTGCAGCCACTTGCAAGATTCTCTTATCTTGATACATTGTATTTTATCCAACAATCTCCCACTTGAAGATTAGATTAAGGCTCAATCAATCTTCACACCATTATCCTTCCTTGCACTTCCATGTTGCTTACGTTTCTGCTAGGCCGCATGAGGATCGACACCATATAAATTTGTCATAGTTGATTGCTTTCGTTAGATAATCTGCCACATTATCATCGGTATGAACTTTCTGCATATCCACGGTTCCTTCTTCCACTTTCTCGCGAATGAAGTGATACTGAACTCGTATATGTTTTGTCTTTGAATGAAATGTTGGATTCCTTGCAAGATACAAGGCACTCTGGTTGTCACAAAATAGAGTAATTTTCTGTTGTTCATGCCGATCTCAACATCTTTAACCATGTATCGACTCACTACTCCCACTACATGTGCAATGTCTGGTCTTGTACAAATCATCTCGAACATTAAACTTCCCACTGCTGATGCATACGGTACTCGAGACATCTCCATCCTCTCTTCTTCACTGCTAGGACTCATCTTAGAGGATAACTTGACATTAGTAGGAAACGGGGTTGTTATTGGCTTACAATCTTGCATATTAAACCTTTGCAATATTTTCTTCACAAAACTTTTCTATGAAAGTCAAATTTTCCTACTAACTCTATCTCGGTGAATTTGCATCCCTATAATCTTGTTTACGGGTCCAAGGTCTTTCATCTCGAATTCCCTAGCCAATTGAGCCTTGAACTTATTGATACGATCTTTGTTAGGGCCTGCTACCAACATGTCGTCAACATATAACAACAAGATGACAAAATCATTGTCTCTAAACCTCTTGTAATATGCACAAGGGTCTGCATGTAGTCTGTTATATCCAAGGCCAATGATGAAAGAATCAAATCTCTTGTACCAACACGGCGGCGCCTGCTTTAAACTGTACAGAGATTTGTTTAATCTGCAAACCAAGTTCTCTTTTCCTTTTTGTTTAAAACCTTATGGTTGGAGCATGTAAATTTCTTCTTCAAGATTTCCATGAAGAAATGCAGTTTTCACATCTAGCTGGTCTAGATGTAAATCATATATAGCACACATTTCCAGAACCATTCGAACAGCTCTTCATTCGAACCACAGGAAAAAATATTTCATTGAAGTCGACTCCCTCTTTCTGAGCATATCCTTTGACTACCAATCTTGCACGATACCTTTCCACCTGGTCATCACCGTTCCTCTTGATCTTATACACCCATTTGTTTTCAATAGGTTTTCTACCTGCTGGTAGTGGCATCCATTCTCACGTTTTATTTTTATGAAGAGCTTCAATTTCTTCTTTCATTGCTTCCATCCAGAACGAAGCATCTTAATTATTCAATTCTTCTTGAAGAGTTAATGGCTCTCCTTCCTCTGTAAGAAGACAGTATGCAACATTGCCCTCCATAACATAATCCGAGTGCCACACCGGGCGTTTTCTTTCACAATTAAGAGTACGATTCATTAGAGCTTGAGACCCGGTCATCTCATTCACCTCGTGCTGTGGTACGGCTTTAGAAGAATCATTCGACTGAAATTGCTTTTCCATATGTATCGATGTAGTTTCTCTTGTAGTACTATCACCTTCTTTATTTTCTTGAATTTTGTCTTCCATAAAGACAACATCTCTGCTGACGACTACTTTGTGGGCAGTGGGGTCTCACAAGCGATACCCCTTTACTCCGTCAGCATACCTCAAGAACAAATATTTTTTGGATTTCGGATCCAGCTTTGTAGTTTTTTGAGAATTGTACATCACGTACACATGACTTCCAAATATATGAAGGTCTGAATAGTTAACCGGCTTTCCTGTCCACATCTCCATCGGTGTCTTCAACTCAACTGCAGTTGAAGGTGACCGATTGATCACATAACAGGCGGTATTGACTGCTTCTGCCCAGAACGATTTTTCCAAGCTTGTAGTTGCCAACATTGCTCTTGCTCTTTCTAACAAGGTTATGTTCATCCGCTCTGCCACTACATTCTGTTGAGGAGTGTATACCGTTGTGAACTGCCTTTTGATTCCTTCTTTCCTGCAAAAAGTATCAAATTCATCACCAGTGTATTCGCCTCCATTATCTATCCTCAAACACTTGATCTTCTTTACTGAATCAAGCTCAACCCGCGCTTTGTAAACTTTAAAAATTTCAAACACATCAAACTTCTTCTTGATTGGGTATACCCAACATCTCCTGGAATAGTAATCAATGAAGGATACAAAATAATTTGCTCCTCCCAGGGATAGAACAGGTGCCTGCCACACATAAGAGTGAACCAATTCTAGAACAGAGACACTTCTAGAATTTGATGTCTTGAATTTTAGGCGATGCTGCTTGCTGATAACACAATGCTCACAGAAAGGTAAAGAAACCTTTGTGAGGCCAGGAATTAACTTTCTTTCAACAAGAATCTTCATTCCTTGTTCTGACATATTTCCAAGCTTTTGATGCCATGTTACTGCAACTCTATGACTTGAACTATGTGAAGCAACAAATGCTTCCGCCTCCTCCATTACCTCTCCTTTCAGTTGGTATAAGTTTGCAGCCACCTTTTCACCTTTCATAAGTACAAGCGCGCCTTTTATAACTTTCATGATCTTGTTTTATATTTCAACCTTACAACCAAGATCATCCAATTGTCCCAGAGACAATAGATTCTTTCTCAGGCCCTCCACATGTCGCACATCCTGAATAGTACGAACTGTACCATCATGCACCTTCACCATGATATTTCCAATTCCAATGATCTTTAGTTCATGATCATTGCAACTATACACAGATCCGCCTCCAGAGATAGGTTTATATTGATGAAACCATTCTCTTCTTGCGGTCATACGAAAAGTAGCTCCCGTATCGAACAGCCATACATCTGCAAATCTTTTCATGCCTTCATTTGCAACCGCTGCTTCACAACACAGAGCGTTACCATCTTCTGAAGTGCTTGCGAAATTTCCCTGAGGATTAGAGGTATTTAAACCCCGACAATCTTTCTTAAAGTGACCCGGCTTGCCACATTTGTAGCATTTAAAACTCTTCTTCCTTCCTGTTCTAGATTTACCATGATTGTGACTCCCATTGGAGCCAGGTTCCATTGACCTTCCTCTCATCACCACCAAAGCCTCCACCTGTCTTAAACTGGTCTGTCTGTCCTCCCTATTGTTACGCCTGTTTTCTTCTTTCAGAATAGCTGCCGCAACATCATCGAAGACTAGATAGTCAAAAAGAACATTACTGGTTAAGTTGATTATGAGTCAGGTAAACTTTGAAGTAGAATTTCAAAGACGTTCTTGTGGCTCTATTTTACAACTCAAAGACGCGAGTTGAGAAAATAAAGTAGTGTAGTTATTAACGTGCTCAATCACTGAAGTAGATTCCGTCATGCATAGAGCATAAAGTTTCCTCTTAAGGAAAATTTTGTTGTGGAGCGATAGTGTTTATCCTTGTAGTTAGAGAGAAGGAGTAACTCCTGTTTTCATCATAGTGAAACGTATCTGTCCTTGCCTGTGGTTTTTACCCTATTGGGGTTTTTCACGTTATATCCGTGTGTTATCTTTTCTTACATTTTATATTTTAGTTGTGGGTTTACTTCAATTCGGTGTCACTTTTTTCAACAAGTGGTATCAAGAGCTAAGGTTGAGTGTGTATAATTATTTATCGTATGCTCTGTGGTTGCCACTAATTAGTGGAATCTCCACATCAAAAGATAAGTAAGATTATACTCACTCAAAAAGTGTTCATTACTATTATTAACAAATACTAATAGTTTTGTCGAAAAGTAGATTGTGATTGTAGTAATGGCGGCGAAATTCGAAATTGAAAAATACAATGGGAATATTTCTCGTTGTGGAAATTAGAGATGAAGGCTATCTTTAGAAAGGATAAATGTTTGGCAGCCATTGACGAAAGGCTAGCTGAGGTCACGGATGATAGTAAATAGGACGAGATGTATGGAAATGCTATTGCAAATCTTCATCTGGCATTAGCAGATGAAGTTTTGTCAAGCATAGAGGAGAAGAAGACTACAAAGAATATTTGGGATCATCTTACTCGACTGTACGAGGCAAGATCGCTCCACAACATGTTTATCTTTGTTAAACACTTCATTAACATGGAAAGTGATTGGATTAGTCGAGTTATTCTTAGCGATCGTTTTAAAGAGAACAACAGTTGCCGATTTTGGTTCAATGGCGTATACATTAATGATCTATGCACATAATAAACATACCAATTGTGCGTCAGTTTATACATTCAATTGACCATCTCATAAAATAAATAGTTAAAGTTCATGTTATCTTGGATTCCATTCAAACCAAATTAATTAGGCTATCATTTGTATAAATGTGGAAAGCAGAAATATTGGTCTATTGGGTTTTGAGTTTTCTATTGACCCGATGATGTTTTGTCGTAATAAACAAATGTACATAGATGCTCCACAAGAAAAAGAGACTGGCATTTTTGTTTAATACATTTTTAGTTATATATTAATTTAAGTCTCAACAAAAACATGGACATAAGTTGAAGCGTTGAACTAGTTCATTAAGGGAATATAATTTGTAAACCACTAAAAATATTGGTACACCGCCTCTTTAAGCTATATATTATGTATTCTGGTGAAACATAATCATCAATCACGGCATACTTATAGATGCAAGGGTACAGTTATGTACAAACAATAGTATCTATCACGGTAATACATGTATAAAACGTTTATGTTTATAACTGCGTATTACTATTATTATTCGATCTACATAGAAACATAAAGTTAACTACATGTAAATATAACTGATATAACCAATTTGACGGCATATACTATAGACTGTTTCAAGAAGTAAGTAGAAATGTTGATGAGTTATTTGAAGTCTTTTGTGAAGTCGTAATGAGATTGTCTTTAAAAGTCAAAAGTCCTGTGGCTGTTTCAAAAGTTCAACAAAATTGGAACATCATAATGGATATATGTGGTATTGCGTCAGTTTGAGAGTTGTGGTTGTTTGGTAATATGGGGTGTTTGGCAGAAGGCTGAAAGATCCTTTTGGAATTTGAGTTTGCTACTTAAAAGGAGTGTTTGGATCAAGCTTGTGTTACAACTATGTGCAGCAAAATAATCATTGGGATTGTGTTTTAATGGACAATCTGTATATATGCAGGCCATAACAATGGTGAGATTTTCTGTACCTTGGTGTTCTAATTGGTATGAATGTACTTATGATAACCTTATAGGTTGCTTCAGTTTGGTCTTGGGAGGGAATTGAACACCTATGTTTGGCTAAATAGAAGATTTAATCAATATAAATGTACTATAAAGAAGGGTCTCACATCGTAAAGGGTATATGGTCTCGGTGGGTGGTGTATGATGGGTGGAATAGAGATGTGTGAAAGATGAACCTTCTTGGTCCATCCAATACATCACCACAGGAGGTAATGGTTGGCTTCTCTCAAGGAGTGTGTTCCTAAACAGCTGAAGCCATTTTTGAGATGGAAATGTAGGTTGTTTGGCAGAGCCCTTGACTGGAAGGGATTTGGGTTCCTAGTGATGTCATTCACTTGTCCTACTTTGATCACTGTGGTTGAAGGTTGATTGATCTAGGTGGGAGAGTGTAATGAAATGTAGCTAGATGGTTATGATGCTCTTAAGGTGAATTCGGGATTTGTTGTATGGATACTGATGGAATAAAGTGCAGCATTTTGCTTCTGCTATGCTTTGAAGTGCTCTGTTGAAGTGGTGTTAGAGATAAGTGTTGTCAGACATATAGTGAGTTCCATCTAATATCAGGTGTATTACTCATGATAGTTTCCTATTGTTGGTTTTGTATCTGATTTGGGAGATGCCTAAGTTCAGTGAGTGTAATTTCTATTGATGTACAATATTTTGGTACTATATAAAGTTCACCTTGTGCGCCAAAAACAATGTGAGTCGTTGCATCACAAATTAATCACACGAAATGTAAAGCATACATGTACTGTACGTACGTAACACTAAACACGTATGGCTGGAATCTGCAATTAAACAGGTTGTTGTTGAACATATGTATAGAATCACGACGTATTGTTAAATCATTCGTAACATATTTCTGATTGAACTGTAAATATAGTATTCAGATATTAAAAAAAAACACTTATTTTCTCCATATTTGAAGAATGGTGAGACAAATCTCAAACCGTCTTTCAGACTTTCATGGAGATTTTTTTGGAAGCATTGATCAATCTTCTATGTTTGAATGATCACTGTGTTCATCCTCCAAATGTTTCATAATGTTATTTATTAGATATCTCTCAAGTTTTGCACTAGATGTGCTCCATATATGGAGCACATGGTTGAAAAAATAATAATTTTTGAATTGTCATTGATAGATTCTTTAGATAGCGCATACATAGCCATATATAGTATATATGATTAAGAAACTTAAGACATGCCTTATTACTTGTTTCTACTTATATGATAACTATGCAACTAACGACCTCTACCATACGTAAGTGAGGGTGCCATCATTCAAGCTTATTGTTTTTTCTTAAACATACCCTGCTATGTTTAAGAAAACCTGACTAGCTAGAAAAACTATATATAGATTTATAAAGAAATAGTGTGCATTAATAAACTATATGTAGTACAAACATACAAAATGCAGACTTGAACTTACAAATATATAGTCTACGACAAAATTTTCCTAGAAAAGAAATTCTAAAACTTTTCTAAGATATATTAAACGTTGTTGTAAGTAAAGACACAACTATCAATCATGGAGTATTGGTAGTTTTTGGAAAAGACTTGTTATGCACGGGCCGTCGTTTTTTTGGGGGGGAGTAATCCTTAGCAAATACACGAAACGGGTCGAATGCTTCTTTCTTTGTCACTTTTGATGAACTAGTTGTTGCTTCTTTTCCTCCCTTGTATGATTTACCTATGCGAGAATCACATAAACAAGTTAAAAATGCTCGAAAAAAGTATATATGAAATATGAAACCATTTGTTTCAATGTTTCGCAACACGAAAATGACAATTGAATTTTTGATATCTAGTTTAGCATGATAATGTTTGATGTGTAACTGTTAAAGATTAGATACCTGATAAAGCCTCATTGTTAGACAATAAATCTTTGTCGTGGTGAAAGACTTCAACCTATCAATAAACAAACTGGTCAACCATATGTTCAACACAAATTGTCAAAAAGTAAAATTAAACAGAAAGAAAATAAATTGTATCCCCTTCATTTTCACGTATGGCATAAGTATAAAGTTCGAATTTGGTAGAAGTTATCGGTTCTTCTACGTGTCACATTCATCGGTTTGAGGTTCGTTTCCAGTTGCGGCCAAGAAACAAAGAAAGAGCTCGTTTTTAATGAAAATAAACTCCTATCTTTCACTTGGATTGTTTCTAGAACAAAGAAAGTATCTCTTAGTTGGATTGATTGGTTCAACAATCCTTGTAATGCATTGAATTCCATTGTATGAGTTTGTTCTCTTTCCCCTAGCCTCTTGCTAGGGTGTTTATGATATAATTTGCTGTTATAAAAAAAGCATGTCATTGTTGTCAAAAAATTAGGGTTTGAGAACTTGCCTTTTGATTAAGCATCAACTTTCTTGGCATTGGATGAAAACCAGACCCCTTTTCATGATCACCATGAGCTGCAAATTAAACATGTAAACATGAAAATTAAAACTATTAAATGTATGTGAACTAGATAGTAATCCATATAGTTATAATATGAATTTCTTAAATAACCTAAAGTTGAAAAACTTAAATGACCTAATTTATAAAAGCAACACCATGGACTCATGAGCTAGTATATATATAAACATATACCTAAACCATGATAAGGAAGCACTTGGTGACTACTGAGAGCAAGACCATTAGTAAACAGCAAAAGTGAGAGCAGCATTATGATCACAAATTTCATTTCCATAACTTATTGCTTTGAGAAATTGAAGAGGTTAGTAGTACCAGCACACTATGATATGATATATATATATATACCATGAAAATGGTATCAAGTTTGTGGAAACCTATGACAATCAAGTGACTTAAACAAGATTCCCTCACAGTAAGTGTGTGTATATACGCGCGCGTGAGAGAGTACACAAAACACAAAGTGTAGAGTTTCAAAAAGGAACCAGTGGAGCAATTCATGTAATTTATGCAACCTTTCAAGGAACGGTGACGCTGCAATTTACCACAAGACACTTCTTGGTAAATACAAACCTTTGTACTCGTCAATATGAACTTGAAAAACAATGCAAAATATGTTAAAAAATTATGCAAAAATAGTAACCAAGTATGGATGCGTGATCATCCCAACACACAATAACTTTGGCAACGCAAATGTAAAATCGTAGGAACTAACATGTTCTTGACCTACTTCTACGTTAATTAGCATTAGCGAGTTAATATTATTAATCAAAGATTAGGGAACATCCTCATTCCTCTAGCTCCCTTAGAAGCTAGCGACTAGACGTACCATCCATTGTGTGCTTCTATATCAAGTGGGAACAATAACATCTCCATCACATGTCAAATGGCAGGGTTATTATACAAAGAAGTTACTAAAGTTTGCGCGAAAGTTGTCCTGAATCACCAAAATACCCCACCTAAATTTGGGACACTGTCAAAATTCGAGTGAAGCTGCATAATCTAGCCATCGCACAAGACTAGAGTTAGAAAACTTTCTTTTACCACAATGTGGACCACCAAACGAAAGAGGTAACCATTTTTGGCATTTGCTCTTATATATATATGATGTGTTGCTTCAAAGATACTAATATAGTTACTGCATGTGTTGCTCTTTCTAAGTGGGTACATAAATGATTCAATGAAATAACTAAATAAGCATGGAGTACATGTGTTGAAGCATGTGTTTGTTCTAAGCTAAGTAGTGATTGATATCTCTAAAAAAAAAGCTTGTGTCTCAATAGTATCTAATGTTATGGTTTTAAGTCCTCTTAATCTGAACCGTTCAGACGCGGTAAGACATTTTGGTCGTTCAGACGCGTTCAGAGGCAGTAAGATCTTAATGGTCTAGACTTGAGAGGGGTGTCTGAATGCCTCTTGTTGCCTCTTGCTGACCAAAAAAAAAATAAAAAAATAAAAAAATAATAAAAATAAAAAAATTAGTACGAGCAAGCAAATGTGCGGTTCAAACATGAGTTTTTTTTCCCATTCAGATGCGGTCAGATTCAGACATTTATGCTTCAGATTCAGATTCAGATATGCGGTTCAAATTCAGATTCAGAGCCTCTTAAAAAACAAACACCACCATACTCTTTTCGTCTCAAAATTATTGTCCATAAACAAAAAATAAAAAGTATAAGAAAACATCATCATTACAGCTTTTTCTTTTTTATTTTTTACACAATTGACAGTTTTACCCTTAACTAATTAATTTATAACTTCTTTAAAGTTTGTAATAATCACCTCAAGTAAGGTTAATACGGTAAACTTGATCTATATTCTCTATCTATTTTTGAAAGTGAACAATTAATTTGAGACAATCCAAAAAAGAAACTATAAATATGGAACAAAGTAAGTATGAGATAGATTATGGTATATACTATTTGAGATAAATAGTTTTCCTTAAAAAAATGACCGATATTCCCTTTTAAGCATGTTAACTCTAAGATGCAATTGCGTCACTTCAATGCATTTAGTAAGACATGTTACGAGCCGAATCATAACAACCCCACTCTAAGTAAAACCTCGACGCGACAACATGACTAGATTAGTCTAGAATTTTAGACTTAAAAATATCTAAGATATTTTACCTAAAATATCAAAGATACTTAGTAAGAATGATATAGAGATTATCTAGAAAATATCTTATGCATGTATCTTAGATACTTTATTAGAAGCTTCTAGAACTTGATTAGCTTTAGTATAAATCATTGTTGCAAAAGTCGGCTTAGGCGGCCGATTAATCGGCGATTAATCGCTAGAAGAGGATTAACCGCCTCGATTTTCACTAATCAGTCTTATTAATCAGTTTGGTCAAAAATCTGTCAATATACCGATTAATCAGATAAAAATCGACCAAATCAGGCATAAATCAGCCAAATCGAACAAAAATCGAATAAATCGACCAACTCAGTTACTGATAGTAATCAGTCAAATCAGGCATAAATCAACCAAATGAAAAAAGGGCTGATATCGGCCAACTCGAATTAGATTTTTAATATATAAAATCATAAAATTTAGAAATTATCCGTGACACATGTGCAGTCTAGTCTCCATTATAATCAATAGCAAGATGCCAATAAGTGTTTTATGTATTTAAAATAACTACTAAGTACTAACCACATTTTTTGTTGGTGATTTTGCATCACCGATATAATTTAAGTGTAATGGATTGATTAGTTGACCAATGTGTAATTGTGATAAATGTTCAATAAGTCGGGGGTTGTGCGGAGTGTACACTTGTATGACGTTATTATGATTATCATTCGAGGGCAAATCCCCGAATGAAGGGGGTCCGGGGGCAGCGCCCCTGGTAGCAGGGTCCAAGGGGTCAGCTTGGAAAATTTTTATTTGGTATAAAGTGCTATGTTAAAAATGCACTAGAAAATAAAATTTCCGGTATTTTGCCTCATAAATTTAACTGCTTTGGTGGTTATTATAACTGCTATGACAGTTACAACCAACCGTTAGTTTATTGGTCATATATACGTTTTCTGGTTCAGTTTCATAACAAACAAAACATATTCTCGTTTCTAAATCTGAGTTTTATCCGATTTAATATTTCAGTAGAACCACCAAAATACTTCAATCTGAAAGTGTTTACACGACTCTCAGATTACTGTGATCCAATTTTCTAACAAAGATTGAAGTAATCTGTGATCATGTCGAACGGAGAATCTGTGAAGGATATGACGAGCAAGTTCGATAAGTTGGCAAAGTTTGAAGGGCAGGAATTTCGTCGCTGGCAAAAGAAGATGCACTTTCTTCTTTCCACCCTAAAAGTTGTGTATGTTCTAAGTACACCCAGTCCCGAACGGGACGAGAATGAAACTTTGGATACGACCAAGAAGAGGATGAAGTGGGAGAACGACGACTACATATGCCGTGGTCACATTCTGAACGGTATGTCTGATTCCCTATTTGATATCTATCAAAATGCTGAATCTCCAAAAGCACTATGGGAGTCTCTAGAATCCAAATACATGGCAGAAGATGCTTCTGCAAAGAAGTTTCTTGTGAGTAATTTTATGAATTACAAGATGGTTGATACCAGGCCTGTCATAAAACAATATCATGAAATGTTTAGGATTCTAGGACAGTATACCCAGCATAACTTGATGATGGATGAAGCCATCTCGGTTGCAGTTATCATTGATAAACTGCCCCTTCCTAGAGAGAATTCAAACATGGTTTGAAGCATAAAAAGGAAGAGTTAAATTTGGTTCAACTCGGTAGTCATCTACGAATTGAGGAAGGATTAAGAAATCAGGAACTTGATAATAATCCTAAAGAAAAGAACCAAATTGGATCTTTTTCTGTTAACATGGTTGAAGGAGATGGAGCCAAAAATTCTAACAACAATAAGAACAAAAGGAAGTTCAAAAGTGGTGATGATAAATTTGCCAACAAGAAGGGTGCATTGACTTGTTGGAAATGTAACAAGCCTGATCATAAGAAGAAGGATTGTCGCTCTAAAAAGGGCAATAATGGCGCGGGTCCAAGTGGTCTAAGGATCCTGAAAAGCAACAAGGTTATAATTCTGATTTTGTACAGAAATTTGATAATGTTTTACATTATGTTTCTATAATTTCTGATGCATTTTATATTCAGGATGATGAAGTTGCTTGGTGGGTTGATTCGGGTGCAACAAGCCATGTTTGGAAGGATCTCCGTTGGTTTCAAGTATGTAAATCGATTGAAGATGGATCATTTGTAAAGATGGGAAACGTTGCAACTGAACAAATCAAAGGAATAGGGCGTGTTTTATTAACTTTCACTTCTGGAAAAACTTTATGTTTAGATAATGTATTGTATGTACCCGAGATTCGAAAGAATCTTGTTTCTGAAATTGTGTTGAATAAGTGTGGCTACAAACAAGTGTTGGAAACTGACAAGTATATCTTTTCAAGACATGGTTCATTTTTTTGATTTGGTTATGTATGTAACTGAATGATTATATTAAATTTGAATTATCCTTTGTTTAATGCTTCTGCTTGTATGATTACTTCTAGTCATAGCAATAGTTTAAGCAAATCTGAATTATGGCATGCTAGACTAGGACATGTTCATTACAAGAGAATGAAAGATTTGTCTAAAATGAGTTTGATACCTACTTTTGACATGACACCAGAAAGTTGCAAGACTTGTATGTTAATAAAGATCACTAGACATCCATTTAAGAGTGTTAACCAAGAAAGCAAAGTATTAGATCTCATACATAGAGATTTATGTGATTTTCATGCCAATCCTTCACTAGGACATAATAAGTATGTCATTACGTTTATTAATGATGCATCTAGATATTTTTATGTCTATCTACTGCATGCTAAACCTGAAGCTCTAGATAAATTTAAAATTTATAAACAAGAAGTAGAACTTCAAAGACAAGATTTGATAAAAGTATTGCGTACTGATAGAGGTGGTAAGTATTATGATCCAGTTTATTTTCAATCGACTGGAATAATACATCAAACCACGGTTCCTTACACGCCACAACAGAATGGTGTAGCTGAAAGGAAGAATAGGACTTTAAAGGAAATGGTGAATTCCATGTTATCCTATTTTGGACTAAGTGAGGGGTTTTGGGGTGAGGCTATGTTGACAACCTGTTATATTCTGAATATAACTCCAAACAAAAATTGTAAACAAACACCTTATGAAATTTGGACCTAGAAGGTACCAAATTTGACTTATTTGAGGGTTTGGGGTTGTAGAGCGGTTGTAAGACTAACTGAACCCAAAATGAAAAATCTGAGTGAGTAAGGTATATATTGTATCTTCATTGGGTATGCTGAGCATTCCAAGTGTTATAGGTTTTATGTTATAGAACCTAATGATTATGTGTCGGTGAACTCTATAATAGAGTCAAGAGATGCTATATTTGATGAAGAACCATTTACGTATGTACCTAGACCAAGAGGTATGATTCAGCCATCTTCGAGTAAGATAGTTGAAGATGATGTTGAAGGTACTGATGATGTACCTGGTCCATCTGTTCCTAGGAAAAGCACTAGAACAAGAAAAGCTAACTCTTTTGGGTCTAATTTTCAACTTTATTTAGTTGAAGGAACAAGAGATAAGACTTTATCTCAACGTGAATATTGCTTCATTATTGAGGAGGATCCAAGGACCTTGAGTGAAGCAATGGCTTCTAGGGATGTTGCTTTCTGGAAAGAATCAATTCAAAGTGAGATTGATTCCATCATGCAGAATGATACTTGGGAAGTAACTGATTTGCCTCCTGGATGCAAAGCATTAGGAAGTAAATGGATCCTTAAAAGGAAGATGAAAATGGATGGAAGCATAGATAAATATAAAGCTAGATTGGTTATCCAAGGATTTAGACAAAAAAAGGGAATTGACTTCGTTGATACTTATGCTCCTGTTGCTATAATTTCCACTATTAGATTGTTGTTAGCTCTTGCAGCTATACATGATCTAGTTATTCACCAAATGGATGTGAAAACTGCATTCTTAAATGGTGATTTGGATGAGGAAGTTTACATGAAAAAACCTGAGGGGTTTGTGATGCATGGACACGAAACAAGGTATGTAAATTGAAGAAATCATTATATGGTCTGTTATTCTCTTTAATTCTTTATAGACATTTGCTAGTCTTTTCATAGATCGCTAGTCTTGGTAGTTATATAAGCTTGGTAGTATCTAAAGGGCTTGGAGATATGACCAACTGACCCCAGTCTGATAGATTGCGAAGTATGGGAGGAATTGGCCATAGTACAACCACTCTTCGTATGCGAACTGACTAAATGATCACCTATCAAGTGAAGGTATTTAAGAGGTTAGGGGGAATCTAAGTTCCTAACGGTCGGGTTCCCACCGTCTAGATCTAGTAGATTTGGTGCTTAATGACTGCTATTAGGTTTCCGAATGATCCCGGGTGACCTGTTCATCTTTGTGAGGAATCTAAGAACCATAGGCCATGACAAATTTACCAAAGGAGTCTGGTGATAATTAACCACTATATTAAACCTTCATATCGAGAATCAATTCATACTTGTGTTCTTTATTAAGCTTCGCTTTTCTATCTCTTTTCCCTAAATTTCTGGTGTCTGTGTGAGTAGAATAATAGCATATCGATGAATTATAACAACCTTGTCATACCAATATATTATCAATATCATTTCTAATCATCTTAGTTCTTTCAAGGTCACAACTCTCTTGGGACGATACTCGGATTTACCTAAGGCTTTACTACGTCTGATCGGGTTCTCTGCCAGTTAGTATGTATCTATCCTAAGTTATCTAAGTTTTATAAATATTAAAAGCAGGATGAAATAGCACATCAGCTTTTTGGCGCCGCTGCCGGAGAGCAGTTAATCGAAGATCTAAGGTATATCATATTCACCTCATTAAGAGATTTGAGCACTACCATAAGGTACGTTTTTCATATTGCAATAATACAAAATTTATCCTCTAATGCTATTAGATACGGCGTAACTTCTTTCAGGGGTTACGACGTAACCATATTATAATTAAAAAATTATATATAAAATCTTTTGATTATTTAGTTACGACGTAACTTCTTTTTAGAGTTACGACGTAACCACTATACAATCAGATTTATAAAAATTAAATCTTTAATTAAAATTAAATATTTAGTTACGGCGTAATCCCTATTAGGATTACGACGTAACCCTTTCACAAACATTTAATATTCTGAAAATATTAGTTACGGCGTAACTATTAATTGAATTACGCCGTAACCTCCTGGCGGTATAAAACCTTATACGGATTAAAAACTAGGTTTTACATAAAATCTTTCACCGCCTACCAAAACAGTAAATTTTTCTCTCGAAATTTTTTCCATCAAAATCTCTTCATCTCATCATTCACCATGGCTGGTAAGATCTATTACTACTCTTTTTGATTCGTTTATTTCGATTATTCAATTAGGGTTTATATTTTAATATTTTAGGGATCTTGCTTATTTGAGTATATTATTGCTATTGGTTTGATTAATTGATGGTTATGATGATTTTCCCATGTTATTTTGATTCGTGTCCTATCACTATGGGTCGATTTGGGTGTTTTGACTTTATTTAAAAATGGTTTTGGGTCAAACACAAACCTAGTGGGTTAGGCGCGGTCCCTCAGCACTAATAGGTTAAAAATCTATAAAAACTTTTTACCACTTGAAAAAATTGATGGTTCCGGCATAATCTATTGCTTAAAAATTGACCATCTTAACTGCTGAGTTTCTGGGGAAAGTTACGGCGTAACTAGGGGCACATTACGCCGTAACTATTGACATCTGTGATTACGGCGTAACCATTATGATGAGTTGCGCCGTAACTTCAGAAATTAGCTAATTACGGCGTAACTATAATTTAGGTTACGCCGTAGCTTTACATCAGTAAGGTCTGCACTTACTGTTATCTGTCTTTTTTATAGGAGCAAAAAACCCCACCAATTGGTTTAGGTTTCTGGCACACGATGATGCAAGAATTAGGCAATTGTGCCTCAATGAGTTCGAGAAATTAAGGAGGAAAGATATTTGTTAACTGGAAGCACTTGATTTTTGATGCGTTTGATAGTTTGGCAAATGGGAAAGCTAGTAGGAAGTTGAGGAAGTTCTGCAAAATTAAGTTCACATGTACTGCAGGGAAGTTCACATGCAATGCGTGGTTAAGGCTTTTTAGAATCACGTAGCCGGTCATTCCGGAATATGTCAGGTAATTCCTTGCTAGTGTTGAGTTTCGTAATGATATTGATGATGATGATGAGGCGGAGTCTTTGTTTTTCCAACTTGGAAGTGTGAGAAGAAGTTTGACTCTAAGGCAGTTTACTGTGAGAATGGGTTTGTACACTGAATAAGAAATATCGTCTGAAGCTTTTCGTAAGTTCTACAACACTTGTTCGAGGAGAAGGGATGAAACTCAAGACACTGCAACCTATTTCAACCTGATTGCTATCATGGATGGTTATGATTCTAAGCATCCGCCATCCTACAAAATGGTGAGGAACCTCATTCGTCGATTGGTGCACCGCCTCATTGCTTGCTCTATTCGAGCAAGGCACTCTGCAAAGGATAAAATGACTATGGTAGACTTATACCTCATGGAAGGCATGGAAGGGGGGAACAACATCGATGTCCCTTTCTATTTGGCGAGGTTTATGGGTAGTGGTGCTAAGGGGTTTACATCTAGGAGCCCAATTCAGGGGGCTCATTTTATTGGGAGGTTGGCTAGGAGCTATGATCTGATGACCGATGCAGCTTTGGCTCGGGTGACCCATGGTAGGGAGACTAGCTTGATTGGATTGAGTAAGCTAGTTGAGTACGGGATTTGCACCCAGGACATGTATGGAGTGATTGAGCTAGCTAGGACAGCCCCGAGGAGAGAAGTCGGGGAAGGTAGTGGTGTTGGTGGTGAAGCTGAAGAGGATGTTGAGGAACGGGTGCCCAGGAGACGAAGAAGGGCACATGTGAATGTAGGGGAAAGGATACAGATCATCGACGAAAGGATCGAGGGAATGGCGACCCACTTCAACGAGGAGATTGACAGCCTCGGAGTGGGTCTATATGGTCTTAGTAACCAATTTGAGGGTTTTGCAGGTACCATGGATCAAGTGCAGCAGCTCCAGCAAGACTTCTTTCACTGGAGTGCAGATCGGACTAGCCAAATGCTCCAGAGCATGCACTTGAGCCACCCTAGGTGGCAAGGTCCGGAGTATGTGTACCAGCCCGACATCCCTGACATTGGCGTCCACGGAGGAGTGGCATTCATGCAGGTCGAGCCCACTCCTGGCAGCACCACAAGCACCCCATTCAATCTCACCCAATTCCACTCCATGGATCATGATCTTCCCAGGGACGATTGATTTCCCTGTTTGATGGAACAATTTGACACAATTAAATACTTATGTCTGTAATAACTAAATTATTTGGATATTTGTATGATTTATTATCTATTGTACCCGTAGGGTACAAAATTTTCCATGTATTATGTGCAGGTTTTTGGTTCTGTGATGCAGTTACGGCGTAACCTTAGGGTCAGTTACGCCGTAACCCCTGCTGCAGTAGGAAAATTTTGAGGCAACACAATAGTTAAGGCGTAGTCCCCAGAAACGATACGCATTAGCCACCCCATGACCCACCTTCAACCTTTAGTGAGACATCTTGGGCAAGCATTCGAGAGGGGAGTTTATTTCTTTCTTGATTATTTTTCATTTATATTTTATTTTTCCTTTTTCTTCATACAAATGTGACTTTGTACACTTCAAGTGGGGGGAAAGTAATAGAAATGAAGTGTGCATGATTACTTAGCTTACTTGCCCTAATTTTCTAGTTGGTTTCAAAATTTTAAGCTCATTTGAAAATTTTTGTCATATTTTTAACCAATCTAGAATTACAATAAGCCGAGCACACTATAACCTTTATTGCCATTGGTGAGATTTAGCCTTTCCGTTTCCCCCATTTAACCCAAATCTACCATATATTGAGTGTGCCGATAGTATTGTAAACTTTAGAACTTGGCTTTTACACCACTTCGAGACCATAGACGAGTAGTGTATCAAGTTAGCTTGGTGCATTTGGAAACGCCAATTTGAAAAAAAAAAGTAAATGTTTTAGGATTATACCCAAATAGCCCATATGTGTTCCCTTGTGTGCGTTTATCGATTAGTCACATTGGCTTTTCGACCTCCGTGTTAACCCTTTTTGTTGCACTCACCTTTAGTTCAAGATACCCGTAGTTACACCCCTTTTGAGCCTATCCTTTCATTTTCTAACCTTATTTTCGTTACACCCTTACACCTTAGCCTACCGTGTAGTCTTATCTTTTTATCTTGAAGTCATTGTTTGCCCTAGTTCAAAGTTCAAAATAAAGTTTCGAGAGGAATACCTAATCATCTACATCATACTGAAGATCGTCAAAGACCCCCAAGTTGCTCAGTTCAAGTAGGGGGATGTATGTTAAAATATATATATATATATATATATATATATATATATATATATATATATATATATATATATATATATATATATATATCAATTACTGCGCAATGAATTATAAGCACTATGTGAAGAAATTGGCATTGAGAATAATCTTCTCGATCACATTCGAAGGTTGGAAGAATAGTTCAAGACAGAGTAATGGTGGATTCTAGTGACATATATTGATCATATGAAGATGAACCTCGAACTAACGGTTTGGTGATGACAACTTGGTTTTAAGCTAAGACTATTTGTTTTCTTTTTCTTTTACACCCATTAAAATATCCCATGCCTTACCTTACCCCTTTATGTCGTGAAGCGTGTCTAGGTGCTGCAGCAACCAATCCTTGATGTCTTGGCCATGGATTTGGTCATGTATCATTGATTTTGTCCACTTCGCCGTGACATGTTAGTAATGACACCACCCCAAAGCCTTTGAATCACTATAACCCAACATTGCTTTCTAAAATTTGTCTTAACCTTAGCTCTAGTGGTGGAGTTGTGTGTAATTGCCAAACTTATGATAGAATACGTACTATGTCCGTGCAATTGAGTGATCACCCAGAAATTAACACTTAGATTAGCATGAGAGTGAGAGTGTTTTCGTTCCCATTTCGTGAGGTGTTCGGCTCTTATTAATATTCTAGCATGGAAATTATAACTACGCATTCATTAAGGATGTATCTTTTGCAGTCTAAATTGGTCTACTTGAGGGCAAGTAGAGTTTAAGTGGGGGGATATTTGATAACATCAAATAGTCCTGATTTTCTAAGCGTTAATTTCCCCATGTATCATCACATTCTGAGTAAAATACTAGTGAAAACATCATTATTCCTTATTATTTCATTTAAGGACTTATTCAATACAAGGAAGTTGCAATTGGACGTTTTTAAGCCCTATTGATAAGATTGTCTTTTAACTACGGCGTAACCAAGTGATGAAGTTACGACAAAACTAAAGATTATGAAGGCTACGGCGTAACCCTCAGCTCAGGTTACGCTGTAACACCCCAAAATTTGGGTCCAGCGGAAGCATACGAACCATTGGGTGCTACAATCTTTGTATCACAACATAATGTACAAAGAATGGTTTTTATCCCATTTATTTAACATAAAATTCATTAATTGAAAACCATAAGTTTACATTAATGAAAGTAGTGCGGAAATAGGCCCAAAAGATAATTAAAGCGGTCCCGTTTTGTAACACCTCCAAATATCGGTACAGCGGAAGACTTAATCAAGTTTTCAGGGCGTTACTATTGGATTGGTATCGCATACAAGTATAGCAAAAAAGATAGTCATTTAACATTTAAAACCAATCCCAAATTTAAGTATTCAAAACATTTAATCCCAAATATAAATATTAGGCCCAAAACATGATTTATTAAGATAGGTCCCCAAAGTTTATCAGAGTCAGAAATGATCCTTGAACCCCGCCTTCTTGCCAAGCTTCCACCGATCACATATTCCAAACATCTCTCAAATACCTGAGAAATCATGCTAAAAGGTCAGCTTACGCTGGTGAGTTCATAGGTTTAAGTTCAACAAAATCATAGTGGACCTGTAAGAGTTGATTTGCTATGCAAGACCTAAGATAGATAAATACCATTCACACATGATCCTACCCGGATCTCCAATCAAATCCCACATCCAGGGATTACTCGGGCCCCTGCGACTCTAGTCCAGGACTGTTGTGGTAAAATCTAGAACAATTGCCAACCCCGAACTAGGTCGATGTAGAAGTCTATTCTTAGCTAGGCACGGTTAAACCTAGACTAAGGCAACAACTACCGCACATCTATCTATACAGTCAAGCACATAAGCAAATCCAAATAGTTTTCATGGTCCAAAAACAGTAGCATGATTCTCACCCCAAAATATTTCAAAACGTAGGTAAAAGTGGGGCTATGAAACTCACCTCAAGAAATCAACGCAAGCAATCAATGCACAAATAAACACTAGCAGAAGATAACGGTATCACAGCACAGCAACTATCAACTCAGCACAACCTATTAATGTAGACCAAACTTAATATATATATTCCTCGAAATCAATGTTATCTACCCCAATGTACCCTTTCTTTATTTCCAAAAACGTCTCATTTCACCATTTAATCCTAGTGTTTGGTATTCCTTGTGTGGGTGTATCGACTCAATATGATGCCATGAATGCACTCAAACAACCAATATATAACTCAATGCGACACAACGAGACCTCTAAACGATAAGCTCCATAGTTCAATAAGTTTCGGAATAAATAGTAGACCTTATCGAATTCGTCAACTCGATAAACTCATTTACTTATTCGTGTCGCTTATTATCCCATAAATCAATCGTATCCTTAAAGAGTCATAAGGATAAGTCACCCATTAATAGGGTTATCCAACGCACCTAGCGGGTTCTTATTAGATTCGTTAACCTAATAAGTCCGCTACCCACGTGGATCAACACTATTAATGTTGGGTTATCCGTAACCCATGCACACAACGTAAGCAATTACATACTTAAACCAATATTAAATGTCCACAATTGACATTTATTGGTAAACGTGTACTCGAAACATTAATTACTTATTTATTGCAAAACATTTCCAATTTAGTCGTTAGTTTCCGTTTAAAAATAGTAAATAACAAGATAAGACTTGTTATCGACATTTTTGGTACAAAAACTCATTTATTATTCCCATTTCATAGTTTATTAGCATTTTCATATATATATATATATATATATATATATATATATATATATATATATATATATATATATATATATATATATATATATATATATATATATATATATATATTTCGTCAAATTCCATTATTAATCTCATATCGTTATTCATTTCGAGTCCACAAGCACGAGTCATAACTTCTCGGCTTTTAATCAATCAATAATCTAAATTATACTAAAGTCCATGTTACGGCTTTGTCGGAGTCAACTATTGACTAAAAAGTCAAAGTAACGCCGACGTAGCTCAAAGTTGACAATTATATATATCAAGTTCCAAATTAAATGTCATAATATCGTAATTCAATCCCAAACCAACTCAAAACAATCTCGCCAACCAATCAATCAACCAAAAGTACTCAAAACCAATGTTATGACCCTAATGGTCATGACACGGTCGCGGTCAAGATCACGTGAACCAAATAAGCTCTAGAAGCTTTTCGGCTCCACGCGTCTCATCCAAACCTCAACAATACCAATCAACAAGCTACCAAATCGACCCGACTTGGACCCATGACCCAAGTAGGCCACGTACGCAAGCCAAAGGCCTCGTACGTGCCTCTTGTGGCTCGTACACCTCACCAAACCAATCCAAACACTACCAAATCAATTCCACAACACTCAAATCCAATCATTCAAGCTCCAAACACTAACGAAGCACAAAACCCATCATCTATCTTAACCAAAAATATGCAACTAAATCCTAAATGCACAAACCCATCAAATTAATACACCACACACTTACCAAACACTAATTATTTGTTCATTTAGTCACTAAGTAGCTTTAATTTCATGTTCCACCCAAAAGCCCCAAAAATTATAATTAGGTCGAAACCCTAATTATCAATTCGTGGGTTTTTATTGCCCAATCAAGCTCAAAACATGTTCCATTTACCTTATCTAATCACCAATTGCAAAAGCCCTTTGAAACCCTAAAAGTACGAATCTTGATTCAAAGATTTGGAGGTGTTATTGAAGTCCAAATGGTGCGTATGATATATGGTTGAAAGAGGAGAAAGAGAGCTTCAAGATGGTGGTGGAGGTGGGGGTGACCGCCGTGGTGGCGGTGGTGGCGAACGATGTGGCGGCCACCAAGGTGGTGGAGGTTTTAGGGTTTTTAGAGATGTTAGAGAGGAAGCACTAGTATGTATGTTTTAGAGAGAGAAACAAATGAGGTGAAATGAGGATTTGGGTGGGTATTTATACTAGGCCACTAGGGACCTCAAAAATAATTATTTGGGAGGAGGGGGCGCCGGCTTCAAGAGAAAAGGGGTGGAGTCGAGTTGTAATTTTTCGTAACTATCCCGTTTACCTATTCTCGAGCTCACATATTGTCCCCCGAGTGTCCCACGACGTTCATTCAACTTTCTAACATCTTTATTTACGTTTTTCCACGAGTTTTGACTATTTATTTGTCAATTTTCGAGTTATGGTCTACAAGTTACAATAATTCTTGTTTTAGGCTTTTCTAGTGCCGAATCGAATAGTGCCTACCAAATAGAGTTAAAACTTATACGATAACTCATTTAATAATGAAATAAATCATAAAAACCAATAGACGATATAAAATCAAGTCATGGTTTATAAAAATAGTGTTAAAGGAAAGGCTCGGTTCAGTTTAACGTAATACGGTTACCTAAAATAAACTCCCAAAATTTTCTAGTTGTCACAGCCTCCCAGCCTCAGAAGAAACCCATCCTGGGTTTCACTCCGAGTTGCTTGGTGTCATAAACAGTTTAGGATGCTTCCTACGGAAAACATCCTCACGTTCCCAAGTGAACTCTGGTCCATGCCGGGAGTTCCAACAAACCTTAACAATCGGTATACGGCTATTCTTCAGCCTTTTAATCTCACGGTCCATAATCTCAATCGGTTCCTCAACAAAATTCAATTTCTCATCAATACGAATATCTATTAAAGGCACAACTATGTTTTCCTCCGAAAGACATTTCTTAAGGTTACTAACATGAAAGACATTGTGTACACTACTCAGTTCCGATGGTAGCTCCAGACGGTATGCTACCGGTCCGATTCTTTCCAGGATTGGAAAGGGACCAATATATCGGGGATTGAGTTTTCCACGTTTCCCAATACGAATCACTCCTTTCCAAGGAGAAACTTTCAACATAACAGGATCTCCAACCTGAAATTCTAAAGGTTTACGTCTCTTATCGGCATAACTCTTTTGTCTATCACGAGCGGTTTGCAACCGATTAATCGAACTATCTTCTTAGTGGTTTCTAGAACAAGTTCGGGACCTGTAATTTGACTCTCGCCAACTTCAGCCCAACAAACAGGAGAATGACATTTTCGGCCATACAGTGCCTCAAATGGGGCGGCCTTAATGCTAGAGTGATAACTATTGTTGTAAGAGAATTCGGCCAAAGGAAGGTGTCTCTCCCAGCCTTTGCCGAAATCAATAACGCAGGATCTAAGCATGTCCTCTAAAGTCTGAATGGTTCTCTCGCTTTGACCATCGGTCTGTGGATGGTAAGGAGTACTCATATCCAAATTCGTTCCTAATGCTGTCTGTAACGACTTCCAATAGTGGGATGTAAAACGACTATCCCTATCGGAAATGATAGATATCGGTACTCCATGACGCGATACTATCTCCTTAAGATACAATCGAGCAAGCTTATCAAGACTATCGGTTTCACTAATAGTTAAGAAGTGAGAAGACTTAGCTAAACGATCAACTATTACCGGATAGCGTCATTGCCGCTAACCGTTCTCGGTAATTTAGTGATAAAGTCCATGGTTATTCGCTCCCATTTCCATTTCGGGAGTTCGGGTTGAACTAAAAGTCACGATGGTTTACGATGTTCGGCCTTAACCTTAGAACAAGTCAGGCACCCTACGACATACTTGAGCTATATCGGCTTTCATATTAGGCCACCAATACGTTCTTAAGATCCTGATACATCTTATCGGCTCCGGGATGAATAGAGTATTTTGATTTATGCGACTCGTGCATAATCAACTCACGGATTCCACCATGAAATGGTATCCAACTTCTGTCTTTGAAGCATAATGTTCCATCGGAACGCTTCAAGAAGTCGTTTTCACTTTCTACCATTTCATGAAGATTCTCATAAATACGGTTCTCTTCCGTCAATGCCTCTGCTTGGGCGGCTAAAATTTGAGATGGTAAGGGCGAAACTATGGTCATTCCTAAGGATCGAATGAGTAGGGGTGGAATGTCCTCCTTACGACTAAGTGCATCAGCCACAACGTTCGCCTTACCAGGATGATAACGAATCTCACAGTCATAATCACTAAGCAATTCCAACCAACGACGTTTTCTCATGTTCGGTTCCACGGTCTAAGATATGCTTCAAGCTCTTATGGTCGGTAAATACTACACATTTGGTTCCATACAGATAATGTCTCCAAATCCTAAGAGCAAACACTACAACACCTAACTCAAGGTCATGGGTGGTGTAGTTTTTCTCATGCTTCTTAAGTTTCCGGGATGCATAAGCAATCACCTTCTCATGTTGCATCAAAACAACACCTAAGCCTTTATGCGGCGTCGCATTACCGACAAAGTCTTCGCTTTCTTCAGAGCAAAGCTAGGATGGAAGCGCTGCACAACTTCTCCTTCAGAAGTTGAAATGCTTCTTCTTCCTTTTCTCCCCATTCATACTTAACATCCTTCTGAGTTAGTTTGGTCAGTGACTTAGCTATCTTGGAAAATCCCTCAATGAATCTCCTATAATAGCATGCTAACCCTAGAAACTGTCGGATTTCTGATGGGTTCTTAGGAGCTGCCCATTCCTTAATAGCCTTAATCTTAGCTGGGTCAACATGAACACCTCGACTCTCTATCACGTGACCTAAGAATTGCACGGACGGAATCCAAAATTCACACTTAGAGAATTTGGCATACAACTTCTCTTCTCTCAACAATCCTAAAATGAGCCTCAAATGCTCTTTGTGCTCCTCACTACTCTTAGAGTATATCAAGATGTTGTCTATGAATACTATCACAAACTTATCCAGGTATGGCTTACACACTCGGTTCATGAGATCCATGAAAACCGCTGGCGCGTTAGTCAAACCAAACGACATCACTTGGAATTCATAGTGTCCATAACGGGTTCTAAACGCTGTCTTAGGGATATCCTCCTCTCGAACTCTAAGCTGGTGATAACCAGATAGTAAATCGATCTTAGAAAAGACACTAGTTCTTTGGAGTTGGTCGAATAGGTCATCTATTCTAGGTAACGGATATCGGTTCTTCACTGTCAACTTATTCAATTCCCTATAATCTATACACATCCGAAACGATCCATCCTTCTTCTTCACAAACAACACTGGTGCTCCCCACGGTGGCGAACTTGGTCGAATGAATCCCTTCTCTGAAAATTCTGCCAACTGTTTAGACAGTTCCTCCAATTCTCTTGGAGCAAGTCGATAAGGTGCCCGGGCTATGGGTGCCGCATCGGGTATCAACTCTATTTGGAATTCCACTTGTCGGATAGGTGGAATCCCTGGAAGATCGTCGGAAAACACATCCAGAAATTCTCTAACAACGGGTACATCGTTAAGGTGTCTTTCACTCTTCTCCTCACTTTTCTTTTCAGAAATTTGAGCCAAGAAAAGAAAACCTCCTCTATCGATGTATACGGGCTTAATACAAGAGATGATGCTCAACCGGGAAGGGCTTCCACAGTCGCTCCGATCTCCTTGTATGCTCAGAACTTTTCCGCCATACGGTAAATGCACAATCTTCTCATCACAGATGATGTGTGCACCGTTCTTCGACAACCAATCTATTCCGATAATGACGTCAAAACTTCCTAAGGTAACCGGCAATAGGTCTATACTAAACGGGCGGTCTAAGAAACTTAAGGTACAACCTCGGACTACGGTATCTATCTTCTCTCTATACCCATTCTCTAGTTCCACATCGTAACTAAACCCTAGAGGTGTTTGGGAGATTCCTAGTAATGGCATAAAATTGGTGGATACGAAACTCATATCCGCACCGGTATCAAACGGTATGGAAGCATAGCGATTATTGAGAAGGAACGTACCCGTAACTACGTTAGGGTCCTCACCAGCTTCTTCCCGATAAGCGTAAACAGCGCTACTCCCATGTCTCTCTGCTGATTCCTAGCACCATTGTTTCCCTGGTTTTCCACAACCTCACGCTTCACAGGGTTTAAGCCATTACCTCCTACACCTCGATTAGCAAATCCTCCTACATTACCAGGATTTCCTCTCATCCACGGCTCTCGGCACTCATTCTTAAAGTGTCCCTTCTTTCCACATCCAAAACAGGTGACATTGGCCTTCCAGTCCGCTCCTTGTGCACTTTGCGCTGCAGCAAGTGGTCGGGACCTACAGTCTTTGGCCAAATGTCCTACCTTAGAGCACTTCCTACACACATTCGGGCATAGTCCATGGTGGTGTCAGTTACAACGACCACATACAGGCTTACTACCTTCATAATCTTTCCTACCTCCATTTCCTATGGCAAACACTCACTGTCTCTGCCGTTTGTTGCCATTCCCTTCTTTAACTTCATTCCTCTTCCTCTTATCACTCCTATCTTTCTTACTCTTGTCTCCTAATTCTAGCACACAAGAGTCCATCAAAATCTGAGCCACGGCAATTGCCTCTTGCAAATTAACTGGCTTGGCAGCGATGACATCATTTCGAGTAGCTAAAGGCAATCCATCGGTATACCTCTCAATCTTAAGTTCTTGATCGCGAACCATTTCAGGGCAAAGCAACGATAACTCTTGGAAACGACGAGTATAAGTCACCATGTCAGTACCCTTAACCTTATGGTTCCAGAACTCACTCTCTAACTTCTTAACTTCATTCCTAGGACAGTAAGTCATAATCAAGATAGCCTTAAACTGAGTCCAAGTCATACTATAAGCTACATCAATCCCTACTGATCTGTGGTAGTTATTCCACCAGGTCAACTCCTCGTCCTTCAAGGTAAATGTTGCATACTTAACCTTACAATCCTCATCACAATTACTCACGAGCAAACCAGTTCCGTTTTCTTCAACCACCTAGTCGGGTAAACTACTCCTCGGTTCCTCCAACTCAATGGGACACAGAATCGAAACTCTTTGTAGGTACAACCTCGAGTTCGATTCAACATTGGGGTTCCACTAGAAGTGTTAGAGATTAGCCTCACTAGCGGTTCAGCGACACGCTGCGACACTAGCTGGTCAATGTGGGTTGGGTTCACTGGGGAGGGTTTTGTGGAACAGGACCATTCTCAGCACGGTCGTTCACATTCGGGTTTTCTTCAGCTGGGTTATCAGTGTTAGGGTTCTCAACATGTGGTGTGGTCGGGGTCGGACGATGATGAGTGTCTAAATACTCATCATTTTTGTACAAAATAAACTGCAAAATCATCTGAAAACACTTTCGAAACACATCAAAATGATCAAAATATCACAAATCAGTGTTTTATGTGTTTTAAAATCAAAAATATCAAAATCAGATGAAAAACATATCAAATTTACAAAAATTGCGTTTTAGTCCCCAAGTTTCAAAAGTTGTCAAAAAGCAGTTTCCGAGCACATAATTTCAAAGTAAAGTCACCAAAGGTCCTTTTAAAATCATAACTTGTCAAATTTAGTCCTTTGGTGAAAAATATCAAAAGTTTGAGAAAATTACAAGAATGGTCCTTGAGTTTGAAAATTGGCAAAATTGGCCCCTGGAAAATTGGAAAATGGCAAAAGTGGTCCTTATACTTTTTGAGATTGTCATTTTCAACCCTTGGAAACAACTTTGCAAGATTGGCGATTAGGTCCCTCGGTTTTGAAATTACATGAAAGGCCCTTGATAATTAAAGTCTTTAATACCATTTTGGACCTTATCACCCCATGTGACCCCCTGTCAAATAACCATTTGGACCCCCTGGTATTAATAACCCCGGTCAAATGTGTTTGACTAATTCCAAACGCGCCAAATACCTTATCCCCTCCTTCTTCTCTGCAAATGCCTGCAAAACACAACCAACACTCCACCCTCCTCACCTTATCACTAAACCTGTCCCCCCACATCTCCTACAATCCAAAATCATTAATTCATTCCTCACCAAACACTCAATCTCACATAGCTGTTAAACCTAATTTTCCCGCCAAATTCAATCTTTGGCCAAAAATCACTTATGTGATCCAAAAGTCAATTATACAGCTGGGAACTGCTCAGGATGAGAGAGAAATGATGATGGGTATAAAAGGGAGCAAAGAGAAAGAAGAAAAGAGAAGTTTTAGTTTTAAATTTTCCTTCAATGTCGTTTTTTTTATTTAATGTCTTAAATTAGTTTAGAATCTGTAATATTGTGTTTCTATTATCCAAACTCTAGTTAATTTACCATTGTACTCTGTTTTTAAGAACTAATTTCAAGGTTTAGTTAAAAATATTGATCTTGTGTTGACTGTTGAGATTTTCAAACTAGTGCTATTGCATTTAAGCTTCAAATTGCTTTTCATCCAGTTCCAATAAGCTCAAATTAGTTCCTTTTAGCTTTTGATAAGTTTCAAATTCAGTTTCAAATAAATTTGAATAATGGTCAACCAAAGTCAACTGTGATGCTCAATTTGAAATGGAAGCTAATTTGGGTGATGCAGAGGTGATAAATGGTTGAAATAGATTAGTTTAGATCAGTTTTGGGTTTGGATTTGGCCTGTGAGTTTTAATCTCATTTTCAATTTTCAAGTAATTTTGCATATTTTGTTAAGTATTGGTATTTATAGTAATGATCTGTTTTTACTTGTTCATTTAGTTGTATTAAAGATCACTAAGCTCAGTTTGATCATTGAGATTAGCTAGTTTAAATTTTAGCTCAAATCTGCTTGCTTAACAGGTTTTAAAAGGGTGTTTGGATTTGGGATTTATACTGTGTTAGAGGGTCTTGCAGTGAAAGGTTTTAGTTGGTTCATGTCTTTGTAGTCCATTTTAGCTAATATCTGTCATATACTTGTGCCTTCAAAGTTCAAAAGTCAAAAATTCCATTAATCCACCTCAAACTGCTTACTGTTAAGATTTTAGCTAATCAAACTCTTGTTTTGTGTTCAATATACCTAGATTTAGCTTGCATTAGTTCCCTTTCATCATATAACATTTATCTCAGTCAAAAACTTTGAATCAAAGTTGGATAAAGTCAATTTTTCAGTTTTGATCAAAAAAGTCAATTGCATAAACCTGTTTTGGGGTCAGATAGGAGTATTTATCATGGACTCATTTCTTGGTCAAATCAAGTGATTCTTGTTGCTTTTAAAACCTATCTTGGTCTAGTTTATGTTTGTCATTTTTTCATATTTTTGCAAATTTTCTTCAAGCTCTAAACGGCTTATCCATATGGGATCAAACCCCCTGCGAGAACAACTGTTGCTGCACGGGGGTTATCGCAGATTTCAAGGACTGCACAGGTCTCATTTTTAGCTCCCTAGGTCTCTCTATTTTGGTTTAGAGGTTCTTAGCCAGGTCTCCTACTAGTTCCAATTTGTAGTTTGCAGTTGTAGCTTCTTGTGTGGCTTATTTTCTTGCTTAAAGTGAGCACCCTTTAACTGTTTTAGCTTATTATCTCAAATCATCAAATCATTGCAACTTGTAATCCAGAGGTCTTAAGCAGTTGAGACTTGTTGCTTTTGAGTTATTTTAGCTTAATGGTACTTCTGTCTCAGTTTGGTAGCTTT
>OU343225.1:128274324-128299750 GCA_910596185.1 Chrysanthemum makinoi
AGTTCAGAGAAGGTGCGAAGACGCTCATCCGTGGAGGATAATGCCACAGTCTGAACCACGGGCATTTTTTCCTTGATGGGCCCGCAACCGTCATCACTTCGGTCCTTTTCCGAATAAGCCCGATTCTTCTTCTTCCCTCTTCCTCCATCAGGGTGAGCCCAGCTACGGGCGGTGGCTGTATACAAGCGATTACTCAGGAGTAGGGGCTTTGCAGGGGGTTACCTCCACTGCGACTGAGGAACGGTTCCTGTCTCCCGCATTCAGCTCTATGACGTGCCCTGCGGTAGCAGCTAGGATTGGTTCCTCTCCTTCCTTTAACGCCGCGTCCCCTGTCACCACCTCAATCGGCTTCGCCAAGCGAACACAGTAAGAGGTCCATCGCCGCAATCGGAAACAAACAAACACATTGGTTACATAATGTGGGAACTAAGGAAGATAATTCTTACTACAAAAGGAGGTGCGGAAGAACGAGTACCCACCCTGGCCATTAGCTTCTAAAAAGATTGGGATCTCATCTTCGGGACCAAAATAGTTCCCCGGCGATGCCCATGTTACCAAAATTTCCTCAGATAGGAATTAATGGGGATGCGGGTAGCGTTTATCAATTCCGCGATCCTCGAAGAACATAGGATCCAGGCTGGGGGCACTCATCCTTCACCAAATGTAACCCTGGGTATGAAAGTCATAGTCCACGAAACACAGCGCTATCTCCCAGAAAAGGACTCCCTCCAATTCCTAAGCGCGTCTAGCTTCTTTGTATAACATTGAAATCTACCAGCGCGCTTAGCAAAGGATACCCACCCATGTGACCGTTTGTATGGTAGAACGCGAAAAAGGTTAATGGTGGGATTCACCGCCAATAAACGGCAGTTCACCTCAAAATTTGTAATTTTAGCGGCGCCTATACAATGCAATTGTGATATGTGCAGATGATAATATTTCAATATCGCACGGAATTGGGATAGAGGCACGCGTGTGATTCGCGACCAAAAAACGCGTATATCCCCCACCTTCCCTTCGGGAAATCGCAATAGACGCCCGCTGCACCCGGAATAACCGATGTACGCTAAGCGGTATGTAGTAATCCGAAGTGAACTCTAGAGATCACTCTTGATAGATTGGAGGTGAACTCATGCAGTTGTTTGACCATAGTGGGGGATTTACGACGCACGCGCGGGTACCTTGAGGTAGTTTTATTTCTGGTTTGTAGCGGAGTTCTATTTCAACAATGGCGATGATTTTTTTACGTTGGATCACCTTGTGAAAATGAAGGGTGTTTTTATACTTTTCTCTCATCCACACGATATGTGCCACGTGGACTCCACTTATGTGGTTAGATCACTCTGATGGACGCGGACAGTCACTTTCCCCCGAATAACGAGGCGTTTACATTTCACTTTGATGTCTAGATACAACGCACCTACGGGTATGTGTATGGCTTCTTTAATACGTTTCGTAAGTTTATTTTATTTTGGACTACGATCATTAGTCTAGTATCCGCAGTTACGCACTGCGCATACTAGACTGGGACATGATGACGTATAGTCTGGAGTCGGGTCTAACCCGACTACAGCCCAATACTCACAAGCCCGCACTAACTGGGCCGACATCAATAAGCTTTGGGCTCACGAAGCCCCAAGCCCATATCTGTTTACGGTAGATATCGATCTCTTCTAAAATAAGGAGATAATCATTCCCAACCGACTTAGGCGGGATACGCCGAAGGTTGGGAACACGGAACCAACAAGGATTCCGTGCATATATAAAGGGGATATATCCTCGTTTAAGGTACGATCTCATAACCCTAAAACTCCTAAAACCTAAAAACCGATTACTCACTCTCACGCCGGAGGATAATCGTGGGAGACAATCCCACGGTAAGCCTAACGGTGTTTCTTGTCTCTTAGTGCGCAGGTCTCAAGAAGCAATTCTTAATTGGTACGAGAACCGGAGCTCCAAACCAGGGACGCCCAATTTTTGTATCAACAACGAGTAAATATAATCCGCGCATTGCAACGGAAATTTTAACATTACTTATTATTTTTGTAATCATTGAAATGTTCTTATTTGGTTTGTATAAAAAATGAGTTATGAAAATTATTATCTTCTAGATACATTTATTTAGTGTGTAAGATGTCGGTAATTGGATCTCATAAATGGGAGTGGGTTTTCTGGTATGTTAAAGGTTTAGTTTGAGACTAGTGCAACATTATGCAGTTTTGAAATAATCCATATCAGTAGATAATTAGTTAGGGTACTGGCAACCATGTCTAAACAAATTTTTCATGCCTAATCACCCACCAATAATATCCTTTCATCTCATCTCATACCTAACCATAGATTTGTGGTGACAACCATACCTAACCTATACCTCATCTAATTTTTTTTTATCCCAAAACAGTAAACAGAACATATTTCAACTCCTTCTGCTTCAGATCTACTTCATTTCCCACCTTTATATATATATCTGTTCTTTCTCATTTGGTCATCACAAAAGAAGAAAAAGAGAAGAATAACTCTCTTCTCTTCCCTCTCCTATATCACCAGCGACATCATCACAGCCTCCCTCCGCCGCCTATTATGCCATCGCCACCACCTCTTTAACGCAAGAAAAACAAGGCTCGAAGGTAGATCGGGTTTAGATCATGATGGTAGGGTCACGATAGGGTGGTTGAACAAGAACCTGAGGGATTTAACGCAAGAAAAAAAGGGATTTAAATTTTTTTTAAATGCTACAAACGGCTCTTTTTCACCCATTAAATGAAATATAACGTCTATATTTGGCCATGTAGAATCGGGGATGTTTGCCGATTTGGTTTGCCCTCCTTCCATGCCGCATGATACCGAATTCGAGGCAATGATCACCCCGCTCGGCATGATGCAAACCGAAGGCCACCCCGCATGGGTTGCCAGTACCCTTATAGTAAATAAACATGATGTATAAGAATGTATATGTGGTAAATAAAATTTATCAAATGACAACATTAAGTTTATACCAATTGAATATGTTATTTACTATGAAATATTTAAAATGTATATTAGTGGTTTGTTGTCATAGTAAAGAAATAAATAATTTTCTTTTTCACCAAACATATATTTTTACAATTCATTTGTTGGGATTTTTTTAGAAAAAATGGCAAGGTTTTATCAGCAAAGGTAAATTTTGCGATTTTTTTTTAAAAGAATCTCGCAAACAGTCCAAAATACCTTTCTAATTTGAGCCTTTATTTATATTTTTTTATAATAATTAGGTTTTTTTTATGAAGTATGTTTGTAAAATTGAGTATTTTTATTATTTTTCTTTTTAATTTTTTTCACCTAAACTGATGCCTCAGCTCCGTAATATAAATGTTTTCCAATCATAATTAAAAATACATTACATTTTGTATTTAGCCAGGAAGCAGCATGTAGATTTTAGATATGACGTGATTAAATTATTTATTTAAAAAAGCTAGAAATAAATACTAGTAGCTAGCTGATAATTGGGACGTCGGCCAGCTACAATAAGTTTGACCATAAATAAACCATCGTTGCTTTTTGGCCATCTCCATCAATCACTGCGTAACATTTTTTATGTCTCACCACCAATCATATAGTAATAGTACATCCTCATCTTTTTTCTTTCTTTTATTATTTATTACTCTTTCATTTATGTACACCATTATAAATCTTGTAACTTATTACAGGATCAATGTGAAACAAAGCGTAGAAAGTAGTACGTAAACAACAATTGTGTCGACACATGTGCTAGTATGGTAGCAACGATTGTCATATTTGGTTATCGTTAGAATAATATTTATCGTTTGAATGGTTTTCACAACAATTTTCGATCTAGAATGTAATCCTTGCGAGATTCTAATATTGAAATGTGTTGTTACATTTTAAAGCTGTAAATTCATTTGGTAAAAAAAGTTAGACATGAGTTAACAAATTTTATTCGCTTACCAGTCAGGGGCGGAGGGAGAAGGGTGACTAGCGGGTGCTAGGCCCCCTCCAATAAGCTTAATGATTGTATTAAAGATATCATTGTTATTTAACGTTTAATATACCACAGACCTCTCCCAACTAGCGACTTTTCTATAATGAAAGAAAAAGTAAACAACCGACATGAAATATCTCCTTTCTAAGTGTTCACTAAAAAATATATATATAAAATTTGGAGGTAGCCACTTTCTACCTTAAATGGTTTTTATACTTCTTTCTTTATCTTTGAAAATTACTAATTTACTAGTGACTTTGATTTTTTCTCCCGTATCTTCTGTCGTGTGTTAGTTTTTTGATGGTTTACTCTTGATAAATATGAATTGTGCATTAACTTTTGTATAATTTTTGTTCATGTTTCTTATTTTGGTTTCTGTTCAATTATTAAAACTATATGAGACTAAAGAGTTCAAGTTTTATATAGGGGTGAGCATGGGCCGTTTTGAGACGGTTATTGGCAAAAATCAAACCCCGAACTAAAAGTTCGGTTTTAAATTTTTTAAAAACCGAACCTCGCACCAAAAATGCGGTTTGGTTTTTTCGGTTATTTGAGTTTAAAATCACTTTCGCAAACAGTTAACACATGAATTTATGCAAACTTATATAAAAGATAAAGATTTGTCAATTAGGTAAATATGATTATGAGTCGTCTCATGGTTATTTGAGGCCTAAAGCGAAAATATGAAATGAGACATTTTTGACAATATTTTTTTTGTTGTTAATTTAAAAAATTTAAAGGACTTGTCAATAACTAGTTATATCACAAATTAGGATATCCGAAATTTGCGATAATGGTTTTATGTTCGACATAATATTTTATCTAAGTTTTTTTATTTAATTCGGATATCCGAAATTTCAGATAACTGTTTTATATAGCTGAATATCTAGATATCTGTAATTTTTGAAAAACTTTTATATAAGTTCCAAAAATGTCATTTCATAAAACCCAACTTTTTAGTAAATTATGATCAAGTTTTTGGATATCCGAATACGGATATTTTTTGAACACCCACAACTCAAGAAATCCTAGAAAGTTTCGGCTTTGTTGCTCCCCTAGTTATATACTCGGAAGCATCTAAACATATAAAGAACCGACCTTATATTGAGTTTACTATATACTTTTTATGCACTAAATAAACTATAAAAAAAAGTTTAGTAATGCATTCGTAAGTTTTTTTGATGGTTTATTTGTATAAACTAAAGTTGAAAATCGTTCTATTTATATTTTTATTTTTCAGGTGAACTTCAGCCTATTTTAATTACAAATCCTGGCTCCGCCCATGTTACTAGTTGATTTGATGCTTGCATAACTAAATTGAGGAATGCAACTTGTCGCGCCAATCAAACATAGCCAAACTAGTTTAGCTTTAAAGACGCTCAACTACACGTCGTTATGACAATAAATCATATATCGAATGGTAAAACATCTAACTCGTATCTTGTTCTCTAAACTGAATTAAAGCAAGTATAGCTTAGTTCCAAATTTCCAACATAATTGGTTGATTTCTCAATATCAGTTTACTATATATGTTTCAAAATCGACCATACACAAAGTAACTCGGTTTCAAAATTTCCGACATAATTTAGTCGATATCTCATTATGAGATTACTACATGTGTTTTAAAATCGACCACCATACACAAAGTAACTTAGTTTTCAAATTTGCAACATAATTAGATGATCTCTCAATATCAGTTCACTATATATGTTTCGAAATAGACCATACACAAAGTAACTCGGTTTCAAAATTTCCGACACAATTAATTCATGTTTGTACATCGATCATTTCTACGATATGCATATACCCACACATCCATACTCATACTTTACACATTGTTCCCGAATGTAAAATGGAAATAAGAACTATGGAAAGGGTAAAATCAAGAGAAAAGAAGAAGAGAGGAAGAAAGTTGATTTTTTTGTTTTTTTGTTTTTTGTTCGTATGTCAGAAAGAAAAGAATGAGAATGAAATCAAATCATGCACAAAAATTATCGTCTCTCCAGATCACCTAATTTTGGGGCTAATAACCCTTTAAAGCACTATACTTGTCAAGAATTGCAGTTTTGCGTAGCGAACTAAAAAATAACTCTTTTAGACATTAAAGTTGACATTTTTGTCTTTCTTTAAGTATTATGACCATTTTACCATTCGAAAAAAATTTCAAAAAAAAATCGAAAAAATTTTTCAGAAATTTCAAAAAAAAAAAAAGTATTTCGAAAAAAAAAATTTTGGAAAAAAAATTTCGAAAAAAAAAGAATTTCAAAAAGAATTTAGAAAGGGTAAAATTGTCATAATATGGTCATAATACTTAAAAAAGAAAAAAATGTCAACTTTAATGTCTAAAAAAGTTATTTTTTTAGTTCGCTACGCAGTACTGCCATTCTTAACAAGTATAGTGCTTTAAAAAGATATTAACCCCTAATTTTGGGTGAAGATTATGAGCAGAATTTGACATAATTTCCTTTCTTTTTCTCATCTATAAATAACTCGAGAACATGAATATTTAATTTTTTTATTTCCTCTCTCCGACCTTCTTTTCTTTTCTCTCCAAATAAAAACTTAGTTTCAAACGAAATGGGAAACTCGCGTATGTAACTGATCTAATTTTTTATAAACAATTTGATAACGAGCAACCTATATATAACGGAAAGATATAATTCGGAGATACATTATTATTTTTGAAATAATTTGACAACAAATAAAACCAAACCAATAAAGTCGTACGTTCCGATACCTAAAGTGATGACGTATAGTCTATATCCGGGTCACGAACCCGACTAAAGCCCAATACTGATAAGCCCAGCACGAACTGGGCTACGCTGATAAGCGTTTAGGCCCACGAAGGCCCAAACACAAATCTATTTACGGAATAGATATCGGATATCTCTTAATTAAGGAGATAATCATTCCCTAACCGACTTAGGCGGATCGCCGAAGGTTGAGGAACACGGAACCAACAAGGATTCCGTGTGTATATAAAGTGAATCACATCCCTCGTTAAGGTGCGATCTCAAAACCCTAACTCACCTTTAACCCTAAATCGATTACTTACTCTCACGCGGAGGATAATCGTGGGAGACAATCCCACGGTAAGCCTAACGGTGTTTTCTTCTTTAGTCGCAGGTCTCGAAGCAACAATCGTTTGGTACGAGACCGAGCCCCGAACAAGGAACGCCCAACTTTTGTATCAACAAGTGGCGCCATCCGTGGGACCATTCACTAAGAACTCAGACTAGAATGACGAAGCATGGAAATCAGCGATCGCAAACGGATCTTACGGGCAAGAAGGCGCACACCGGCTCACTCCCAGCACTCCTGGGACAACCAAGACGCCAAAACAAGGGATCAGCCCGGACTTGGTCTACCCTACGGTGGAACCGCGCTCGGGGACAACCCAAGCCACTATAACCACTACTAGCGCAGTGATCACTTCGCACCTTTTCTTACTACTCCTCTCAATCGGTGCTAGAGACTGACCTGACAAAGACCCGGATGCACCGGATAGAAACAAAGGCATAGCGGTAGAAGCAAACACCCTTGCTTTAGAAGGGGTCGCACCGGAAGTAACACCAAGAGATTTCGTATCCCAAAATTATGAAACCTTGGCCGCTCTCATGGAAGAGGAAGCTAGAAAGAGGTCGAGTCGAGCCTAAAAGCCCGACTCAGTTTGACTCGAGTATCTAAACCTCCCCACCGCGCCCGTCGGAAGGAGAACCGGCCGAGACAACCGCCGACCCCCTGTGTTTAACAAAATTAGGAAAAAGGTTGAGGATGATGAGACGTCCAACTCACGCACCTGGAGGAAGTGAGGAGGATGAACGGCGTACCATGTCCACACCAGACTTGGTAGCCGCAAGAATACAGACAGACTGGGGCGACGATATTCCCCAAGTGAAAGCCCTTCGGTTACAAACTCCGAAGACAGTCGGCGCAAGCGCCGAAGGAGGAAAATTCGTCCTCTGGAATTCCTCGGACAACGGGGATAGTGAAACTGGACACTGGAAGTCCAGAAACAGATATAATGACCAGGAGGATGAAGATATATCTCTCCCATGGCGCCGTCAAAAGGTGGATGCGTTCACCCGACGCATCAGTGACTTCTCAGAGAACAAGAGGAGGCGCATGCCTGCCAACGTAAAAACCTATGACGGAACAGGTGACCCTGATGATCACCTCAAAATTTTTGAATCAGCTGCTACAATTGAAAATTGGCCACAACCTGTATGGTGCCACATGTTCAACTCCACACTGGTGGGAAACGCGCGGAACTGGTTCAGCAAGCTTCCACGCAGAAGCATCAATGGCTTTGAGGAATTGAGAAAGGCGTTTCGCCTGAACTTTACTCAGCGGAAGAAGTGCGCTAAAAATCCTGTTGAACTCGCTAGGGTAAAGCAGCGTCAGGGAGAATCTACAAGCGCATTCATGGAACGCTTTAAAGACGAATGCATGCAGGTTAAAGCATGCCCTGAAGTACTAAAGATTTCTGGTTTCATGAATGGGATTAACAACCCAGAACTCATCAAGAGGTTGAACGACAAGATTCCCGAAACCTTTGATGAACTCATGAAACGTTCTCGGTCCTTCGTTCAAGGAGAAGCTGTCGCAGCGGATAGCAAAAGAAACTACTCGAACTATCGGTCACAGGAACAACCTGGGAGACAATCCACCGACCGGGGTAGCAACCGTAATAGGAGCTATCGCAGTCAAGGGAGCGGAAGGGATAATGACAAATACACCCCACTCACCAAGACTCCAAAGGAAATACTGGCAACAGAAGGTGCGAACTTCCCAAGGCCGCCACAAATTCGCACTCCAGAGGATCGGCGCACCGGGAATGGATACTGTGACTACCACGCACAGAAGGGCCACACCACTAATGAATGTGTCCAACTGCGCCAGCTCATTGACAAAATGGTTAAAGAGGGCAGATTGGACCATTTGGTCAAAAATATCAAGGAAGGAAAGGATAAATAGAAGAGTGGAAACAAGAAAGAGACACCCAAAGACAAGGCCGACACCATCTACATGATACAATCATGGCAGCGGGTCACTAGGCAGAAGGTCAGCCAGGAGTTTTCTCGAGGAAGCGAAATATCTTTCCCCACCTTAACTGCGGACAGCGCAGTGGTGGAACCACTCACCATAGAGATCAGTGCGGGGGGTCACGACATCCACCGCATGTACATTGATGGTGGAGCATCTGCAGACATCATGTATGAGCACTGCTTCAAGCGATTGCGGCCTGAAATACGCAGTCAGTTAAGCCCGGTCAGAACGGCGCTAACGGGTTTTACGGGTGAAAAGATATGGCCTATGGGGCAAATACGATTACTAGTTAGCATCGGAAATGAAAAACACTCTGCGACGGCCTGGATGGAATTTATGGTGATCAAATCTCCCTCGCCATACAATGGCATTATTGGGAGGCCTGGGATATCAGCTATGCGCGCAGTGCCATCAACAGCGCACGGGATGCTTAAATTCCCAGTGGAAGGTGGTATTGTTACTCTTCACAATGCCAGTGTATCGCATAGAGAATGTAACACGATTACATGCGAAACGACACTGGTCCCAGAACAGCGCGCAACCAAAGTTCCAAACCTGAAGGTTGCAATTCACCCTGAATACCCGGAACAGGAATATCCATCGAGGGTCACTGTCGGACAACGCAGAGCAGCTTATCTGCGCTCCTGCAAAAGAACTTGGACATTTTTGCATGGGAGCCAAAACACATGACTGGGTACCACGCTCAATAACAGAGCATAAACTGAGAATCCGACAAGGATATTCACCCATACGCCAGAAGAAGCGCGGCCAGGCTCCAGAGCGCGCGCAGGAAATCCTGGCAGAAGTACACAAGCTAGTAGAGGCAGGAATTATGCGGGAAGTCTACTATCATGACTGGCTTTCCAACCCAGTCATGGTAAAGAAGAGCGATGGTAGCTGTCGGATGTGCGTGGACTTCACCGATCTTAACAAAGCATGTCCACAAGACTGCTACCCATTACCAGAGATAGACTGGAAAATAGAGTCTTTGTGCAGGTATCCATTAAAGTGTTTCCTCGATGCATACAAAGGATATCATCAAATCCAGATGGCTAAGGAGGACGAGGAAAAAACGGCCTTTCACACAAGCCAAGGCGTCTACTGTTACACAAAAATGCCCTTTGACTTGAAGAATGCAGGCGCCACCTATCAGCGTTTAGTAGATAATGCTTTTGAAAAACAGGTGGGCCGCAACCTAGAGGTTTATGTTGATGACTTGGTCATAAAGAGCCATACTGAAGATGAGTTAGTTCGCGATATTGAGGAAACATTCAAAACTCTCCGAGAGATCAACATGAAGTTGAATCCAAAAAAATGTACCTTCGGCGCGACTGAAGGCATGTTCCTTGGATACCTGATAGAACCGGACAGTATAAAACCGTGTCCAGAATGAAGGCTGTCATTGAACTTCCTTCACCTCGCACGTTGAAGGAAGTCCAATCTCTCAACGGAAAGTTGGCCGGTCTTAACAGATTCCTATCCAAGTCAGCAGACACATCATTCCCCTTTTAAAACACTCAAAAAGTGTATAAAAAAGGGTGATTTTCGGTGGACTACGGAGGCAGAAGAGGCCTTCACACAGTTGAAACAACACCTGGCAACGCTCCCCACACTTGTCACACCCCGACCAGGGGAAGAGTTGATCATGTATCTATCCGCAACTGATGGAGCAGTCAGCGCAGTGTTACTACAAATAGGGATTCAGTACCAACGCCTGTCTATTTTGTAAGCAAGGCGCTCAAAAAGACGGAGATGAATTATAGCGCCATGGAAAAATTAGTTCTGGCATTGGTGTTTGTTGCTAAACGGCTACGCAGGTACTTCCAAGCGCACCCAATAGCGGTAATCACAGACCAACCGATTAAGCAAATCATCTCTGTTAGTGCAAATATTATGATATTTAATCTATACAGTCTCGTTGGTTTTGATTGATGACAAACATGTAACTTGTAATACATAACGTAAAATGTACAAGTTACTTGTAATTACATTTGTCTCAACATACATTCAACACCTCTCGATGTCTCAAGTCCTCGTATGTTACAACACAGGTTCGTACATGTTTGTTATGTGGCATTATGATCAAACCCATTAACAAATCATATAGAATGTTTAAAATACGTTTAGAGTCACTAAGTATTTTAAAAGGTTAACCATTCTATTTAGAACCTCATTTTACATTTTGCATTCACAAGTATTTCAAAAGGTAACTAGACATTTTATTAACTAGTTACATAATACATTTTACAAGTTTACTTTGATAAACATTTTAATGGAAATACATGTTACATCATGGCATGCATCATCTTTGAAATCCTTGGAAGATCTCTTGAATATATTGGTTAGATTGACACTCAATATATCAAATGTGATCTTGGTAATATATGGTAAAATCTTGAAAGATTTGAAGAAAGATTTTTTAGATTTCTTGTCAGGCACCCACGGCACCAAAATGCATAAAGGGCGGAACCCTTTATTTGGTACCGTGGTCCGTGGACGATCCTGTCCCCTTTTGCCTATAAATAGAAGCCCATTGTTTTCTCATTTCTTCACCACTTGAAAACACATCTTCTCCACCTTCTTGCATACATTTAGATCAATCATTAACAATGTAGTAACATACATTAAACACCCTAATGATCATGATCATAATGCTTCTAACATTCATCTTTGTTGTAAGCATACTCTACATTGATCAACCAAGGAAAGCTTGGAGATCTAGCCATTCCCACTCACCACAAGTGAAGATCTATCACAACAAGTTTAGGGAACTTGTGATCTTCATCATGAAGGCTTCCTATCAATGGAAGTTCATTTAGAAGTAGTTATTCATATCCATTAGACATTTGTGTCATGGATCATTAGTGTAAACATCATTGCATCATAACAACACTTTCACCAAACTAGATTAGATGGTTTATGTGTTTGTGCCATAAAACACAAGGTTTGTTATGTTGGGCCATAAAACATATTGGGAGTGGTTGTACCCTTGTAAAAGAACTCGACATCTAGCTTAGTGTCGGAAATATTGTATAGGCGACGTTAGGTTGGTTCTACCTCGAACTAGAACCCGGTATTTAGCTTTGTACCGAAAAAGTGTAAGCGACGATTGTAAGGTTTTCTCCGCCGAGAAAGGAGCTTGTTGATTTAGTGAAGTAACTCTCGAGTTGGGTACTCGGGGAGTGGAGTAGGGCGGAAAGGAGATCCGTGACCGAACCACTATAAATCATCGTGTTCGGTTTGCACTTTCCTTTCTTTATCTCTTTACTTTTATAGTTGCACTATACTATTGCTTGTGATGTGGTTTGATGTTAATGCTTGTGTGACAACATGGTTTACTATGCTTTACATTAGTCACAAACAATAATTGGAACTTTCATATTATAACAAGCTTCATAAGCGATTTGATACTAAAGATCTAAAGTTTTTAAACGGTAACGTATTCACCCCCTTCTACGTTTCCACAATTGGTATCAGAGCCACGTGGCTCTTATTTTCAAAACAAATGGTTTTTAAAATAGAGTACGATCCATGTATCAAATTACCATTGAAGCGAAAAATAATATGAAAAATGTTTTGCTTGTTATACTTAGAATTTTTGTTGTTAAATGTAACTTTGTATACAAGCTTGAAGGTTTTCTTGAAAAATAAAATAAAAGTTTGTTGAAAGAACTAGTAAGTATTGTATTGTGTGCTTATAGAAAATTTACGAAGAAATATGATTTTAAAAGAGTGTTTGGGATAACTCTAAATCTAGTTGAAAAATCACCTCTGTAAATGTTTAAGATAAGTTACATAAGTAGATATGTTGTTAAATATGTATATTATATGTTTACTATGAAATCTAGTAAGTCACACACGTTTTCTCTATGTCAAATACTATTTTTGGTGAATCTGTCTCAGAGGACCACGGCACCAAATCTTATAAAGGGCGGATCCCTTTTTTTGGTTCCGTGGAATCCGTCTGTACAGTATGCAGTTTTTTGGGCAACTTCAAAAAATCATAACTAATTAACCGTAAGTCCGTACGAGTCGAGCCACCTATCATTTTAAAGGGAATTGAGTCTACTTTCACTTAAAAATACTTTCATGGCCTGAGTCTAATTTTAAATAAGTAAAATAGACCAAATACTACAGTATGTCTAAAATATTAAGTTTCGCTTTAACATAAAAACTCAAATTTTTGAATCAAACAATTTAAGTTGGTATTCTTAGAACTTTGATACAACTTCTTTTGAAACTAATTAATTTGGTAATATGTTTAAAGGAAACTAATCAAGCTTGGTATACATCGTCATATTTAAACGCTAAATGACAAAAAGTGTTTTTCATTTTATGCTATGCTAAATGACTACTTGTTTATGTTTGCATATATGTTGCTTGCTTATTTTCAAATTGTTGTTTACACTTGTTTGTTTGCATAATATAAGTGTCAATCTTGCCATGTTATTTATTCGCTAGTTTGACGATTTCTTGTTTATGCACAATAGGACTTTGCTAGATTTTGTGCACTAAGTTGGAAAATTGTTTTACCATCGCTTGTAGAATTAGATAACTTTCTTTGCATAGGTTATACTAAAATCTCGCATAACTTATGAAATGTCATAACTCAATTATCAATGAGTACTAACTAAATTAGTCAAGTACTTTGAAAAATGGATTTTTTAAGAGAGTGTTTGGTACAAGGACAAAAACAATGTTGTATGATGTCATTTATGTGTTCTTGCTTCGTAGGATGATAAACTAACTTAAAACATTGATGTATGCTAACTGGTTCATGCAAGGGGATAGCACACGGGTGTTATCAAATTTTACCCATTTTCACTTATATGTGAAAATCGTTAGACCTTGTTCAAAATCAATGCTCCATTATGTTTGTGTATGCGTTAGTGACTGTTCCTACCTAGAAATAGTTAATGCCATATGTTTTAAGAATAATTTCAGGTTTCAGAAAAGTCCCCGACACCTAAAAATGGGTCTGTCAGAAGATTTCGGGTCTCCATGGACGAGACGAGACGGCACCATTAATTTGGTTCCGTGCATTGTAAAGAAATGGTGCCGTGGATCCTACAGGTAAGTTGTTGAATTTTACTAAATTCCGCAATCTAATTTACCTAATTTCGTTTCTAGGATAGTTGTTAATGCATATCTTTCATACCTCACTCAACACATCCTCAATGAATTAACTTAGGATGCTTGACATGATCTTAGACACTTCCATCTCACTAGAGACTGCCATCTTTGTATAGATTAAATCCGTGAATCCTTAGCTCGATAAATCAACACATTCATGATGGTCATTTTCACACCTTATGTTACTTTTCCTCAGCTTAGCATTTCTTAAAGCAAAGTCAAAATGACTAAATCCTCAACCTCAAATAAGCCACTTAAGAAAACCACTAGGATTAGCATTCGATCTTGTTGCTTCATTAACTTGAACTCTTCATCCTCAGACTCATTACCCACCAAACATCTCCTCACCCGTTTGCGGATGACTTAGATGACTTACCGAGACTAACAAATCTGAACTCATTATTTGCAAAGATATCATGCACAAGTCTATCATATGACTATAGATATTGTTTTGTATCTACATGTATTGCCTCACTTGGTTAACATGAAAATAATGTGTCATCCTTCAAGACGATAAGTATTTACATAGAGTCATAACTCACACGTATGTTAAAGACATACTATCAAGTCTTGTTATCCTTGAGTTCAATCTAAGCTTTATAATCTCAACAAATTAGGATTGACAACTTAAGTATTTCATCCAAAATATTCAAGTATATGCGACTTACGATTGTAGTCATTAAAAGTCATATCCTAAAAATCAACACCCAAGTATTCTAACAACACATGTTGAAACACTTATCCAAAACAAACAACCCACTGTGCCACTTATCCCTCTTTGACACCTACTATCCCTCTTCCATCTTTTGGCACCATTAAGCATGTTGCTCATGAACTTCCAAGAGCATCCTTTAAACCAAACGTGCCCTTTCAAGGTGAACCTATACCTCAGCCCCTAAGCTTCATAGACAAAACCAAAACTTCAAGCACTTCACCCACTAGTTGTAGCAACCAATGAACCATAAGAATTAGTATCCGTACTTTTGTGTTCAACATCTATGGACAAATAATCAACCTAAGTACTCCCATAGCACAACAAACCCCTACATCACCACATCCTTATTTAGACACACTAGAAGACCTACCATCTAGATCAACCAATCCACCATCCTTACCATCATTTGAATTCGTTGAGTGTATTGCTCAAAAAGCCCTTGTGTCCAACACTTGTACTGAATCAAATGCACATTTGAACAAACTCAACCATCCTTTCCCACATATAAGGACTTAGATAATTCATTATGGCTAGAACCTCAACTATCAAATAAGCATGGTGCTCTTGGTAATTGTTGTCAATTTCCACTAGGTATAAGTAGTACTACCTTCACAAATTATCAAAGTATTAGTAATACTTTGTCGTTAAACTTCTGCATAAATTTCGTTAAACCTCAAATCAACATTTTAACAACATATGTTAAAATGCAATCTCAAAGCCAACATCATACACCCCAAGCAACAATGACTCTTGAGGAGTATACATAAGAAACTCGAGTGAATTCATCTTGTCATCATCTAGTGAATATAATCTTGAGACCAAGTTTATTTAGATGGGACTATCTGATTCAAACACTTTGGCTTCATATCTTCATTTAGGAAAACATGATGTTTTGAAGAACATTATGACTAGGATTCATGCGTTAAGCTTTCATTTTGTTAAAAGAATATTGTATATCCTATGCATCACTCTTGCGACATAAATAGTTGTGTTACAAGAGATTTCATTACACCTCATTGGCTAAATGATCTTGAAACAAACATCTACAAGTTCTATGAACTAGCATATCCAATTCATCTTGTCATACTTGTTTTCATAAGCATGATAACTTTATCCCATGGGATAATCTCATTTGTTGAAAGATACTATTTGTATCTATTTCCTTTCAAGTGTACATCATAACCTAACCTTGCTCAAACCGAGTGCACATCCAAGGTTAAACTACACATCTTTAGAGCATACACAAGATCTATTGAAGTTGGTAACCTCACTTAGATTCTTGTTAAATAAAGAGCTCTCTTGAGAAACGTTCTTAGTTTAACATATTCCATTCTCTAGTCTTAGATGATCAATTCACATTTAAAGTACACACTTCAACTCAACATAAAAGATGTCATCCATTAGATCATACAATTAGCTGTGTAATTTGAACAACTTTAGATTCTAAACACAAGATTCAAAAACATTGTTTATCAAACACACCATTGTTAAAATTCATGTGTATAACATGACGTCTTCATCACCTTAGTTATATTGCATATTAGTTAAGTCACATTAAGCCAAGTATTGGTAAACTATCATCTTTTATGCACTTTAATATGCAAAAGTAGGAGTTCCCATATTTCTAACATGAGAATGACTACTGGAGAACCTATTGCACTAGAAACTCAATTTGACCTAGCGGTTGAATTGCTTCCTGGAGAGAAGTTGGGTATGTGGAATCACCCGTAAAAATGGTCGTGTTTAGCCTTAATTGAGCACCGCTAGTAATAGTCTCATATTCATTCTCCAACTTGAAAAATCTGTATTCCTATACTTGCCTAAAGTAAGTGTTAAAACATTGATAGTTTGCCTCGCTTAGGAATACTAATCAAACAAGTAGTATATATGACTTTTCTTTTACAACCATTTGCATTGCACTTACATGTGTTGATTACATGTTCTTGTTTGATATGATAAGTTGATTTGACATTATCTTAGTGTTTGATAACTAGTCAAATGTGTAAACCTTAGTATGGTTTTATCTTCATAATACTTGTATTCTTGTTTCATGCTACTAAACGTTTAAACCTAAACTTTATTTGCATGATACTTACTTTTGAATTAATTTTAGCATGATTAACATGTTACTTATGAACTCATAATATGGCATTCTGATATGTGATAATTTTGATATGATATATTTGTGTTTGAAAGCTATTAGTTGGCATTCATTACATCGATGTGTAGTACGATCCAAATGATACATGCTCTTGTTTAAAATGATCAATTGTCTTGACATTTTCTTGGTGTTTGACACCTACTTGATTAATTGTCAAATATGTAAACCCTATAAAGGTTTGTCTTTGTGATGCTTTATGCTACTTAATGTTAAGCGTAAACATGATTTGCATGATATTTAAGGTTGAAGAAATTTTTGTCATCTATATAATGTTTCACATGACTAATATGTTATTTGTGAACTCATAATATGTCATTGATGTATCCATGTTTGAAAGCTATTGTCTTTTGTTGACATTCCTTAAATCTATGCACAAGATGGTCTAAATGATACATGCTTCAAATTGTTATGTCTTAAACATGGCTTGCATAAATCTTTCATCTTGTTTCTTTTGCTTCTTGTCACACTATATGTTTGCTACGTGTGCACATATAATTTGCTAAAGTGCTTTTGGTATGACAAACTTTTAGAAGCCTTTTTATCTTACTAATTAATCACATAGATTATTGTATATCCAAGTATGCTTAAATGTCTAAGTCTAATGACAAAACAATCTCAAAATGAAATGTCTTGAATAAATTCGTATTCTTGCATAATATGATTGTTTTGATGCTATCTTGTGTGGTGATTTCTTGTCTACTAAGTGCAATGTGTTGTTTTTGCTTATATAATATGTTATCATTTGATTTCTATCATGTTAACATCTTTTGTCACTAACAAATTTGTTTTGTAGGTTGATAACAAATTATTTGTTATCTCACTTGGTTTTAACTTTTATATGCTCATTTTGCATAATCCCCTTTATTGCTACATAGATTAGTACTATGCTTTATGGGACCCCTACACTTGCATATAGTTTAAAAGCATATAGAATTAAGTTCTAGCGGGTTGGCTTTGCATTTATGTATTTCAACCGACCTCTTTGCAAATCTCATTCTTGCTTCCGCTTTCCAAAAATCACCTCCATCATTATTTAGTTATAACAATACTCTAATCCTCTTCACTTCCTATTAGGAAACCACACGCCTCATCATACGATCATCTCGTATTAATCGAGAAGAGGTACGTGACTTTAAGGATGAAGTTCATTGTATGCTAACCATCATCCAGAAAAACATCACTAAGCTCACCTCTTTCGTTAACCAGAATAACCTCCTAAACACTGTGTTGTCATTCCTTATTTGATACATTACACATTATGTTGGATGTCCACCAATTAAGGGGGAGAGAAATCCATTCACATAATTGTCTTTTTTCAAATTTTATGTCTCTTAGACTCTAAAATACCAACACATAGGCAAACACCACTTAGCTAAAACCGGTTCACGAAACCACAACTAGTTCAACCTTTTTAACCTTATATCACAAGTTTGCACCAATACCTCATCAAGTGAAAAACACATCATGTGTTTTACAAACTTCTTCATCTCCACAATCAACGAATCTAGGATTTTCCTTAACCTAGCACCTTACAACTTCACTATCTAGAACACCATCATAGGATCTTATCCTTTCTCGCTTGACATATATCATGCATGTCATTGTCAGTGCAAACGATATATTAATCAAAACAGCCATTTCCAACACGTTGGTCCATCCAACTCTCACTTATATGATGTCATTCTCATCCTCATATAGGTACTCATTATTATTATTAGTATTTTCCATATTGTCTTCACTTCTTTTCAAAGTGATAATCATCCATGTCGGTCAAAACCATGCTAATACTACATTTCCCATTGTCACCTAGAATAGGTCATTTTTATAATTCGTGTCAATCAATGAACGAATTTATCTTCATGTTATCACTTTTATATATTCTTAGATAGAACGCATTATTGATTACTCTTGGGTTGAAGCATATGAGAACTTGCTCAAAACAATAGGTTGTTAGCATCAATAAATCATTCAAATCATAACCCTTATGCATCATTGAAATGCAATGTCCATTCATATTTTTTTCTCTTAGCTTTGGTCACTTGACATGACGAAAGGATTGCATGAGTCCATATTTTTTATATTTGCTATACATATGAGTTTCTAACTCCTTAATAGCTTCCTACCTAATCACCACCACCTTCCATCACCACTTTCACTAATCATCACCACCATGGATTAGCGAAAACTTACTTTTGTAAATCTCGAGTCATCTACCATCACCACATGAATCCTACTAGTAAACCGACACCAACACTAGCACCACTAGTGGCACACCCAGTGGGAGACTTCATATCTTCTTTCTAGGAACTATTTTGTAGGCTTTTATCATATTATATTCTCACTTTTCTTATGATTGTAATTAGGAGACTACACTTCATGAGATCTTTGATTATATCATTTATCACATATATACATCTTATTTTTCTTTGTGAAAAAGATGAAATATATTGCACTAATGTTTTTCATTGTAGGTTCATCATCATATACACTCGATTGTATATAATTTACTCATCTAAGGATGAAGTTTGCATCAATTATTTTTCTTATTTTAGGTGCTTCTTGACACCCTAGAACAAGGAGGAATGTCCTTTAAGCACTCATATTGCATCGTCTATACACTTGGTTGTATATGACATATTTGTCTAAAGACAAAGCTTCTATTATACTAATATTTATTTTGAAGGTTCATCTTGACGCCCTAGAGTAAGGGGAGCTTCCGTCCAAGTTTTGAATGCATCTTATATACACTTTGTTGTATATCACTTACTCGTCCAATGACGAATATAGTTTTGCACTAATATTTGTTTTGTAGGTTTTTAATCATACCATGACGCCTCAAACAAGGGGGAGCAACCGTCAAGGGGGAGCATGAACGCATTTAGCATTATTCTCACTTTTCAACAAGCATTTGTGCTTCGATAAAAAGTGGAGAAAATAGGCTAACATTGCTATGCCTTTTTCTTTTCATATATTTCTCATAATTTTTGTTGCATAAAACTAACCTTGATGTAGGTTAAGCCTCTTTATTTGATCCATGGATCCGCTACCAAACAAGGGACGGATTGAAGTAGACGATTTAACTTCACTAGGGATGATGCAAGCTCGCCTTTTTTGGGGAGAAATGAAGTTAAACTCCAAGGACACGCCCTTTTTGTTTCGACCAAAGGGGGAGAAGAGTGTAAACGGAGAAGGTAATGTAAAGGTAGTAAGGATACAAGTAACCTTTTACATTTTACTTTCTATTACGTTTACATATATTTGTCATCATCAAAAAGGGGGAGATTGTTAGTGCAAATATTATGATATTTAATCTATACATCTCTCGTTGTTTTGATTGATGACAAACATGTAACTTGTAATACATAACGTAAAATGTACAAGTTACTTGTAATTACATTTGTCTCAACATACATTCAACACCTCTCGATGTCTCAAGTCCTCTTATGTTACAACACAGGGGTTCATGTACATGTTTGTTATGTGGCATTATGATCAAACCCATTAACAAATCATATAGAATGTTTAAAATACGTTTAGAGTCACTAAGTATTTTAATAGGTTAACCATTCTATTTAGAACCTCATTTTACATTTTGCATTCACAAGTATTTCAAAAGGTAACTAGACATTTTATTAACTAGTTACATAATACATTTTACAAGTTTACTTTGATAAACATTTTAATGGAAATACATGTTACATCATGGCATGCATCATCTTTGAAATCCTTGGAAGATCTCTTGAATATATTGGTTAGATTGACACTCAATATATCAAATGTGATCTTGGTAAGATATGGTAAAATCTTGAAAAGATTTGAAGAAAGATTTTTTAGATTTCTTGTCAGGCACCCACGGCACCAAAATGCATAAAGGGCGGAACCCTTTATTTGGTACCGTGGTCCGTGGACGCTCCTGTCCCCTTTTGCCTATAAATAGAAGCCCATTGTTTTCTCATTTCTTCACCACTTGAAAACACATATTCTCCACCTTCTTGCATACATTTAGATCAATCATTAACAATGTAGTAACATACATTAAACACCCTAATGATCATGATCATAATGCTTCTAACATTCATCTTTGTTGTAAGCATACTCTACATTGATCAACCAAGGAAAGCTTGGAGATCTAGCCATCCCCACTCACCACAAGCTGAAGATCTATCACAACAAGTTTAGGGAACTTGTGATCTTCATCATGAAGGCTTCCTATCAATGGAAGTTCATTTAGAAGTAGTCATTCATATCCATTAGACATTTGTGTCATGGATCATTAGTGTAAACATCATTGCATCATAACAACACTTTCACCAAACTAGATTAGATGGTTTATGTGTTTGTGCCATAAAACACAAGGTTTGTTATGTTGGGCCATAAAACATATTGGGAGTGGTTGTACCCGTGTAAAAGAACTCGACATCTAGCTTAGTGTCAGAAATATTGTATAGGCGACGTTAGGTTGGTTCTACCTCGAACTAGAACTCGGTATTTAGCTTTGTACCGGAAAAAGTGTAAGCGACGATTGTAAGGTTTTCTCCGCCGAGAAAGGAGCTTGTTGATTTAGTGAAGTAACTCTCGAGTTGGGTACTCGGGGAGTGGAGTAGGGCGGAAAGGAGATCCGTGACCGAACCACTATAAATCATCGTGTTCGGTTTGCACTTTCCTTTCTTTATCTCTTTACTTTTATAGTTGCACTATACTATTGCTTGTGATGTGGTTTGATGTTAATGCTTGTGTGACAACATGGTTTACTATGCTTTACATTGGTCACAAACAATAATTGGAACTTTCATATTACAACAAGCTTCATAAGCGATTTGATACTAAAGATCTAAAGTTTTTAAACGGTAACGTATTCAACCCCCCTTCTACGTTTCCACAATCTCCAAGCCTGATGCATCAGGACGACTGCAAAAATGGAGTGTGTTGCTCGATGAGCATAACATCACCTATTTCTGAGACCACGTACTACAATAAAAGGCGGATATCTGTGATTTCATCATCGAAAGCAAACGATGATGCACCTGCACCAGCGCGGAGGAACTACAAGGATCCATGGATCTTGTTCACAGATGGATCCTCATGCGTGGATGGGTTAGGAGCAGGCCTCATCCTCACAAACCCAGAAGGAATGGAATTCACTTACGCACTGCGTTTCGAATTCACAGCGACAAATAATGAGGCAGAGTATGAAGCCCTACTAGCGGGACTACGCATCGCATCTCGGATGGGTGTACGCAACCTGGAAGGCGAATGTAGACTCCGAATGGTAGCCAACCACGTGTTAGGGAGTATGTAGCCAAGGAGGAAAACATGATTCAAGACCTCGAAAAACCAAGGCAGTAATTCAAAGTTTTGACAGGTTTACCATCAAACAGGTTCCAAGAGGGGAAAACCGCAAGGCGGATGCACTAAGCAAAATCGCATCCACAAGCTTTGCGCACCTATAAACAGTGTTGGTGGAAACATTGAAAAGCAAATCCATCTTAGAAATGGAAGTATCCACGGTAATAGAGGAAGACGGACCTACGTGGATGACACCAATAGTCAAATTCATAAGCAAGGGAGTATTACCCCAAGAGCAGAAAAAAGCAGCCGAAGGATACGGCAAGCAATATACGCAAAGTTTGAACCGGGACAACATCCTATATCGACGCTCTTTCTTGCAACCATGGCTCTGCTGTGTTGGTCCCTTACAAGCAAACTATGTACTGCGAGAAATCCACGAGGTTCATGCAGCATGCATTCATGGACCACGGTCGATGGTGGGCGTGCTTTTACGGTCAGCTATTATTGGCCCACCATGCACCGCGATGCGCGGGATTTGATAAGAAAATGCAGCGACTGCCAAGTCCACAGACCCATTCCCCGCAAACCACGGCAGGAGTTAACACCAATTATGGCGCCATGGCCATTCCACAAGTGGGGTATCGACATTGCAGGCCCTTTCCCTGTTGCAGCAGGGGGTTAAAATTCCTCATAGTCGCTATAGACTACTTCACCAAGTGGATCGAAGCAAAGGCAGTAGTGACAATCACTGGCAACCAGGTAAAACGCTTTGTCTGGGAAAATATTGTATGCCGCTTCGGACTGCCTGGCGAAATCATCTCGGACAACGGGAAACAGTTCTGCGACAACCCTTTCAAAGATTGGTGAGAGAAGTTGCAAATCACACAGCACTTCGCGTCAGTTAAACACCCACAAACCAACGGCTTAGTGGAACGTGCGAATCAAAGCTTAGGCGAAGGTATTAAGGCACGCCTGGACAAGCACAAAGGAAGGTGGGTGGAAGAGCTATCACATGTTTTGTGGGCACATCGCACCTCAATCAAAACCAGCACGGGAGACACTCCCTTTTCTCTAGTCTACGGGACAGAAGCTGTCATACCCGCCGAAATTGGAATGCCCACTATCCGCACTGCTGAAATAAATGTGGCAACTAATGACGACGAACGACGTATCGACTTAGACTTGCTGGAAGAACGGCGCGAATGCGCAGCTATACGTGAAGCAAAATCAAAGTCAAGGATGAAGGGATACTACGACGCCAAAGTATGAAGTGTTTCATTCAGACCAGGTGACTTCGTCTACCGCGCCAATGATGCGAGTCACCATGAAGAAGATACAGGTAAGCTTGGACCAAAGTGGGAAGGACCCTATGGAGGTTCTGAAGCACTAGGAACAGGCGCATACAAGTTACGAGGCTTGGATGGTCGTGAACTGCCACGCACATGGAACATCTGCAACCTCAAAAGATGCTACCTATAGGAATGGCCACTACCGGTGCCAGACGCTCCTGCGCTTTATTAAAGTGCCTAATAAACACCTAGGTTTTTTATTTTTCATTTTCCTTAGTGTAATGTTTCATTTCTTTCCCGTAAAAACTTGCAAGTATCAATAAAACGTTGCGGTTTCTAGCTAACTCCGCGACACATTTTATTTTGTTATTCCCATATACTGTATGTCTTAACAACCGTGCCTACATGGCGTGCATGCACCAAAATAAACCCACGGTGGTAAAAGGATAAGTTAACCTACTATACAACTTGTTGAATAAGAGGGTTGCAAACCCATCAACACTAGATCACGTATCCTTGTTAAACACCTTGTTCTCAAGACGTTGGAATAAGTTTTGTACGCATCCCACGATGAATGCGCAACAACGTACATGTGCACGTTTAACAACTTTGGAACCACGACACTTGATTCCTTAATGTGGTATTTACAGTACGCTGCATATCACAACATACACGACTATGATATAAAATACTTCGATTTTTTTTATACTATGATTTTCATACATGACTATGAATTTCCTATAGTACTTGCGCTTGTGTAACGAATATCTCTTTTACGCAAAGACAAACAGATAAGCATACATATTACAAGTGGCAATACGAACTTAACAAAAGAAGATTTTATTAAATAGCTACGGGTTATTACAAAAGGATGGTTACTTTACAACATGCAAACCTACCAACTATTACACCGTTCCAGAGATGAGCTATGTAAAACCCTAAAATCTCTAATCGCGTAGAATGACAATTTTGCCCTCCAACTTTAAATTTTACCAACTCGGAAAATACGTTAACACCGTTTAACAAGTTATATGATTAATAATACTTTCACATTATGAGAATAATAAACTTATGATATACAATAAAGAACTTGAATAATTAAAAGTCTAAGTAACTTTAAAACCTTGTAACTTGTACATAATTAACTTGAACTTGGAACAAGACTAGATACATAAAATAATGATAAGAAGGAAAGTCTATGATTTGGTCATTTGGATCCCTAATGGCCGGCCCCTAATGTTCAAAATTAACTCACCATATCAATTTGCATTTAACCACATTTATCTCATTTCCATCTCTTTTCAAAATACACACAAAACCCTAGCTTCTTGTTTTCTCTCATCAAGTGGCGGCAATCATTTTTCCCTCACCATACCATACGAAATTTATCAAGCCAAGGTGATCATAGGAGGCTCGTGATCGTGGGTAATCGTTTGGTGGACGTAGCATTGGTGTTTGGTTCGTTTTGGGGCTTGGACGTGGGTACTCTATTTTGGACGTGGGTTTGATTAACCAAGAGGAGACTTGGTTTAGTTTTTGTGGGTTGATTCTTGTTCTTGTTTCGTACACGCTTCAAGGGTAACGTATCGTCTTCTTAATCCATTCCTCCTTGTGTCTTTAATCAATTCGTGGTATACATGTTTGTCTAAACTTGTAAAAGGGATCACATAAAATCATAACTATATAACACATGAAATAAAGATAACACATAAAATGATAAAACCATGAATCTTAATCTATATATATTCGAATGATATGTGACTTATAAAATGAATATGAAACTGATTTTGGTCTTCTCTTTGTCGATTTAT
>OU343225.1:128299850-128513663 GCA_910596185.1 Chrysanthemum makinoi
AAATCCTATAAAAGGAGCTTAAAGTTTACTTTGAGTAAAACTTATCAAACTTTCATTTTTCAAAGTTTTGCTCAAAAGAACAAGTACTTCCTCTTATAATTTTCAAAACCTCAAAAGTCAATATCACTTGTTGAGGGGGAGTATTTGCTTAAAAAACTTTGTTCCCAAATTTGTTCTTCGTGGTAATCTTCCCACAAAACTCGAAATGGACATATTCGATATTAAAATTTCCGCCAAAAACAACATTTATATGCCATTTTGAGGGGGGAGAAAATTATGTGATAAGAAATATGTTGTGAATTGCTAATGAATCGTTGTGCTAAAAAGACTTTAACCAATGAACAATGAGATCTTAAATGTTAGTAACTCGAAAAGACTTGTCCTGACGGTAATAATTTCAAGCTAGTTCACTAGTAATGTAAAAGTGTCTCAGGACTTGTCCTAGTAGAATGTACCATTCGAGAAACTCTTGGTAGACATGAACTTTGACAGTTTGACAACCTTCGAAGTTTTGTCCACACCTTCAAGGTAGTTATTAGAGCTAGTTGTCACCTAAAAGCCGACAATGTAACTCTTTAACTATGCAACGTAACTGTCTCTCAAGGGAATTGTCTATCTAGAGTTGATTAATTCAAAAGTGCTACGCTTCTTCTCACACCATGCAAATTTCTATCAAAATACTTAAGCACGCAGGAGGGGGGAGTATTTCTGCAAAATACAAAACTCTCAAAGTGGTACTAAATGCTTTTATCCATAACCACTTTGGGAGATTTTCATGAAAATGGTTTACGGCAACATAGGTTAGTCATGGAGTTATAAGGTGACTAAGGTTAGGAATAACCGCCCTATGATCCGGCCAGACCGAGGATCTACCCAAGGACACCACCAATAGTTAGAATTAGAAGTTCTAAAAAGAATGTAAGATTATAAAAAGGAGAAAATGAGAATCGGAGAAAGAAGGAGTTGAAGAATTAAAAAGAAAAGTAAAGAAAAGGTGAAAAAAATAGCCCTCCGATATTCAACTTAGGGCGTACACTGTGTTCAATCTATATTACCGGGTTGTCACTTGATGACACCGGTATTGAAGATCAAAGTAGTCATGGACCCAAATGACACATGCACTAAACCTTCTAGCCACTCAAGTTTCTCAACAAACTTGTTTCATTCTCACAGTGGAACCTAACGCAAAACTATCGGCTTCTTAGAGATTGCGGTATTCAAGGAGACTCTCTCCTAGTCTCCTCGCACAGAAAACCAAAGCGACTATTGAGTCTAGAGCCACGAGATTCATCAAAAGATCTCTTAGGTACATTTGACATTTCATCACTTCTTGTTCAACTTTAAGGACACAAGTCATACATTATCGAGTCCTACACAGATCTTAGCAATCTATCGAGAACATTTATAAGAGGTTCACACATGTGATCCTCAGTGATTGAATGGAAACTCCTGACCAGGGTCAACATCAAAATGACTCACAATGTGTCGCCTTTAACTCCTCGCGGTTACGCTTTAGTGTGTCTCAAACGGTTCATGGGCCAGGCGGTGATGCTTCTATGTACCTCAAATACTCACTGAATCAGATGTACTTCGTACATCAAGGCTATATCTCACTTGTGGGACTCCGCTCAGAACGACCTTTGTGAGAAATAGAGACGGTTTTCACACTATGTTGTTAACACACTCAAGTTCAAACTTGTAAGCTGCTTGGATTATTTCTAACCCATGTTTTATGTTTTATTCTTATGGAGGCTCAAGTAGGAGGAAAAGATCGCGGCGATTCTTCACATGCTCGCATCTACAACAACACTAATTGAAGTTCTCTCAAAAGGCAACACAAAGTCGTAATGATTCTTCACAAAGTCAAAGAATCTACAAAGATTAAAGACTAAGAGAACTACATCAAGATCGAAATCCAACGTTAAAGAGCGTGTGAGCATGTTGAAGAAAGACGGAGACACCGAGCAAAACGGGCGCACTGACAAACTTCACAACATACTATCACTACCAACACAAAGAACAAAGATCAAAGAACAAAGATAATGAAGACGTCAAAGCCGAAATACTTCAAAGTAAACAAGATCCCTACACCGGGAGATTGTTGGAATCATGATACTTCTTCTCACAAGAAAGAAGAATGTCAGAAGACGTCAAAGCCACTATTACATCAGCACCTACAATGTTATCACTTAAATCATTAATCACCAACACTTAGGGGGAGATTGTTCGAATCACTCCTAAACTAGATTTCAAGTGTTAGTAATTAATATGTAATAGTTAGCTTAATTAGGCTTTTATGTTAGTAATCATGGCAAGGCTTATGTAGAAAGCCCATAAGCCTTGGCCCAAGCCCAATATGGAAAGGAAGGGAACTTGCATGTTGCCCTAGTTCCTTCCTATAAATAATCTTGTAAACTCCCATTTGGGAGTTGGTTGTTCACTTGTATTCAAATTCCTACGCCTAAACCTTTCTTATCATTGTGTTTTTGTGTTTAAGTGTTCAACCGATCACTCTCTTATCTCATTTCTTATATTGATGATTGTGTTACAAATATGGGAACCTAACAACATAACAACTAAACATAATATCCCCCCACTTGAGATGAACAATGGGAATTCGGGGGGTCTTCAATGATCTTTAAGAATATGTCGTCGACGAAAGCGTGTTTTCCGAACCTTTCCACTTGAACCTTGAACTTAGGCAAATGATGACTTCCCAATCACAAATAAAGACTACATGGTAGGCTAAGGTGTATAGGTGTATCAAAAAAATATATTGCATTAACAAAATGAAAGGAATGACTCAGATGGGTTTATCTAGGGGTATCTTACACTAAAGGTGAGTGCAACAAAAGGGTTTTACATGGGGGTCGAGAAGTCGAGGTGACTAATCGATAGACACACAATGGTAGGCTATTTGGGTGATAATCCTATAATACTGCCTTCTCAAATTGAAAAGTCCAAATACATTGATCTAACTCAACGTACCTCGTCTATGGTCTCGAAATGATTCAAAGGCCAAGTTCTAAAGTTTACAAGCTACCGGCACACTCATAATTTGGAGGATTTTGGGTAAAATATTGGAAACGGATAAGGCTAATCTCACCATATAATATCAAGGGTTGTATGTGCTCAGCTAAGGTCTAATCTAGTTAGGTTAAGAAAAACATGTCAAAATTAAAAATGGCATAATTTTTCAAAATAAACTAGAAAAACGAGGGCAAAATAAAGTTCAAGAGACAATTCTACTCCCGTCCCCCACTTGAATTATACAAAGTCCCTTTGTACTAAGCGTTAAATAAAGGTGAAGAGAAAAGTAGAATTAGAGCGAGAACTTCCGTGAACATTTGCTCCAAAAAAGAAAGAAGGCCCACTAAAAAGAGTCGTGGCTCTCGTCAGATAAGCATTCACGAGCAAACTTCAATCCCTGAAATCACACTACTGACAAGCATAATTCTAAAAAGAAAAATGAAAAATGAAAAATTAAAAACAAACCTAACTCACTTTCATAGGAATCACGGTTGCATTTAGCATATGTAACAAGCCTTTTAAACTACTTGGTGTCTTAAGTGGACGAGTGAAGTCTCGCGAGGGATTACAGGGAACATACCCACAAAGTTCATTTAAAAGACTAATACAAGGTTATTGTGTTTAAAATGAAAGAAGTAAAGCAGAGGATAGTTACGTCGTAACTCTTATAAGGAGTTACTCGCAACTAGGCAAAACCCGCATACGCTGAAGAGTAGAAGCTACGGCGTAACCAATCAGATGGTATTACCGTAATTGGTAATGCATCCGAAATTCGCTGCAAGAGGTTGGTTACTACATCCAGATGAGTTACTGCCGAACTATGGTCGACAAGATGTCAGCAGCTGTTAATTTCTCCTAGTTTCCTACAAAATGGTTAAAACACAAAACCCTACAGAAATGGAAATAAAACAAAAGAAATGGATAATTCGGGTTGTCTCCCAAAAGAACACTTTTCTTTATTTACGAAGTCTTAAGTTAGACTCAGAGCTCCTCTGGGCTTTATGGTGGCCTTTGGACTAGGCCAACTTCCACCATGTCTTTCATCAAGTTATGCCTGACCCAAGCGACATTTGTGGCAGTGCGGAGGTATTCTTTAGTCTCGATCTTCCAAATTTTGCAAAAATTTTCCTCCGGCCCCAAGTGGTATCGAGTGAACTCATACTTTTCGGCAATAATCGGTGGTGGCCTTTTATATGGAATCCCAAGGAGTTTGCACCTCCTTTGCTCATATGCTTCATCATCGGTCGTAAGAAATTCCTCATTTCCTTGCAACTCAAGGTAATCTAAGATCCCCTATGTCATCGCTCTAGACTCTGTACCTTTAAACCATTCCTCATCGAAAGCAAATTCTCCACCAAGACACATTTGAATTCTTCCCTTCTTCATTTCTTATCAACTCTTTGTCATCCTCAATTGTTATTTCACTCGAAGTTGTTAGGACTCTCGCCGCTCAATTTTCTTTACTCATGTATTCTTTCCAAATCTTTTCCTTTGTTAACGCATCTACCTGTCCATGCTTGATCTTTACCCAACTGCCAAATCCCAAGTTGTCTAACCAAGGCAAACTTGTCCTTTCCTTATCGTTGGTTGAGGTCCAAAAGAATTCATCCTTTCCCATTCTCATTAAGTCTGCTTTCCCATTACATTTATCGCCATAAGGGTTGCATGATGCCCGTAAGACTCTCCCCTGTGAGATTTTATCTTTTCATACCAATGACTTTGGGTTTCATTGTTATCAGTTCTGCTTAAAGGATCTTCCATGCAGTAGATGTCATCATTAACCAATTCCTTTTTCTGATTATGATCCTCGTAGTCAATCTTGAGCTTTTTAAGAAGATTCGGGTTAATTTTAGCATCCCCAAATTATATCACGTACCAATCATCAAATGTCAAATCTCCAAACTTGATATTATGTCTTTCAAGCTCGTGAGGGCATGTCCATTCTTCTTCTCTTAAGCTACCACCACCGTTGCAATACTCGCGGAAAGGGTCACACGTAGGCCATGCTCGTGTGGATTCATCATCAGCTATGATTATCTGAGTACACCAAAGTTGAGTAATAGGCGGCTCCTCTTCTTCCTCGGAAGGAGAGTTTTTCCAATCTTTCTTCATCAAGATATGCACTCTACATGAATTTGTTATTTTTGACCCTATCTTTATTGCTTCCTCCATCGCAAATTTCATTTCTCGGGTCACACGAGACCCATAGATCATACCAGCCCCCCTTAGCTACGTATCTTTTCGCACTGCGATATTTCTTTAGATGGGGACAGAGGGCATAAATTAATGTCGTGGGACCATCCGCATTACATGTGTTCCCTCGATTCGCCCACTTCAGAAATTCGTCAGCCATCGATCCTAGTTACGCCAGAATCGATGTTTGGTTACGGCGTAACTCGCTTGAGTCATCCTTATCAATATCTTTCATAACCCCACGATCGGTATCAAAACATAGTTACTGCCGTAAATCCTTCGCATGTGTTACGCGTAACTCCAACTGCCGACGGAATTTTCACCGTAATCCAATCTTCGCTGTGAGAATTAGCTCAGATCTTCGAGTCATTATCAGCAAAAATGACTTTACATTCCATTGTGGGTTTTGATCTTTCCGGTTTAGTGTTATTCATCCTTACCTTCTCACTAAGCTTTTCCACCATGGATTCAAGGTGTTTTAGGGTTATGTCGTGATTGGAAAGACTTCTGTCAGTGTTTTCCTGGAATTCTTTAAGCCATTCATCTTGTTCCTTTTGTCTTTGGGCTGAACTTCCCAGGAATGTGTTAATTTTTTCTTTAAGGTTGGGCTTTCTTTCTCCATAAGGCCCACGGTTGTAATTTGCACGATACCCGTTACTATTTCGATTATCTCCGTAAAACGGTCAATTTTCTCCATATTTAGCTTCTTCATTATGCTTTTCGTTAACGTGAGGACTATTCTTGGTGAGATGTCCTCCCCGCATTTCACAACCCACGGATGGCGGAACGTTTCTCTAACTTTTAGTATATCTCGACTTAGATTTTCAATTTGCTAGCGATGGTCGCAATTCCATCAAAACTTTGTCTTGGTTTCTTTTGCTCCTTCCATCGCGGCATTTTTAGAGTGACCAGTTTTTGAATAGCTTCAATTGCTAAAGTAGGAGTCATGTTCTAGATCGGTCCTGATAGCCCAAAGACTGCCTTGTAGTTATGTTGATACCTTTGTAGAAGATGTTGACTTTTTGTTGGTTGTTCAGATCATGTGTAGGACATTTGTGTATGAGATCGTTGTATCTATCTCGTGCTTGATACAACGCTTTCATCGCTCTTCTTGCTTGAAATTATGGATTTCCAAGAGCTGGTTTGAAATCTTTGAAGGAGGGCAATACCTCTGGATGAAGTGCCTCTTAAGTAGAGCCCAAGTATTAATCCGCCTGGGGCAATCTTTCAATCCATCTTCTCAAGTGCACCCCCAGCTGAGCGGCCATGGGGAATACCCTTAGCATAACAAATACATGAGACACAATCATTCAATGTTGAAAAAGGCTTGCAATGTATAAGACATTTTCAACGTGCTCATACGCATCTTCGCCCCTGCTTTCCAAAAAGGGTTGCCAAGCACGAAGCTCCCTCATAAATTGGTCTTTAATTTCAAAATGCATGATCAGCTCCAATTGCCTGGCCTTACGGCAGACCCGGCCCTTGTTCTGCTATCGTCAACTCCAAATATTCCTCAAGAGTGAGGTCATCAATGTTACCAACTTCCATGGTACCTAAAAACTTGAAAAGTGATCGTGAGAATTTGAGAAATTATAAAACAAATTGAAAATGAAAGACTTAATAGCAATCCTAATATAACTCCCCTAAGCAATGGGCCAAAAACTTGATGCAGGTTTTACTGACCATGTTTTAATATTTATAATGTCTCGTTATACCTATGGTCTACCCTAATGCACTAACGGGCAGTGTACCCGGTCGTGTGTAGTGTAGTATTCGGTAAAACCGAGGTAGTCCCAAGAGCTATGTGTGTTGGATTAATACTAAGTCTAGGTGTCACAAATTTTAAGCTGATCTTGATATTGATTTAACTAATAAACTACTAATGCAAAGAAAAGCAATTAAAGGCAAAGGTTGTGATCAATAGAGGAGAGTGGTGCTAACCTAATTATTCATCTTAGCTAGTAATGTCTACGTCTAATTACTTCCAATTACTTTAGGTGGCGTCAAAGTCGAGAGGACAACATTGGTCAATTCGCTTCCTAACCTATCAAAGAAAGATGCCACCATCGGAGAAGTCGTGTCCCTTCATAAGTCCGCTTGTTCCCGGTCCCTAAGCCGAGTCATTAAGTTCAGCCTACATGCTAGACTTATAATAGTGAGTGCCCGAAGCTAGCAACTTAAACACTCACCCCTAATTCTTAAGTTCATCCAAACGGTAGGTGATCAGTCGGTCAAATTGCACAAGTAGAAAGGGTCGCCGGTTGGTCATATCTACCCTTCTCCCTTCCCGGCCTACTCACTTAGGGTCATTTGGTCATATCTCCTAAGCAACTAGCCTCTACCGCCATTCAAAACTACCAAACTAAGGGTAGCTACCAATAAACTTTGCACTCCTTTATACACTTAGAAATAATTATACGAAGTACTATAAACGTAAACAAAAAATTAAGGAATCATAACTAGGCCAAAGATCAAGAGGTACTTCGCCGGCTCATATTAATCCATACAAATCAATTCAATATTTAATGTTACTTAAATACATGAATCGAAGTAAAGAAAAAATAAAATGCTAATGCTTATCGTAGGGAGTGATTTCTCCCGTGGAGATAGCTCAGATGCTCCTCTAGACCTGCCTTTGGCTTCTTTCCACGTTCTTTGGTTGTGGTGTGTGAAATGGGATGCTTTGAAATGCTAGAAATCGTGGGGTATTTATAGGTCAGATTTGGTTACTGCGAACTAATAAAATAGTTACAATCAGTAATCATCTATTTCTTCATAAATTGCACTAGATCTCTGGTTACGTGTGTAACCTTAGAAGTGGTTACCCAGTATCTTCATAATTTTGGTTACCGTAGTTTATGCACGAAGTTACGCGAATTATCACGGGCGCGGAATCTCATTTGACCTAATATAGTTACGCCGTAATCTTTTGGGAGAGTTACTGTAATCTCTCGATGAGTTGGCTTTCTTATTCACGCTTTAGTTACGCTGCGTGTAAGAGATGAGTTACGCCGTAACTTCTTCAAAGTGAGCATACAATGATAAATCTTTAATAATTCTCCAATTCTGCGTCTCTTTAGCTCCAATGCTCGTAATTTACCTGAAAGTGGAATATAATGGAAAACAACCCTAAATCCATATAAATGATATAAATTACAAGCATTATCGGGGGAAATTGACACTTAATATTCAGGATAATTTGATGTTATCATATGTTTATTCGAAACCTTAATTATTCAATTAACAATTGATGGAACTGTTTTAGATGAAATTGAACATGGTAGAGTGTTTATAAATGATTTCCAAACAAATCCCCTTAGTCAATTGATATAAACAATCACTAAAACTTGAATACCTAATTTTTTGATATGAACCATAAAAATCGATTTTGCATTTTTGTTGGATTAACAACGAAACTGTTGTAATCGAGCCTTCCTAACACCTATCCGAACAAAACCCTTATGTCAATTCGTATCAAACACTAACAAATCCCAGAAATCGTGCCAAGCTCTTACCAAAATCCTAGAAGCCTAGAACACGAAATTTAGTCGATGAAAATGTGTAAAAATCAAGATACATGCTCGGAAAGTGATGTAGAACAAGATATGAAATCACATTTTCTTTAAGATATATGGCCGGAGGTTGGTGGTGGTCGCCGCCTACCCTGATTACGTCTATTTTTGGTAGGTGGGTTTTAATTTTTGTTCTTGATGTTTATTAAAGTAAGAAGTTAAGTAGTTGAAGTATGAATCTTAGGATGCTGAATGGTTACTGTGTTTGTGTTTTTTTGCAGCCATGGTATGGTTACTGTGTTTGTGTTGTTTGCAGCCATGGTATATATGTAATAACAAATGAAAATAGGGTATATATGTAAATTATATTAAGACAAATTAGTATTGTATGGGACACATGTCACAATTTAGTGGAGCCGCCCAATTTCAAAGTCGCCCTGGTCTATTTTGAGGGAAAAACTTTATGGTCTAGAAAGGAAGTGTCGCAGGGCACCTGGGCTACTTTCGGAAATTTCTAAAATTTCAATGATATGCATGTTGGCCCTCCTAAAATAAATACATAAAAAGTTGGCCCTTCTAACAAAAACGTTCAAATTCCGTCTCTCGATTCAAGTATAAATTTTATATTTAATAATTACGGGTCAGATCATCTGCAGAGCATAGTTAAATTCCTATGATATAACTTCATAAGAAACTATTATGTTCATAAAGTAAGCTTTTGTGTTTCTTATTATTACTCCTTCTGTCTCATTTTGTAAGTCCATGTTTGAAAATTCAAAGTCCTTATCTTCAGCGTTTGACCGTAATTATTTTTTTGTGTTATATAATACTTAATAAAATATATATAAATTGATTTGTGTTTTTAATGTATTTTCATTTTTATACTGTGGAAAAATAGAAGGGGGTTGAATAGTTTTACCAATTAAAACTTCGTTTTAAAATATTTAGATCAACTTATGTCAATCTATTTAATGTGTGTGTTGGATAATGATAGATATACATATAAATAAGTAATGCAAAGATGAAGAGTAAGAAACACAAAACCACAACACGAGTATTTATAGTGGTTCGGCTACAAGGACACCTTCCTTGCCCTACTCCACTCCCCGAGTTCCCCACTCGAGAGTTTGTAAGCACTATACAACACAAGCTCCGTAATGTTGCAGAGAAGCCTTCACAATGTCGCCTACTCTTTATCTGGTACAAGGCTAGAAATCGGGTTCTTCCACGAGGTTGTGTCATTTCTATCATGTACTTTACTTATTTTACTTGCTTTACTCATACATCCATACTATCTCCTCATTCATACGATTTCAGATAACATCGAATCTAAAAGTTTTTGAAACTAACTTAAAACTGGCAAAACTATTCAACCCCCCCCCCTTCTAGTTTTCCACAAAATGTACTTCCTTGGCACCTTTCACTAATGCCTTTGACACGTCCCTTTGGATCCTTTCACTAATACCTTCGACTTGACTCTTTGGCACCTTTCACTAATGCCTTTGACACGACCCTTCGGCACCTTTCACTAATGCCTTCAACACAACACTTCTAGGGAGGGAGGAAAGAACTATCAACAAGATAAATTCAGTAGTCTTGGTGATGACGAAGCTTGGCAACTCATGGACTTGAGCTTGCTCGACTTCAAGAAGTCTTGATCTCGCCTTTAAGAGGAACCTAGAGAATCATACAAACACAAAACTACATAGAAAGATCCTTTGGATCTGAGGTTAGTGAGTTTACAATACTAAGAGAGAGTATGTGTAAAAGGGATGAGTTGCAAGAGAGAAATAGCTCACTATTTATTGGCAAATTTCTCTACTGTTCCCCGGTTCCCACTGATCCCTCCCAGAGGGATCCGGCAGCTGGGTCAGCTTAAGTCTGGATTTTAGGCTGCAAACCGGGTTATGGGTTATAGGTTATGAACCACGGGTTATACAAGATGCAATGTATCTAGACATTGGTTCATGGGTCTTGGGTCATGGGTCATGGATCATGGATAATACCCATCATCACTTCATGCATGATGTCATACAATGGGTCATGGGATATGGATCAAGCTCCATGGGTATGGGTCATAGACTTTGGGTTTTACCCAACAATATTCAATGTATCTAGTCCATTGGTCAAGTACTTAGATTTTTACCCATTACAATATATACACATTTCCATATTATGTAAACACTAGTTGTTATACATATGTATTTCTATAAGATGTAAACACTATTACTTGTTTAGCGTTTTATATAAAAATTTAAATGTGTTAGTAAACTATTGGCTCAAACCATTTACGTATTTTATTTGTTTCGTTAAAATGATTTTACGTTTGTTATCGACAAAACAACCAAAGATCGTAAAATATAAATAAACGTTTTTACGGCTTATTTGTATTAACAATCTCCCCCTTTTTGTCGAAAACATAAGAATATTTTAAGGAAAAACTAAAATTGTAAAGTTTGAATTGAGTTTTTTTCTTTTCTCCCCCTTTTGTCAAAACAAAAAGAGCGCTCGAAAAACTAACACATTGTTTTGAGAAAAACGTGTGAAAAGTAATAATATGAAAAATAGAGAGTAAGGGAAGAGAAGGAATTCTCGTCTTAGCTCCCCCTTGACGAATGCTTCCCTATGTGAGGGTGTCAAGTAATTAGAAAGACTAAGTGAGTATGTTGCAATTATGTTTGCAAATGGTTTCGTCTATGACAAAAATGCTCCCCCATGACGAGTGCTCCTTTTTGAGGAGGACTTCAAGTAGTAATGTAATCCTAAGTGAAAGTATTGCAAGTGTTTTTGCAATAGTTTTGCTTTGACAAGAAGCTCCTCCTTGTTGAGGGTGTCAAAGTCTTCATGTGTCTATTGAAAATCTACCAAACAAAGGTTAGAAAACAAGTATATGATGCATAATTTCCTGCAAATGAGACTCAAATTAGTAATAAAATGTGCTTCTGTTGCACGGATCCCATGATTCCTCCTTGGGAGGGATTCATCTAGGCAAAATTCAGGGATCCGTATACCTGTATTCTCATGACAGAAATGTTGATGTAAAATGTGATGTTAACATCAAAATGAGTTATGTATTTAGGCACCAAACATATTCTCAAGACCACATGGCATACAGCATGTAATTTCATTCAATAAGACGAGAGAAATGATGTACATAACTCTAAAACATAGAAAATGATCTGAACATGAAGTATGATTCCTAACACATCTAAGTTTAAACTTAAGACTAGAACACCACTTGAATTCCTAATCTTTAGGATGTTTAGGTTTGTTGACCTCATCGAAACGTTCAAGGAGGTGATAGAACATGAAACGTAGTTCGTCACGTACTTCATGTACTAAACCTTCAACATGTTGACAATGATAACAATCTTTGTCATGGCTAGGGAATGGTGGTGGTAGGAATGGAGTGGTTTGAGATGGAAGGTTGGATGGAGGTTCCACAAAAGAAGAAGGGTTTTGTGGAGGTATGTTTGATGAAGTTGGAGGTGGTTCAACTAAGGATGAAGGTGGTGGAATATGTGTAGATGATGGTGGTTGAGAGGTATCTACTTCCATATGATCCGATTGTTGTTGATTCCTCATAATCCAAAATGGACTATTTGAGGGTGGCGGAGAAAAGGATATGGGTGCTAATGTTGTTTCAACACCAAAGTTTTGTTGTTGCACTATTTTCTCAATTGAGGAAAATGTTGGCAAGGGTGGTGGATGAGATGGCCTATAAGGCAAATCCTCTAAGTTGTAGGAGTGTGGAGATAAGAGTGGAGTGGTGAAGGATATGGCTCTAGGCACTAGGGGTGAAGGTTTATTGGAAATAGGGGTGTTTGGCTTAGGAGGTATAGTAGTGTTTGGCAAGGGTAGTTTTGTGGGAACAATCCTTTTGGGGATTGGTTTGATTGATTGAGTTGGTTGAGAGGAAATTCTAGCGTTTGCGGTTTTAACGGGTGATGATTCGGTTGAGGAGATTTCGTAGACTACCCGAGCAAGTTTCTTGGGAGGTCCTTTGGTGGATGAGAGCACTAGGGGCTTTTCTCATGATGAAATGACAAATGGATAGTGAGATAAAGGCTTTTAGTTGTTGAGAATGAGGTTATGAATGGTGACTTAGAAGTACTAACAAAGAGGTTTATAAAGGAAAGGAATAGGTAAGTGAATTTAAAGCCTAAGCCACTAAGATCCTTCAAATTGCAATGATTTGCATGCATAAGAGTTAACTATAGAGTTGCCTAGATCAAGGAAGTCAATTAAGACAAGGTGGAGTGTTCAAGTTAGCAAGGAAGGCTTGAAATGATTGTTTTAGATAAGAATAGTTTAGTCTCAGGTAGCTTGTTCCCTCAAATGAGGGATCCGTCTAGGCTAAGCCTAGGGATCCGGCTATCAGCAGTCAAAGAAAAAGAAAATGATGTCTTGTAAGGTCTAATACCTACACATCTTGAGCTTTTTCAGTCTACTCAGGTGTCTTAAATGATATGAGACTTAAATGATCAAGTGAAATGACTGAGGGTAGCTAATGATTGTCTTTTATGGAAAGAAATTGGGCTTTATGAGCACCAAAGGGTGATCAAGGATGACACTAAGAGTTTTGAGAGTGTCAAGTGGAGTCAAATGATCCTAAAGATCAGATGGCAACTCAAAAGAAATTTGGAAAATTCCTTAAAAATAGTAACAAATGAAAAACTAGTTTTTGACATATTTTGAGGTAAGGATGACTAAAATCAATTTGCTAAAATTAAGAGAAATATCAAACTAGGTGTTTTGAGATGTGAGGAACAATGTGTGAGCATTGGAGTGGAAATATGGTGAGTTTTGGTGAAGTGATAAATCAAAAACACCTTTAATGTGATCTTAAGTTAGCTATGAGTGAGTGTGAGACCTACTGAGCTTGAGGAAGACTTAAGTGATCCTAAAGTATCATGTTTAGCTAGTATGATAAGGTCTGGAAGAATGGATTGATATGAGAATGTTTAAAGATCTACTTTGTTGTGGATCTCACTTGCCTCTTATTGAGGGATCCTACTAGTAGAAAGTCGGATCCAATATCTAAGACAGTAACGCTAATGTGTGAATGAGCACTATTTTGTTCTAGGTGTTCGATTATAAAAACTCATGATTTTCAAAGTAACTAAACACATATATAACCAAGATATCAAATGAACCATGAACATTTTATTTCATCGGAATGATCATGTTACAATGGTAAAAGATGAGTCCTAAGGATTGATTCTATTTGAAGAAAAGACTAGGTTTCTCTTACATTTTCGTTTGATGGATCGTCGAATGGGTGGTGAGTATTTGAGGATTCAGGAATGAAGAATGACATGATGTGATATGTGTTCAAAGGTTCCATCATTTTGTTCACAGGTTTGTATAAAGGACTTTGAAATTGAGGATGATAGAACATGATATGATGATAAAGGCGTATTAAGAACAGTCCGTATGGAATAAGTTTGTTCTTGCTACCTTGGAAATTTACAATTCATCTTATGAAGAAGTAGGCGAGATTGTATGGTTTTTGAGTTAGGAGACAATACATCATGTGAGCACAACAAGCAGGAAGTATCTCACGGTTCCTCTAAAACAACAACGCCACGCTAATGAGAATGACTACGAGAGGTTTGAGATCATATCGGATATCACGTGTAAGGATTATGTTTGGATTTGTGTAATTGGATTGAGTAGTGCATAAAATGCGAGTTAATTCTTGAGGAGAAGGTATGTGTGCACAATATGGACTATTTTCTTCGTGGTAGTTAAAGAGAGAATCAAGAGACCAATCTTCAGTGAAGGCACATTGTCCATGATTTGGAATTCGGAGAATATGAGCAAATTGCCCAAGAGTTAAGACAAACTTTTGTTTTTAATCCAAAACCATAGTTATAGAGAGCGATCCTAGTTGCGAACGAGTTCAACTTGACGGAATAATTCCAAAACAAACCGCGGACAAATTTTCTCATTAATTCCGAGAAGACCTTCTAGTCCTATGGTGCGGAATGAGGTATTGATACATTCTTGGTTTAGTAGAGGTGAGTCAACAACACGTCCTTCATGGAAGCAACGAGTTTCGAGATTAGTGAACCCACGGACATGATTGCCAGGTGTATTAGGCTCAAGAGAAATATTAGGAATGTAGACACAAGTGAGTTGATGATCGAACTTATACTCATGAGTCATGATGAGACCTATAGACATGAAATGAATAATTTACAAAAGTAAGTTAAGATGAAGTAATGAGAGTATTTTTTATTGAAGACAACTTAGTTCAATCCTTTGAAACGATATGATTGTTTTCATTGGCTATTTTATTTTTTATTAACAACGACAATTACCTTACTTTGTTCTAATAAATCTAGTAGGGTTTTCCCTTTTATGGTAAGTTTCATGAAGTGGTTTTTATGTTGCATGAGTTTCTGTCACCAGGTCTACGGTTCTCCCGGTTCCCTTTTAAAAGGGATCCGGCTAGTTAAACGTTAGGGATCCGTGGATCTGCAATGTGACAGAAAGATGATCTTGACGTAAAATTGATTTTTGCAACTTTTATGTTTATAATAAGGAATGTGTTTTAGCTAATGTTTACTACTTAAGCATGCATTGTAGATTTCGAAAACATGTCAAGGTTTAAAGGTGCGAAAGAAAGAAAAAATATGACAAACACGTTATGAGAAATAAATGAGATAAACTAAGACATTAATAATATTTCATTTCAACACTAAGAGCAATACAAAGAATTGGATATATGATACAAATGTAGATCAACAATACAAAGTACATGTCTCCATGAGAAAACTTGATTATGGGATACACGAGAGCGATGAGTGTCATGATGATGATCACGAAGGCGATGTAAACCAAGATTATGGAAATCTTCCTTGGTTTTGATTTATCAAAGTGAGATGAGGAAGAAGATGAAGTTTGAATTAGAGGTATTTTGAAAGTGGAAGATTTGAAAAATGGGGTTTGGTGGTGTTGGAACGATTGGAAGAGGATTTTATGGGGAAGGAGGAATTTTTGAGATTTGTGTTTTGTTTTATTATTATTTAGAAAGATTTGATTTTTAATTTTAAGATAACACATATTTATATACCTAGGTTTAGACGGAAGAAAAACACGTATGCACAAAGGTTTTCTAATGAAGCCACGTATATCACAAAAGCATATATTATAAATAGGAAAATAAAAATTAATATAACTATGTAAGTTCCTATACAAGCATACTTATTCTTAGCTAATGTTATTTAGATATATAGTAATAAGAAAATCATACCTCTAATGCAATTTTGAGTGTCCCTTACTTTTGACAAAAAGTATCAATGGACAATTCCGGTTCCTTCGAGATCTAGTTGGTAGTATGTTAAGATACCTTCTTTGAAAAGGATATTGTATTACAAAGAAATTATGATGGATTGCTTAAAATGAGTTTAACTAAACAAAATGACAAGAAAGGTTAGTGCATTTTGTAAGAAAAAATAAGATTTAAAAAAAATTGATGTTGTCATCCAATCAACATCCAACAAAAGTGTTCTTAAAACATGGTATTTGTTTTTAGAAAGTCTTCTTTGTATTTTTCAATTATACACGGATCGTATCAAGTTTTTAAAGTACAATATACTCTAAGAAACTTGGTAACGAAGCTCTGATACCAATTGTGGAAAACTAGAAGGGGGTTGAATAGTTTTACCGATTAAAACTTCATTTTAAAATATTTAGATGTCAGTCAATTTAATGTGTGAGTTGGATGATGATAGATATGCATATAAATAAGTAATGCAAAGATGAAGAGTCAAAAACACAAAACCACAACACGAGTATTTATAATGGTTCGGCTACAAGGACACCTTCCTTGCCCTACTCCACTCCCCGAGTTCCCCACTCGAGAGTTTGTAAGCACTACACGACACAAGCTCCTTAATGTGGCGGAGAAGCCTTCACAATGTCGCCTACTCTTTATATGGTACAAGGCTAGACACCGGGTTCTTCCACGAGGTAGAACCAAACCTATCACAACGTCACCTATACTTTATCCGGTACAAGGCTACATACCGAGTTCCATTACAAAGGAGGAACTACTACCCAACACTACACCAATACACGACTACCCTAAAGGAGATACACTCCTTATTACAACATCATAAGGATATCAATATCCTTTAACCCAACCTATCTATCTTGTACATCGATGCACCATATCGAATGTACTCCCTTGGCACCTTTCACTAATTTCTTCGACATGACCCTTTGGCACCTTTCACTAATGCCTTCGACTTGACTCTTTGGCACCGTTCACTAATGCCTTTGACACGACCCTTCGGTACCTTTCACTAATGCCTTCAACACAAAACTTCTAGGGATGGAGGCAAGAACTATCAACAAGATAACTTCAGTAGTCTTGATGATGACAAAGCTTGGCAACTCATGGACTTGAGCTTGCTCGATTTCAAGAAGTGGTGATCTCGCCTTTAAGAGGAACCTAGAGAATCACACAAACACAAAACTACATAGAAAGATCTTTTGGATCTGAGGTTAATGAGTTTACAATATTAAGAGAGAGTATGTGTAAAAGGGATGAGTTGCAAGAGAGAAATAGCTCACTATTTATAAGCAAATTTCTCTACTATTCCCCGGTTCCCACGGATCCCTCCCCGCAGGATCCACAGGCAATCCAAGTGGATCCGCACTGTGTCACTTTAAGTATGGATTTTGGGTTGCAAACCGGGTTATGGGTTATGGGTTATAAACCATGGGTTATACAAGAGGCAATGTATCTAGACATTAGGTCATGGATCATGGATAATACCCAACATGACTTCATGCATAATGTCATACAATGGGTCATGGGTTATGGATCAAGCTCCATGGGTATAAGTCATGGACTTTGGGTTTTACCTAACAATATTCAATGTATCTAGTCAATGGGTTAAGTACTTAGATTTTTACCCATTACAATATATACACATTTCCATATTATGTAAACACTAGTTGTTATACATATGTGTTTCTATAAGATGTAAACACTATTACTTGTTTAGTGTTTCATATGAAAATGTAAATATGTTAGTAAACTATTGGCTCAAACCATTTACATATTTTATTTGTTTCGTTAAAATGATTTTACGTTTGTTATCGACAAATCATTAAAATATCGTAAAATATTAATAAACGTTTTTACGGCTTATTTCTATTAACATATAGCTTTTATCAAGTATTATATACTCCCTCCGTCCCATTTTTATTGTCCACTTTAACTTTGACCGGTCTTTCTAGTTCAACTTTGACCATTAATATATTTATTTGTGTTATATAATACTTGATGGAAATTATACCAATGAAAATACATTTAAAACCCAATACATTCATATATTTTTCATCAAATATTATATAATACAAACAAAAATAATTATAGTCAAAGTTAAAGAATAAAGACTAAAAAAGTCAATATGGGACAATAAAATTGGGACGGAAAGGAGTAATATGAAGAAGAAAAAAAATTAAGGTCAAACTCTCAGGAAAAAAACTTTTACTTTCCAAATATGGACTTATAAAATGGCACAGAGGGAGTATAAGCATAGTTGATTTTCAACATTTTGAAGACAAAAAAATATGAGTCAAATGGAACACGATTTACAAACTTAGAGGATCGGATATCACAAGAAACAACCTCGCCGAATCCGAGGTGGCACGTTGTTCAGCGACGCCACAACACCCTTCTCCCTCGCCACTAGCCATTTCGCCGAGAATCCAATGAGGATAAAGACAACATATTTAAGAACTATCCGTGGAAAAGATGTGAGTGAAGTTGGAGGTGAGTGAGGCCTAAATGGCTAAATTATGTTTAGTTGTGAATAAAAAGATATTAATATGTCAGTGTTTAAAATGAAAAAGTTTATGTGTCATTTAGTGAAACCCAAATGACTACTCACTCCGTCCCAATTTTATTGTCCACCTTTCCTTTTTTGTATGTTCCAAATTAATTGTCCATGCTAAATATAGAAAGTTCCACCTTTCCTTTTTTGTATGTTCCAAATTAATTGTCCATGCTAAATATAGAAAGGAATATTTGATCAAGTTTACTATATTGCCCTTGTTTGAAATTATTATTACAAACTTTAAAGAATACCTTAATTAATTACTTAAGAGTAAAATTGTCATTCTGTCAAAAAGTAATAAAGAGAAAGCTGTAATAAATGCATTTTTCTTAAACTATGTGTTTTTTGTCGGTGGACAATTATTTTGAGACGGATGGAGTAATATTTTTTAGCCATGATACATGATACAGGATGCTCTTACATGAATATGGGATTAACTTTTGGATGATATATGAAAAATATTTTTGTTTATTAAGGTAGTATGGTTGTTGGGAAAGAAATACAATGTATCAAAATAGGTATGGGCCAGACAGTATCACAGTATAGTACAACAACTTGTACACGATACAGGAGGCCGGTGGCTCATGGTATTAAGGTACGACAGAGTGACAGACCGACACCATATTCTATCTCTTTATCCAATTATTTTTTTCTTTTTGATTTATAAACAATTAAATATGAATTTCAAAATTCTTTTTTCCTTTATTAATACAGTATTTTTTTTCACAAAATACTTTTAAATTGCATAGAATTGACGATATAAATTGTAGTAAACCAACATCATAACAATGTATTTAATATACGTTAGAAAATCAACTTAGTTAATAATTTTAAGTACCAATTGAGCATTAGTCCAATGGTTGGAGCACTTGTGTTTGAGTCAATTGACTCAGGTTCAAGTCTCATCCTTGGCATTTGCTTTATATAAGTACCCACCTCCGCAAAACCTATGGGCACACTGGAGAGAGTTTGTGGTATAAGAGCAGGGGTCAGTCTTGGCTCTTGCCACTCCAGTTGGTGCCCCACTAGCCAGAGAGTTTGTCTGAGCTATTCCTCGGGTGAATGATAATTGGTCTTGCCAAAAGGCACCGGAGGTCAAGGTGTTCCCGCCAATCTACACCTTTTTTTGGGGAATAATTTTAAGTTGTTTAGTTCAATTAGTTTCCAATAAAAGAACTTAATGACAAAATAGTCATATTCAACAAAGTGGTCACAATTTTTTTAGAGCATCTTTAATAGAATAGTTGAGAATGACTCAACAAAGACTTAAAAATAGGTAAATGTATTGGAGCAATGATGTGGTAAAAGGTTATTGAAGGAATACGGTTAAATAGTGTGTGAGGAGCAATGATGTGGTAAAAGGTTATTGAAGGAATACGGTTAAATAGTGTGTGAGTGAGTAAAAATGTTAGGAATGGGTTATTGTTTTTAGCATTGAATTGAAGTTAATTGGTTGAGAATGAGTTGAGATTCTAGATTGGTTAGTACATTAGAGATGTTATTAGAGCATCCGTAATGGGCAGTTTTACAATGACTTATTACTATTTAAAAAAGCTATTCAAAAAGGTTTTTGCATTACACTAAAGACTTGGTGAAAAACTTTTTATAAATCTAATTTATTGTAAAAAGCTTTTGGGTGCCAAAGACTTGGTAGATTACAAGTCTTTGAGACAAAGACTTTGTGGTTTTTTTGAATTTCATTTATTGGAAAAAGCTTTTGAATAGCTTTTTTGCATTGAAGAACTTTTATAAGCACAAGTTTTTGGATGATAAAGTTAATGAGAAAATGATGTGGCAACATCAAAAAGTCATTTTGAGGTAGATGCAGTGTGGATGCTCTTAGTGGGCTACTAATGTCAGCTCCACATGTTTTTGGAACGCAACATGTGAGTTGGTTAGTGATATCGTTTATCAACTTTTTTGAGGAAAAAAAATTAAAAAAATAAAATAAAAATGCTCGTTTAAATATTTCATACATTGGCTAAATGGTTTTTAATTATTCAACTTTTAATTCATTTTGCATAATCATCATGTAATTATTTTGATATTTTAATGCAAAATTATGGGAAGAGATAAATACATTTTTGTTACATGCACAATTTTATACGGTCTATCTAAAACTGTATAAAAAATTGATTGTACAAAAGATTATATATGAGGAAAATAAAATAATCATAATGTATCACCCTCTTAAAGTTACTTCTCATGTCTTATGTTAACTGTTCATTTTTAATTTTTTAAGTTTTTATGTTTTAACTTTAACTTTAAATACTTATATTTATATTATATAATATTTGATGTAAATATATATATAAATATATTGAGTTTTAAATGTATATTTATTGATATAATTTTTGTTAAATATTAAATGATACAAAGATACTTAAAGTCAAAATTAAATAAAAAAAATAAAAGTCAAAACTGAACAATTAATGTAGCATACATTATAAATTAGAGGAGTTGATTTGCACACTCTCAAATTTATTGGCACACTCAAATTTGAGTATCTTGCCATACATATCCTCACATTACTTTTAATTAAATTCATCTTGAAAAAATATAAATATTAAAATACTCTAAATTTGAGTATCTCAATTATTTATGAAAATGTGAATATCATGTCGTATACATTATTGTCATTTATGTTCTTTATTGTGTTCAAGTGAAAGTAATTTATGAAAAGAGAAATACTATAACCACATACAATTTACAAAAAAAAATTCACATAATAATATGGCAAGTGAATTTGAGGATAAAAATAAGAAGGATAATCTAAATGTTAAAAATAGAGTGCCACAAATTACTTGACACCTCATTATGTGGGATTTTTTTTGTAAATTATATGTGGATGTAGCATACCTTTTATGAAAATCACTGCCACTGTTTCTCCACCATTTGTCAAGATCCCAATTGACCCTCATTTGTCTTATTCTTGTAGTACAATGCATATTCTCTAAAACAAATTGGCCCGTGCCACTTGACTTGCTATATGTGGTCTCTAGTTTTGTTAGAGCAAGGGGTATTACCATCACATGTCAAATTTTGTGTCGTTTTGTTAGAGCAAGGGGTATTACCATCATGTCAAAATTTGTGTCGTTTTGTTAAATCAACGACATATCAGCATTTTATATTTACACATCTTAAATACATATTTTATGTTTCACATGTTGTTTACGTGCCATTTCATACTTTTTGAGTCTCATAACTTTTTTTTTTTCATTTTTTAAACAAACTAATTTTTCATTCATAAAAATAAAACTATAAATTACAATACAAGAAATAAACAAAGTACAAAAATTTTAAAGATACAAAATAAAAAATTACAAAAATATAAAAATACATCAAATTATAAATAAACTAGTTTTCTTCTTTTGGTTGGTATCATTGCCAAATATGATCCATTAATTCTGGTCGAAGCTTTATGTGTACGGTTTTATCACGCAATCTTTTGCTTTTCTCCATTGCACTTCGCATCTCTCGAACTGTTCTCGTTGTATGTGTGGCTGCAAACTAACATACAAATTGTTGTAATCACTTATGTTGTACTTTTGATCCTTAAAAATCATGTTATGCGGTAGGATGCACATTTACATGACTTTTCGTATCTTGTACAAAGTCCAAGCAGGCGTTGGTTGTTGTATAATTCCCCAACGTCCTTGTAGAACACTAAAGGCTCGTTCAATATCTTTCCGTGCACCTTCTTATCGCCTTTTAAAGTATCCATGTTTTTCGTCTAGTGCCACCGGAAATTATTTGACAAAAGTAGCCCATTATGAGTAAATCTCGTTCGCTAGATAATACCCTTTTGCATTTTCAACGATTGCTAATACTGATATGCTTGCATGATAAAGAAAATATCAGTTTAATCGTAGACGTCAGAAAAGCTAACATATTCTTCATCGGAATTCATATTTGGTTTAGAGAATTTGTGTTGTGATAAAGAGAAAAGTAAGTAATCGTATGTGTAGTTTTAGTTTAGATAATGTGTATCGAAATAAAGGTCTTCTTTTTTTTTTTTTTTTTTTTTCACACATTGAAAAGTAGTTGTTGCATACTCAAACGGTAACAAAATTTCAAACTTTCTCCATTTGGCGTTGTGTGAGTTGATTCACATTTACAATGGCGCAAGTAGGGAGTGGTGTGGTGGCGCCATTTTCTGATACCAATGTTGTAAAAATCGCTAGGCGCTAGTGAGGCTAGTGAGGCGGTTGGGTAGGGCGTAGTAATTAATCGGTTAGGCGGGGATTAATCGGATTGGAATTTTTATGCACAAAAATGTAATTTTATATATTATATTACTTTATATATATGGGATAAGTGTATCGCATCAAAGATCAAATATTTCAAGTATTCAAATATAGATATAATACATAATTCTTCAAAGTTCTAAGTCAAACATAAATATTGCTCAGTTTGTTGACCATTTTTAAGAGACCTTTGACCGATTTTGTCCGATTAATCGGTTTGTTAACCGATTTCTAAGCGATTTTGTTGACCAATTTTAAAGCGCTTCTGTCTGATTAGACCGATTTTGTCCGATTAATCGGTTTGTTGACCGATTTTTAAGCGATCTTTGACCAAACCGACTAAATAGGCCGATTATGATAAATCAAGACGTTTAATGAGCGAACATCGATTATGCGAAGATTAATCGGCCGCCTGGGCCGATTTTTACCACAGAGGTTGATACACGTAGGAATAGCGCGAGTAAAATGTGAACATACCCCCCCTGCTTTTATAGTTTTTAGAGTAACTTCAAAATACATTTATTTGTTTTCTCAAATTTTATAGTTTACATTTTTGTCAAAAAGTTACTACGTAAAATATTTACATCCTCGTCAATAAATGTTAGATAACATGCAACCCTAGAGACGAAAGATACAAATTTTCTTTTCCTTTATCTTCTAGCATAGTTCTAACATAAAGGGTATTCTTGTCCTTTTGCTTGTAACAAGGATATATTTTGCACTTTACTACTACTAGTACTATTACTATTATTAATTTTTGTTACTACAAATTTAATTATTAATATTATTTTTCTTAGAAATATTACATATTTTATAATTTTTAAATTTTTTATTTATTTTTTTAAACTTTATTATTAGTAATACTGCATTATTATTATTATTATTATTATTATTATTATTATTATTATTATTATTATTATTATTATTATTATTATTATTATTATTTTATTTTTTTATAAAAACCATCACTTCACTAGAAAACCAAAAGAGTATTACAAAAAGTTGGTGGGAAGCAGGGGGTATTTAGTTGGGCTACCCTCTGAATACAAAAAATCAGCCTATGAAAAATAAAAGCCCCACTCTTGACATTATTCGAGTGGCTGACAACAATAGTCTTGATACGTGAAAGTGTATCCAAAGCTTCCGCATCACGCTCCCCGAATGTAGAAAAAGCAAATGTTTACTTTGTTATTATTATTATTATTACATTCAATTTTTTCAATATTTACTTTGTTACTTTTTCTGCTTCTAGATTATTAAAATGCATATTTTATATTAGTTTAAATCAGATTATACAATAATAAATTGAATTTTTTAACCCTAAATGATGAACTTATGCATTAACTCTACTTCTTCGCCTTCATTTTTATTTCAGGCTCTACAGTCAAATCCATTTCTTTCGGTTCATCATTTTCATTAGTTGATCGGCTTAAAGCTATTAGTCTATTACTTTTTCTTCTAGGTTCTAAGGCTAGCCCCAGTGGTGCGATTTGGAGTCGATCGCCTACCCATTCGATCGATCTTCAAATCGATCGGCTTGTTGTGCATTGTTTCGATCGCCAAGTTTCATGAAGGAGTTGGTCTTGCATACGATCGACATCACAAAACAAAACCATACTACATTTATACTTCCAACCGTTGCAATTCAAAAAAAAAAAACTAACCGTTTGAAATAAAAAAAATATATATATACAATTAAAACCACCCTATAAATACACAACATACTTACACACTAAACTCACAAATCTCATTTCACACATTCTCTATATTCTTTACACAATATGAGTTTTAATTCTTACGAGGATGATAGGAAGCATCGATTGCACAGATTGGCCATGGGAGAATTGCCCACATGCTTTAAAAGCTCAATTTTGTAGGGGTGATCACAGGCAAAGTCCTTTCATTTTATTGGAAGCGATCGCGTCCCAAGATTTATGGATTTGGCATGCGTTCTTTGGTGTCACCGGGATGAATAACGACGTAAATGTTTTACGTGCATCGCCTCTTTTCAATGATCTCAAACGGGAGAGCAGGATGTGGAATTCGTTGCTAACGGCAGTGCCTTATAAACGCGGATATTATCTTGCGATGGGATATATCCGAATGGTCGGTTATTATGAAGTCCAGTAAAAATCCAGGGACGAATGATCACAAACGAATATTGTATAAGGCGATGCACAAGCCAAGAAAAAAGATGTGGAACGTGCTTTTGGTGTACTAAAGAAGAAGTGGCTAATGATTAAATATCCGGCTAGAGGGTTAGACAAAGAGCGTCTATCGCATATAATGTACACGTGTATCATATTACATAATATGATAATTCAGACGAACAGGGCGATATCTCCCGTTTTCTTTCCAAATATAAAGACCGTTCTTATGATCCCATAAGAACGCATGTGGAATCGTTGGAAATTACCAGGGAGATATGCAACAAAACAACTCATCTTAGCCTCAAAGCCAATTTGGTGGAAGACATTTGGCATCGTCAGAATCAAAACTAGTTTAGTCGTTGTATTGTCGTAATGTTTTAATTTTATTTGAATTATTATGTAACGCTTTAATTATTAATGAAATTTTATTTTGTGTTAAAAATGTTTTTTTAAAAAAAAAAAAAAAAATTGAACTTGGTCCTCTATCAGCACCTAATTCATTTGGAGAGAAAGTTCGACGTGGCAGAGAAAAAGAGGGGGATTGAATCCCCTCATTGGGGCTAGCCTAAGAAATCAATCTTTTTTTTAGTTAAACTTAGATTATACGTGCATAAACTCAAAATTAAACCATTAGTTATGAACTTACGATTCTTGGATTTATTTTTTTCCAAAACATATTATGCATTTTTTTCAACTTTAACTGCAAAGAAACCGTAAATTAACCGCGAATTAACCGGCGGGACTCTATAAAATCCCCAAATTTTAGAGAGTATGTTGAGAGGGATTGTGTGTGAAATTATGACTTGAAATGATGAATCTGAGAGTAGAGGGAACGATTAGACGTTTTGGGTTTCCAAAATTACAATTTTAACCCTCTTATTTGCTTGACATGCGTCGGGGGTTATTACGAATTTGCCACTGATTGTTTCGATCGTAGGATGTCTGTAGGATGAAATGGATGGCCAAGATTACTTTTTACACTTTATTTTTTTGCCACTTCGCATAAGATCGCTACTCATTATTAAGATATTTAACTATTCACTATTCATAAGATTTCAGAGAAGAGAAATGATTTACACATTCTATTTTTGATTGACACACTCTAATTTGTACATTAAAAAGTTATACTGTTTATAGATTCTGCTTCAACTAGTCGTACATTAAAATGTGCAAATCAAAATCTAATTTGTGCAAGTCATCTCTCTTTCAACGATGTCTATCACAACAAAATATCTTTAAAGGAAGGTAGCATGAGATAATGATAAAAATGGTTGCTGTGTTTTGACGACTGTATGTGGTTAAAACATCATTTGAACTGAAAATGAAAGAATGTTTATCTTAAGGTTTTTAGCTGTATATGAGTTAATTAATATATGTGAGCATAGTTAGCTAAACCATTAATGACAAATAAATATGTCATTAAGTATGTATAGTAATAGAGTGGCTTCATACACATCACATCAACTTCTATCATGGAGGATTGGAGGTAATATGTTTGACCATTTTCGAAAGATATGATCCTACATGTGCCAATTGTGTGATTGTTCACCTAAGAACGTATATATCTTAACTTTAGACTCCTTTTTTTAGGTTGTAGATTATTAATTCAGCAAACAAAGCAGCTAAACTCGAAGTTTTGGTTTAGTTACTACGAAGCGCGTTTTAACAGATAAGAATGTCATAAATAATGCTGAATAAGTGATACGAATTACTAACACCATATCTTGACTTGTGAAAGACAATCAAAGGGGTAGTGTAATCAAGATTAGGGTGTATACTTAAAGGACCACTTGAAGTAATAAATTATCAATACAATTTTTTAATTTTTACTACATTCAAATTGACAAATGAATTTTCAATTAGTATCTCATAAGTTAGATAATCAGCAAAATTAGTTCTTCCATGAAATCTATGTGTAACGTTCTTTAAGAACTTAGTTCCTTTCCTGGTTATGTTTTTCTTGGCTCCTATTTGCATAAAATTTTGGACTAATCAAAAGTAAAAGTAACTCCCAATACTGTCTTTCACGGGTTATAGGTCCCAATACCGTCTTCCACGGTGTATGGGGAAGGTTGAGACGTAGACAGCCTTACCCTTACCTAAGGTAGCTAGAGAGGTTGCTTCCGATTCTACCAAAAGTATAAAATTTTGGACTAATCGTTAAAATTATTTCTTCTATGATCTTTTTTAAGGTTATCCAGAAAGATGGAGTATTTTTTGTTCCATGTAAGTGGTATAACCGTTATTTCTGTGTCACTATTCTGACTTAAAACAGAAAAAAAAAAAATATATATATATATATATCAGCAACTGAAGAATTTTACAACCAAAACATCTGCTTATTATGACGTTTTTGGATGAGGTTGTTGTAGTACTCCGTATTTCTTTCATTTGCCATCAAGACGCTAGTAAAAACAAGTGTGAGAAATGTATTTGTAAACTTGTTTAGTTTTAAATGTATATTTTTTTGTTTGTTTTAATTTAATTATTTCGTACAAACTACTTGTGCGTACCAAATTTTTATAATTATTTGATAAAATTAGCATTCTTAAGTTCAATTTTCAGATAATCGTCACTTAAGAAAAAAAATTGCATCAAGATGCATGTAAATGTATATTTTTATGTTAGGGCTAATAATATTTTAAAGCACTATACTTGTCAAAAATTGCAGTTCTGCGTAGCAAACTAAAAAAATAACTCTTTTAGACATTAAAGTTGACATTTTTGTCTTTAAAAAAAAAATAGTTATTTTTTTAGTTCGCTACGCCTGACATTTTTGACAAGTATAGTGCTTTAAAAAGTTATTAACCCTTTTATGTTTCAGTTGTCAGTTTGGTTGTCTATGCATCTAAGTCTTGAAAAATCGTTAATGCCATTAAATTATATAGATTACGGCACTTATCCATTTTTCACAAGTTAGGACTCATGTTATTTTTGTCTATTCTTCTCTTTTGGATTTATTACAACGAAAATATCTTACATTGCTTTTCAATCGCAAATCTATGCGATTAACATAACTTCTAAACTTTGTTAGTTTTCTAAATGGTGTGATTTGATGTATACTTGTTTGTATCTATCATGGTCATATATTGTCAAATGATGTGAAATTTCCATTTCAAAACAATGTTTTGTCAATCATGCAATGTAGGGTTTCACTGTTTTATCGTACGACCAGGGCCGTCCCGTGGATTTTAAAGGCCATGTGCGATAATTTGATATAGGCCCTTGATATAAAAAGTTTAAGTGTACATACAAATGACTTAATATAAATATCCTTATTGGATGTCAGATATAGTCTTAGTAGCAAGTTTATGTATTAAATCATTTAGCTTTGATTTTTCTAGTAAAAACTATATCAAATTAATATAACTTTAAACTATATCAAATAAGCCAATGGCTTTGTAGTAATTTTCTAAATATAGTTAAAGGTAAAAAAAATGCTATATAAAAGATAGTAGGAACATATTAACGCTATTTTTCTAATAAAAATTAAAAGCTTTTAATAAAAATTAATTTTTTTTTTATTATAACAAATTATCATATATTTTGGTTTTTCAAATAAAGTATTTTTAAGTTTGAACTACACAATTATTTGATCTTTCTTGAGCTAAAAAACTAAAGTTAAAGGACTAAAATGGAACTTTGAATCATTATAAAAGTGTAGAAGAAATAACTAACAAATTTTGGGGACCAATAAGGCAACAATAACAAAATTTGCAGTAAAGTCTTCTTCCCCATCCTATCTCAAACGCTGTCTACGCCATTAAAACATAAAGCTTCGTTTTTTCTTATTTTAGCTTTAACATTAATTTTATACATATACAAAAGCCATTAAAGAGGCTTAAATGATCTCGAACTTTGTTAATATTAGTCTGTACATTTTAGAATTTGAGGCCCCTAAAAAACGGAGGCCCTGTGCGGTCGCTCACCCCGCACATGCTCAAATCCAGGCCTGCGTACGACTTTAAGTTACTAAGACCACCTGTAATAAGGAGGTGAAGACCGAGTCGTGAGGCAAGGAGGACCTCCTTGTTACAATCATCCCCCAACACGCGTCTTAGGTGGGATAAAAACAAAACTCAGTTGTGTGAAAAAACGAGTCGTGAGAGGAAGGAAATAAAGCCAGCGGTTCAAAAAACTATCCTTTTGGAATTTAAAAAAAAAATAAATAAAAAAATCTCTTTTACAATTTTTATTAATTTTATCTTTATAAATACTGCAATACTATTTCATTTACACTAACACTTTCAAACACATTCGTTCTTATATACTCTACCTTTCTCATATAAAACAACTAAATCCCAACAATATTTTTATATATCTTCGGATGATGAAGAAGAAGTTAGTAGTATCGAGCTAGAGGTTTTAAAGGAGCCGACGACATACTATAAGAATGATCAAGCTTCCACTTCTAGAATCCCAAAAACCTCGGTATCAAGAAAGACGATACCTAGATATCGTTATGGTGCTCATGATCGTCTAGTGGTTGGTTACTTCTCTCAAAACCCAATGTATGATGAAAAAGTATTCTGTAAGCGGTTCCGAATGAGCCGATCAATATTCACACACACTATTTGAGAAATAACTGATAATTCGCCGTATTTTCGACAAAGTAGTGATTGTACGGGAAAAGTTGGCATTTCCCCATTAATGAAGTGTACATCTATAATTCGTCAATTGGCATATGACATCGTTCATGTGCTCTAGACGAATATCTGCAAATGCATGAGAAAACTTTTCGTGATGCTCTCCAAAATTTCTGTAAGGCTATTATAGACTTATATGGTGATGATTTTTTGCGAATACCTACTTATACTAATGTCGAAAAACTCTAGTCATATCACGAGGCGAAACATGGGTTTCCTGAGTTGTTAGGAAGCATTGGTTGTATTGGTTGGGTTTGGGCTAATTCCCCAAATGCATATCGTGCTCAATAATGTAGAGGTGATCACGGACCACATCTATTCATTTTATTGGAAGAGGTTGCCTTACAATATTTATGAAGTTGGCATGCGTTCTTTGGTGTTTTTGGGGCTAACAATGACGTCTGTTATACGTCAATCGCCTATTTTCAACGATCTCAAAGTTGGAAAGCACTCGAGATTCTGTTTGTAGCTAACGTCATGCCTTATAAATGGGAATATTATGTGATTGGCGGGTATTCGAAATAGTCTGTTCTTGTTAAATATATTTCATAGCCAGATGCTAATGATACGAAGAGAATAAGGTATATGCAAGCGTATGAAGCAACAAGAAAATATGTGAACGAGCATTTGTCGTGTTAAAAAAAGTAAGCTTTAATAAATAAAAATATCGCACGACCGACGACTCTTAAGAATTAAGTAAAGTACCTTAATTCACTTAGTGCAAGATAAGGTATTTCAAGCGAACAAAAACAGTAGCTTTTTAACGACCCGACATTTGGATATGATGTACACATGTATCATATTACATAACATGATTATAAAAGATAAATGGGGGGCAATCTCTCCCGACTTTTATCCAGGTGAGCAACATCGTGATGATGATCTCGTACAAAGGTAGTAAGAAACGTTACAAGTTGTTAGCGATTTAGTCAACGAGAAAACTCATCTAAGCCTTTAAGCCGAGATCCTGTTTGTAGCTAACGTCGTGCCTTATAAATGGGAATATTATCTGACTGGCAGGATATATTCGGAATGGACTGTTCTTATTAGATATATTCTGTAGCCAAGTGCTAGTGATACGAACAGAATATGGTATATGCAAGTGTATGAAGCAATAAGAAAAGATGTGGAACGAGCATTTGACGTACTAAAAAAAGTGAGATTTATTAAAAAAAATCTCGCACGACCGATAACTCTTAATAAAATAATGGATATGATGTACACATGTATCACATTACATAAAAATGATTATAAAAGATAAATGGATGGCAATCTCTCCCAACTTTTATCCAGATGAGCAACATCGTAATGATGATCTCGTACAAACGCATTAAGAAACGCTACAAGTTGTTAGCGATTTAGTCAACGAGGTAACTCATATAAGCCTTACAAGCCGATTTAATGGAACACATTTGACATCGAACAAATGTGCACTCATTTTTAGTTTTTTTTTTTTTTGAATTTTTATTGTAATATTTTTTATTTTATTTGAATTATTAATGTAACGTGTTTTAATTATTGACGAAATTTTGATTTTTTTGTTAAAATAAATGAAAACAAAATAAAATGAAAGTTGATGGTGAAATTGGTTGTAAAAAAAGAAAGTAAATGTGACGCTGCGAGAACAATGGTAAAATTTGTTGTGGGATGTTTTTATTACACCTAGCGAAATAGGTATAAGAAATAAATAGTTGAGGCACTTTATTTTGTTGGAGTATGATCATCTTAAGTTCGAAAATGAACTTGAGATGTAAAGTTGAGATTTGTGTGAGTATATATTGAATTATAATAAAATAAATATTTTGTGAGATGGCTCACTTTTATTTTTACTCACACAAATCACAACTTTACCTTCCAAGTTTATTTTTGAACTTGAGAGGATCCTACTTCTATTTTGCTTACCTATAAATCTATTTTTATCAAAGAACAAATTCTTACCATTTAGTTTGATCTAATGGTGGGGATTAATCTAAGATTTAAAAGGTAAACCTAAGGTGGTGTTTGTTTTTTAATAATTGCCTCTTAACAACATCTTAATCTGACTCATTCAGATGCGGTCTGACATTTGGGTTATTAAGACTGTTTGTTTTTTCATGTCATTAAGAGGCAGTAAGATGCAATCTATGTTAAGAGTGTTTGTTTTTTTTCTGGACATTAAGAGACAGTAAGAGGCATAAACCTCTTATTGAACTAAATGTGGAGGGGTGTCTTAACACCTCTTAATGTCTCTTTTTTTATTATTTTTTTTAATGTTTTTCTATATTTTTTTTACATTTGTTTTTCGTATTAAAAGTATTAAATAGAATCATTGCATATGTTTTGTTAGATAAAGAATGTATAAGATGATATGTGACAATTCATATTTTTTTCAAGTTGAAGGGTTTGGTTTCAGACTCATATATCTCAACTCTAACGCGAGCCATAGTTAATCGTTTTAAAACGTTCAATTTAAACTCCAACACGTTTATTTTTGTCAAACAAACATGAAATTGCATGTTTTGTTTAAAATACTTTTAACTTAAAATTGATTATTACATAATAGAATTTGTTTCTTATATTTAATAAATTTTATCTATTGTACGAATGCAATTGTTTTATATTTATATTGTAAATACTGATAGTTTAATACATCCAGACATTTTTACAAAAACAAACAGTTTTATTTGAGTAAGATTCAGATTTTTCAACCACTTATTCAAATTAAGATGGGAATCAGATTCAGACTTTTCTACCATACATTCAGATTCAGATGTGCGAATCAGATTCAGATTCAGATTCAGAGTCTCTTAATAAACAAACAACACCTAAGTCTATGTTTTTTTTTTATTCAAATATTTTTTTAAATTTTTTTAATTCACTTTTTTTTCACATTTTTTTTAATTAAATTCGCGTTTTTTTAATTCTCTTTTTTTTCCTTCGCTTCATCGTTAGTATGTTTTCACGTTTTGATCCGTTTTTCATACGTTTTCGTTCGTTTTCATCAACTTTCTTTCTTTTTCGTCCATTTTTCATACGTTTTCGTCCGTTTTCAGACATGTTTTTACGCTTTCATTTTCGTACATTTTCATACGTATTCGTCCGTTTTCTTACGTTTTAGTCCATTTTCGTCCGTTTTCATACGTTTCTGACTATCACAAGTGATTTTCAGAATATTACTTGTGATTTTCTGAATATCGCTTTGTGATATTCTGAATATAACTTTGTGATATTCAGAATATCACTTTGTGATATTCAGAATATCGCTTTGTGATATTCTAAGTATCACTTGTGATTTTCAAAATACCACTTTGTGATATTCTGAATATCTTTTGTGATTTTATGAATATCACTTTGTGATATTATGAATATCACTTGTAATTTTTTGGATATCACTTTGTGATATTCTGAATATCACTTGTGATTTTTATGTTACAAAACATTAGTTGAAAATCACTTGTGATATTTAGAATATCAGAAGTGATTTTCTGAATATCACAAAATATCACTTGTGATATTCAGAAACGTCTGAAAATGGCCGAAAATATTTAAAATCGGATGAAAACGTATGAAAACGGACGAATATGTATGAAAACAGAAGAAAACCTATGAAAGCGTAAAAACACGATTGAAAACGGACGAAAACGTATGAAAATAGATGAATATGGACGAAAACGTATGAATAATGGACGAAAACGTATGAAAATTGGCGAAAACGTAAGAAAACGTATGAAAAAAAGGACGAAAACAGATAAAAACGCACGAAAACGTATGAAAACAGACAAAAACGTATGAAAGCGAAGAAAAAAACGCGAATTAAAAAAAACGTGAATAGCGTGAATTAAAAAAAACGTGAATTAAAAAAATGTGAATAAGAAAGAAAGGCAAAAAGACAAAAAAAAATATGAACTTAGGTTTATCTATTAAATATTTTGTTAATCTCCACCATTAAATCATACTAAGGATGAAAATTTGTCTTTTAATAAGGGGATTATGTATATGGAGGCCACTTAAGTTTTCAGCTTTTAACATATAGGCCATCCATTTATTGAAATTAACTGATAGGCCACCAAATTATATGTTTGTTTTTGTTTACACCAATTCCGGCTAAATTTATTCTCGAAAACTATAAAAAATACACAAACAACCGACCTCTAACTTATCCAAGTAAGACGAATGAAAAGTTTGATGTGAAATATCAAGTATACCTATAATTTAAGTGTGATTTTATATTATTAAAAGTACTTTAGAAGGATAAAATTGCAATTTTGCTACTGGTTTTTTATTTATACTAGTATTAGTTTGATATGTAAAGTTATTGTTAGGTTCGTTTTTGCCGTTTGATCATTATCCGGATTAAATTTGACCGGAACTGGTGTAAACGAAGTTAAACACATAATTTGGTGGCCTATAAGTTACTTTCAAAAAATAGGTGGCCTATATGTGTAAAAATTTAAAGTTGGGTAGCCTCCCGATATATTATCCCTTTAATAAGCAACAAAACAAGTAAAAGTAATCAAATGAACTTTTCTCTAAAGAGTTATATCTATCAAGCAAAAATGGATTATAAAGGTGGTTGAACAAGTATATTGTATATTCTATAGTTAGCTGATTGAACCTTAGTTGAATTAACAAAATTAAGATTAGGATACTAGAGTATAATATCAAAATGAATAAAATTGACGTTCAGTCATGTACTCACGTTTACTTTTAACAATAAAAGGAATTTCATATATCTCATTTCTTGGATTTATAATTTTTATCAGCTTTTGATACATAAAATATACTCTCTCTGTCTCAAATTTATTGTCCATTATTGACTTTTTTAGTCTTTCTACTTCAACTTTGACCATAATTATTTTCGTTTGTGTTATATAATACTTGATGAAAAATATATGAATGTATTGTGTTTTAAATGTATTTTTCATTGGTATAATTTTCATCAAGTATTATATAACACAAATAAATATATTAATGGTCAAAGTTGAACAAGAAAGACCGGTGAAAGTCAAACTGTACAATAAAAATGGGACGGAGGGAGTAATACTTTTAATACGTAAAAAAATATATATTTAATTTTGAATTTAAGCAAAGATATATATGTAAAGGTATGTTTTGCCTTTCTAGGAGATATACCTTTTAAATGTTACTCCGGTGCTAATCTATAACAATTTAATTATTCAAAATGACACTTTTATTTTATGAAAATATACGCTAAATTATGAGTAATTTTTAATGAACAATTGTATACTGTGGTAACTTTTCTCCATCAGGTGATGTGAAGTGAAGACGTGAAATCCTTTGTGGCCGGCAACAATAATTGTTATCTTATCTATATTGCATTTTTTCCACATGTTAAACCTTTCTTTAAAGATGAAATACTTAAGTTAATATGGTTGTTAGAGCATCTATTATGAGAAGTATAAGAATAGGGTTATAAAACTTGAAAAGGCTCATGGTTTGTGTTAACTATTCACGATTTTCGTTTCATGATTAAATGACATTAAAAGGTTATAAATCTTAAACTTTTTTATAATCTTAGAACATTTAATTTATGTGTTATGTGAAACAACTATAAAGCTTAAAATATTTAATAGGTTTATCAACTCAAAATCTTTATAAATTGTTGAAGTGAGAAAAATTATTAAATGTATAAAATCTTTATAAAATTACACCATAGTAGATACTCTTAGAGCATTAGGTGCCTTCGTGTTATAGGACAAAACACCTCTTTCCATAAACACAAAAGTTTATTTTCTTCATTTAATTCAAGTAAAAAACACATTAAACTAAAATTAAAATTCCAGTAGTAAAACAAAGACATAAAAAAAATACAAGAAAAAAAAAATAATAAAAATAATAAAAAAATAAAATAAAAGTACATGTAACCTAAACTAGTTTTAGGAATAATATTTGGCTCGAATTGCCTTTTTGGCCACTTCGATAATATGTCTGTCTACCGGATCTGTAGAACCTTGAGAGGGGGTGAATACGGTCTCTTCGACTTAATTAAAGTTTAGAAATTTGAAGTCTCCAAGTGCGTATAAGAGGTGTGTGAAGAAAACAACTGAACCAAACAATATCTAGAGAGAGAGAAAGAGAGCGCATAGTGAGAAAGTGAAGAGAAAAACACCAAGATTTATACTGGTTCGAGATAGGAGTTTTAGACCATCCATACGTCCAGTTGCGAATCCGCGACACCTATACTATTCATTAATATAATCCTTGCGGTGAATTACAAACTGTTAAAAACTTCACTCCACCGACATACACAAAGATCGGCACTCATAAAAAAGAGCTACTCCACAATGGGATTCCTCCCTCGAAACTTCCCACAAGAATATCGTGATTCGACTTTTCACCTAGACCACAAAGACTTCCTCCCTAGGAAGCAACCAAACCCCAACTAGACCTTCACCCGGTCTAGGCTTGACCACCAAGTACAATACTTTATACACCCTTGCTTATCCATACACGAATAAGACTTTTCAAATGATAATGAGAGTTGTAGTGTTTGAATAACCTAACCTAACCTAGATACTCAATCTTAATATAAAGGGTAAAAGAAGAAGACATTTGACACAACACATAAGAGTGGATTAAGTTCTTGTGTGTCTTTTTCGCGGAAGAAGTGTTCTTTCAATAGATAGCATTAGAAGATGTTAGAACACAAAAAGATTATTAGACTTAAAGGGATTAAAGAGAAGGAAGTAAAAGGAAAAAAATGAATGTAAAAAGGTAAGGAAACACTAGACAAGAGATGACTATTTATAGATGAGCCAAATAGGAAATAGTCCCCGACGCGCCAGAGACTGTTTTCCTTTGGCTTGTTTATGTCTAAGCATTTCTTGTTAAACCCTCAAGTGCGCTTCACTTTTGACCTTTTCAAGTTCATTCTAAAGCCCCAAGTGGGATTAGGTCATTTAGAGGGATTGAAAATATTTAGTGACGTTTATAAGAGATAGTTAGGGATCTAGTCCATTTTGAATGAGAAAGAAAAGAACCACTGGACTAAGGGTTTATCCTTTAGTGTTCCCCACGAGTTAGGTAATACCTTGCCTCTCAAATTTTGAAATTCAAATTTCAGATTCAAAATGTGAATGTTTTGAGTGTGTGAGAGGGATGAGTGTTGGACAATCTTTGTCTTAGATGCGGGGACAAGAATTCTTTTGATTGTTCAATCTCAAATGTACATGTTGTGTGTATGTGAGAGGATAGAGTGTTGAGGAAGTTAAGGTGGGAGAGAAGCTTCTTTTGAATTCAAATTCAAATTGTGAATGTTGAGAGTGTGTGTGTGAGGGAAGTGTGTTGAGGAATCAAGTTTCTGAGTTTGAAATTCAAATTCAAATGTGTAAGAAGAGTGCGTGGTAAGTTTATGGAAGCTTATGGGCCAAGGGAAGTGATTTAAAAAATTATGTTGGTTTAATGAGACAAAAAAGCATTTGTTTATTGTGTGGGAGACAAGGAATATATAAGGTTGCATTGCCTGTGAATAAGAGACAACCAAGGTGAAGAGGAGCCTATGTCGGGGTGTAGGAGACAAGAATGTTGTAAAGGTTAAGAGGAAAAATATTGTATAAGAATTTGAGTGTTGGACAAGGAAGTATATTGATGCCGGTTTTACTGATCAGGTTTTAATATTTATAAGTTCTCGTTATACCTATTGTCTACCCTAATGCACTAATGGGAATTGTACCCGGTCGTGTGTAGTGTAGTATTCGGTAAAACCGAGGTCGTCCTAAGAGCTATGTGTGCGGATTTAAAGTAAGTCTAGGTGTCGCAGATTTTAATAGATTTTAAGGTGGAAATGATTAATTACTAAAACAAGAAAATAAAGAAAGCAAATAGAGGGAATGGTTGTGATCAATAGGGGGAAGTGTGCTAACCTAGTTATTCATCCTATCAAGCTAAGTTCATGTTTAATTACTTCCAATTACTTCAAGTGGGGTGAAAGTCGTTAGGACAACATTTGGTCAGTTCGTCCTAACATATCAACAAAGGGTTCCACTAGAGATGTCAGGTGACCCGTCGAAAGTCCAGTTGTTCTTAGTCCCCTAAGCCAAGTCATTAAGTACCTCTATATGCAAGATTTGTAACAATGAGTGCCCGGGCGCTAGTATCTTAAACACTCATCCCTGACTTCTTAAGTTCATCCAAACGGTAGGTGATCAGTTGGTGAAATCGCACAAGCGAAGAAGGGTCGTCAGTTGGTCATATCTTACCCTTCCCACTCGGTCTACCTACTTAGGGTCAGTTGGTCATATCTCCTAAGTAACTAGCCACTACCGCCATTCAAAACTACCGAAACAAGGGAGCTACCAACAAACTATGCATGCATACACTAGAAATAATTATACGGAAGCAATGTAAACATAAACAAAGCAATTAAGGAATCATAACTAGGCTAGCACCAGAGGTTCTTAGCCGCTCATATTAACTAAACAATCGATTCAATGTTTAACATTATGAAATACATGAATTGAAATTAAAGAAAAGATAAAATGCTAATGCTTATCATAGGGGAGTGATTTATCCCTTGGAGTTGGCTCCGTATGCTTCCTAAGATCTTCCTTCAACCTTCTACTCACGTTCACTGATGTTGTGTGTGAAAATGGGATGATTAGAAATGCTGGAAATCGAGTGGTATTTATAGGCCAGATCTGGTTATGACGTAACTTAAGTTGAGAGTTACGCCGTAACACCATTATCTTCGTAATTTGCACTAAAAATGCTGGTTACGGCGTATCATCTAGAAGGAGTTACGTCGTATCTTCAATAAATCCATGTTACGCCGTAGTTGAGACAATAGTTACGGCGTAACTTGCAGCGGCGCAGAACCTCATTTGACCTAGTTAGTTACGTCGTAATCTTTGGAGGGAGTTGCGGCGTAATCTTTAGTTGAGTTAGTTTTCTAAGCCACGCTTCTGTTACGGCGTAATGTGAGAGGGGAGTTACGCCGTAACATCTTCAAAATGAGCATACTATCATGTCACGGAAAAGTGGACAAAATCAATGATACATGACCAAATCCATGGCCAAGACACCAAAGATTGCTCGCTGCATCATCTAGACACGCTTCATGACTAAGGGTAGGATAAGACATGGGATAAAATTAGTGTAAAATAAAATCAAGCAGATAGTCTAAATCTATAACCAAGTCATCACTACTTACCGTTCGCCCAAAGTTCAAGTTTCGAAGTTAAGAAACCGGATCATGATATTACCAGGTAGATGTGCCATTAGAGGACGTCATGATGGGCACACTTCCAACTTCATTCTTCAAATGTGATCGAGGTGGCCTCCTGGATACTAAATCTATAGTAAGCTCATAACAATAGTGCTTATAACATCCCACTTTACAATCAACTAAATAACAATAACTCTTTTTTTTAATCACACATTTTTTAACTAAACATAACATCCCCCCACTTGAGATGAACAATATGAGAATTTGGGGGGTCTTTAATGATCTTTAAGGATATGTCGTTGACGAAAGCATGATTCCCGAACCTTTCCACTTGAACCTTGAACTTAGGCAAATAATGACTTCCCATTACAAATAAAGACTACATGGTAGGCTAAAGTGTAATGGTGTTTCGAAACAATATGTTGGGTGAACAAAATGAAAGGAATGGCTCAGAAAGGTGTATCTAGGGGTATCTTGCACTAAAGGTGTGATGGATCTGGATACACCTTGTGTCAATGATATTTTGTATAATATTATTAAGCACGCGGAATTTACTTAGTAATACTTTAGAAGATGGATTGTATGATGTATTATAGATAAACACAGATTAAACACAAAACTTAAGCTCCAATATTATTGATGAATAATATGAGTGATCTTACTTATCACTAGGGTTACACCTTGAAGCCTTTGTGAGTAATACGTAGGTAATTAAACGTACCTAAGACAATGACCTAGAACCTCCTTTTATACAACAAGGAGTCCTTTACAAGATAAGTATAAAGCTAACATTATAGAATATACACAAGATCTATTCTATAATTATCTAGACGCGTTAAACTAAACATTATCTAATAGCAGTGGTAATAATGTACCAGCAGTGGTAATACGTTTCCACTGCTAGTGTTAATCCGAGCAGTGTAAACCACAACTATCCGTGGTAACGGATTATTCCCAACAAGCCTCCCCTAAACTTATGATTTCTCTGCAAATCAATAAGTTTCTTCAGTATTCATTATCTTCAAGGATTTGGGGAATTCAAACAAACACTTCACTTCTTTCTTAACTTCTGAATAGCTCTTGAACATTGATCTTGAAGCCTATATAACCATGCTCTAACTTTCTCATTGTCTTCATGAACTCTTATTGTTGAACATAACATCACTGTGAGAGTTCCAGCTCTGAGTGGATATTCTTTCTCAGCAAGCATAAATGCATCAACTCCATTTGCTGTAGAGACATGATGAACTTCACATGAATCATAGTAAAACCATTTAGTACCAGGACATGTGCATGAGAACTTCCAGAAATCATCATTAACATTAGGTTCATAGAGCCTTCTAAGATTCACCCATAACTCCATCTCCTTCATGTCTTTGAGATCTTGAGCATTAAATCTTTCTTGAACTAACCTCCATAGTGTATCAAGGTCATATCTGTCAAAAGCTTTTATAAGATCTTCAAATTGAATGAATGATGAAGTTTCATCACCTAGCCTTGTTATCTTCCATGTTGGAGCAAAATTGCTAGCAGTGTAAACTTCCCAATCAATGATAGGATATCTTACTTGCAGTGGTTCTGGATAAAAATCTTCTTCTACAATCACAATCATTCCAGTCAGTTGTTCTTCAGTGAATTTCTCAGTAGGAATTTCTTGTTCTTCAGAAACCTTAGTCTTCTTAACAGTTTGAGAATCACTTTCTTTGGCCTTTCTCTTCAATCCAGGAAACCTTCTTGCTTCTTCTTCAGAGCCCATTGGAGTAAAAGCTTTATCCTGTTTTTGAACTCTGTAGTAAGCCTTTTCAACTTGATCATCGGGCATTCCTTTGAATTGATGCTTCTTCCAACCACCAACATGACAACAATAAGTCTTCATATATGAGAGAACTTGTGCTTTGGTTGGTTGTCTTGATTTCTTTTGACCCTTTTCATTGTACTAATCACATCTTCAAGTGCTTGATTGTTTTCATTTGAATGAAATCCTTCAACTGGCAGTTCTTTGTTCTTGATTAAGGATGCATCACTACCAGTCAATTGCCTTTTTCTTGATTATTAGATTTGTAGCAATCAAGAACTCAATATCATCTTCAGTAGGAACATAACTAAACTCTGGAGTCTTCTCTCTAAGAATTGTAGGTTGAACAGTGGAAATTGGATTTTCCGATCTATCAAGCCTTTTAGCCTCCAAAAAGCTTGCAACTTCCAATTCTTCAAGCTTTTTCTTTTTAGCAACTTGTTCTTCATTAAAATTTTCAGCAATTTCTCTATCAAGAGCAATCTGTGCTGGTTGTTTCTTTGAAATCTTTCTTCCACTTTGCTCTACACTTTCCATAACTGCTTTACCTTTGTCTTTCTTCGGTTTATCAAATTCTTCACTTGCAGTGGCAATATTTGGCTCTGCAGTGGAAATGGAATCGATGGTAAAATCGGTTTGCAGTCAGAAAATGTCTTGATCATCAAGTTGCTCTCCTTGAGTATTAGCTTCCTTTGCTCCTTTATTAGAATCTCCTTCATCTTCAAAATCAATTTTCCTCCCCTGAGTTTCAGTACCAGTTTTCCTCCCCTGTTTGGGAGAATTTCCCAAATCATGATCAAAACCAGCTAAATCATCATCAGTAGGTGAGGATGAAGATGAAATCACCAACTTTGCAGTCTTCTTGTGCTTTTTCAACCCCTGCAACTCTTCCTTTAAGGTCTGAATCTCTTCCTTTAAGTGTTTAACATCCTTGGCATGCTGCTTCTTGACATGTGCCAAATCCTTCTGTAGAGATTCAACCTGCTTGACTAACTTTGTACACAAAACCATCAATTCCAATTGTTGCCCACTGCCCTCATCACTTCCAACTGTGTTACCTGTTGGGAGAGGTGAATCATGGGGCAAAGGCTCAGATTCCTCCCTAGTTGGACTAGGTTGAAGTCTAGAACCACCACTGCTTGTTCCTAGACCAAAAGGTTCAGAAACTTGTTGTGTTTTCATGAGAGGAGTTGGTTGTTTAGACCTTCTCTCATAGGTGTTTGAAACTGGTGGAGTATAATCAATGTTTGGAACATTAATTATGGGTGTGTTTTGTTCAGTTGTAATCTTAGCAAGCATTTGAGGAAGGAGAGGTGTAAAAATCATATTGCCATCTTTGTTCAAATTTTGAAAAACTTTAGGCTTTAGGCAACTGATTTGATAAACATTAGTATGGGGTTGTAGTTGAAACTCATTTAGCACTGCTTGCACAAACCTTGGATACATTAAAAATTTTGTTTTACTCTGTACATTGCCTTTCATACTTGTAAAAATATAATTTGACCAGTTAAAAATCTTATCAGTGACTAGAAAAACCAAAGGGTAAGCCATTGTTGAACTAAATTGCTCATAAGATATTTTTTTTTGGATTGAGACAATGTAACAGAGTATGAATCAAAAATCTCCATTGGGGACAAAAACCACTCTTTTTGAAAGTAGCCTTTTTATCAGTGGTATCATACCCCATGGATGATAAAGTATCATGAATTTCAGGCATAGGTAATGTGATGAGACCATTGAGATCACGCAATTGGAGTACTCTCCTCAAGGATGCCTCAGTAACATCAATAGTTACCCCATCCACAGTAGCTCTTAGAGCATCCACTGTTTCATGTGTATCTCTATTTTCAAGTGTTATGGACTGAGCAGAAGTCCAAAACTATTTGATTTGAGAGATATAGATTATGGGTTTTAAAAGCAAAGCATACCTTATATGTGTGGTATGGAGAAAGTCCACAATCTGATGAAAAACAGGGCCACTCTTCTCGTTAGACTTTTGTAGGTAGGCCACTAGGTTGTGCTCATCTGCAAATTTCAAAGGTGCCATAGAAACTTTTGATGAAAAACAATGTTATGTCAGTAAGACTTGAAAGAATAACTAGCCAATTGAGAGAGAAAGATATATAGGGTTAGGGTTTAGAATTATTGCGCAAGTAAAATTATCTTTAGAAAGTATTTATCACAATATGGAAAGAAGATAATTTACTTAAAATTTTAACCCTATATATATGGCAATCAGTGGTTACTTTCAACGGCTAGTAAAATTAAGTTCTTGACACAATCGGTTGTAACGGCTAGAACAACAGTGGTAAAATAACACTGTCATAGAAAGCTGTGAACTAGCGATGGTAAATTTTTCACAAAAATTTCAAAGAGCAGTGGTAAATAAAATCATGTGATAACAAGACCGCTCTTATCATAGTTTTTAGCAAACTACCAGCTATCAACGGATTTGATATGTCTTTACCATGAGCCGTTTGCTATGGACTAGCCAACTCTTAATCATAAAGAATATGGTGAGTTGATAACCATATAGTTTTTGGTAAACTATCAACCATAAACGGATTTGTCAAGTCTTTACCAGTAGCCGTTTGCTCTGGACTAGTTGATTCTTATGTGGATAAGACTTGGTGAATCAATAACCATTTGTTGTGTATCTCAGATATACACCTTTTAAATTCAATCTCCCATCTAAGCTTCACAAAAATATAAACAGGAATACAAGCAAACATATACAAACTCATACAACAATTTTAGTACCCAACAGCCTCCCCTCAACACCAGAGAACATTTTGACAAAAAGGTTATGGATTAAGCATTCCAATACTTGTTTCCAAGTACTGAAATCTCCCCACATCAAGTCCTTTTGTTAATAAATCAGCATAGTTGTCATCAGTATGAATTTTGACAACTTAAATTAGTCCCTTTTCATAGCAATCTCTAATGAAATGGTGTCTAATTTCAATATGTTTGGTCTTTGTGTGTTGAACAGGATTCTTAATGATGCAAATGGTACTGCTATTGTCAATATGAATGATGGTATTCATAAAATTGTACCCATAGTCCAAAAGTTGATTCTGAAGCCACAGAACTTGAGCACAAGCAACTTGCAGCTGACCATATACTCGCCTCGGTTGATGAATTAGCCACCATAGTTTGTTTCTTGCCTTTGCCATGACACTAATCATTTACTAAGAAATTGGCATCCACCTTTTGTAGATTTTCTATCCAAGCTAGCTCCAGCATAGTCACTATCTGAGTAAGTAACCAGATCTAGAGGAGAATCTCTAGAGTACTACAATCCCAGAGTAGGAAATGCTTTAAGATATCTGAAAATCTTCTTCACAGCAATCAAGTGAGAGAACTTGGGAGTAACTTGAAACCTTGCACAGGCACACACTTCAAACATGATATCTGGTCTAGATGATGTAAGACACATCAGAGAACCAATCATAGACCTGTACATGTGCACATCAACTGCTTCACCACTATTTTCCTTCAACAGTAGATGTGTAGTCTTGTCTGCAGGGGTGCTGGATGACTTTGCATCAGTGAATTTGAACTTTCTTAGTATCTCAGCCACGTATTTATCTTGATTAATGAAAATACCCTCTGGTCTTTGTAGTACTTGAAGTCCCAAAAAGAATGTGAGTTCACCCATAGAACTCATCTTAAATTCTTCCTTCATTAGCTTCTCAAATTCTTTGCACATCTCTGTCTTTGTAGATCCAAAAATGATATCATCAACATACACTTGAACAAGCAAGATATCATTCTTGTCTTTCTTGATGAACAAAGTTTGATCCACCCTGCCTCTATGAAATCCATTAGCAAGAAGATAAGTAGTTAAGGTTTCATACCATTTCCTTGGTGCCTAATGCAAGCCATACAAAGCTTTAACTACCCTATATACTTTGTTAGGATATTCAGGGTCTTCAAAGCCTGGAGGTTGTGAGACATAAACATCCTCATCTATCTGCCCATATAAGAAAGCACTCTTTACATCCATTTGATAGACTTTAAAGCCCATAAAGGATGCATAGGCTAAGAACAACCTTATTGCTTCAATTCATGCAACTGGGGCAAATACTTCTTCATAATCAATACCCTCCTCTTGAGTGTATCCTTGAGCCACAAGCCTAGCTTTGTTTCTGATAACAATTCCTCTTTCATCCTTCTTGTTTCTGAACACCCATTTAGTACCTATTACCTTCTTGCCAGAAGGCAAATCACAAAGCACCCAAACCTTTTGAAGCTTGAATTGGAGCAGCTCTTCTTGCATTGCTTCCACCCAACTTTCATTTTCAAGTGCCTTGTAAACATTCTTTGGCTCCATTTATGACAGAAAACACATAAAGAGACATTCATTCTTGTCTTCATGAATCTTAGATTCATATATTTTACTAATGAATCCATGAACATCAGGCAACTTAGTTTGTCTTCTAGTCTTCACAGGTGAATAGACATCCCCAATCACATTTTCAAGAGGATGTGATTTATGAATAGAAGTGTGGGAGTCTCGAGGAACTGCAATCTCATTTGGCATATTTGAGATTTCAACATCATTGGCTTGAGCTTCCTCGATGCTTGGAGTTGTAATTTCCACACCTGGTATTGCAGTGGAAACATTTTGCCTAACAGTGGAATCTGAATTTCCACTGCTTTCAAAATTTTCAGCATTCAAGTTACTATCTCCTTCCTTTCCCAAATCACTAGAAGGATGAGCATCTCCAGTTTTTGGTATATCATCATTATCTGCATAGTCCCAAAGAAGTAGACTGAATTCATCTTGATCATCTGCATGATCTTTGCTTGGTTCATCATCATCAAGAAACTCTTCGAACTGCAAAATCAAAGAAGATGTTCTGTAGAAACAGGAACATAATTCATAGTATTTGTTAGAGTATCAAGATCAAACAGTCTTTCTGGACTAGTTCCTTTGATATTCACTTTGTTTTCCAGGAACTCAACATGCAGATTCTCTTCAATCTTTTGGGTTCTTAAGTCGAATACTCTGAAAGCTTTACTAACCATGGAATACCCAACAAAATACCCTTCATCAGCTTTTTCATCAAACTTGCCCAGATAATCTATGGTATTGAGAATAGATACATGACATCCAAATGGTCTCATGAAGTCAAGGATAGGAGGTCTACCCCTAAATAATTCATAAGGTGTCTTGTTCTTTGTCTTTACCAATAAAAACCCTGTTTTGCACATAACATGCAGTGTTAACTGCTTCAGCCGAAAAAGTGATTGGCAATTTAGAATCGGCCAACATGGTTCTAGCAGCCTCTATCAGTGTCCTGTTCCTCCTCTCAGCAACACCATTTTGTTGAGGAGTTCTAGCTACACTAAATTCTCTTTTAATACCTTTATCTCTGGAAAAATCATCCATAACTCTATTCTTGAATTATGTCCCATTGTCACACCTAATGATTTTAACTTTCATATCATATTGGTTTTCTACTTCTGTGATAAAGATCTTGAGGATGCCAGTTGTTTCATCCTTGGTTCCAAGAAAGAAAACCCATGTAAACCTGTTAAAATCATCAGTTACCACTAGACAATATTTATTTAGATTCAAGCTGCTCACAGATGTAGGACCAAATAAGTCCATATGTAGCATTTGAAGTGGGTAAGCAATAGAGTTAACCAATTTTGACCTGTGATAACGCTACACGCGTCGTTCGGGGTCAAAGGAACTTCCTTTTCGTCGAGCAAGTTTTTCAACACCCTAGGCAGTGAACCTAATCGTTGTAGTGTAGTATTAGGGTAAGCCACGGGTATTGATATCGTTCTCTAGGGGAATAAGAATGCTAGTGAGAAGTTACTACGCTAAGGTTGGGGTTGAGGAAGATTATTTTTTGTGCTTTTTATATTTTTTTAGAAAGTAGAAAGGTACGAATCTCGGGGTTTGGATTTGGGGGTTGGTATTTCTACCGATTACTCTACTTATCTTCTTATCTAATCTAAGGTGATGGTAGTCTATGTCTAATTATTGTGTGCTCGTATGATGGTTTAAAGATGTGTTTACTTAGGTTTTCTTACTCCTTAATTATTTCCTATTGATGGTTGAATTGTCACGTCCTTATTCCTAATCGCGTTGTGTGTCTAAAGTCGTGGGGTATGCGTTTATCCCTAACTCTTTGAAACTACCAAAGGGTCTCGTCTACAAAATCTCTAGGATTTATACACTCTAACTCTAAGGTACTCTTTGGATGGTTTAGCCTACAACTACTCTAGGTGTTATAGTCTAAGGTTCACAAAGATTAATCAAGCATTAACTACACAACGAATGACCTATCGCATTACTAGATCATTAACAATTAAGATAAGAGACAACCAATCAATATTCAATAATTAAGTTTCATATTCTCTAAGCAAACACACAAGTAAATTAGCCGGACATGGAGAACATGCAAGCATACACACAAATAATTGAAGAAATAATTGAATTAATGAAGTAAAACACTTATCTTGGTGTAAGATAGGGTTTGGAACCCTAAAATACTGTACAAGACAGCCTTGGTTCGGTTTAGGTTTTTACTCCAAAAGACTACCCACTAAAACTGAAAAATTCGGATTCTATATATAAGATTACAATCGCGACGGCGTCACTTTATGATTTGTGACGCCGTCGGGTCGCCATCATTAGGGTTTCGTCTTGGCCACGTTAGTCTTGCGACGACGTCACCTTGTGCATGTGACGCCGTCCTCTTCACCGACGCCCGAGTTGCGGCCTACTCTTTTAAAGCCCGACACCGTCACTTGAAAATAAGCAATTTGGCTCGCGTGCCGCCACAGAAGTGCTCGACGGCGTCGCAATATAATACGACTCCGTCACTTGTAGAACTGGCCGTCTCCTTCGCCCAGCGACACTGAGTGTCTTGATTCTTGACTTTGGCCATTTTCTTCGTATATCCACGCCTTTTCGTCCAAATAAGTGCCATTCCAGTAATTTGCCTTCAAGAGACCTAAAAAGTGAAAAGGAACGATATTAAGTAATAACGGATACAAAAGTGATCAAATAAGGGCTTAAACGACCCTTCAAAAAGGTACATTTTAAAACCTTATCAACCTGCAAGAAGCTCTGTGTTGTTTGCCTTTAAGACAAGCCACACAGGTTTGATCATTTTCAAATATTTTCTGAGGTAAACCTCTCACCAAACTATCTTTGACAATCTTGTTAATGGTTTTGAAGTTAACATGACCAAGTCTTCTATGCCATAACATGGATTCATCCACTGTGGCCTTTGCAAGCAAGCAAGCATAATCATCTTTAGCTACAATGTTATTCATATCAAAGCTATAGAGATTGCCTTTTCTAGGAATTTTAAGAAGAATCTGACTTTCATCAGGCATCTTAAAATCCTTAGAGAGAACAAAACACATATCTTTGGTAAAAAGAACATTGTTAATCTTGTCACACATTTGTGACACACTAAAAAGATTGTACTTTAGCTCTTTTACATAGTACACAGGTTCAAAGTCCAAGTTACCAGTTTTGATAACTCCTTTACCATCAACTTTTCCATTTACTCCACCTCCAAAAACTGTTAACACTGCTCAGCCTAAGTCACCTGTTAAAAGTGCAAACTCCAAAACAATGATTATTCCCAACAAGGTGAGTGCAACAAAGGGTTTAAAATGGAGGTCGAGAAGTCGAGGTGACTAATCGATAGACACACAATGATAGGCTATTTGGGTGATAATCCTATAATATTGCCTTCTTAAACTAAAAAGTCCAAATACATCGACCTAACTCAACATATCTCGCCAATGGTCTCGAAACGATGTAAAGGCCAAGTTCTAAAGTTTACAAGCTACCGACACACTCATACTTTGGTGGATTTGGGGTAAAAATTTGGAAACGGATAAGGTTAATCTCACCATATAATATCAAGGGTTATAATGTGCTCGGCTAAGGTCTAATCTAGTTAGGTTAAGAAAAATATGTCAAAATTTTAAAAATGGCATAATTTTTCAAAATAAACTAGAAAAACGAGGGCAAAATAAATTTCAATAGACAATTCTACTCCCGTCCCCCCACATGAAATGTACAAAGTCCCTTTTGTACTAAGCGTTAAATAATAGGTGAAGAGAAAAGTAGAATTAGAGCGAGAACTTCCCTGAAATTTACTCCAAAAAGAAAGTAGGCCCACGAAAAGAGTCGTGCCTTCGTATACGCATCCACGAGCAAACTTCAATCCCTGAAATCACACTACCGACAAGCATAATTCCAAAAAAAGAAAAGGAAAAAATGAAAAGGAAACATAACTCACTTTCGTAGGAATCACGGTTGCATTTAGCGTATGCAACAAGCCTTTTAAACCACTTGGTGTCCCAAGTGGACGAGTGTAGTCTCGTCAGGGCTTACAAGGAACATACCCACAAAGTTTATTTGAAAAATAATACAAGGTTATTGTGTTTAAAAAGAAAGAAGTGTTACAGAGGATAGTTACGCTGTAACTCTTATAAGGAGTTACGCCGTAATTAAGCAAAACCTGGCAGACGCTAAAGGAGTGTAGCTACGGTGTAACCGTTGAATAAGATTACGCTGTATACGGTAATGCTCTGAAGTACTGCTGCAAAAATTATGTTACGGCGTAACCATAAGAATGAGTTACGCCGTAATTATGGACAAATCAGGTCCCCGTTCAGCATGCTGCAGCAACTTTTCTCCATTTTTCCTGCAAAAATGGTTAAAAACACAAAACCCAACAAAAATGGAAATAAAACAAATGAAATGGATAATTCGGGTTGTCTCCTGAAAGAGCACTTTTCTTTATTTACGGGTCTTTAAGTTAGACTCAAAGCCACGGGGCTTTATGGTGGCCTTTGGAATTGGCCAACTTCCTCCTCAGATGATTTTTTGTTCAAAGACGGCAGGTCCCAAACACACGGAGGAACAATCGGAGTCAAGGAATATCGATTTTCTTTCAAAAAATTAGCTTTCGCCCATTCATAGCGAAATTTAGCCTCGACTTCCAATTTTAGCTTGACATCTCCAAATTTTACTTTTAACCAATTTTCAAATGAGATTTCCTTGTATCCAACTTCCATTCGTTTTTCATCATCAAAGCATGCCCATTCCTTGCGTTTGAGCCATTTAGGATCGGGGAATTCTCCTCCATCGCAGATCTTTCGGTTGGGGTCGCGCGTAGGTCATGCTCTGCTGAATTCATATGCATCATAGCCGGTTCATAAAACTGAAGAGTCCAATCGACCTCAGTGAACCAATCATTCATAATATCGTGTCCTTGAATCCACCGCCTCTTGATTAATTTTTCGTCATCCCAACACCACCAAACTTCTGCTGCTATTTTTATCCTTCGAATGAGAAATTCTCCTCCCCTATTACATTGTTTTTGAAAAGGAGAACACGTAGGCAATGTAACTTTAGAACCCTCAATCAAAGAAATTTCAGGAGTACAACAGTGAAGTTTACCCGTAACAACATAACTAGGTACGGAAAATCAGACATCATCATCTTCTCCTTCACTGTTGTCATCATCACTTGACTCGGTCCCCTGTAAATGGCCAAAATATGAAGGAGGAAACCTATCGGAATAATCCATTTGAACCTCCTTTGGATCCTCATTTGTCATTATCTCATCCTGCTCATGGCACAAAGTTTTATCCATTTTAAATTCTACTCTATCACTATAGTATCCCAACGAGTCAATGAACTGTTTACCAAGAATTAAATGCTCCCTCGTGTTTTTCTCCATGTCGATAACCACAAATTCGGGGGCTGAAACAAACCTATCAACCTTAACACAAGTACCACCTGTAATTCCTAAGGGAGTAGCCTTGGTCATATTGGTCATCTCAATCACTATATCCGTTTTTCAAAGATGGATTAATTTGAGTTTTAAGAATATGGAAAGTGGCATGATGTTTATGCTAGACCCAAAATCCACTAACCCCAAGATATCATGACTCCCAACTGAACATGGAATGACTAACCCATCTGTGCTAACATCTTTAACTGAAAATAAACCGATTTCTGACATGTTTACGTTTTCTGAATCTTGGTTACGCCAGAATCAGGAAAATAGTTACGGCGTAACTGCAACTGATTGTCGACAATCGTCTCTTTTAAATATTCGGTTGGAGAATGGCAATCTTCAATTACTTCCTGTGAATTATCATCAGCAAAAACGGAATTGCATACCACCATAGGTTTGACCCCCTCAGGTTCAATGTTACTCATCTCTATCTCTGCACTAAGCTTTTCCACCATGGCTTCAAGGTTTTTTAGGGTTGTGTCGTGTCTGGAGAGGTTTTTATATGTGTTTTCCTGGAAATCCCTGAGCCATTTATCTTGTTCTTTTTGCTTTTGGGCTGAACTTTCCAGGAACTAGTTGATGGTCTCTTCAATGCTGGGCTATCTTTCTCCATAAGGCCCACGGTTATAGTTTCCAGCAGGTCCTCCACGATAGCCATTACTATTCTGATTATCTCCGTAAAACGGTCGATTTTCTCCATATTTGGCTTCTTCGACGGTGCTATCTTTGTCAATGTGAGGACAATTTTTGGTGAGATGTCCTCCTCCGCTGCTTTCGCAACCAACTTGGAAGGCATGAACAGTTTCTCTAATCTTGAGCATATCCCGACCAAGATTTTCTAGCTTGTTAATGATGGTGGCAATTCCATCAAGACTTTCGCCGAGACTTCTTTTGCTACCTCCATCGTGTTATTTTTGGGTGTGATCGACCATTTTTTGGATGGATTCAATCGCGAGAGTAGGAGTCATGCTTGGAATTGGTCCTTGGTAGTCCAGCATCTGTCTTATAGTCACGTTGATTCTTTTGTAAAAGATGTTGACCTTTTGCTGGTGGTTTAGATCATGTGTAGGACACTTGTAGAGGAGATCTTTGTATCTATCCCAGGCTTGATTCAACGTTTCATCGTCATCTTGTTTGAAATTATGGATCTCCATGAGATGATTAGATATATTTGATGGAGGACAATATCATCGAATGAAGTGCTTTTTTAGAAGAGCCCATGTATCAATTGCCCCAGCGGGCAATCTTTCGATCCATCTTTTACACCCAGAAGAGTCATGGGGAACACCCTTAGCATAACGGCGTCATGAGACACACCTGGAATGTTGAAAAGGCTTGCGATGTACAAGACATTCTCAACGTGCTCATACGCATCTTCGTCCATGTTTCCTGAAAAAGGGTTAGCACGAAGCTCCCTCATAAATTGATCTTTAATTTCAAAACGGACATTAGCTGCAATCGCCGGTCTTACGAGCCCCGACCTTTGTTCTTCTCTTATCAACGCCAAATATTCCTCAAGAGTGAGGTCATCATTGTTAACAACATCCATGGTACCTGAAACTTGAAAAGAGATCGTGAGAAATTGAGAAAATTTTAAAACTAAACAGAAATGAAAGACTTAATGAAAATCCTAATATAACTCCCCAGCAGCGGCGTCAAAAACTTGATGCAGGTTTTACTGACCATGTTTTAATATTTATAAGTTCTCGTTATACCTATGGTTTACCCTAATGCACTAACGGGCAGTGTACCCGGCCGTGTGTAGTGTAGTATTCGGTAAAACCAAGGTCGTCCCAAGAGCTATGTGTGCGGATTTAAACTAAGTCTAGGTGTCACATATTTTAATAGATTTTAAGGTGGAAATGATTAACTACTAAAACAAGAAAATAAAGAAAGCAAATAGAGGCAAGGGTTGTGGTCAATAGGGGGAAGTGTACTAACCTAGTTATTCATCCTATCAAGCTAAGTTCATGTTTAACTACTTCCAGTTACTTCAAGTGGGGTAAAAGTCGCTAGGACAACATTTGGTTAGTTCATCCTAACCTATCAACAAAGGGTTCCACTGGAGATGTTAGGTGACCCATCGAAAGTCCAGTTGTTCTTAGTCCCCTAAGCCAAGTCATTAAGTACCTCTACATGCAAGATTTGTAACAATGAGTGCCCGGGCGCTAGCATCTTAAACACTCATCCCAAACTTCTTAAGTTCATCCAAACGGTAGGTGATCAGTTGGTCAAATCGTACAAGAGAAGAAGGGTCGTCGGTTGGTCATATCTTACCCTTCCCACTCAGTTTACCTACTTAGGGTCAGTTGGTCATATCTCCTAAGTAACTAGCCACTACCACCATTCAAAACTACCGAAACAAGGGTAGCTACCAACAAACTATGCATGCATACACTAGAAATAATTATACAGAAGCAATGTAAACATAAACAAACCAATTAAGGAATCATAACTAGGCTACCACCAGAGGTGCTTAGCCGCTCATATTAACTAAAACAATCAATTCAGTGTTTAACATTATGAAATACATGAATTGAAAGTAAAGAAAAGATAAAATGCTAATTCTTATCATAGGGGAGTGATTTCTCCCTTGGAGATGGCTCCGTATGCTCCCTAAGATCTGCCATCAACCTTCTACTCACGTTCACTGATGTTGTGTGTGAAAATGGGATGATTAGAAATGCTGGAAATCGAGTGGTATTTGTAGGCCAGATCTGGTTACGACGTAACTTAAGTTGAGAGTTACGTCGTAACACCATTATCTTCGTAATTTGCACTAAAAATGCTGGTTACGACATAACATCTGGAAGGAGTTACGCCGTATCTTCAATAAATCCATGTTACGCCATAGTTGAGACAATAGTTACGACGTAACTTGCAGCGGCGCGAAACCTCATTTGACCTAGTTAGTTACGTCGTAATCTTTGGAGGGAGTTACGCCGTAATCTTCAGTTGAGTTGGTTTTCTGAGCCACGCTTCTGTTACGACGTAATGTGAGAGGGGAGTTACACCATAACATCTTCAAAATGATCATACTATCATATATCTTCAATACGCTCTCCAAATTCACGTCTCTTTAGCTCCAATGCTCGTAATTTACCTGAAAGTGAAATATAGAGGAAAACAAGCGTAAATATATATAAATGATATAAAATACGAGCATTATCGGGGGAAATTGACACTTAATATTCAGGACTATTTGATTTTATCATATATGTAAAGGAGATTCAAATTCAAATATTGAAAGTTCAAATTCAATATATCCAAATTCATAATCCTTGATTAAGCCACAATTACTATATTCACTAATCCCCTTAATGCAAGTAAGGCAAGTGTTTTGCATCTTAGGTAAAAGATTAACCCATAACAGAACAGTTGCATTTACACAAAGTGACCTTGACTTATTTAACCAATAAAGGAGTAAACCCGTTATGTGATAGGAAAAGCATACGTAGGGAGTATGGTAATTTGAATGTTTTCATTTTAAGGTTTAGTGAGAGTATGAATCTTCTAGGTTTGAGAAAAACATTATAGACTTGGCTAATGACTTTTAGAAAATATTTTTGAGTTGGCATTTTGTAAAACGGGAAGAGATATTTCGGCCATCTCTCTAATTTCGGATCTTGTTACGAGTTTACGAAACATCCTAAATATCATGTACGAACCTGTATTGAAATATCTACTTTAGTCAGATAAGAGGAAAACCGACTTAGAAACATCGAACATGCGCCCAACAATCCCTGGCACGTTGGTCTGGCGTGCCAGCGCTCTAACCAAGGTGCCAGGACTGGACTTGGTGTATTTTAGGTTTTAGGCTATCATTCGTGATTTTAAATGTTTTTTTAATATATATTTCATTATTAAAACATAAAGGAGACCTTAGCCATCATTTGCACAAACGGGATTTATCCCGTCCGTGTTGTTAGAAATCATCTTCAAGTACTCGTTCATAGTTTAAGCGTTGATTATTCCACTCTCGCCATACTCTCACGGTTTAATCATTCCATCTTGGCCTCACAGTCTAAAGTGAATTGTTGTTGCATCATTTCCTGAAATATTTCTTGTTGTGAACCAGAAGTGACAGATGAGTTTGAATCGTTGACTTCTAGACTTTCATTCTTTGTCGGTTGAATGCGACAAACCATCATCTCCACTTGTGTTTGTCTTTCAGAAAAACTAAAGCTTTTTTCTGAGGAAAATTTCTCCCCCGATGTCTTTATACAAAATTTCAACCCGCGTCATCGTATCTTCATCATTTCTCCGCTAAGTCTCGCAGTTTGTTCGACAAGAGAGTTTAAATTCCTGATTTCACGGTTCATCAAAGTTCAATTTCCCATCAACATGTTCTTGGTATGCTCTTTGTAACCATTATGCTTTTCCTGCTCATTGTATTGGTCGTGAACTTTGAACCAATACGTGTCATTGTTTTGCTCGTATCCAACATTCGGATCCTCGGATATTTGTATGTAACATTTCGCCAAAAGTAACTCTTCGTTTTGGCTCCAAAGCGTATGACATATATCGATTTTCTTTTCCCGAGGTTTCTTGGCTTTGTTCTTACAACCTTTTTTAGGTGACGACGGCCCTGTGGTTTTGGATTGTTGTGGTTGTGAGGATTGTTTTTGGGAAAATTGGGGTTGGTATAATGTTTGTTGTTGGGATTATTATTGGGAAATTTGGGTTTGTTGGAATTATTTTTGAAGTTGAAGTTGTTGCCATAGTTGAAATTGATAGGGTGTAACTTGGTTGAAAATGAGTTAAAGTTGGGTAATCGGTTTGAGAATTGGTATGGCGAGCCAGATGATGGAAGTTGGTTGGCATTTGAGGTGATGGAATTTGTGGATGTTGGTGTGTTTGGACTAGAGAAAGATGAGGAATTCGGTATTTGGTTTTGCGGGTCGGCGAGCATGGAGTTGATCTATTGTTGATTGGGTATCATTTTTGTTAGTTTAGGGTAGAAATAAGAGAAGTATTGTTTAGTTTAAAGGTAGAAATGAATGTAGAAGTGTATGTAAAATATAAGATTAATGAGGTATTTATAGAATTTTAAAAGGGTGATTTTTTTTGAAAAAGTGGGTATAAAACGACTATTTTGACCACCCCAACGCCCATTTATTTAGTTGTTATAAAACTTACAAAATTGAAAAAAAATACGGATTGTGTGTTTGGTTAGGACGGCGTCAGTGCCGATGGCGCGAGGTCCAGTGTGCGGCTCGCATTATCCGTCGACGCCAAACCCACCAGCCATCGACACCAACTGCTCTTAGCATGGCTTTCAGTTGGCAGATATAGATTTTTAATTTCAAATGTAACAATACTGCCTAATCTTGTTATTTAAAATACATAGTTAATATATTTATATGAGTAAATATATTATTGGCTCAAGCCACTAAATACACGACAAAGTAAGACAAATTATCAACACTTGAGATAGGCACAATCGAATATGCAACACTCCTAGCTGGTAACAATGATCTGGGAAGACCTTTCAGGTTACTTCCATATACACACAAACAACTATCACCCAACGATTATGGTATGACACTTGACGCATGGTAGTAGGACAGGCGCAACCAGAATATGGAGCAAACATGTTGTGTATGAACCATACGAGGCTAAGGGAAGGATGAAACATGTCATCCTTGTCTGCTCATCAGATGATCAACGTGTGTTCTGTCCACAACCGTTGATCAACCACATGGGCTTCTACCAAAACCCTAGATACCTCCATATAAATAGAGAAGTGTCAAACACAAGAAAAAAGTTCACATTCTTCTTCACCATTTCACATATAGACACAGTGAATAACCACCTTGGTTTGTTTAAGTGTTACCCCGACTATAGAAATTCACTCTTCTTATGGGGCCCTTATTCTATTTAACGGGAAATCAAGCAACACAACCATCCCAATCCACTTATAAATTTATAATCATTTTTTACATACCAAAAGTAAACAAGGTCATTTCCAATGAAGATGTCAAGTTTTTTCTTGCACTAAAAGGTAGTTAACATATTTTTTGATCAATTTGAGAATTTTTGTAAAATATTTAATGATTATTTGTTAAATTTACATTTCATGTCCACCATCGTCGCACCACACCACCAATCACTGTCATTACCACCCACCCACCTACCACTACCACTACCAACTACAACTGTACCACCAATCGCAACCACCCACCAATACCGCCACCGACCACGGCTACCACCCACAACCATTAACCATTGCCGCCACCACCAACCCACCCACCACCACCAACCACCGTCGCCACCACCATCCCAACCCATCACCGCCATCGCAACTACATATACCCATCACCACATTCATCCTCAACCCCAGACATCATCAACATCGAAGTGGGGTTTGAAGTGGTAGGTGGTGGTGGTAGGGGTGGTTGGTGTAACCTTTCTATAAATTTTAATGTCACAATTCAAGTTATTATGTTATTCATATATTTCATTTAGTAAAATATTTTATGAGTTACATTTTTCTTTTTCATTTCTATGAAAACTTTGTACGATTATTATTCCACGCAATCACGATCATATGATTTAGGTTTTAACAACGTCTACAAGTTCAAGTAAACATATCTATCATTTGATATACTAAGTTATAGTATATTGACAAGTTTCGATATTTTCACAAATCTTATATTTTACCTTTACCGGTTTTCAAACTTTATAATTTAATTACTTAACGACAATAATACCTGGAATCCAAAACTACGCTTAAAATACTAGACAAGAAAACATTTAGTTTTCTTGTTTCCACCTCATCATTTTTGCCCCTCCTCTCATATGTGGCGTTTACTTAAGGAAACACCAAGGAAGTTTTGTCTTAATGATGAGTAACATAACACATGTCCTTATTACAAACCACCCTTAGTCCCCAAGTTATTAATTAATGATACTTACAACTCAACTGTTGGGATATAAAGTCAAAGTACTGCTTAATGAAGAAAGTCAAAGTACTGCTTAATGAAGAAAGTCAAAGTACTGCTCGTCAAAGTACTGATATGCTAAAGGACTGTTATGCAAATCGTTTAAGGATTATTATGTAATTCTAGAATATTCTTAGATTAGAATTAGTTTACTTGTCGTACAAGGATTGTAAACCGACTAGGGTATTCCTTATGCCTATAAAAGGACCCCTAGATTGGCATTAGAGATACGAATGAACTTACATGCAAGTACGATATTAGAGTTATTTAGCGATTAGGTTTGTTAGTGAATCTGTATAATAAGCAGGTTCAAAGTTTGGTTTTAATATAATCATTGAAGTTTAAAGTTATTCTTCTTAGCTTTGTTAAAGTAGATTCCGCATACTTAATAGAGTTATATCAGTGTTTCATTGTTAGTAGTTTTGGATTTATCCAAGATTGCTAAACCCTTACGAGCTACAAAGTTAGTTTGGTCAGAGTATTTCGATCCAACAAGTGATATCAGAGCTTGTGTGGAAACTCTGATTAAGAAGAAACCCTTAAAACCGATTTAAAAACAAACCTTAAAAGATGTCAACTGAAGTTGCACCACTCCCATCCATCACCTCACTCTAATTCCTATCATCAAGAAGGAGAATATGATCTCGAGCATGAAGATGAGGCGATACATTGCTATTACAGCACCATGCATGGGATGTGATTGTCAATGGTAATGTCGTTCTTGAAGAACCTATAGAAGTTCCTGGACAACCTAAACCACCTCAGCCTACCTTGCATGCAGCTACAAAAAGAAATCAAGAAAAGGCTCTCAACATACGGTTATCCGCTATTCCCGATGGTCACCTACTAAAGTTTCATGATGCTAAGGATGCAAAACAATTATGGTCTGCTATCAAGACAAGATTTGGAGGTAATGATGCTTCCAAGAAGATGCATAGAAATCTATTGAAGCAACAGTTTGAAACATTCATTGTTGGTGAAAGAGAAGGTCTTAATCTTTGCCTATGGTGATTCCAAAATCTTCTAAGTATGTTAGAGTTATATGGTGCAAAGGTGTCTGTTGAAGATGCAAACTTGAAGTTCTTAAGAAGTTTGCCATCTGTATGGCATGTGGTTGCTACTATGATTAGAGGACAAATCTCGGTTTGGATACTATGGACTTTGATGATCTCTACAACAATTTAAAGGTGTATGAGCATGAGATGAATGGTCAAATAAATTCAAAATCTCACAAAGATTGCTTTTGTGTCTTCGAAAACGAGGCAATACTTCCACTAAAAGTGCTTGCTTATCTGCTTCAAAGCATTGGTGATAAAAGCGGCATATTTGCACAACCATGACTACTACCACCTCATCACCATCAAACACCATCAACTCCGATGATGTTGTATGTTCCTTCTTTGCTCAACAATCCACTTTACCTGTCACTTATGAAGAAGATTTGTTGTAAATTGAAGAGGATGATCTAGAAGAAATTGACATAAGATGGCAAGTTGCCATGATCAATGCAAGGATCAAGAAGTTCATGAAGAAAACAGGAAGAGGCATCGACTTCAAACCTAAAGCGGTATAGCATTTGACAAATCCAAGATTGAATTCTTTAATTGTCAAAGGCCCGGACACTTTGCAAGAGAATGCAAGTTTGCTAAATATCAGGCAAATAGAATGATTGAGAAACCCAAGGTTGAAATAAAGGAAGTTCCTATTACTGAACCAAACTAAAAAGCTTTGGTTGCTCAAAAAATCTATCGAGGTTGACTGGAGTGTCAATTTGATGATGAACCAGTAACCTACTCTATGGTGCATGGAAGAATTTGATTGGAGCACAACTTTTGATGAGGAACCAGATTCTTTGCTTTAGAATCATGAGATGGCCTTGGAAGCTTTGATGGAGCATGGAAAGTGAAGAAGAACTGTTACTCTTGCTATGGTAACTACTTCACCAAGTTCATCCACTATCTCTGAGGTATGTTCTAAGTGCAATGATTTTTATCAAAAAGTGCTTAAAGATTATGTGACCGAAAGAGATAACCGTAAGGGCTAGTCCTGAAGAAGTAGGTTATCAATTGACTTTAGAGTCAATGGAAGCCAAAATAATCACTCATGAAAATAATGAAATGGCTTGGGCAGAAAAATATGAGCAACAAGATTATCAATTAAAATTGAGTGAATGGAAGTTAGGATGTAAGGTTTCTGAACTAGAAAAGATGACTAAACAAAGGGATGAATTGTTAGAAAAATTTGCTAGTTGGAAAGAATCTGGTCAGAAGAAAACACATCTAGTAATGAGGAATCAATTAGTCAAACACCTCCTGAATTTTAGAAAGACAAGGGTTATAATGCTGTTCCTCCACCCACTGGTAGTTTTCAACCACTTAGGATAGATGTTTCTTGTTTTGGAGTAGACAATTTAGAGTTTAGGAAAAAGCTTACTAGTCAATATAATTCAAGTCCATCTAGTTCTGAATCCCCAAAAGAAACAGTTGAGAAACCTAAGGATGATGATGTTAAGAGTCAGGTGTGTCAACAATCATAAAAGGTTTCCTAAAGCTTTTTCAAAACTAGCGATTTCATATCTCCAAGTACCGCTAGACATTCAAAGAGCAGTACCTTCAAGAAAAACTTTTCAAAATACTGCTAATTTTGGAAAATCTTTTAATAATTCACCAAAAAGTCAGGATATTTTTGGTCATAGAACTAAAGGAAGCAAATTTGGGATTATGGGTAAAAAATTATGCTTTGTGTGTTATAGTGCTGATCATTTGATTAAGGACTGTGACTTCCACTCAGAATATTTAAGTCAATTCCCAAAGACTAAATCTAGCAACCATAAGCCAAAGGAGAATAAACCAGTTTGGAATCATACACATAGGGTAAACCATAGTAATTTCTCAAAAGACTTTAAGTACCCTCACCAGAAAAGACCTTTTTCAAGACCACCAGTACCCTCAAGCAATACTTTTCAAGGTACCGTAAGTCGAGAAGTTTCTCGTGCGACCTTCTCAAAGTACTTCTAGGTTTTCACCCAATCAAGGTATTGCTAGCACTTTTTCGAATGGAAGTCCTAGGAGATCCAATTATTATCAACCTAGAAGGCATTACACCTCAAATAGAGTACCTAGATCAAAGAAATCAACACAAAATGTTAAAACCAACTGGGTTAAGAAAGAAAGTCGATGGGGACAAATACTTTCAACAAGTTTTGTTGAAAAAGAAAAGGAGAATTTTGTTGAAAAAGAAAGTTTTGTTGAAAAACCAACACAAGTTTTGGAACAAAAGAAAATAATTGATCATGTTTTCAAAAATAGTGGAGATTACATGCTTAAAGAATTTAAGTATGTCACTCCACAAGGGGAACACAAGTCAGTAATGGCTTGGGTTCCTAAAAGAAACTAACTCTTTCATCTTTTGTGTGCAGGGCAACCCAGAAGAGGAGCTTAAAGATCATTTGATTGTTGATAGTGGTTGCTCTGGAAGCATGACAGGAGACAAAGAGATTCTATCAGATTTTAAGGCATATTTTGGAGGAAGAGTTGCTTTTGGGAATGATCCTAATGGAGGTAGAATTATTGGGAAAGGAACCATCAAGGCGGGACGATTGATTTTAAGAATGTTCGTTATGAAGCTCAAGTTCAACCTTTTTTCAAGATCTCGACTGCGTGACAAGAAGCACCCCTGTTATTCAATCGACAATGAATGTCTTATTCTTTCCCGAGTTCAATCTTGTTGATGATCACTGGTAACACCGAGAGTACCAAGAACCAATAATGTGTACAGTCTAGATTTGAAGATTATTAACTCTACTGACAGAGCAACATGTTTAGTAGCGAGGGCAACACTTGAAGAAGCACATCTATGGCATAGAAGATTAGGACGTGTGAATTTCAAGAATATCAACAAGTTGGTCAAAGGCAATTTAGTTAGAGGTTTACCTTCTAAAACATACAAGAATGATCATTCATGTTTGGCGTGTAAGAAGGGTAAACAACACAAAGCTTCATGCAAGAAGATTGAGGAGAGAACTATTAGAGAACCTTTAGAGTTGTTGCACATGGATCCTGTTTGGACTGTTTCGTTGCAAGCTTAAATAAAAAGAAATACTACTTAGTTGTAACAGATGATTGCAGTAGATTTAGTTGGGTCTTTTTCTTGGGATTTAAAGATGAAACCTTTGATGTTATTCATGATCTATAATAGCACTTGAAAATCAATTGAGACTCAAAGTAAGATCTATTAGATGTGATAATGGGACTGAATTCAAAAACAAGTTTATGGATGAATTTTGTGCCAAGAAAGAAAGGGATTAAGAGGGAGTTTAGCATTGCTAGAACTCCACAAAGAAAATGGTGTTGCAGAGAGGAAGAATAGAACACTAATAGAAGCAAAGAAGAACAATGCTTGCAGATTCTTTATTATCAATTCAATTTTAGGTCAAGTCGTAAGTACCGCTTGTTATGTGTTAAATAGAGTATCACCACTAAACCTCGATGAAGACACCTTATGAGTTGCTTATGGGAAACAAACCCAACATTCTTTTTATGAAACCTTTTGGTCGTCCTCCTGACTATTCTCAATACTATTGATACTCTGGGAAAATTTGATGGCAAGTCAGATGAAGGATACTTATTGGGTTACTGTACCAATAGCAAAGGATTTAGAGTGTACAACAAGGTTATCAAAAAGGTTCAAGATTGTCTTCATGTTGAGTTCCTTGAAGATCAAGAAAATAAAAAAGGTAAAGGTCCTGATTGGATTTTGATCTTGATGTTTTGACTCTTTCTATGCACTATATTCCTGTCAGAGAAGAAAATCAAGTTGTTCACAAAGAAGAAGATTTACAGTATATTGTTCATGGAGTTAATCTTAGACCTGATGAAGAACCCATAACTATTGAAAAGGAGAAAAGTACTGCTGAACCAAAATCCATATTGTCTGATGAAGATCAAGTTCTCCAAGATGAACTTACAAGGATGCTTTTTCAAGAATCAATAGCAAAATATTATGAAGATGATCAACGAAGAGCTTATAAAGAAGCAAAGAAAAATGGTAAGTCTACTGATTACTCTCACAGTACTTTGGATCACAGTACATTTGTTGGAATTACTCCTAAACTAGAATTCAAGTGTTAGTAATTAATATGTAATAGCTAGCTTAATATGGCTTTTATGTTAGTAATCATGCCAAGGCTTATGTAGAAAGCCCATGAGCCTTGGCCCAAGCCCATAAAGGAAAGGAAGGGAACTTGCATGTTGCCCTAGTTCCTTCCTATAAATAATGCTTATAAACCCTCACTTGGGGGTTGGTTGTTCAATTCACTCATTCACTCTATGCATAACTCTTCATATATTCATACGTGTGTGTATGTGTGTGTTTGTTCATCTGATCTCTTCTTCTCTATTTCTTATATTGATGCTTGTGTTATGAATATGGGAACCTAACAGTGGTATCAGAGCCAAATAGTTGGGTGAAAAGGTTTTGTTTTTGAAGTTGGTTTTAGTCTTACGCGTAACTCACGGTTCTCAAACTTTGTCACGCTTAAAAACTCATTTTTTACACTTTTCAATCCAAGATTCTTGTACTTTCAACATTTTTAGGTGTTAAAATATCTGTTTTTGTCAAAAAGTTTCGAACTTTACATGTATTTCATTGATTTTAAGCTTGTTTTTATACGTGTATGCTTTTCTACGCGTAAGGTGTTTCTAAGTTTTGGATCATCAAGTTTCATACTTTTGTGCTATTTTAGTGATATTGAAGCTGTTTCATCACAAAAAATCTGGTTTAGAATCACTTTGGGCTAAAAATCAGTTTTGGTTAAGTTTTACGCGTAACAAAACCCTAAAGTTACGCATAACTTTTCCTTGGATCGATCTTAAGTGGTTTACTCGTGTTTTCTTGCTTGGATAAGCCCTGAAAACACTTCGACTTGGATATCCTTTACATTTGTGATAGTGTAAAAGATTTTTGGGCAAAACCCTAATTTTACGCATAAACTCAAACTTATGCGTAGAACTCTTTACGCCTAAGATTTTTCTTACGCCTAAGGCTTGTCTTACGCATAAGCTAATCTTACGCATAAGTTTTCTACGCCTAACTTTCAGTTTACCCCTAATCTTAGTATTTCTCAATTCTTACGCTTAAGCTAATCCTACGCGTAAATATCACTTTTACGCGTAAGTTTGATGTTTTTACGCCTAAGTGTTGCTTTGCCTAAACTTGGTTTTCTACGCCTAAGGATACTTCATTAACAACGTTTCATTCGACTACAAAGATCCATTTAACAACACAAGTTTTCAACATGTCTCAACCTCCATACTCTAACTACTTTCCTTACACGTATAATCAACAACAACAACAACAACTTAGTCCACAACATCAACAATTCAATCAACAACAACAAATTTATCAACAACAATTTAATCAACAACATTATCCACAACAAGGAGCAATTCCACCTCAAATGGTTCAACCACCACCTAGTCTTCAAGTGCAACCTTACACAAACGTTTACAATCAACATCCATCAAGGAATACTATGAAGGAACCGACTTGGTTTGCAAAGATGTGTGAAGCTTTAAGTAGCCAACAATCCATTCATGAGGTAGGATCACTTGATAGACCTCCAATGCTCACTCATGAAACTATGATCAATGGGTGATTAGGTTCTTTAGGTTTTGTGATCTAAAGAAGCCACATGGAAAGTTCTTAAAAAGGTTATCCTGGAAGGTCCATTTTAGATGCCTATTGTTACAGGAGATCCAAATGCTATTCCACCAAAAGATGATCACATAAACATTGCAACTATTGTCGACCTTCGGGTGATGAACTTCTACATTTCGTCGATGAGCTAGCAATGCAATATATCCTTTTAGGATTACCCAATCCAATCCTTCAAAGTGTTGATGCTCAAAAGACTGCAAAAGCAATTTGGGAACATATTCATCTTCTCATGGAAGGCATTGCACTCAATCAAGAAGACATGGAATCAAAAATCTACTTGGCTTATGAACACTTCATGATTGAACCAGGAAAGACATTAGAGTCATATCATCATCGATTCTCAGACATCATCAATGATTTAGATAAACACAACATCATCATGCCAAGAATTGCAGTCAATACTAAGTTCCTAAGTAGTCTTGGTCCTGATTGGGAGAAGTATGTCATTTTCATCCATCAAGCTAAGAATCTTCATCATGCTTCATACGGATTGTTGTACGACTATTTGAAGCCTCACCAAAAAGAAGTTGACAAAGAAAGGGCTATCCGTGGACTCCCGGCTCCACCGTCACTTCCGGACAATCAACAACTTTCTTTGTGGGCTCAAACTAGTTATCCTCCTCAACCCGCTCCTAAACCCACTCCTCATCCAACTGCAACAATTACACCATATGATCCATCACAGCAACAAACTCAACAAAATCAATTGGTTCCATACAACAACAACAATGATCAAGCACTTTACAGTGAAGCTAATGAGGACTCAGATGCTTTCGATGCATTTCAACAAGGATTTTTTATGATCGTTAAAGCTTTTGTCCGTTCTACAAACAAATCCAACAATCGCATTCGTTCCTCATCAAACACAAGGAATCGGGCTGTTGTGAACAATGGACGAAGTTGAAGTTCGAATCGTGGTTATGGTCGCCGGATGGGAGGTGGTCAAGGGTTTAATGCTATGGGAAGGAATAACATGGGTGCTCCACAAAGAGCTCAAGTGGTTGAACGGGGAATGCTCGAATGGGATTAATGGTCTTCGTTGCTACAACCGTGAATGAGAAGGGTCACTGGCTAATGCATGCCCAAAGCCGAGGACTAGAGGCAGTGCTTATCACAAGGAGGCTTTACTTTTGGCTCTTAAGGATGAAGCTGGTGGAACTCTCACAACCAAAGAACGAGCTTTATGTCGATGCACTCGGATGATGATATGGAGGACTTGCGGGCTAATGCAAATGTGATGTTGATGGCACAAATGCAAGCTCTTCACAGAGTGACACAGGCCCAAGTGATGACAGCGATGGCTTGTCTCGTACCCGAACAAACCATATTCATTCGATCTAATATCTCGACCAACATCCGAATCCGACGAGGCTCAGAATGTTCAACATGAGCCGTCCACATCTCATTCTGACGATTCTCAACTAGACCCGTAGTTACATTTGATGATCAAGATGACCTTATGGCTACCTTTGATACTCAAATTGACTTCGTAGTTATACTTGAGGATCGAATAATGATCATGTTGTGACTCACGCGTTGAATACGAACCTTTGCCTAATCAAGATATTGACCTCTTACTTAACAACTATCAATCCCAAATGGATGAATGTCGTGCAACCAATCAGCAATTACACAGTAAAAATGCACTGTTAGCCAGGGATCTTGAATGATTAAAAAGGCAACTCAATTTTTTCAAAACTCAAGAAAAATGTGAACAAGGTTTTGAAGTCGCTTTTGCTAAATCAAAACAAAATGAAAAATCTTTAGAACGACAGATTCGTGATCTAGCCGCATCGAAGAATGCTTTGTTGTCTCAAATAGAACAACTGAAACATGAACACACAAAACAACTTAACACTCTTACTTTGGAAACTCAAAAAGCCAAGGCTGCGTTGTTAAATTGTCAAAAACAGTTCTCTGCATACAAAAAGCATTCAACGAAACGAATAGATGACCATCTTAAAGAAATTGTCGGCTTACAAAAAAAACTCAAAGAGTTTCGAAATGTTGTTTATAAACATGGTGAGTCAATCACAACTATTCAAAAGTTTACTTTAAAACCTAATCCAAATGGATATGGACCGAATCTTGCTGATTACAAACCAATGCTTTCAACCAATGCATTCAAACCAAACTCGAAGTTTCCAGTCAGCAGTAATACAAAATTGATGATTGTTATGAGTGTTGTTGAATATCATCGCCAAGTGGAATTAGATGCGAAGACGAGAGTCGATCAAAATTAGAAAATGTTGTTTATAACAAACCATTTAACTATTCCAAAGCCGTCACTTTCGTCACCAAAGGATTCTTCTAACATACCTAGGATTATCACAAAAACGTCTGAGTCTTCTAATGTTGCTCCCCAACAAAATTATGCACACATTTATGGTCCTTTACCTTCATTTCTGAAGTAAAATCAAAACCCGAAAATCGTCAAATTCTTAGATATTTTGATATTTTCACTTCCGACCTCAAACTTTTAGAACGTGAGATTGAATTTCATTCTGAAATAAAAGTTGAGTATTTTCAATCGCCTCGGTAGCGAGAACAAAGAAATATTTTTCAGAAAAGAATTTTACCCCATGTTAAAAATTTGAAAAATTGTGCATTGTATTGGGAAATGGAATTTCATAAGGAACTTGGATTGATGAAAATCGTTTTGAAAACGAAACATCTATTTCGAATACAAAACGTAAAAAGAAAATGTTACGAAAAGATGTTGATCGACTCTTGGAAGATGTTATATGTGCTGATATCCATAATGTTGTGTTATTCCATTCTTTGTCATATGCATCTGATTATATCTCTGCTGATTCTGTTGATTCTGTTGAAATTGTTGAGAATACTGATAATGTGACTCAGATCGAGTCTTCAAAGGTTGAAAATGAACGATTGTTAAACGAGCTTTCAAATGCAAAACGTCGTCTTCAATGGTGTCAAAAAGATTGTCAAAATTGTGAACTTGCTTTGCAAAACAAAATCAACCAGTTGCAATCCACAACTTTTAATCCAAAATTTGAGCAACTGGATGATCAAAACGCGTTTTTGAAATGTCAAATCTCAAAATATGAACAAGAACTTGCGAAAGTTAAAAAGGAATATGGTGTCATATTTGATTTACTCAAACAGACTCGTGATGAAGCATCAAACAAACTTGATCTTTATCTTGCACACACTAAAGAAGTAATGAATTTTTCTGGAAATCTTCGTTCTGAAAATCAAGATTTGTTGCACACTATCATTGAGTTATAGGAGAAGTTAGGAAAGTATGAACATGTTCAAACTTAGCAACATTAAGAAACTTGCACTGTAACACTTAGAAAAGTGACACTAGAATGCCTTGACAAATCACAAGATACTAATGTGCTTCCCTACGAAACAGGAATAGTTGCCTCTTTTCCCAACGTCCAAGACTTCACGCCTAAGAGCAATACAAGGAAGAATAGGAAGTTGCAACCTAAGAAAAGAACAATAAAGAATGCTGAAGTAGAAGAACACCCTAGGACTTTGAATAAGACCCAAGTTTCACCCACTTTAGATATTGGCCGACAAATGTAAGCGGAAAAAGTGTTGTAACGAATCTTTGAACCTTTAAGTACTTTTGATATTAAGTCTGAAGCTTCTTGTGTTATATGTCGTAAAAAGTATGCTTTCCGATTGTCATGATAAATGTGTTGCTAAAGCTATCTTGTCTCATTTACGAAATCCTAAGAAACGGAATACCTCTAGGCCCACTAATGCTTCTAAGTCCGTGCTTGGTAAACCGCCTCTTTAGATTCTAAGAAATGCATTGATGTCCCTGTAGTTCCAGGATCACCTCCAAGGAATGTAGTACCACCTAGTGCATTCACTAAGACTAAAGCAAAGACTAGTTGGAGATGGCTGAAATGGATTCATAATACACTAGGATTTAAATGGATGCCTAAAATCATTGATGTGTATATTTCGACTATAACCGCTTGAACCCTCTAACTCTTGGGCTCCACATCTACTGCTCCATCTGTCGTCTGCAGTGTAATGCGGTGATACAGATCATCCTTTGGATTGTTGATAGCGGATGTTCCCGACACATGACAAGCAATCTTAAACTGTTATCAAACTTTGTTGCAAAGTTCATTGGCACTGTCAGATTCGGGAATGATCACTTCACAACTATCATGGGCTACGAAGATTACATCAATGGAAACATCGAAATTAGCAGGGTTTATTATATGGAAGGTCTCTCACAACTGTTTTCGTTGGTCGGCTTCGTGATAGAGATTTGGAAGTTGCTTTTCGGGAGAAAACTTGTTTCATTCGTGATCTACAAGGAAATGATCTTATGTCTGGCACTCGCAATTCAAGTTTGTACACAATCTCAATGCAAGACATGATTGCTTCATCTCCCATTTGTCTACTTTCAAAGGCAACATCAACAAAATCTTTGTTATGGCACCGAAGTCTCTCACATTTAAACTTTCAAACCATAACCAACCTTGCTCGATACAAACTTGTTGAAGGTCTCCGAGATTCCGTATTCTAAAGATCACCTTTGCTCAGCTTGTGAACAAGGGAAAAGCACTCGTGCTCATTTTCTTTCAAAGGTGGAACACGCTCAAGATGTGCTTCATCTTCTTCACATGGATTTGTGTGGTCCAATGCGTGTGCAAACGATTAATGGAAAACGCTACATCCACGGTAATTGTAGATGACTACTCACGATGGACTTGGGTCTACTTTCTTCAATGCAAAGATCAAGCTCCACATATGATCATCACCTTTCTCACAAAATTCAAGTTCACCGGAATACAGTCCGACAAATCGAATGCACAAAGGAACCGAATTTGTGAATCAAACTCTTTGTGAATTTTATGAGAAAGTGGGAATTGAGCATCAAACATCTATTGCACGCACACCAGAACAAAACGGAGTTGTCGAAAGACGGAACCGTGACGTTAGTGGAAGCGCAAGAACAATGTTAATCAATGCTAAACTTCCAGATACTTGTGGGTGAAGCCATCTCAACCGCATGCTACACTCCGAATCGCTCAATGATTACAAAACGCCACAACAAAACACCTTTTGAGCTTATCCACAACCGAAAACCGAATCTCAAACACTTTCATGTATTTGGATCCCTTTGCTACCCGAATAATGATCGTGATGACTTTGGAAAGCTCAAAGCCAAAGCTGACATTGGAGTCTTTATTGGATACTGTGATAATTCTAAAGGCTACCGGATCTGGAATCGTCAGACAAAGCAGGTTATGGAAACGATTCATGTAAATTTCGATGAACTTACAGATATGGCTTATGAGCATAACAGCTTGGAACCCGGTCACAACCGTTTAAACTTCCCTCATACCCCATCATCAGCTGACATAAGCTCCCAGCTTACTCGTCAACAAATGGAAAAGCTATTTGCTCCTCTGTTTAGTGATGAAATTGATGAACGTGCTGTGTGTGTGTATCCAATGTTTCCACTTGCTCAACCCGATCATATTCCAATACCGATACACTGCTACAACAACTAATGTTGAAGAATCACCACCAGTTGACTCTACAACAACAGTTGAACAAACCTGCATCCAACGACGCCTTGCATCGGTGATGATGTTCTCAACAATGAAGTACCCCACCGCAGATTTTGATCCAAATGCGTTCTTCAACCCGTTTGCTAATGAAAGCTGCTGCACCAGATGTTATGGAATCATCTACAAGCCATTTGAATCCTCCCAATTTGCAGAATGTATATGAATATCAACTATCCACTCATTGTTGGACAAAAGACCATCCTCTAGAGAATATTATTGGTAACCCGAATCAACCAGTCGTAACGAGACAACCTCTTCACACTGCATCGGTGAACATTGCATTTATGCACTCACCGTCTGCCAATCTGAACCTAAAAACATTAAAGATGCAATGACCAAAGACAAATGGATTGAATCCATGCAAGAAGAACTCAATCAGTTTAAACGCCTTGAAGTATGGGAATTGGTTGAAAGACCAACAGGGTCTTCGTCATTGGTCTCAAATGGATTTGGAAAAACAAATTGGATGCTCAAGGAACCGTGAATCGAAAAAAGTCACGTCGGTGGCTAAGGGCTATAGGGTGAAAGAGGGTATTGACTTTGAAGAATCATTCGCCCGGCTGTTCGTCTTGAGGTCAGACGGATTTTTCCGGCATTTGCAACTCACATGAACATCACGGTCTTTCAAATGGATATCAAAACTGCCTTTCTTAATGGCCAACCAAAGAAACGGTCTATGTTAGCCAGCCCGAAGGATTCGTTGATCCAGAGTTCCCTAATCATGTCTACAAACTAAAGAAGGCTCTCTACGATCTCAAACAAGCCCCTACGGTGGTATGATAAGTTATCATCCTTTCTTATCGCCAATAATTTTCAGTAAAAGGTTCGGTCGATCCTACACCTGTTCATACAATATCACGGGGCACACATTTTAATCGTTCAAATTTATGTGGATGACATCATTTATGGGTCAACACATTTAAAATACTCAAACGCTTTTTCAAAACTAATGAAAAAACATTTTGAAATGTCCATGATGGGTGAACTTACGTTCTTTCTAGGACTGCAAGTTCATCAATCACCCCGTGGTATTTTCTTGAGTCAGTCCAAATATGCCCTTGAACTTTTAAACAAATTTGGAATGCAAACCTGTGACACCAATGCCACACCAATGGCACATACCAAGAAACTAGACACTGATTTACATGGGAAATTGGTGGACCCTTCCAAATACCAAAGTATCATTGGGTCTCTCATGTATCTAAACTAGCAGTGTCGATATTGTTTTTGCCGTATATCTTTGCTCCCGTTATCAGTCGAGACCAACTCAAACCCACCTCTCCGAGGCTAAAAGAATCCTCCGATATATCAAGGGAACCATTAACTTGGGGATCCGTATCCGAAGGATTGGTTTTGAACTAATAGCTTTTTCGACGATCAACGCAGTGCTTAGACTCTCGAAAAGTACCCGAGGAGCATTACAATTTCTTGGTGATAAACCGTGTCATGGCAATCAAGAAGAAAGATTGTACGTCATTGTCCTCAACGTAAGGAATATGTAGCCATGTCGGCATGTTGTGCTCAAGTCATTTGGATGAGAATACAACTCAAAGACTATGGTTACGTATTTGACAGAATCCCGATGTATTGCAACAATCGAAGTGCTATTGCGATCTCATGCAACTCCGTTCAACACTCAAAATCAAAGCACATCGATCTTCGATATCATTTAATCAAGGAGCACGTGGGAAAAGGGTAGTGATATACTTTGTGGGTATCAAAACCATTAGCGCATCTCCTCACCAAAGCCTTAGCTCCTGCTAGGTTTAATGAGTTGGTCCACCGGATTGGTATTCAGTGTTTGACTCCAGATGAACTGGATGAACTTTTAAAACCAGTCAAACACCAAAACCTCTTTTGTAAATATTTTCAAAACAAAATACAAAATTATAAAATCTGATAAAACAACAAAAATATTCTTCTATCTATATTTCTTTTAACATAGCAAGTACAAATCTTCCGTCAACACCTTGTTCTATCAAAACTTTCATTATTTTCCCGAACAAGTGTTGAGGGGGAGAAAGTAAGTATTTTTCTGTTTCATAAAACCTTGTACTTGCATGTTACCTAAAATATGTTGTTTCTTCTAAAATGGTGGATACGTTTCTTGTCAAATACTCTCACTCGAACGAATTGGGTGTTTATGCATTAAAGTGTTTGGATTGAAATGAGTTATGTTAAAACCTTTCTTAGTGTCTATTAAACTTGTTTCAATCGTCCAAAACCATCCAGTATCTTAAATTTCATTAATTTGAATTCTAGGGTTTTTGCGCTCATCTAGGGTTTTTCTATTCTGTGATATGTTATTAGATGGTCAAGAAAGTGTTAGAATAAGTATATATGCATGATTTGAACCTTTAAATTATCCCAGAAACATCTAAACTGTAAGAATTTAAGTTTTAGGTTTTTAGGGTTCATCTCCCATGAATCTTCTGATTCTGTGGTGGAAATGTGTTAAATCTTGTTCCATTGCACTCATATGACATCTAAGACACTCCAGAAACATTCTTGTTTGATTTGTGTGGCTATATCTCTTACGCATAGATTAAGGGTTTAGGGTTTAAGAAATTTTACACCTAAGTCTTTGTGTGTGTATCTGATATGTTCTTGTGCTTGTTTTGTGATCTATAAGATGTTTGGAATAAACTGTAATCATGTTTCATGTTTATGTTTAACACGTTACGCATAAGAGGTCTACAAAGTGGATTTTATGAGATTGGAAAGATATTCAGAACAAGGCTTGTTACACATAAGCTTTACTCTTACGAGTAAACTTTTCGCATAACATCTAGCTTATTCCTACGCATAAGCCTAAAGCCTTTAAACTCGTCTTACGCGTAAGAAACTCTTACGCATAAGCTCCTTTCTTACGCATAAGGATCCTTGTTACACATAAATCACTGTTTACTACATATTGGCCTATTACGAATATGTTACTTGTTAAATGTTACTCATGAAGTCACTAAAGTCTAATGTTACGCTTATGCTTACAAAATTTAACATGTTGTGTGCAAAGTGAAGATTTGGACTTTGAAATTTCAAAATTAACACGCTCACGTAACTTATCACATCAACTTCAAACAATTGGACAAATGTGACTTAGGACTTGTAACTAACTGAAACATGTTACCATAAAACAAGGAATTAGATAATAAATCAGACTAAAACAAACACATTGTGTTTCCATATGTTTGTCTTTTTGTCTAATGTCTTTCAGATCACAAAATGGCTGCAAATCAAGCAAACATCAATGCCCTAGCTGAGCTCTCGATGGAAAACACATTCCTAGCTGGATAAGACATAACAATTGGCAAGAACAATCTCCGGGTCGTCTTCAACAACTTCATATGCTCTGATTCATCGTGAAGAATTTCTGTAGACATCCTTCTGCAACATCCATTCAAATTAATGCTACAAAGTCATCCTGATGATGAGTATGATTCAATGGATGAGGAAATACAATTTTGTAAGACATTAAAGCGAAAGGATGGAATACCATGCTACAACCTTCCGGTTAATCAACCCGGTGGGGCGTGAGGGTCAATCAAGTAGTCCTCCACTTATGGAAGATGCATTGCAAACAACTCTTACCCCATCGATCCGTTAATCAACCCGTAATGATCAAGGTGTCACTGTCTCTACAACTATTGAAATGAAGCAACCACAACAACAACTAAAACAACCGCAAGAAGAAAAGCATGGTGAAGATGTGGAAATATCCGACGAAGGAGATTACGATCATGATAAGGATGAAAGAGTCACCGATGATGATAATTTGGTGGTGAAGTGGAAATGATGCTAAAAGAGGTGAAGAAGTCGCTAGAGTGAAGAGGAAAAGTTAAAGAAGGAATCAGACAACTACATAGTTTACAATCCAACATACAAACCTCAACAGTCTTCTTAACCACCTTTTGACACTTCCACCAAACCCAAATCATCATCTCAATCATCACCTCCATAAACAAAAGAAACAACTAAGTCAACAAAAAAATATGTTAAGAAGGCAACTCCATCCAATGATTCGACAAATGGTTAAACAGGTTTTCACCACTACACAACAAGCTACACAGCCACCACCATCTGATCAACCAATGGTTTCAGAAACCACGCCACCAATGGAGAAAACCGGTAATCACTTTAAATACACTGGTGGTGAGGATCATGACATGCTCGAGCCCCAACCCAACCTCAACCGAGAGTCAGATCAAGTACATTACTACGCTCCTTGTTTTCATACGCATCTAGTCTAAGAGCATCTTGAAGATCTCCACCTCGGGGTCGAATCTTACCATAACAACTCAAATATCACTGCATCACTTTTACACTTCAACAAAATCAATCAAGAACCTCAAGACAAAATCGCTCATAAACCAAAGTTTGGGTTTGTCTACCTAAGTGAAAATCATCATACTTGCTTCATGGCTTTCGATGAAATTCACAAGTTCTATGATGCCACCCTGAAGATGGTTCGAGATGGATTGGCATATCGATTGAAGGATATTGAGTTGGGTATAATCCAGACGAAGAGTTGGAATTCAAAGGATCGCAAGGATTTTCTTTGGTCTATCTCTAGAATTGATGAAAGGTTGATTCATCGTATCAGATGCAACGGTTGGAGAGATATATGGGAGGAAGACCATGCTTTCTGATTCTGATATCCCAATGTCCTCAGAAAGTAGCTGGTCATCCGTAATCATTGGGTACACTATTAACTTTCTTGATTGTGATTTTGTCTGTTTGACTTATTCATAATGGCTTGTGCACACATTACAGTGTACAACCCGTTCTTGTAATGAAAGGACCCGTGGTACGCCAGGCCACAATCCTATAAAAGAAGTGAAAGCTTCTTACTTTTGAGTAAAACTTATCAAAACTTTCATTTTTCAAAGTTTTGCTCAAAAGAACAAGTACTCCCCCTTATGATTTTCAAAACCTCAAAAGTTTATATCACTTGTTGAGGGAGAGTATTTGTCAACCAAAATCTTTGTTCACAAAATTGTTCTTCGTAGAAATCTTCCCACAAAACTCAAAATGGTCATATTCCATATCAAAATTTCATCAAAAATAACATTTATATGCCATTTTTGAGGGGGAGAAAAATTATGTGATAAGAAATATGTTGTAAAATTGCAAATGAATCTTTGTGCTATAGACTTAACCAATGAATTGACGATATCTTAAATCTTAGTAACTCGAAAAGACTTGTCTGGGACGGGTAATAATTTCAAGCTAGTTCGCTAGTGATGTAAACGTGTCTCGCAAAGGACGTGTCCGAGTAGAATGTACCATTCGAGAAACTCTTGGTAGACATGAACTTTGACGGGTTTCACAACCTTTCGAGGCTTGTCCACACCTTCAAGATAGTTATTAGAGCTAGTTGTCACCTAAAAACTGACAATGTAACTCTTTAACTATGCAACGTAATGTCTCAAGGGGATTGTCTATCTTGAGTTGATCAATTCAAAAAATGCGCGCTCCTCCCTCACCATGCAAATTTCTGTCAGAACACTTAAGCATGTGTGGAGAGTATTTCGCAGAAAATAAAAACTCTCGAAGTGTTTCAAAATGTTTCTTATTCATAAACACTTTGAGAAATTTTCAAGAAATCGGTTTTATGGCAATGGAGTTATAAGGTGATTAAGGTTAGGAATAACCGTCCTATGATCCACCAGAGCCGGAGGGATCTACCCAAGGACACTACCAATAGTTAGAATTAGAAGTCCTTAGGTATGATTATAAAAAGGAGAAAATGAGAATCGGAGAAAGAAGGAGTTGAAGAATTAAAAAGAAAATGGTGAAAAGAAATAGCCCTCCAGATTATTCAACTTAGGGCATAAGGGTTCAATTCATATGCTACTGGTTGTCACTTGATGACACCGTATTGAAGATCAAAGTCGTCATGGACCCAAGGACGCATGCACTAAACCTTCTTAGCCACTCAAGTTTTTCTCAACAGAAACTTGTTTCATTCTCACAGGGAACCCTACGTAAACTATCGGATTTCTCTTAGTGATTGCTGGTATTGAAGAAGGAGACCCTCTCCCTAGTCTCCGCTCAGGAAAACCAAAGCGCACTATTGAGTCTAGAGCCACGAGATTCATCAAAAGATCTCTTAGGTACACTTGACATTTTATCACTTGTCTTTCAACAATAAGGATGCAAGTGATACATTATCGTGTCCTTCACAGATCTTAGCAATCTGTCGAGAACATTTATGAGAGGTTCACAATTGTGATCCTTAATGATTGAATGGAAACTCTGCCGTGGTCAACATCTAACGACCGACAAAGAAGTCACTTCGGTAACTCCCGTGGATTACGCTTAGTGTGTCTCAAACGGTCTGCGTGAGGTGATGCTTCGTGTACCTCGTGACTCATTTGAACTGTAGGTGTACGATTTTGCACATCGCGTTATCTCACTTGTGGGACTCCATTTCGGAACAGCCTTTGTGAGAATTAGAGTTGTGTTTTCACACTATGCTGTTAACACTCTCGAAGTTCAAACTAGTAAGTGCTGGAATCCGTTTATCACTAATCATTCTTATGTTTTCTTCTTATGGAAGCTCGGAGCGGATGATCGTGCATGATTCTTCACATGCTCATACCAAAAACATCACTAATGGAAGTTCTCTCAAAAGGCAACACAAAGTCAGAATGATTCTTCATCATGTCAAAGAATCTACAAAGTTTAAAGATTAAGAGAACTACATCGATCGAAATCTAACGTCAAAGAGCGTGTGAGCATGTTGGATAAAGACGTGGAGACACTAGAGCAACGGCGACACTGATGCGAACAACAACAACATACTATCACTACCATCACAAAGAACAAAGAAAATGATGACGTCAAAGCAGAACCTTTCAAAGGAAACAATTTCTCTACACTGGGGAGATTGTTCGAATCAAGGCACTTCTCCTCACAAGAAAGAAGAATGTCAGAAGACGTTAAAGCTACTATTACATCAGCACCTTCAACGTTTATATTATCAATCACTAACTCTTAGGGGGAGATTGTTGGAATCACTCCTAAACTAGAATTCAAGTGTTAGTAATTAATATGTAATAGTTAGCTTAATATGGCTTTTATGTTAGTAATCATGCCAAGGCTTATGTAGAAAGACCATGAGCCTTGGCCCAAGCCCATAAAGGAAAGGAAGGAAACTTGCATGTTGCCCTAGTTCCTTCCTATAAATAATGCTTGTAAACCCTCACTTGGGGGTTGGTTGTTTAATTCACTCATTCACTCTAAGCATAACTCTTCATATATTCATACGTGTGTGTGTGTGTTTTTTTTCATCCGATCTCTTCTTCTCTATTTCTTATATTGATGCTTGTGTTATGAATATGGGAACCTAACAACATTGGATCAAAGTACTGCTGCACCAGCTTATAGTACTTCTGATGATTTGAATGATCCAAACATGCCTGCGTTAGAAGATACTAATGATGAGTTAGAAGATGAAGGTATTTTCTCAAATTCCAATGAAGAACCTGATTTCACAAATTTGGGTGATGATTTTGAAGTTCCACAAACTCCTACATTAAGAGTTCATAAAGATCATCATGCTAGTCAAATCATTGGACCTTCTACTTCAGGAGTGCTCACAAGAACAAAAGCTAAAGGTCTCTCTAAGCAACATAATGCTTTACTTAGCTTTGTTTATAAACAAAACAGGATGAATCATAAGGATCGGCAAACATGCTTATTTACCTGCTTTATCTCTCAAGAAGAACCCAAGACTATATCTCAAGCATTAACTAAAGAGATTTGGGTTGAAGCCAGGCAAGAAGAACTTCTTCAATTCAAACTTCAGGATGTTTGGATGCTATGTGATTTACCAGATGGAAAGAAAGTAATTGGTACAAGATGGGTTTTCATAGTTAAGAGAGATGAAAGAGGTAATGTCATCAAGAACAAAGCAAGATTGGTTGCACAAGGATATAGAAAAGAAGAAGGAGTGGACTATGATGAAGTGTTTGCTCCTGTAGCAAGGATTGAAGCCATAAGATTATTTCTTGCTTTTGCATCTTATATGGGCTTTCCTGTTTGTCAAATGGATGTCAAAAGTGCCTTTCTTTACGGCAAAATTACAGAGGAAGTCTATGTGAAACAACCTCCTAGTTTTGAGGATCCTGCACATCCAAACAAAGTCTACAAAGTTATTAAGGCTTTGTATGGCCTTTATCAAGCCCCTAGAGCTTGGTATGAGAGACTCTCCACTTTTCTATTGCAACATGGTTACAGGAGAGGTGCAATTGATAAGACTTTGTTTATCAAGAGAGGCAAAAAGGATATAATGCTCGTTCAAGTGTATGTAGATGATATTATCTTTGGAGCTACAAAACAGTCAATGGTGAAAGAATTTGAGCAGCTCATGCAACAAGAGTTTCAAATGAGTTCCATGGGTGAATTAACTTTCTTTTTGGGGCTTCAAGTTAAACAATCAAGTACTGGAATCTTTATTAGTCAAGATAAGTATGTCACTGACATTCTTCAAAAGTTTAACTTTAGTACTATCAAGCCAGTCACCACATCCATTAAAGCTATAAACTCATTAGGAAATGATGAAGATGGACAAGTTGTGGATGTCAAACTTTACAGATCAATGATTGGTTGTCTTATGTACTTAACTGCATCTAGACCAGACATCATATTTTCTATATGTTTATGTGCAAGATATCAAGTATCACCCAAGGTCTCTCATATGAATGCAGTCAAGAGGATTTTTAGTTATCTCAAACAACAACCTAAGTTAGGGTTGTGGTATCCTAAAGATTCACCTTTTCACTTGGAAGCTTTTTCAGACAGTGATTATGCAGGAGATAATTATGATAGAAGATCAACCACTGGAGGATGCCAATATCTTGGAAGAATATTAGTCTCATGGCAATGTAAGAAACAAACCATTGCAGCAACATCATCTACTGAAGCAGAATATGTTGCTGCTGCAAGTTGTTATGGACAAGTACTGTGGATGCAGAATCAACTCTTGGATTATGGATTCAATTTTAAGAATACTCCTATCTACATTGACAATGAGAGTACCATTTGCATTATGAAGAATCTTGTTTATCATTCCAAGACCAAGCACATTCAGATTCGGTATCACTTTATTCGTGGTTGTTATGAGCATAGGCTCATTAATGTTTTCAAGGTCCACACAGATGACAATGTAGCTGATCTACTCATAAAGGGATTTGATGTTTCAAGATTCAACCATTTAGTGGTGAGTATTGGTATGATTAATTATTAAGCTACATTTAAGGGGGGACTTTATATTAGTTTAGTTTAGTCCTATGCATTGTTTGAGGGGAGGCAACACAATGTTCTTTGAAGAGGATGGAAAGTACTGCTTGGCATTTATTTGAAAGTACTGCTTTGAAAGTGCTGCTTACGTGGAAAGCACTGCTGTCTTGTCTAAGTACTGTTACAATGGTCATAAATAAGGGGTAAAATTCAACAACGGTAACTTTATTAATTGGGCTTTGATTTTTTAAATCTTACCTATAAATAACTACCCTACCGATTTTTACTCTCCTCTTTATACTTATCCATCCATTCATCACTTTTCTCATCATATTCACCTTCGATTCTTCTACCAACAAGCAATGGCTAATCGTAACATCTGTAGTAAGCAAAATATGGTTGCTAATTTGGACAAGACACCATCAAACATCACTTTTCATGATATAATTGATTTCCTAACTTGGTCATCAATTAATTATGCTTTGCTGATCAATCCTGACATCATTGAACCATGGATTCAACAATTTTAGGCTACTGCTAGATCTCATTTGCAAGATGATGAATCGTTCATTCAAGCTAAGGCTGCTGGAAGGATAGTTAGAATTACTGAAGCGACAATAAGGGAAGATTTATTGTTTCATGATGAAGAAGGTGCCGTTCGTTTTGACAAACAAGTACTTTAGGATACACTTAGAGATATAGGGTATGAAGGTTCACTCACTGAAACTACTTTTAAGAAGCCCTTATTTAGTCCTCAATGGAAATATCTCGTTCATGTTTTACTTCATTGCTTGAGTCCCAAGAGTACTTCATGGGAACAGTTTGGTGCAAACATAGCTTCTGCATTAGTGGGATTAGCTACCAATCAACCTTTTAACTTTTCACGTATGATTTTGGATGGTATGCTTTCTCATATCACTAATGGTTCACCATTCTTGATGTATCCTAGATTTATTCAATTATTTCTAAACAAACAGCTTAAGGATATACCTAAACCTTCAAGCCTTTTACCTGCTGTAGTACTTCCTCCAAAGGTGTTTACTTTTATGGCTAAAAAGAGTGATAAATTTTCTGGAAGGAATACACCTTTAACTGCTCATATGTTGGAAGTAGCACAGGCTGTTAGAGATGAAGTTGCTTCAAGTACAGATACTGAGCCTTCAAGGGAAGGAACTGCTTCTCCTACTGCACCTTCTCCAGCTCATGAAATTTCTCAACATACTGCTTCAAGGGAAAGTACTGCTTCTTTACAAGGTACTGTGCATGTTGATTTAGAACAAGATGTGAATCCACCATCATCTCCCAATGATTATACTTCAATAGATGGGTCTCAAACATCTGGAGGAGATGAGGGAGTCATGGCTACTGAGGGAGTAGTTCTGGATAATTATGCTTTAAACAGGGAATTATTGAGGTTGAAGAAGGATAATGAAGCTCAAGCTGCACAGATATTAAAGTTGCAACATAAGTTCAAAAGATTGAAGAAATTTGTTTGGGCCCTAGTTCAACATCACAGGTTGTGGGTGAAATCACACAAGAGGAGTGGTCGCAAACCTAAGAAGGTTTCTAAGGGAAAGAATCCTAAAAAGGAGTCTTCATTCACATTGGGGAGGAATTTGGAGAATGAGAATTTGAATAGAGATGCTGAACCTAATGTGAATTTGGATGAAGAGCCAGATGCTGAAACTTATGAAGATCCAAATAAAGAAGCTGAGCAAATTGAGCAAGTTGATGTTCAAAGTACTGGTGTTCAAGGTACTGGTTTTCAAAGTGTTGATGCTCAAAGTACTGGTGATCAAGGTACTGCTCTTCAAGGTACTTTTAGGCAAGAGCTTATTACACCAAGAACCTTAAATTATGATGAAGAAGCTGGTCCTTCAACAATTATACATGAAGAAGCTGGTACTTCTACTCCAATTCAGCTGAAGGAACATACTGCTAGTGATGATGAGACCATTGCTCAAATAATGCTCAACATATCAAGACCAAGAGGTATTAGTATTCCTGGAGTTGAACAACCTCAAGTCTTACAAACTTCTTCTCAACCTACTCAAGAGTTAGATCCAAAGGATAAAGGAAAAGGTATCCTGGTAGAATCAAAGAAAAAGAAGAAGCTCACTTTAGCAGAATTAAGAGCTACTCAAGAGGCTCAAAATGAAGAAGCAGCTAGAAATTTACAAGCTGAATTAGATGCTGAAATTGTTCTACCAGAGAAGCAAGCTGTTATACCAAGAAGACCACAAGGTATTGCTAAAGAAAGGAATGCCATGATGGCTTATCTGAAGGGTCAAGGATATAAAGGTTTACAGAAGTTAAAATATATAGAGATGAAAGACTTATATGATGCTGTTAGAGAGTCTCATCAAAAGGAACTGGAAGGTATTATTCCTTTTGATTCTGAAAAGCAAAATGTGGATGCAAGAAAAGGAAGTTCAAAGAGAAAGAGGACAACTGATGATGAACAACTAGTGATGATGAGACCATTGCTCAAATAATGCTCAACATATCAAGACCAAGAGGTATTAGTATTCCTGGAGTTGAACAACCTCAAGTCTTACAAACTTCTTCTCAACCTACTCAAGAGTTAGATCCAAATGATAAAGGAAAAGGTATCCTGGTAGAATCAAAGAAAAAGAAGAAGCTCATTTAGCATAATTAAGAGTTATTCAAGAGGCTCAAAATGAAGAAGCAGCTAGAAAGTTACAAGCTGAATTAGATGCTAAAATTGTTCTACCAGAGAAGCAAGCTGTTATACCAAGAATACCACAAGGTATTGCTAAAGAAAGGAATACCATGATGGCTTATCTGAAGGGTCAAGGATATAAAGGTTTACAGAAGTTAAAATATATAGAGATGAAAGACTTATATGATGTTGTTAGAGAGTCTTATCAAAAGGAACTGGAAGGTATTATTCCTTTTGATTCTAAAAAGCAAAATGTGGATGCAAGAAAAGGAAGTTCAAAGAGAAAGAGGACAACTGATGATGAACAACTATCAAAGAAGTTTAAATTGAGAACAGATACAGTTGATGAGCTAAGGAACTATCTAAGAGTTGTTGATTTTGAGCATCCAAAGTCTAAAGAAGTTGCAGAGACGAAGTCTAAGATTTCTACATTTGAAGTTGTAGAATCAAAAGATGGAGATTATCTTATGTTTCATAGAGAAGATGAAAGTTTTAGAGCATTCAACTTATTGTGGGACATACTGCATATGATAGATAGAGAAGATTTTTTTTATCTGTATCAACTAGTGCAAGATTATTTTGAGCATACTCCACCAAATGAAGTGGGTTTAGTCTTGCTGGGTGATCTTACAACTATCTAGGAGACAGAAGAAACAAGCAATGATGCTCTCTGGAATAATCAAGAAGATTGGAAAATCACAAGCTGGAGATTCTTTGAAGAATCAGGAGTACATGTATTAGAGTTAGAAGATGGTACCATGATTCATATGCTAGCAGAAAGGAGATATCCTCTTACAAGAGATCTTATGATCAGGATGCTAGATCATGGTATGGAACTTGAACAAGAGAATGAAACATCTCTTATGGTAATTGAGTTGTTTATCAAATGGACAACTTTAGCAGATGATGATGCATAATTACTGGTATGGTCTTTATTATATAAATCTTTTGAATTATCAGTACTTTATTCAAAGTACTGGTGGACAACAAGTACTTTATCAAAGTATCTTGCTTAAGACAAAACCAGTAAAGTCTTTTAATAAAAATAAGCAATTTTTGTAAAGTGCAAAATACTTTTTGAAGCACAAGATAACACCAACAAATTGTTTTGAGAGTAACACTTGGTATTAGTACTTGTACTACACAACAAATGGTAATCAACTCACCATGTTTAATAAACAAGAAAGAGTTTGACTCATCATGAGGGTACGGCTCTGATGTGATTATCAAATCCGTTTTTAGTTGACAATTTACTAAAAATTGTATGGTTTTCAACTCACCATATCTGTATTAGTGAAGAGTTGCCTAGCCCACAAGAAAAATGGTTTGTGGTAAAGGCTGTGGAAAAACCATTTGTATGGTAATTAGTTCACCATGGTAGTAAGAACTAACTAGTCCAAAAGCAAACGGCTCTTGGTAAAGACTTAACAAATCCGTTGATAGCTGATGATTTGCTAAAAATCATATGGTTATCACTATACCATGGTTTTTCACCTAAACATTGGCTACTCCAGAGTTAATGGCTTTGGTAAAGAGACATCAAAATCCATTAGTTTTCAATGATTCATCTCTCACGGGATTTTACACACCTGAAAGTGATGAGAATAGTCTGAAACTTTATGATCTGATGTACATTTTGCCATATGTTGCTGAGTAGCTGAAAAGATCTGTTGTTGATAAAGGTTGCTGATAGAGATTGCTGATAAAGATTACTTTGATGATGATAATACAAACACAGTAAGTACAAGACAAATTTGAAGTAAAAGATACAATCTTTCCTTGAAGACAAAGATGTTGAAGTTAAAGATACAAAGGAACTTGAAATCAAGCAAGTAAAATTCAAGTTAGGGGAGGATTGTTGGGATATAAAGTCAAAGTACTACTTAATGAATAAAGTCAAAGTACTGCTTAATGAAGAAAGTCAAAGTACTGCTCGTCAAAGTACTGATATGCTAAACGACTGTTATGCAAATCGTTTAAGGATTATTATGTAATTCTAGAATATTCTTAGATTAGAATTAGTTTACTTGTCGTACAAGGATTGTAAACCGACTAGGGTATTCCTTATGCCTATAAAAGGACCCCTAGATTGGAATTAGAGATACGAATGAACTTACATGCAAGTACGATATTAGAGTTATTTAGCGATTAGGTTTGTTAATGAATCTGTATAATAAGCAAGTTCAAAGTTTGGTTTTAATATAATCGTTGAAGTTTAAAGTTATCCTTCTTAGCTTTGTTAAAGTAGATTCCGCATACTTAATAGAGTAATATCAGTGTTTCATTGTTAGTAGTTTTGGATTTATCCAAGGTTGCTAAACCCTTACAAGCTACATAGCTAGTTTGGTCAGAGTATATCGATCCAACATCAACACTAAGGAGAAGAACTCAATTTGACTACTCTAGGGCACATGTATATGATCTTAATCATTCATTCTCAATCTTGCAACACATATGTATAACTTAGTATGTAAGAAAGTTTCCATATGCCAATATTTAGCTAGGAAGAAAGGTGACTCATGTAAGTCTTAACCTCCTCATGAGGCTATATAAACCCTTTTCCCCCTCTCCATTTGACACCACCCCTAAACACACACAAACTCACTCAAAATTTATTTCCTACTTCAAGAATTACAAGAGAAGTGAAGGCCAAAGTTTACTACATCAAATCACTAAAACCTTTGGTGATCCTCTTGAGTTTAGATCCACTCAAGTGACCAAGGTTCCATCACAAGTCTTGCAAGATCACAAGAAGAGTTGAAGGATTCAAAAGGAGTGGAAAAGAGTTCTAGTCCTTGTCCTTGTCCTTGTTCTTGTTCCCTTGTTTAAAGGCCAAAAGTTGTAAGCCAAACCTTGTACTCATCACATAAACTTGTTTCTTTGCTTATATGTCTATATGCATGTGATAAGGATTTAAAACGTACGCTTTTAGGGGGGTCATTTAAGCTCTTAATCGACCACTTTTATATTCGTTACTGCTTAATTTCGTTCATTTTCATTTTTTAGGTCTCTTGGAAGCAAAATGCTGGAATGAAGCACATTTGGACGAAAAGGAGCAAATACATGAAGAAAATGGCAAAGTCAAGATCGAAGCCACTCAAGCTGCTCAAACAGAACCTAACGGCGTCCCAATCAATGGGCGACGTCGTCCCTCTATAAAGACTTGATCAAAACATGCACCAGATGGCTAAGTGGAATTTTTGTTTGTATAACCTGACGGCGTCACGTTGTGAAGAAGAAGGGCGTCACTCAGACTTTTCATCTTAGACGGCCTAGATCCAGAATCAAGACGACGTCCCAACTGAAGACTGACGGCGTCACAACTCTAAGGTGACGCCGTCCCATCGATGACTTGGCCAAGACAAAACCCTAGTGACGGCGAGCTGACGGCGTCCCATCCAAAAGGTGACGCCGTCGCAAGTGTAAATCTATATATAGAAATCGATTTTTTTGCATTTAAAGAGGTAGACTTTTGGAGAAAAAAACCCCAATCGTTTGTAGTTCGATTTGGACAGTATCTTAGGGTCCCAAACCTTATTTTACACATCGTGATAAGTATTTTAATCCAATGTATCATTATGTCTTCAATTGATTGTGTGTATGCTTGCTTGTTTACCATGTCTAGCTAAATTTCTTGTGTGTTTGCTTAGATCTATGAAACCTAGTTATTGATTATTGTTAGGTTGTTTCTTATCTTAATTGTAAATTGGCTTAGGAGTGCAACTAGGCATCATTCGTTGTATTTAATGCTTGAGTATGCTTTATGAAAGTGAGGCTTATGAATGAAATAGCTTAAGGGCTAACCGATTTCGTATGCTAAACCCGAGAGATAACCTCAAAGAACTAAGGACTACGCATACCCTACGACCTTTAGGAATACAACGCGTTAAGATAAGGTGTGACAATTCAACCGACCAATAAAAGATAACTAGAGAGTAATAGTATCTAAGTAAACACATTTTTAATCATCATACGAGCACACATCAAATAGACATAGCTACCCGTAGATAATTAGATAAATTAGATAATTAGACAAGTAGAAGCAATCGGTAGAAGTACCACCCCCAAACCAATTTCCCCGAGATTTTACCTTAGCTTTCTAAAAAACATATAAAATATAAAAAAGAATCATCTTCAACCCCCACCTTCTCGTCATACATTTCTTGCTAGCATTCCTATTCCCCTAGAGAACGATATCAATCCCCGAGGCTTACCCAATACTACACTACAACGATTAGGTTCACTGCCTAGGTGGTTGAAAAACTTGCTCGAAGAAAAGGAAGTTTCCTTGGACCCCGAACGCGCGCTTCGTGCATCAGCATGCTTAGTATGTTGATCATATGGGTACATGGCCAAAACTTACAAAGAAAACCTAAGTCAAAACCTACTTGTGTAAACTAGTGTGACTAGGCTATTTGTGTAATAAAAGTAGACCAAAATAGGTACATATAACTTTGGATTAACTTAGGTAATGATAGAGGAACTCACAAAGAACATATAGCAATTTGAATCACCCAAAACGGACACTCGAGTCAAAAGTTATGATCAAAAGAAATTAAACCAAAACGCTGAAAAATTGAATCTGTCACAAACCTACTGCACGTATTTCAAACTTTTTCGAGGCACTTCTGGTCCGATTCATCAAAAAGTTAAAGCATGAAAGTTGTCCAGAATGATGTTTTACGTCTACAGCATGGATACTCGGCCTGAAAATACCAAACAAGGGCTATTTTCTGCCTCAAAATGTAACAGACAGTTTTCGGCGTCAAATTTGGTTTTTCACAAGACAAGTAATTAGAAACCATGTTGTTTTCGAGATTAGCTACTTACTTAAAAAACAACCTTCATTCAAAACAAACTTTCCTAAGTTTATTTTGACCTTTGGAATAGTGTTTTTCACATGTGAAATAATAATCCTACTTTATAAGTTTTCACATATGAAACTATACTCATAAACTTATAGATCCATATAACTATTATAAACTTCATGTTTTATATATTGAATATTACAAAACTAGGGATTGTGAGGGGTTTCATTTGGGTAAATGTATCGACGAGTTGCTGGATTTACGAATTAAAGTGTCCTAGCTCCTCGAACGTTTACTGCATAACCTCTGAATTATGATGGCCCGAACGGTAGTACGATATATATAAACTAAACGCGTTTTCACAAACTAAAACTGTTTCTTTAAAACGACTCACATGATCACAATAACTTACCATATACTACATCATGAACAACATAACGACTTGTATAGATTCCTTATCGTTATTCCAAAAACCTAAGTCATGTTATCATAATTTGGGTTGTATCTAGAAGTTTTCAAGGCATATTCATCAACTCTGTTATCTACTTATCATTTTTAACTCACGGTGAGTATGTAGCCTCATTTTCTATCATTTAACTGTTTTGTAAACTCTTTGGGGGAGATACATGCTCAACTACTTTTATTAACAATCATGATTATTTGCAAACTGTACGTTTATCTGAACTAAATGTTGTATTAGCACTAAGTAACACTATTGTCACACTTAAGTCCCTATATCACAAACCACTAATCACTAGTTGAGTGAGCACGAATACTATGAATAGGACTATTGGAATTAATAAACCTCGTTAGTGTTGACCCAGTTATGGCAAACAGACGCACTATATTTAAGAACACTAGGCATAACGACAAATCATGAATCATTTGTTGAACTAATGGACTTGGTAAAATAACGATCTAATGGACTTGGTATGATCACAATCTAATGGACTTGGTATGATCATAATCTAATGGACTTGGTATAATCTCAATCTAATGGACTTGGTATGATCTCGAACTAACGAACTAGGTACAATTGTGAACAAACCAGAACCAGTAAACTTAAGGTTTCGATGTCAGAAACTTAGTGCAACGGAAACACTACCTATATGTGATATTGTAGTTAGTACAATAGCATACACTCGAAAGTTTTATGAACTACATTTAGTATTTACATATACATGTCACGATAATTTACAAGGTTTTCACATTATTTCTACAAACTCGATGAACTCACCAACCTCTGTGTTGACACTTCTAGCATGTTTATCTCAGGTCCATAATGAACGAGGTTGGCACGAAGGAGCACGGATACTCAAGAAGGCTATAAAGTTTATTATCATTTGAAAACTTATTTAATCTTATTTGTAAATCGTGAAACTGCTGGGACCTCATTTTGTAAACTCTGATATTTATATAATTCGAATGATAAATCTTTTAAAATGACTCAATTCTAGTTCGTTTTCTATTGTTATAACTGTCATTTCAATGAGTAATACCCAGTTTGAATTCTGCTGCGTTCACGAAATTAAAGGTGTTACAGTTGGTGGGGGCGATGACGGCGGTGGACTTAAAATGAACTTTAACAGATGATCGTTAAATACCTACGGAAATTCTCAAATTAGGCAAAAGAATAAGTTGACTGCCTTTTCATAAAAATAAAATAGAAAAAGTAAAAAAGAAAAATTGATATTTTAGTTGGAAATTACCCTTGAGTACCGTTTTGGCTCATTTGCCCTATTTATATTTGATTCTTAATCAAGTGTACGTTTTAGTTACTTTTTCTAGAAAATCGATGTAAAATTGTGTATGTTGTATCCATAGACGGAACTTGAATATTTTTTTTGAGGGGGCCGAATTTATTTTGGGAGGGCCGAATCGGAGATTTGTTTGTAACCTCAACTAAATTACCCCTAAAACCTATAATATTTACACTAGGTGCCGCAAATTTTGGGGGGGCCGGAGCCCTCCCTGGTCTCCATTAAGGTCCGTCCTTGGTTGTATCATGTATGTATGCAGTATTACATGCATTAGCCATGCATATGTACATTTGTACGTATGCAAACTATGTACAAAATGCAACCTATATAAAGTTATCCTAAGATGCAAACATCAAGTAATTTGTTTGCATAGATACACTTAAACAGAAAACGTACACTTTCAAAGCACCATGTAAAATCCCGAAGCGGTGATCGAAATGTTATAATTTATGTCAAGTTGATTAAGTACTTTAATCTTTTGAAATATTTCGGTATTTAATTTATACTGTACAAGATATTTTTCTTTTTTATTTGATTTGATTCGTGTAGAATATTGAGAGAAAGTTTATGTTAAATATTTTATATTGCGATGCATGTGCGCTCTCATTGTATATTCTTGTTTTAGCAAATATATAAATAAGGTAGGTGTACAAAAGATTTCATTGTTCCCTTCCACTACCCAACTTGTATTATAACATGAAATTGCTGTGACTTCTTCAGTTTTACACCGGAGAAAACATAAATATATAAGACTTATTTAAATAGCTTAAGATGGTCTTTGGCAACTTAAGTGCGTTTGTTTTTTTTCTTCGTTCAATTGTGGTCAGAGGCTCAAACCTCATAGAGTAACATTAAATCAGATGTACGGGAAATATGTAAAGTATTGCTTCAGGGAACAGGAGTACGAAGAGGTACGAGTGCAGAATAGACGTTGACGTTCACCTTCTCTAATAAACTTCAATGAAAAGAAGAAAAATAAAACTTGTTATACGGAGTATATATATATATAAGGTTTTGGCTATTAAATAGACACATACTTTCTCAAATGTGTCGATATGGTACATCTACTTTTTTTATTACCCGGATGGTACGTGTACTTTTATTTTCGTATTAATATGGTCACAAAGTGCATTTGTCAAGTCAAAATCCTACGTGGCTCCTATGTGCCTTGCCCAGTCACTATTATTAACCTTGGGTTTAAATGACGTGGCCATATATTGGCAAAATCTAACCCAAATTCCCTTCACTTGTCTCCCCCATTTATTTCTACTCACCTATGTTCCCTTTATCCCAACAACAATGGCTCCCACCATCGTGAACCACCGTTATCTCAACGCCGTCAGAATCCTCAACACCAATTCCGTTCACTTTATCACCCTCTCTCTCCTCTTCCTCCCACTTACCATCATCATCCAACTCCACCACACCTCCGCTGATATCACCACCATTCTCCAAACCCTAACCACACTCATCGCCATCATCCTCTCCACCCTCACCGGAGTAGCCTTAACCACCTACAGCACCCACCAAACCATCATCGGTAAACCACTCACATTCACATCCACTTTCAAATCATTATCAACTTCATTCATACCACTTCTCAACACATTCATTTCCGGTTCAATAAAACCATTTTTCTTCTTACTGTTAGCATTATGGTTTCATTTCGATTTATTCAAAATATCATGTGTTGTTGCATTTCTCATAGTGTTTTACTCAATCGTGTTGGGACTCAACCAATTGCTATTTTGGAATCTAAATATGGTATCCAGCAGCTAAATGAAAGTGCCAAGCTATCGGTTAGGTTTCGGTTTATGCTGTTTGTGAATGCAGCGGTAACATTAGGTGTGATTGGAACACTATTGTGGTATTGTGCTATTTTGAAGAATAAGGAATCAGTTGTGTCGTCCACGAATTGGATGTTGTTTGTGCAAGTCGGGGCGAATTATTTGCAATGTTCTGTTATGATTATGCATTATGTATGTCGGTTACGGTATTGTATGTGCAAGCCAAGACATGGCATGGTGATGGTGTTGTGGTTGTGAGGGGTAAGATGGAGGTCAATGATGAGGATATGAGGGTGCTTGTCAAGGATGAGGATATGAGGGTGCTTGTAAGATGGTGTTTATGATATTACCAAGTAGATAAAATTAAAAAAAATAATTAAAAAAAAAATTCCACGTAACGTTAATAATAGTGACTTGGCAAGCCACGTATGATTTTGTGACCATATTAACATGAAAATAAAAGTACACATACCATCCGGGTAATAAAAAAAGTAGACGTACCATATCGATACATTTGAGAAAGTATGTGGCTATTTAATAGCCAAAACCCATATATATGCTTTTAGAGAAACTCAAGTTCTTAGAAGATAAGCCACTAAATAAATCTTTGGTCTTCTTTATCTAACCTTCTGGCCAGTTGGAATGGTATTTCGGTTGTAATGGGTGATTTCAACGAAGTTCGTGAAGAGGGTGAAAGGCATGGTTCGATTTTTTGTGGCAGACAAGCTAGATTTTTTAATGACTTTATCACCAATAATTCTCTTATAGATATTCCTTTGGGAGGCTATAATTTCACCTGGACGAATAAATGGGGGACAAAAATGAGTAAGTTGGATCGTTTCTTGGTTTCGGAAAACTTTTTTGAGACGTTTCCTCACGCTACTGGTCTTGTCTTAGAGAAAGGCGTCCCGGATCATCGGCCAATTCTTATTAAAGAATCTGTTCTGGATTATGGCCCTACTCCTTTCCGGTTTTTTCACTCTTGGCTGGAGATGGACGGGTTCCATGATCTTGTGGTTCAGACTTGGTGTAATGATGGCATCGTTGATGGAAATGGTTTTATTTTATTTAAAAAGAAGCTCCAAAATCTTAAAAAAGTCATTCGTGCTTGGATTGCTTCTCGAAAGTCCGACACGTATACGTTGAAGAAAGAACATCAGAATAGACTTTCTTTAATTGACTCCAAAATTGATCAAGGGTGTGCTAGTGAGGAGGATTTTGGAAATCGTCGTGATTCTTTAATTATTTTGGGTGAAATGGATCGTCTTGAAGCTAAAGATTATGCTCAAAAGGCTAAGATTAAATGGGCTCATGAGGGTGATGAAAACACAAGTTTCTTCCATGGGTCGTTGAAGAAAAAAAGGAGGCAATTAGCTATTCGGGGTATTTTGAAAAATGGCGAATGGATTGAAGATCCGGGCATTGTTAAAGAGGAATTTTTAGTCCACTTTCGTAATAGATTTAAACAACCTGATGGTATTTCTTCTGCCTTGGACTCGCTGCCTTTTACTCCTCTTTCACAAGTCCATCGCAACTACTTGGAGCTTCCCTTCTCTCGTGACGAAATCAAAAAGGCTGTCTGGGATTGTGGTGGGGACCGTGCCCCAGGTCCTGATGGTTTCACGTTTCGTTTTTTCACCACTTTTTGGGACACTATCGTGGATGACGTGGTTCGTTTTGTGCAAGAGTTTTCCATCTCTCATGATATTCCGAAAGGCTGTAATCCTTCTTTTATTGCTTTAATCCCTAAGATCCCTAATGCCAAGTTTGTTTCTGATTTTAGGCCCATCAGTCTTATTGGGTGTCAGTATAAGATCATTGGTAAGCTTCTGGCTAATCGGCTAAGCAACGTTATTGGAGATTGTATTAGTCCCGTCCAGTCGGCTTTCATTAAGGGGAGGTTTATTCTTGATGGGCCTCTCATATTGAATGAAGTTGTGACAGAATACCGTCAACATAAAAAAGATCTTCTTGTTTTCAAAGTTGATTTTGAGAAAGCCTTTGACTCAGTGCGGTGGGATTTTCTTGATAAGGTTATGGAAAAGATTGGCTTCGGTATTAAATGGCGCTCATGGGTTTCGGGTTGTCTTCGTAATGCTCGATCCTCTATTTTAGTTAATGGTTCCCCGACCAAGGAATTTGAATTATTTAAGGGTCTTCGCCAAGGAGATCCATTATCTCCTTTTCTCTTCATTTTGGCTATGGAAGGTTTACACTCCCTTACAAGCAAGGCAGAAGATTTGGGATTATTTAAAGGCGTCTCTGTTGGGCGTGACAACATGAGCATCTCACATCTCATGTATGCTGATGATGTGATCTTTTTTGGAGAATGGTCTTGGGTTAATGCCCAAAATCTGATTAGCATTCTCCATTGTTTCTTTCTTCTCTCAGGACTTAAGATAAATGTTGACAAAAGTAAGGTTCTTGGTGTGGGTGTTTCTGATGTGGAGATCTCTTTTATGGCGCGCATTATTGGATGTGGTATTTCGAAACTTCCTTTTAAATACTTGGGGGTGCCAGTGGGATGCAACATGAATCGTTGTGTTAATTGGGATGTGGTTACTCAATTTTTTTCTTCCAAGCTCTCTTCATGGAAAGTTAAGCTTCTTTCTATCGGGGGTCGCCTTTCGCTCATTAAGGCGGTTCTTGGTAATCTTCCTACTTATTTCATGTCCATTTACTTGATGCCAGTTTCAGTCCGTTCAAACCTGGAATCCATGCGTAGCAAATTTTTTAGAGGGGCAGATGTGAATGAAAATAAAATGTCGTGGGTTAAGTGGTCGAAATGTATGGCAAGCAAACCAAAGGGTGGGATTGGTATTGGTAGTATATACGGGCTCAATATTGGTCTCCTCTTCAAATGGATCTGGCGGTTTCTTACTCAGCCTATTGCTTTATGGTCTCGCGTCATCAGGAGTATTTATGGCCAAAGTGGAGGTATTTTTAATGTCACTAACCGTCGGCCTAAGCAGTCTACATGGGGCGCTATTTTATCTTCGGTACATCGTCTAAAAGACAAAGGTATTGATCTCCTATCCTTTTGTTCTAAGAAGCTTGGTAATGGTGATTCTACTCGATTTTGGGAGGACATTTGGTTTGGCAATACTCCTCTTAGACTCCAATTCCCTCGCATTTATAATTTGGACGTCGAGAAAAATTGTCTTATTGCAAATCGAATTCCTTTGCTCATTTCTGACTGGAGCACGGCTCTTAGGCGTTCCCCTAGGGGAGGTGTGGAAATGTCTCAATTTGCTGGTCTTAAAGTCGCTATTGGGAGCGTTTCTCTTACGAACCAAAGAGACACTTGGCAATGGTCTCTTGATGTCGCTGGTGGTTTTTCGGTGGCTTCTGCTCGAGCTTTTGTAGATGATTCAATGTTGGAGGTTGATTCTATGGCTACTCGATGGAATCGATCTATTCCCATCAAAGTTAACGTGTTTCTTTGGAGACTTCGTCTGAATAAGCTTCCGTCTAGGGTTAACTTAGATAGGAGGGGTGTTCAGATTGTCTCTACCCTTTGCCAAACTTGCCAGCTTGATGTTGAAACAGTGAATCATATTTTCTTCAATTGTGAGTTGGCTAAAGATTTATGGTCCTTATTGGCTAAGTGGTGGGATTTGGATATTCCGGTTTGTGCAAAAATTTCGGAATTGGTATGACTGGCTTGATGTTGTCCGTGTAGCTGCTATGGCTCGTTCAGCTCTTGAAGGCGTTGGGGGGACTCTCCTTTGGACTATATGGAACTTTCGGAATCAATTGCTTTTTTCTTGTCCTCCCCCTAAGAAGGCTACTCTATGGGACCTCATTATTTCTCAATCTTTTTTGTGGTTTTCCTCTAGAAATCCTAAATGTAAGTTGGATTGGCTGGGTGAAAAACCCTATAGAAACTTTAGCCTCTATGTAATCTTTTCTTCTAGCTTTTGCTAGTTTTTAATGCAAGCCGCCGTTCAAAAAAAAAAAATAAAGCTCAATGGCAACTTATATAATACGCATACAGTTTCTGTGTTTACCAAACATATATATACTTGCTACATTTGGTGCATGGATGCGATGAATGTGTATCTTATTTGTGTAGTGCGTCTACGGTATGTTTTGTTTGCATAATGCGTGTGTAAGGAGAATGACAAAAAGAGAACTTAAGTGTGTTGGTGACTTTTCCGTAGGTTAGTGTCTGATATAAATTCTTGGAAAAAAAAAAATAAAAAAAAAAAAAAAAAAATCCTTGTTGATACCGTTTTCAGAATTAAGCCCTTATTACGTGCTATTAGTACAATTGAATATAACGCGTGTGTTTAGCACGAGCTTAGTCTCTGAGCATATAGTCTCGATACAATGTATGCTCATTACTAAGACTAAAAGGCAAGGGTAATACATTTTCACCATACACTTTAGCGTCAACTAAGGGTGTGTTTGTTTTATTAAGATGTTTTGGGTCTAAATCTGACTACCACATCTTACTGGTAATATGTGGCTAGAAAGTCTAAATCAGAACGAAATAATGTTGTTTGTTTATGTATAATTGTCCGATTATGATTTTAAGTGCTCGTTTTTGCAATTTGTTTATTAAACCAACACAATGCGATAATAAGTAACTTATGTAAATATGAAACAAGACTTTTATCATAAATATAACATAGTTAATAAACAATCAAATATATTATATAAAGTTTACAAAACGAGTAAGAGGCAGTAAGACAAGTCCCCAACCTCTTACTGAGTAAGATGTTATATGTCTAACTGGATCTTACTCAAAAGAAAAAAACAAACAACCAAAACGTCTGCCCTCCTCTTACTGGTAAGAGTAAGAGGGCTAGTAAGATTTTTTTTTTTTTTTTTAAAACAAACACACCCTAAGTTTTCTTTATCTTCTCATTTTCCCTCACTCTTATTTACTTTTTTGTGAATAAGGTCATCTTATTGTCACGAGCCAGATTATGAGGGTCGGGTTCTGCATGAAAGTGTTGCTTAATGCGTGGGTTCCTGCTTAATCCTGTTGGAGTACCCCCAACATTAAAGGTGTAGTACGTGCCACGAGTAGAGACTCGATATGGCACCACACTGGTCGAGAGTTGGGGCCACTCCCCTGATGAGTCCAAGGCACGACAAAACCAGTGAACCTCTATTATACGCGGGATGAATGACTGTTCCTTATCGGTGTAAGGGCGCCACGCGAGGTCGAATGAATGACTCCGTGACATTATGGTCACCTTAACTCCTATTTTTTTTTAAATACTTACAAAATATAAAAATGTAAATAAACAAAAATAAAAACGCGAACGTACGAAATTAAAACAATACATAAACTTCGAAAGTAAAACAATACATAAACTAAAAATATTAAAAACGCAAACATAATCCATTACATAAACTCCACTCACATTGTACACTCCACAAAACCGAGCCACGTTCGAGCGCACCGTCTTCCATTTTCCATAAGCCATATCGTACGTTCGCAATCTGACTTTGTTTTGCTCTCTATGTACGCCTGTACCTCAGCCAAAATCCATTCTCCCTCCCCGTGTTACATTTGGCACTATCTTCGGATACATGAATCCAACCTTTGCACAACACAATTTCTTCCTCTTAGGTCCATGGAATGATCCCGGGTTGCTCCTCGGTTTGAGTCGGCCTCTTTTGATGTCTTTTCGTCTTCGCTTAGGCCAGTGTCGGTTCCGAGGCCGTGACTTCGACGGGAGATTCTTCACGAGCAGTGTTTTGATAAAAATCTTCCGAAAAATAAGGTTCGTAAAAAAAATGAGAGACATGGTTTGTTGTGTATGATGTTGTGATGACAAACCACTCCTTTGTGTTTGTGACATGTAGTTGAGGTTATCGAATGGGAACGCGTTTTGTTGTGAAGAGAATCGGCTAAACGCATTTTGTTGGTGTTGTTGTGAGAATTGGTTGAAAGCTTCTTGTTGTAGGTATGGTTCGTTTTGGTAAGCTTGGTTATAGAATGATTGTGGTCGTAAGTTGATTTGTAGGTTTAACGAAAGAGTATTTCTTAAATTGAGCGTTCCTTCAGGTGTCGGAGGATTTCTTCGGGGATTTGTTCGTTGGGTACGGTTGGTGTTTAAGAGTGTTCTCTAAAGGACTTTTTTTTTTTTTTTTTTTTTTTAACAGATGAACTAAAAATAGTTGAGAGTGTAAGAGTATAAAATTAAATTTGTGTTTTTTTTAAAAAAAAAAGATGATTTGGTAAGTATTTATAAAGAAAAAATTGAGTAGTGCGATTTTCATTATTTATTTATTTATTTTTTTTTTAATAGTAAACAGTAAGAATTTAAATGGGGCCCGCTTCTTTTTCAAACTAAACAAGGTGATCGGTTCACCTTAATGCTTCTCGGAAACATTAACTAGCGCGTGAGACGGAACAAAGGACAAGGAGGTCGCGCGTGATTTTTGTGCTAAGGTGACTCGCTCACCTCCCTTATTGTCTAGCCTAAATATACTAAAACCAAAAAAAGTGTGTGAGGGCCTACAGTGTTTTAAACAGTGCCGAAGACGTTTTGTAAAAATAAATAAATAAATAAATAAATAAATAAATAAATAATAAAATTCCTAAATATATCCTAAACTTTTTACTATTTACGATTTTTGTACATAATAAACTTTATTTACCAGTTATCTAACATGTAAATTTTTTTAATAAAGAAAAATACCTACAAAAAAGTCTCTCGATAACGAATAAAACAAACCAAATATTGATATGCTTTTTACAATACATACGAGTTTATAAAAAATGTTAAATTATTACATATAAACTTTTTAAAAAAAAATTACTTTCAAAGTACCCCCCCTTAAGTTATTAAATAACTTTAATGCTTTATAAATACCAAAACTACATTATACCACCAAAAATTTAGCACGACATTCACATAGCAACGCACAACCTCGCCCACTCATTTAAAAACAAAGAAAAACCTAAAAAAGTAACATTCAGTTTTTACTGTCGAATGACTTAGTGGCAAACCATTTTATTACCTCGCTTACGATATTCAGAGCTTAAACCTCATTTTTTACACATTTAACGGTGCACATGAAGATGGTCGAGAATGATCACAAAAATGTAACGAAGATACTTCAATCAAACCACGTAAATTTGAGTTGACGACTCGACCGCCTTAATTAACCTGAACAAAAGAACATTTTATTCGTTTATGCTATTTTTAACATCGCGAAAATTTTTCAAGACACACAAGAGACTTTGAATATCTAAAAACAGTTCTGCCTAGAGGTGGCAATCACAACCCATTCAGAGAAAAATGGGTTGCTATGGGTCAAAAATAACAACTTATGGGTTGGATTGGGTTTCCCCATTTGCAAAACAGGTCAAATGGGTCAACATATGGACTTATGTAAATCAACAAATGGGTCGAATGGGTCAACAAATGGGTCGAATGGGTCACTTAATGGTCGGATGATAACTCAACCATCATTAGATGTCGTGTTTTTTATGTTTTTATACGGTTTTATATATTTTTCTTCAGTTTTAACATTTTCATCCGTTTTTGCGAGTTTTCGTCATTTTTTTACGTTTTCGTTGTTTTTTAACGTTTTCGTCCGTTTTTTTACGTTTTCATCCGTTTTTGCGCGTTTTTCCGTTTTTACGTTTTAATCCGTTTTTCACGTTTTCATCCGTTTTTGGCGTTTTAGGTCCGTTTTTGGCGTTTAGTGTTTTTTACGTTTTAGTCCGTTTTTGCGGCGTTTTCGTCCGTTTTTTCGTTTTTGTCTATTTTTGCGTTTTAATCCGTTTTTGCGGCGTTTTTCGTCGCATTTTCCACGTTTTCGGCCGTTTTTGCGTTTTCGTCCGTTTTTGTGCGTTTTAAAATTAGTTTTCGTTTTCGTCCGTTTTTCACGTTTTGCTTTTTGCGGATTTTGGTCCTTTTTGCGTTTTCGTCCTTTTACGTTTTTCGTCCATTTTTTGCAGCGTTTTCATCCGTTTTGCGTTTTCGTCCATTTTTTACGTTTTTGGCCATTTTTTTACGTTTTCATCAATTTTTGCGTGTTTTCATCCATTTTTTTACGTTTTCGTCTTTTTTTTTTAAGTTTTCGTCAATTTTTTTACGTTTTCATCCGTTTTCGCATTTTGTTTTTTCGTTTTAGAGTCCATTTTTTCGTTTTCATCCGTTTTTTGCGCGTTTTAAATGCATTTTTTTATTTTTTCGTCCGCTTTTTTACATTTTCATGTTTTCTTGGCGTTTTTCCGTTTTACCTTTTTGTCCGTTTTTTCACGTTTGCATTTGTTTTGCGTGTTTTCTTAGTTTTTCGTTTTAGTCCGTTTTTTGCTTTTTCTTAGTTTTTCGTTTTCTTACATTTTTTCGTTTTCATGTGTTTTTCACGTTTTCGTCCCTTTTTTTCGTTTTAAGCCCGTTTTTTCACGTTTTCATCTATTTTTCTTGGCGTTTTAAATGTTTTATGTTTTCGTCTAGTTTTTTACTTTTGCTTCTATTTTCACCCCCTTTTTTACGGTTTTGTCCATTTTTTTACGTTTTCATATGTTTTTTATGTTTTCGTTCGTTTACTTATTTAAAACTTATGAAATTGTAAAAAGCAGGATAAACGTAAATAAGCGGATGAAAACATAAAACCACCGGACAAAACATAAAAATAGATGAAAACGTAAAAAACGGATGAATACGTATAAAAAATGGACGAAAACGGAAAAAATACGGACAAAAACGGGCAAAAACGTAAAAAGGGGGCAAAAACGAAAAAAAAACGGATGAAAACACGAAAAATGGATGAAACGAAAAATACGACGAAATGTAAAAAGGGAAGAAAACGCGCAAAAAGCTGGCGCAAAAGCAAAACAAATGAAAGCGTAAAAAACGAACAGCGTAAAAGCGGATGACGTGCAGCGCGCAAAAACGTAAAGGGGCAAAACCAAAAAGCGAGATGCAGCACGGATCAACGTAAAAATACGGAGCGTAAAAATGCGGGATGCGTAAAAAACTGATGCGCAAGCGGATGGCGTAAAAGCACGACGTGGCGGATGAAACAAAAACGGATAAACGGACTAAACGTGGCAAAACAAAGCGGACAAAAGCGCAAAAAGCGGATGAAAACATAAAAATTTGACTAAGCGTAAAAAAGCGGATGAAAAACGGTGAAAACGCGGATGGCGTAAACGTAAAAAAGCAGCGTAAAAATGACGCGTAAAACGGATGAAAACGGACGAAACAAACTATAGTAGCATGATTACAGGTGGAAATGTAACGAGTCGACCCGACCCAACCCAACCCAACCCGTTTGACCCGTGACTCATTCAACCCATTCTTATAGTATGACCCGTTTGACCCATGACCCATTTGACCCATAAACCATTTGACCCATGACCCAAACCGACCCGACCCGACCCATTTGCCACCTCTAGTTATGCCTAACGAGTGAGGGACAACATGATTTATTATTAAGAGAAGACAAATTTCCCCTTATATTAAGTATATGAATATATAACTTAAACATTAAATAGCATATTTTAGTGATCACAAGCACCAATAAATTTGGGTTATAAATTTAAATTTTGGTAAGAAAATACATAATTAATAAATAAATGATTAGATGAAAGTTTTGTGCATGGAATAGTAGCAAACTCTTTTTAATTTGTTTGATATCTAAAAAAAAAATACCTAAATTAGTATAAAATAAAAAGCAAAAGATTATGCTTAAGAGGGCGAAACACCCTCCAACCCTGTATCACTAACTTAAGCGTTTTAGGTATTTAAGGCCCGTTTGTTTTCAAGGGTTAGGATTTAAATATTGGACTTAAAGTAAAAACTAATGTTTGGTTGTATTTAAATAGTAAATACTGTTAGCCTATATCATTGTACGGGCCCAAGCCCATCTTAGCCCATTTCTAGAATATACCGACTTATGGTATATAGTTGGCATGTAATCATGTATTGGAAAGACAATCAATTACAATCAAATAAAGATTATTCAATAATATAATCTTACATGGTTTCAGAGCTTGTTAAAAATAATGATTCATACGAGAAGTAAGCTTGTGATAAAATGTTGGGAGATGGAAAAGCCGAAAAGGATGGATCGATCATGTTGTCTTATCTTGCTTGAATCGAGAAGGTTTACTCTATATCATCAAAGTGGAAACATAGGGTCCTTGGATAGGATGAAGCGTGGGGTTGATGTCAGAAAAAGAAAGGAAAATTGGTAAAGTGAAAAGAGAATAAAATGAGTGTGTGTGGGTTGGTGGTGCTATCTTTTGTTTAAAAAAAAAATTGTTATTTATATGTCGAATCCAGGGTATCAATTCCCAAGGACGACTTTTGTTGGTGTTGAATCCAGGGTATCAATTCCCGAGACGACTTTTGTTGGTGTCGAATCCAGGGTATCAATTCCTGAGACGACTTTTGTTGGTGTCGAATCTAGGGTATCAATTCCCGAGACGACCGTTAAAAATCTCCTTTCAATCTCTCTGTCTTCTCTGCTATCTTTGCCTTCTCATCTCCTCACCTTCATGAGACACTTTCCTCACCTCCATTCTCTATTTAAAAAAAAAAAAAAAAATTATGTTTTTCTATGGAAAAACATGCGTTGTTTGGAAGGTTCTTTGGGGGTTGAAGTTTTAGAACCAACTTTCGTTTTAGGTTATATTGTTTGTTTGTTTTTCTTTTCTAGTTTTACTCCTCGATCCGAGCTTTTCGCGATTTGCCTTCAGGGAGCTGCTGAAATGTTAGCCTATATCATTGTACGGGCCCAAGCCCATCTTAGCCCATTTCTAGAATATACCGACTTATGGTATATAGTTGGCATGTAATCATGTACTGGAAAGACAATCAATTACAATCAAATAAAGATTATACAATAATATAATCTTACAAATACTATTAAGGTTAGGACTTAAAGTCACATAATAGGGCATCTACAAAAGTCCCCTTTTTGATCGGATTACCTTTTTTTTGCAGCATTTCCAATTTTTTGTGAGGTCATGTGTAACATGAGCCTTTCATTCATTCTGAGCATAGTTTTAAAAGTACAATTTTTAATTTTTTATTTCATATTACTTGTTGATACAAAAGTTGGGCGTTCCTTGTTTGGGCTCCGGCTCTCGTACCAATTGATGATTATTGCTTGAGACATGCGCACTAAGAAGACAGAAAACACCGTTAGGCTTATCGTGGGATTGTCTCCCACGATTATCCTCCGGCGTGAGAATAAGTAATCGGTTTAGGGTTAAAGGAGAGTTAGGGTTTGTAGATCGCCTTTAACGAGGATAGGATTCCCTTTATATACACACGGAATCCTTGTTGGTTCCGTGTTTCTCAACCCGGTATCCGCCCTAAGTCGGTTGGGGAATGATTATCTCTATAATTAGGATATATCCGATATCGTGTTACGTAAATAACATTGGGTTTGGGCCTTTGTGGGCCTAAACACTTATCGGTATTAGCCAGTTCGTTTGGGCTTATTAGTATTGGGCTTTGGTCGGGTTCGGTGACCGAATATAGACTATCGTCATCATGTCCCCAGTCTAGTATGCGCGATGAAGGCTGCGGATGCTAGACTAAAAACTACTTGAACAATGAAAAACTACAAAGCGTAGCAAAGAAGCCAAAAAGATACCCGCCTATACATTGTATCTAGACATAGTATTTTAAAATGGGACGTACCGTAAATGGGGAAAGTACGGCGGCAACGTCACATCAAGTGATCTGAACCACATGTTGATGATAGTGGGATCCACGTGTCGCTCATCGCGTGGATGATGAAACATTATATAACCGGTTTGCCTCATTTTCTGTGTTTCTCGAGTGAAAAACTCAATCCGCCATTGTTAAGAAACCTTTCATTTGCAAAAAGCAGAAAACTACCTAATCCAAAGGTAACCACGCGTGCGCCTTTAAAACATAATACCATGGTCAAACGGTTATCGATTTTACCTCGATATAGCGAGGGTGAACTTCTAGAGTTCACCTCGGTTATTTTATACCACTTGCGTGCATCCGGTTGTTCCAGTGCGAGGGCATCTATGCGAATTTCCCCGAAGAAAGTAGGAGTGTACACGTTTTTCGAGTTAGCGAATCAGCGTGTGCCCATATCCCTATTTGCATCGTACGGCGTATTGAATTATTACAAGTGCACCTATCCTAGCACCTTTGCATCGGTGCGGCGAAGATTACCAACCGAGGTTAATTGCGATTCGGCGATTAACCCGACTATCCACTTATTCGTGCGTTCTACCACACAGCGTGGTCGCGCGGGTGGGTCACATTCGCTTCATCTGGCGCTTCGGTGTTATCTGAGAAACTGGGCGCTCTGCAGGCCGGAGAGAGACTTTTTCGGGTAGGCGGCGTGTGCTTCCCACGGCGTTTTGAATTTTATACCCGGGGACATTACCGAAGGATGGCGCCCCCACTGCACGGATCATATGTGCGTGGAGGATCGCGGGCCTGATAAAGCGCCAACCGCATCCCTATTAGTTCCTATCACGAGGAATTTCGGTGCATATGGGCATTAGCCGTAATTACTTTGGTATGTCGGATGAGATGACAATCTTCTTAGGCTAATGGCGGGGTGGGTGCTCATCCCTTCGCATCCCCTTTCTTAATTAATGTAAGAGCTTTCTTTTCCTTTTTTGCACATTATGTAACACTTGTACTTGTTGTCTTACTTGCGCAGAAATGGATCATTTACACGGTTGTGCAACTAAGCGAAGCCGATTCAAGTGAGTGTAGGGGCCGCGGTGAAAGAAGGAGAAGAGCCCCTACTTGATGCCACCGCGGGCGTGCCACGGCAATGAATTTAGGAGAAGCAGGGACCCGGCTCCGGTCGCAGTGAGAAGCGGCGCGCTGCAAAGCGTGCCAAACCCCATAGTGCCATCCCGGTAGCGCGGCCACCACGCGCGATGGCGCGACCTATGGAAGAAGAAGAGGAAGAGCAAGAATCAGGGCTAAAGCGCAAAAGATCGCTCGAGAGGATGGCGCTAGCTCATCGAGGAAAAAAGCCCATGCGCGGTGTCGTCCTTTGTGAATCATCCTCCGGTGATGTTCGTCATCTCACCCTTCCGCTAATATCTACGGCCCTCGATAAGTAACGTCGTCAATATATATATATATATATATATATATATATATATATATATATATATATATATATATATATATATATATATATATATATATATATATATATATATATATATATATATATTTGTTTTTTGCCGCCCGCACTTGTTTTATATGGAAACTGATAATTCTCTCATGTCTGTGTATGCGAGGTTTGAGCAGCTGCGGAGTCGCCCCCAAGGATAGTCATGCTGATGCGAGTCTTAGAGCCACACGGCCAAAAGATGAGGATGTGTGCAGGGGATGCTCCAATGGAACAAGCGGTTGAAGAGTTGGTGCAGGTATCTGCGCATCAAGCTTCGCTGGTTGAGAAGCTAAAGGATAAAATTTCGGTGAAAGCGGCCAAGGCTCAAAAGGATCAGAAAAATTGCTTTGCTTTGGGCATGCAATTGGCTAGTGCCAAGGTTGATGGCAGAGAGTGCAGTGTGTACACCCGAGCAAGCAAAATTTGAGGAAAAATGGCGATGGGCCAACTAAGCCAAGAGCTCTCGAATCATCGAGTACGTACAAGTCTGCGTGTCATTGGGCACGGAAGTATCTAGAAGAGGCAAGGATGAGCTATCCGTCAGTTGGAAAATTTTGGTGCCACGTTGTGAGCAGTGGCTGGAAACCTAAGAGATGGCTGCGTAAGCTCGGTTTGGAGTTTGATGAGGAATTATATCCTCATCTCATGTCTGTCATTCTTTGGCCTTGGTTACCTCGGCCATGGCTTGCGCCTCTATGCTCTTACCACACTGGAGTCCAAGGAGGTAGTGGGCGCATTTGGTAGGGTGGTCCATGTGCCTTGGCGAGAGGAAAATCGGAGGCTATAGAGGCGCATGAAGGCGACTTCTTTGAAGGTACCTGTTGAAAAGGTACACGGTTATGATCTTGTGATCCTATGATAACTTGGTTGGTGCTATGAATAGGATGAAGGTCCTAGAACTTCCCATGATTCTTTGAAATGGAGCGCGACCAAGATTATCCCATAAGCTGTTATTATGGAAGGGTTGACCTTAGCGCCATCATTATTGAGAATCTGAGAAGCAGCCGGACTATTTTGAAGCCCGATGTCTCTCGGTGCAAGTGCCTGTTTTTGCTCGCCCCAAAGATATCTTGAATCCCTTTGCTTTGGAGAAGGAAGTTCCATGAAACAGTCTTGGAAGCTCATGCTACTAGGCTCGCCAAGAAGGAAGGCATTAAGGGTAAGGCCATTTTGTGTGGCGTTGAAGCATCTCACCTCCCGTTCGGACGGGGTGCACAGTAGTGTTGCCACCGTATCTCGTCAAGGCGATTTATTGAAGAGCTTAAGCGAGGCTAAAGATCACGACAAACCGCGTAGGTAGCTCTCTCTTGGCGTTGTAATAGTTGGTAAGTTGTACTTCGTAAAGGAAACATCCTTTTGTAATAGCGTGTAGTCATTAATGAAAATCTCCTTTTGCTAAGTGCGTGTTGATATTATTGCAACTTGTAAGGTGTGTACTTGCGTATAAGACATGTTCTAAGGGTCAAAGTTGTATACAAGCGCGAATAATATAAGAAATACATAGTCATGTACGAAGATCATAGTATACTTAAGAAATAATTTCTAAGTACTTTTTTTTAATCGTGTATGTTGTGGTATGCACCGTACTGTAAATATCATATCAAGGAATCAAGTGTCTTGGTTCGAAGTTGTTCGCGTGCACCATATCGTTGTTGCGCACCCATCGTGAGATGCGCACAAACTTATTCCAACGTCTTGAGAACAAGGTGTTTAACAAGGATACGCGATCCGGTGTTGATGGGTTTGCAACCCTTTTACTCAACGAGTCCTTTAGTAGGTTGACTCATCCTTTTACCATCGTGGGTTTTTAAGTGCATGCACGCCATGTAGGCAAGAAATAAAAATTGTTAAGACATACAGTATATGGAAATAACAAATTCAAATATGTCATGAGGAGTTAGCTAGAAGCTGCGACATTTTATTGATACTTGCAAGTTTTATGAGAAATAAATAAAGCAGGTATACTAAGGAAAACAAAAACTAATACATAGATGTTTATGGAGGACTTCAATAAAGTGCGAGGCGTCTGTGCATTGTTGGGCGTAGCCATTCCTATAGGTAACACCTCTTTAGGTTGCGAGATATTCCATGTCTTAGCGATTCACGACCATCCAAGCCTCGTAGCTTGTGCGCACCTATTCCTAATGCTTCATAACCTCATAGGGTCCCTCCCACTTTGGTCCAAGCTTACTGTGTCTTAGCGTGGCTCACATCATTGGCGCGCGAAGTCACACGGTACGAATGAAACACGTCGCACTTTAGCGTCATAGTATCCCTTCATCCTTGACTTTGATTTTGCTTCCGTATAGGCTAGCGTTAGCTCTTTTCTTCTAGCGAGGTCTAAGTCGATCGTCACTCGTCGTCATTGGTTGCCAAATTGATTTGGCCGGTGCGAATAGTTGGCATTCGATTTCATCTGGTATGGCAGCTTCTATCCCATAGACTAGAGAGAAGGGGTGTCCCCGTCTTTGGTTTTATTGAAGTCGGTCGCCCATAGAACATCGAAAGTTCTTCCACCCATCTTCCTTTGTGCTTGTCCAAGCGTGCCTTAATTCCTTCGCCCAGAGCCCCGATTCGCTTACGTTCAACTAAGCCGTTGGTTTGTGGGTGTTTAAGCGGCCGAAGTGTTGTGTGATTTTTAGCTTCTCGCACCGGTCCTTGAAGGGGTTGTCGCGAATTGTTTCCGTTGTCGAGATGATCTCCCGGTAGACCAGGCGGCATACAATATTGTCCCAGACAAAGCGCTTTACGGTTGCCGGTGATTATTACCATTGCCTTTGCTCGATCCACTTGGTGAAGTAGTCTATGGCGACTATGAGGAACTTTAATCCTCCTGCTGCAATAGGAAAAGGACCTGCGATGTCAATACCCCACTTGTAGAATGGCCATGGTACCCCGTAATTGGTGTTAGCTCTGTTGTGGTCGGCGGGGAATGGATGCTGTGAACTTGGCGGTCTGCACTTTCTTATTAAGTCCAGCGCATCGCGGTGCATGGTGGGCCAATAATATCGACCCAAGTAAAGCGTGCCACCACGAGGCCGTGGTCTGAATGCATCTTTGCATGAACCTTCGTGGATTTCTCGCGATTACATAGTTTGCTTGTAGGGGACCAATTCAAGCGGAGCCATGGTTGCAAGAAAAGCGTCGATATAGTATGTTGTCCGAATTTCAAACCTTTGTGTTGTCGCCGTATCCTTCGGGCTTCCATCACGCTCTTGGGGTAATACTCCCTTGCTTATGAACTCCGTTATCGGTGTCATCCACGTAGGTCCGTCTTCCTCTATTACCGCGGATACTTCCATCTCTGAGATGGATTTGCTTTTCAATGTTTCTACCAACACTTGTTTGGATAGGTGTGCAAAGCTTGTGGATGCAATTTTGCTTAGTGCACCCGCCTTTGCGGTTTTCCCCTCTAGGAACTGCTTGATGGTAAACTGTCAAAGCCTTGAATTAGTGCCTTGGTTTTGTCGAGGTACTGAATCATGTTTTCCTCCTTGGCTACGTACTTTCGCAACGCGTGGTTGGCTACTAGTCTGGAATCTACATTCGCTTCGGGTTGCGTCACCCATTCGAGATGCAATGCGTAGTCCGGCTATTAGGGTTTCATACTCTGCCTCATTATTTGTTCGCGTGAATTCGAAGCGCAGTGCATAAGTGAATTCCATTCCTTAGGGTTTGTGAGGATGAGGCCTCTGACGACGTCTACGCATGAGGATCCGTCGTAAACAAAATCCATGGATCACGGTAGTTCCTTCGTGGCTTGGTGCGGGTGCGCATCAAGATGTCATCGGTTTTTCTATGATGAAATCTGCGAGTATTTGCCCTTTTACTTTGCGGTACGTGCATTAGTGCGTAGGAGATGTTGTGCTCACCTAGCAATACACTCCACTTCTGCGGTCGCCGTGATCGTCGGTTTGGAGATGATTTGCTTGATCGGTTGGTCGTGATCACTGCTATTGGGCGCGCTTGGAAGTACTGCGACCGTTTGGCGGCGAATACTAATCACGAGGACCAACTTTTCCATTGCGCTATAGTTCATCTCTGTTTTCTTGAGCGTTTTACTTACAAAGTACTTGGTGTTTGTCTTGAGTTCCTATCCGTTAGTAACACTCACTGCGCTTCTTGCTCCATGAGTTGCAAATAAGTACATAATCAACTCTTCTCTCGGTGGGGTGCTACAAGTGTAGGGAGTGTTGCGAGGTGTTGTTTAAGCTGCTTGAAGGCTTCTTACGCCTCCGTAGTCCAACGAAAGTCTCCCTTTTTATACACTTCTTGAGTGTTTTGAAAAGAGGTAGCGATTTGTCTGCTGACTTGGATAGGAGTCTATTTAGACCGGCTAGCTTACCATTGAGAGATTGGACTTCCTTCAACGTCGCGTGAAGGAAGGTCGATAACGACCTTAGTCTTTTTCCGGCACGGCTTTATACCATCGAGGTTCTATCGGTATCCAAGGAACATGCCTTCTGTAGCGCCGAAAGTGCATTTTTTAGGATTTAGCTTCATGTTGATCTCTTTAAGTGTCCTAAAGGTTTCCTCAATGTCGCGCACCAACTCCTCTTCTGTAACACCCCAACCCGACGAGGGTAGAAGTGTCACATTCTGGTGTCATATCAGAACATACAAATAAAATTCTTCAAGCGGAAGTCTTAAAGAATAACGTACCAAGTCATTTAAACAAAAGATTTACAAGGAAAATTACAAAATCCAAATGTCTAAAATAAACCAAAATTTCAAAACAATAGCAGCCAAAATAAGTCCAACTAGAAAGATAACTAGGGTTGGTCCACTCAGATAATCCAACTCTCAGCCCATCAAAGCCCATATTCAAATCTAAAACACTGCGCAGGGAAAAGAAATCGCGGTGAGCTTTAAAAGCCGGTGAAGAGATATAACAAAGCGAAAGCTAAATAAAGCGAAACGAAATGAAACAAAAGGAAACAAATAACAAAGTCGCAGCGAACTAAGAACAACAAGTCAATGAGGATCCTGCAGAACACAATTATACAGGTATCCAAAATGAACAGATAACCAGGAGAATGAAACAAAGCAAAGCATCGATGACATATAAACAAGCACATACAAACTAGACATACAAGAACTGAAACATAAGCAAGCATAGCAGACGTCTTATCCACACAACATATATATGGCATACAATCAATTCAGGAAATCAGAAGACATACAAATCAAACAGAAATCTAATGGCAAGCGGAAGCAATTAATTAGCAAGTGAGCATGGCAATCACACAAGACAGAAACCCTTAGTTGAAAATATAACCAACATCATAACAGCGGAAGTACTAACAGCAGTCAAAACATGGCAGCCACACTTAACAAGTAAGAAATACAGTATGAGCATTATAATTAAATGAACTAGGGACATAGCAGGGCAATTAAACAAGTTAACAAGCCAGACGTCATAAGTTGAACCATTTACCCAAGCAAGTCGTAGCATAGACAGAAATGTAAACATGGCAGGTCAATCAACAAGCAGATAAGGATACAACGGATAGTCATAGTCCACGAGATTAAGCTGAGCGAAGTACACATAATAAATAGACAAAACTATCGATTACACACTAGCATGGTCACCGACAATCGAGGGTGTCACATGCTGATGAGATCACATATCATCAGAGGGAACAGTAACTCGGATAACGCATATATCACATCATAGCAGATATAATCAATGGTCACATAAAACATGAATAGCATAATCAAATTCAAAAATCATATAATAACCCGGTACGTGAATGAAATGATAGTCTGAAGTAACGGAATGAGAGTGTGACAGATCAAAGTAGTGGAATATATATATCTGGGTAGTAGAGTGAGTCATATAAGGGTACTGAGTAATGAACACTTAACGTAGCATATAGTGCGTTGGGGAATACAAAAGGTACAATATAGGTATATCAAAGGTGACCTCGGAGGGGTGACCTCGGAATACCATACATAATAGGAGGGGAGACCTCAGTAACAAACGAAGTAGCTAGCTCCCAGGGCTGTGAAGACGCGTATTACGCGACATCATTCACCATATAAATCATATCATATCAAATTAAATCCTCTCATATCATATCATATCTAGGATGCATCCATACTCGAAACATAGTGGCCAAATCATATACATATAGTGAGCTCATAATCATATCATAATGGGGACGGTGTGCAACATCACTCGTGCACACTGGAGTCATGCCATTGGTGCATCAATGACACGGTCATGTTACCTTCATGACTAGGAACCCATATTTGGCTCGGGTATCAAACTGAAGGGTCAAAGCATAATCATATCATAAGGGTTCATATCAAAGGTTCATATCAGAGTTCCATAACATAGGTTCATAATCAGAGGTTCATAATCAAAGGTTCATAATCATAAGGTTCATAATCATAAGGTTCATAATTAGAGGGTTTATAACCAGAAGGTTCATAATCATAACAAACGAATATCATAGCGAACAGAATCGTACCAAAAGATCATATCAGAATCATATCAAAAGGATCATAGCATAAGGAATCATAGCAATGGATAACATAAATGAAGCAAAGTCAAAGGGTCGAAAAGTCATGAGAAATCCCTACTGAAAAGGGATAGAATATCTGTACCTTGACGCCAATGAAGGAAAAGCAAACGAATGAATGAACACGAAGATACAACGTCACGTCTCCTTCAACGAATCTACACGGATTACGATTTGTTTAATACTTATTAGCTCATTTAAGTCATAACGGATTAATCGCATTAATATTGTTATAAGCGTATTCTCATTTTTAGTAATGGACGGAATTAAAATAATTTAGGGTAATATTCATTAATTAGCCAAACTTATGGGTTACAAATGATAAATGGCAAAATTAAATGTTTAATATGATAATTATCCTATTTTAAGGCCTTATTAGATCATACTTCAAAGTATAGGGTTCGCATAGTAAAGATCTCAAAGTTTAAGGTTTACAATGTAAATAATTCAAAATAAAGTTTAAAGTGTATTGTGTCAATCTTTTCCAAAGACTAGAGTCTAATATTACAAGTTATAAAAGTAAAAGGTTTGCATGGAAAAATATCAAGGTTTAAGGTCTAAAATGAAAATAAGTATATATAATTCAAATGTAGTTACTGATTTCAATTCATCTTGTACTCTTATATTTCATCTTATTTATACATGTTTCGACCCATATTCAAGGTCGCTCGCGGTTCAAATGATTAACTTTTACGACCAATTAATCATATCCTAGGATTAACACCCGACTCGTCTTTCCGACGCCCCATCAAAAATGTAAAACGGCTTACCCATTTGCCCCGCGATCACCCTTAAACATATCCCCCGATAAGACCAAGTACATGCTTTACATATCCTTTATTGTTTTCATGCTACAACTCTCCAACTCTTTAACAGTTAGCAACGAGATATCACAGCCCAAAACTCCATTTAATACCAACATCATACAACTTGAATGTAGGACAGACTCATGCTCGAATAATAAAAAAAAAAACACACTCGACATCATATAAACACCACCCTTTAGCAGTTTACAAATTCACATAAGCTCACATTCAACCAAGTCATAATAACCATGCATGCATTCATGCACTATTCTCTAATTTTCTCAGGTTCATATTCACTTTTAAAGTTGATAAAAAAGGTTATATCGTGGTCTCAAAAACCAAGCTCAAACACGCATGACCCATTTGAAATTCATTTAAGTGAATATGCTAGGTTGAAAATCACACGCATGACCAGGCTTATATTTTACGTTTAAAGAGTTTAAAACATAAATGAGTTGTGACGACGGAATCGCAAACGACGATAAGAGGTACTAACATGGGTCGATTCATACAAGAATCAAGGCAAGAATGTAACAAAGACAAAACAAGTTTTTCGTATGTTAATCTCATTATTCCATGTGACATATATCTCTTCGGTTATGGCCAGCATGATAGGCGATTCGAGACAAGTTCATGGATGCATTCGAAAGAAACAATCAAGAGAAATAATTAAACGAGGTCGAGAGCTTACCCTTGAAGCGTGATTACGGGAAAGAAACACGGACAAAATGAATTAAGGAAGGGTCGAAATCAACACCACTGAACAGCCACCAAGGCCCTCGAACCAAAAGAAGATACCCACGTATGTTTTCCAGCGCTTTACCCACAATCACGAGTTACCAAGGACCACGAAGGACACCTTTTTCTGCCCTCCCTTTGGTCGACAGAATGAATGGAAAAAGATGCAGCCGCTTGTTTTCTTGCTAGGGTTTCTTTGAGAAGTTGTTTTGTGATTTTGGTTTTGTGGAATAAAAATATGTGATATGCGTTTTTAATCTTGTTACAGTGAATAAAGGATACACCAACAAGGAAGGCCTACCAATCAAGTAAATAGAATGGGACATTCTATAATTACGTAAATCATGAATTTGGTCTCATTCCTCGACTCAATACGTTTTTGTGCACATTAGAATTTTCGGCTAGGAATAATTTTAAAAAGGATATTGTGCCATAAAACAAGCGCGTATAAATTAATTTAGCGTAAGTTTTATTTCTTATTACTTTCATTTGTTTCGGATGATAACGATATAATTATTTAGATTATGGTTGTAATGTATACGTTTAATAATCGGCGTCTTTCAAGAGTTCGAGATTCGAAGGGTATTTTGGTATTTTTAACGTGTTTCGAAAATGTAGGTTTTACATCTTCAGTGTGGCTTTTTATGACCAGGTCATCGACGTAAACCTCTAGGTTGCGCCCAACCTGTTTTTCGAACACATTATCTACTAAACGTTGATAGGTGGCGCATGCATTCTTCAAGCCAAAGGGCATTTTTGTATAGCAGTAGACGCCTTGGCTTGTGTGAAAGGCCGTCTTTTCCTCGTCCTCCTTAGCCATCTGGATTTGATGGTATCCTTTGTATGCATCGAGAAATCACTTTAGTGGATATCCACACAAAGATTCCACCTTCTAGTCTATCTCTACGGTAGTGGGTAGCGATCTTGTGGACATGCTTTGTTGAGGTCGGTGAAGTCCACGCACATCCGCCAGCTACCATCGTTCTTCTTTACCATAATGGGTTGGAATGCCGTCATGGTAGTAGACTTCCCGCATGATTCCGCCTCTACTAGCTTGTGTACCTGCAGGATTACTTGCGCGCGCTCCGGAGCCTGGCTGCGCTTCTTCTGGCGTATTGGTGAGTATCCTTGTCGGATCCTCGGTTTATGTTACGTGATTGAAGCGTGGTACCCAGTCATGTGTTTTGGCTCCCATGCAAAGATGTCCAGGTTCTTTTGTAAGAGTGCGTACTCCGCTGCTTTGCCGTTGTCCGACAGTGATCCTCCTATCGATATTTCCTGTTCGGGGTAATTGGGATGAATTGCTACCTTTAGGTTTGGAGTTTTGGTTGCGCACTGTTCTGTAATGGGTGCCGTTTCGCATGTGACCGCGTTAAATTCTTTAGGTGGTACGGCAGCATTGTAAAGGGTAACGACACCTCCTTCCATTGGAAATTTAAGCATCCCGTGTGCTGTAGACGGGACTGCGCATATGGTTGATATTCCTGGTCTTCCGATAATGCCATTGTATGGCGAGGGGGATTTGATTACCATAAAATCCAGCCATGTTGTTGTGGAGTGGTCGTTATTACCTACTCTAACCAGTAGTCGTAATTGCCCCATAGGCCATATCTTTTCTCCTGTGAAGCCGGTCGCGCTATCGTGACTGGGTTCACTGACTAACGTATCTCCGGTGCGCAGTTGTTTGAAGCGATGTTAGTACATTATGTCTGCAGATGCTCCACCATCAACATACATGCGGTGGATGTCGTGACCCCCCGCGTTAATTTCGATGATGAGCGGCTCTACCATTGCGTTGTTCGTAGTTAATGTAGGGAAAGTGATTGCACTTCCATGGGAAAACTTCGGCTAACCTTACGCCTAGTTACTCTTTGCCATGATTGTATCATGTAAATAGTATCAGCCTTATCTTTGGGCCCTTCCTTCTTATTCCTAGTCTTTTGTCTATCTTTCCCTTCTTTGATGTTTTTGACCAAATGGTCCAGTCTACCTTCCTTGTCTAGTTTGTCGATGAGTGGCGTATTTGGACACATTCGATTAGTAGTGTGGCCCTTACGTCGTGATAGTCGCAGTACCCAGCTTCCTACGCGCCGATCCTGCGGGGTGCGCATTGGTCGAGGTCTTGGGAAGTTTGCTCCTTTTGTTGCAAGTATCTCCTTTGGAGTCTTTGTCAGCGGGATATACTTGTCATTGTCGCGCTAATCCCCTGGGTTTGCGATAATTCTTGTTGCGGTTACTACTCCGGTCAGTGGATTGTCTCCGGGTTGTTCCTGTGACCGTAGTTCGAGTAGTTTCTCTTGCTATCCCGCCGGCCTCTCCTTGGACGAAGGACCGTGTGCGTTTCATGACCTCATCAAAGGATTGGGGAATCTTGTCATTTAACCTCTTGATAAGTTACGGGTTCTTGATCCCATTCATGAAACCTTAGATTTTGAGCACCTCGGGACACGCTTTAACTTGCATGCATTCATCCTTGAAGTGCTCCATAAAAGCGCTTGTGGATTCCCTTGGCTGTTTGACCCTGGCGAGTTCAATGGGGTTTTTTGCACACTTTTTCCGTTGAGTAAAGTTTAGGAGGAACGCCTTTCTCAATTCTTCAAAACCATTAATGCTTCTGCGTGGAAGCTTATTGAACTAGTTCCGCGCATTTCCTACTAGTGTGGAGTTGAACATGTGGCACCATACAGCTGTGGCCGTTTTCAATTGTAGCGGCTGATTCAAAAATGTTTAGGTGATCATCAGGATCACCTGTTCCGTCATAGGTTTTCGCGTTGGCGCATGCGCCTCCTTTTGTTCTCTGAGAAATCAGCGATGCGTGGAGTGAACGCATCCACCTTTTGACGGCGCCACGGGAGAGATATATCTTCCTCCTCTTGGTCATTAAATTTGTTCTCGCACTTCCAATGTCCTGTATCGCTATCCTCGTTGTCCAGGAATTATCGAGGATGAATTTTCCTTTCGTCGGCGCTTGCGCCGACTGTCCTCGAATCGGACTTGAAGGGCTTTCACTTGGGAGTATCGTCGCCCAAGTGCTGGTGTCATGAATTCTCCGGCTACCAAGTCTGGCGTGGACATTGGTACGCTGTTCATCCTCCTCACTTCCTTCCAGATGTTGTGAGTTGGATGTCTCATCGTCATCAACTCTCCTCCCGATTCTGCTAAACACGGGGTGTCGGCGACTATCCTCGCGCTTCTCCTACGGTAGCGATGGGGATGTCTCTAACTCCGGGCCAAAATCGAGCCGGGCATGCAGACTCCGACCTGACCTCTTCTTTGCTTCCTTTTGCATGAGAGGAGCCAAGGTTTCGTAGTTTTGCGATACGAACTCGTCGGCGCTAGTTACGATACAACCCTTCTAGAGTAGGAGTATCAGTTTCCACCACTATACTCTTATTTTTATCGGGCGCATCAGGTGCTTTGGTGAAGTTTGTCTCCACCACCGTTTGGAATGGAGTGGCAAAGGAGTGCTGATGGGTCTCCTGCGCTAGCGGTGAATTCTGATGGCTGGGTTGTCCCCGAGCATGGTTCCACGAAGGAAAGACCAAATCTTGGCCGATCCACGGTTTTAGCAACACTAGTTGTCCCGAAGTTTGCTTAGAAGGCGATCCAAGTGTGCGACTTTTTCCGGTAAGGATACTGCTGCGATCGTGATTTCCATGCTTCGTCATTCTAGTTCTTAGTTCTTAGTGAATGGTCCCACGGATGGCGCCACTTGTTGATACAAAAGTTGGGCGTTTCTTGTTTGGGCTTCGGCTCTCGTACCAATTGATGATTGTTGCTTGAGACCTGCGCACTAAGAAGACAGAAAACACCGTTAGGCTTATCGTGGGATTGTATCCCACGATTATCCTCCGGCGTGAGAGTAAGTAATCGGTTTAGGGTTAAAGGAGAGTTAGGGTTTGTAGATCGTACCTTTAACGAGGGATAGGATTCCCTTTATATACACACGGAATCCTTATTGGTTTCGTGTTCCTCAACCTTCGGCGTATCCCGCCTAAGTCGGTTGGGGAATGATTATCTCCATAATTAGGATATATCCGATATCGTGTTACGTAAATAACATTGGGTTTGGGCCTTTGTGGGCCTAAACACTTATCGGCGTAGCCCAATTCGTGCTGGGCTTATTAGTATTGGGCTTTGGTCGGGTTCGTGACCCGAATATAGACAATACGTCATCATTACTCTTTCAATTATTTATTAATTTTATATTATAAAATTCAAATACAAATCCTAACCTAAATCTAAATCCAAATCCTAATCCTATTCTTAAACCCATCTACAAACCGGGGTGAGATTAATAAAGATCACATAAAAACTAAAGATCAAATTGATCAATTTCAACCATTCATTTTTGATCAAATTAATTAAATTAACTTTCACCCTTATATTTAAAAATTAAATATCTCACAAACCGTTAATAGTTAGATAAAACTAATTATACCATTGCGACAAGAATAAATTTATATTTCTAAAGAGATCATTGTATACTTTCGACGAACTTATTTTTTATCGTTTTTTGCGGGTTTCGATATATTACTCTATAAATGAAAATTTTAAAAATACTCTTTTGTGTTAACACAACCCCTAAACCCTAACAACCCTAACCCCTAAAACTCTAAACGTTTAAAACCTTAAACCCCTAAAAGCCCTAAACCCCTAAAACCCTTACCGCTAAACTAAAAAAACCTAAACTCTATCCGCTAAACTGTAAGAAACCTAAACCCTTAACCCCTAAAAAGCTTAAACCAAAAAAATCAAACCCCTAAAACCTAAACACCTAAACCCTAACCGTAAACCCTAAACCCACAAAAAGTCGGAAAAAAATTCGTCAAAAATATATGATGTGGGATATCAAATGAAAGGTAATTTTATGCTTGTCGTGATGGTATGATTAGTTTCGTCTAACGATCAATGGTTTGTGTGACATTTAGTTTTAAAAAAATGAAGATGAAAGTTTATTTTATTGTTTCAATGAAAAAATGAGTGATGAAGAATGATTTATTTGATCTTTATTTTTATTTCATCTTTAACCAAACTCTCTACAAACCAAACGGACACTTAATTTGTCAACATCAAAATTCCTTTGAATAATAACTCGAATAAAGAAATATTATATCATATTTAAATGAATAAATAAACAACGAGTACGTGACAAAGAGTAAGGCCATGACTTCACCAAACCAAATAAATAACTACAGATTGGAACATTGAAGTTGACGACTTGATAATATATCTTGGAACAAACCGCTTTTATCTCCAATAATATTCTATGGGTTTAACACCTTCTCAATAATTGTATTGTAGTACGTAGCGTGTTAATATCGCTAGGTAAAATGTTTAATTATTTTAAGTAGTTGTGAATTATGACACCAAAAACATATGTATAACCGTTTATGTTGTTGCGAATGTATAACATAAAATATCTCCCATTTCGTTCATACTCCAGAGTTTGCAAATTAACCTACATATTCACGTACCACAAACGTTAAACAACTAAAGTTGGTATAATTATGTGGCATGCATGGCATAGATGTCATCCTTGTAAGTATATGATTAGATGCAAATACCGAACTTATGAAATGAAGATATGTGTACCAACTAGCTAGAAATCCTTCACCCGAACAAAAGTATGTTGATGACTATGTGGTCATCGCTACTGATTAAAAGAATACCATACTAGAGTACTATACTAGTTTGTAGTTTCTATTATTGTTTCGATTTATGAGTTGTAACTTCTTTTGACTTTACACCCCGATTTACATCATGCTAGCTAGAACACCGTCTAACAATGATTGCGAAACACATTTCTCTCATTCCTTTTGAATATAATATTTTTGAATACTTTTTAATTATTTAGCACCATGCTTAAAAGTTTTTGTGTGTTTTTTTTACTTAATTTTTATCAACTTATATTTGTGTCGAGTTTTTATAGATTAAAGCTCGAATATTACGATTGTTCAAGCATGAGCTAATAAAAAAACTTGACTTATCAACCTTTTTGAGGCTTGCGAAACATACAAATATCAGGTTATATGATCTCGCATATTGCGAAATTATATCGATCAATTGAACGTAATTTCTTGATGGTATTCACAGGCCATTTTGTACTCTCAATTTGAGCTCAACTGTTTCAAATTCACATCACGAAGGCTCATTTTAGTAATCTAGCTCGAGCACAAGCGTGTGTTGGTCTCAATTTATACAACAAGGTTGTCAAAATCGCGATCCTGATCGTACGATCGTACGATCCTACATATAAAAAGCAAGCATGATCGTAGTAGGATCTTAATTTAATCAGGATCAGTCTAGGATCGTAGGATCGTAAACGATTTGATCCTACTACCTCAAGTGAAGCAAGATCGGTGTAAGATCGTAAGATCGCGCACAGGATCGTAGGATCGTAAATGATCCGATTATACTAAAAGCTCATGTTTCTTAATGTTCTACTACTACGGTACTTGAACATATAACTTTTTCTTTTATTATCCATTTAGATTCGTTTTTAATATAAAATATGATCTAGAAATATATAAAAGTACAAAACTACAACCCTTATACAAAAATATATACATTTTCATAGAATCTTACGATCCCGATCCGATCCTACAATTACGATCTTGTGAAGCCGAAAACGATACTAGGTAGGATCCCGATCCTGACAACCTTAATTACAACATTTCATTATTCATATACCTTTTCTAGATGAGGGTCGTAAACGAAACGGACGAACATGAACAGATGCTTGTTTATGTTCGTTTAATTTTAACCGGACAAGTAAACGGACGCGAACGCTTAAACGAACAAATTTTCTTGTTCGTGTTCGTTTATTAAGAAGATGAGTTGTTCATGTTCGTTCATTAAGACACTAAACAACATAAACGATCGACTATAAATGAACGTAGAAAAACGAACATAAAATTTATTAAATTATGCACAATATTTTTGTTTTATAAGTGTTGTTTTGTTTAAACAAATAATTTTAAACGTATACAATTAAAAGATATAATATACGAACATAAACAAATAAATTAATATAATAAATGCGTAATCAGATATAAATGAACATACGACACTTTATTCATGTTCATTCATTTAACTAAACAAACATAATCTATTGCTCACCGTTGACTCCATTTATAGCTCTAACTATCATTATTGGGAACTCACGATACAAATAGTACAATACCACGATACACATCATACAATCCTCTAATGCATCTAATAATTGAAAACCCTCCCTATAAAAAAAAAATTTCCGAATATCATACCCCATCATTATTTTCCAACCAAAAGTAACTAAAAAAAAGTTTCACAAGAATCATTTTTCATATAACAAAGTAACAAACTAAAATTCTAGAGAATAAATAAAAAGTCATGAGGGGCACATAGATTGTGTTAGTAGCCGCCATGTGCCAACCTGTTTTGACGTCCAATTTTGCCACATCACCATCCAATCCTTGTCTTCCACATCAGAAATCTAATCTACCTTTTTCACTTTTTACGGCTGTGATTGCATCCACATCATTATCCATCCAATGGCCAGTTCACCTCCATCTAGACCTTTCGTACTTCGTAACCCAAGTTTTGGATTTACTAAATAATATTCGAAATAATTACACGAGTATATCTCTTAGTTAGGGAGAAGGGAGTGGTACCCTAGTACCCTAATATTTTGGGAGTGCCACATCACATCTATCAAATAAAAAGCCCATTCAGCTACTTACTATACTAACACTACTTATTACCTACGTGGAGGGAGTGAGTCTACCCTAATACTATCGAATTTCATTTTTTTTAAATACATAAAATCACATACAATATTTAAAATAAAAACATATCATTTCATTAAAAATAAAAACATTACATAATACTTAAAAAAAAACATAACATAATACTTAAAAATAACTAGATTAAAATAAAAAACACACTAATCATCGAGATGCGGCAAGTATTCACGTCTTCGTGCTCCGTGAGATCATATCGAAGCGGTCATGGAGAAATTCGTCTAGTAACTCCGCTATTCCACAGCGTCGTCGAACACCGGGCGGGCCAAGCGCATCCATTATATGAGCGGTGAGATTGCCCTCGCGTTTTATAACCATATTGTGCAAAATAACACACGCATGAACCGATTGGCATCTTCGCTTTGGTCATAGCTCACAGTGGTCGATCGAGAATTTTCCATTTTCCTTTGAGAGCACCAAAAACTCGCTCGACATCCTTTCTTGCTCCCTCTTGTAACTTCGTAAATCTCTTTTCCTTTGGGTCGTTTGGATACGGGTATGCTTTAACAAGTGTGTACCCTTAGGATAGATTCCATCTGCCAAATAGTAGCAGCGTTTGTAAAAGCGTCCATTCACGTGGAATGAACTACTCATCATTCGGTTCCATTTCGAGCAGATACAAGTCGAGGCTGATTCAATACGTTGATATCGTTGTTTGACGTGGACCAAAAAGCATGTCAAATCCATATCTTGTGGCCTTGGTGACTTCAAGCATAATAGTGGGAACACCATAGTCACCTCTCGTATATTGCCCTCTCAAATGTCTTGGACAATTTTTCCATCGGCGTGGTAATACGGTCGAGGCTACCAAGCATCCGGGGAGGTGATGCTTCGCTTCATGGGCCTGGAAAATGCGAGCAAGGTCGTGTGCTGTCGGCCTACATAGGTACTACGGCCGTCAAACTGATGATAACGACCTCACAAAATAATCAAGACTTTCCGCGTGGCGTTCTTTGAGACATGCATAAATATTCGTCATACTCATCGGGTGGATTGCCGGTTGCGAGTTGCCTAACGGCGATGTGATTTTGTTTTGGCGTGAAACTTTTTTAGCTTTCTAGCGTCATAGCCTTCTTGAAAATATGGGTATCTCGCTTCAATGTCACCCACTATTTGCAAAAACATGCTTTTCTCCATTTGAATTTTTTAAAGTAATTGTCGTTGTCTTTGGTGTTTCAATAAACCAATCATTCTCAAAGTTTCAAGACCTATTTCAGATGGCGATTTCGCTAGTTCGGCTAGAGCTTGCCGTGTCTTCATATACCTAGAGCGCTAGTTGAAGCATATTTTGCAACGAGCTACCCGTGGATAGCTCGTCGGACGAAGAAGGAATAACGTAATCGGAAGAATCGGTAGACATTTTTTTTTGGAGAGATTAGTGTGTGTTTTTTTTGAAATGCAAGGGTAATTTTTTTTTTTTGAGAGATGAGTGTATGTTATTTGGTTTTAAAGGGGAATTATTATTATTATTATTATTTTAATTTAATGCATATGACCGTTTGTAAACGGTCGAATATACGAATTATACACGGGTAGCCAAGCGAGCTCGGAGCTCGAATTACATACTCGAACCAAGTACCCGAGCTAGGCGGGGCGGTGTACCCGCTCGGGTACTTGGTACTCGAACCACTACCCGATCACCACTCCGTCCTCTCTTAGGGAGGAGGGAGTGGTACCCTAATACCCTGGGTGCCACCTCATCTCTATCCAATAAAAACCCTTCAACTCAAAACTACCCAATTCTACCCTAACACTACCCTAAGTGGAGGGAGTGGTACCCTAGTCGAATTCCATATATATATATATATATATATATATATATATATATATATTTAAATACATAAAATCACATACAATATTTAAAATAAAAACATACCATTTTATTAAAAATAAAACATTAAAATACTTAAAAAATAAACATAACATAATACTTAAAAATAACTAGATTAAAATAAAAAACCCACTAATCATCGAAATGCGGCAAGTATTGACGTGAGTACGTGCTCGAGTGAGATCATATCGAATACGGTCATGGAGAACTTCGTCTAGTAATTCCGCTACCACATTGTCGTCGAACACGGGACCGGTAGCATCCATTATATGAACCGGTGAGATTGCCCTCCCTTCGCGTTTTATAACCATATTGTGCAAAATAACACACAGCATGAACACGATTGGCAATCTTCGCTTTGGTCATAGCTCGGATAGGTCGATCGAGAATTTTCCATTTTCCTTTGAGAGCACCAAAAGCTCGCTCGACATCCTTTCTCGCCCCCTCTTGTAACTTCGTAAATCTCTTTTCCTTTGGGTCGGTTGGATACGGGTATGCTTTAACAAGTGTGGACCACTTAGGATAGATTCCATCCGCCAAATAGTAGCGTTTGTAAAAGCGTCCATTCACGTGGAATGAACTATTCATCGCCGTTCCATTTCGATCGTAAGATACAAGTCGTGATTCAATACGTTGATATCGTTGTTTGACCCGTGGACCAAAAAGCATGCCAAATCCACATATCTTGTGACGCGGTGACTTCAAGCATAATAGTGGGAACACCATAGTCACCTCTCGTATATTGCCCTCTCAAATGTCTTGGACAATTTTTCCATCGGCGTGTGTAATACGGTCGGGGCTACCAAGCATCGAGGTGATGCTTCGCATCATGGGCCTGGAAAATGCGAGCAAGGTCGGTGTCTTGTCGGCCTATGTAGGTACTCTCGACCGTACAACTCAATGATGGCCTCACAAAAATAATCAAGACTTTCACGTGGCGTTCTTGCGAGACATGCATAAATATTCATCATACTCATCGGGCGGATTGCCGGTTGCAAGTTGCCTAACGGCCGATGTGATTTTTTGTTTCGCCGTGAAACTTTTTTTCAATCGCGCGTCATAGCCTTCTTGAAAATATGGGTATCTCGCTTCAATGTCACCCACTATTTGCAAAAACATGCTTTTCTCCATTCGATTTTTTTTTAAAAGTAATTGTCGTTGTACTTTGGTGTTTCAACAAACCAATCATTCTCTAAAGTTTCAAGACCTATTTCCCGATGACGATTTACGCAAGTTCGGCTAGAGCTTGCTTGGGTCTTCAAGATCTTACGACGCTAGTTGAAGCATATGTTGCAACAAGCTACCCGTGGATAGCTCGTCGGACGAAGACGGAATAACGTATTCGGAAGAATCGGAAGACATTTTTTTTGGAGAGATTAGTGTGTGTTTTTTTTGAAAGGTGGGGGTAATTTTTTTTTGGAGAGATTAGTGTATGTTTTTTGAAAGAAATGAGTGTATGTTATTTGGTTTTAAAGGGATTTTTTTTTAGTTATTGCATGTTACCGTTTGATTGTATGCAACGGTCGAATAATTCAAAATGAATCAGGGTACTCGCTCGAGCTCGAGACTCGAATTCTCTACTCGATCCAACTACCCGAGCTAGGCGGGGCGGTGTACCCGCTCGGGTACTTGCTACTCGATGCCATACTCGCTCTCCACTCCCTCCTCTCTTATCGAATGTATCTTTTCCAATCAATCTACGCGTTTTTTGTATGAGTTTTTACTACTGTACAATTATCGAATGTATCTTTTCCAATCAATCTACGCATTTTTTGTATGAGTTTTTACTAAGGGTGGCAATTTTCGACACGACATGAACCTGACACGAAGTTAAATAGGTTTGGGTTGAGGATAAACAGGTTTAGGTAAAAAAACAGGTCAACCCGCCTAACCCGTTTAATAAACGGGTCGTGTTTGGGTTGAGCAAGTGTTAAACAGGTCAACACGTGAACCCGTTTGAGTATATACGCCTCTAAAAATAAAATATATAACTTGGTTTTATTGTTGGATATGGATTAAATGTATATTGTTATAAACTTAGTATATAAGGGAATTACGATTATAAATCAGATTTTATTGGAATTGATGCTTATAACTCAGATATCATTGAAATTATTGTATAGTTATTTTTATGTTATTTTTATCATATTTTAGATCGTTATATCATTTTTGCATTTAAGCAAGTTAAATCAACAAATCACCAATCTTATTCATTGTTTGACCTATTTACTTAAACAGGTTAAACGGGTCACAAACGGGTTACACGTGTTATGCAGGTCTGGGTTAGGGTTGAGCATCTTGACACGATTAATAAATGGGTCGTGTTTGGGTAGAGGTTATTTTAACACGGCAACCCGCGAACCCGAATAGGTCAACACGAACACGACTCAATTGACACCGTTAGTTTTTACTAATTGATCAATATAATAATCTAATAAAATTAAAAAATATATATATTTTTTTAACTTGTGTCAAGTGTCACAAAGTTAGAAGTGTCAAATGAAGACATGTTTCTTTGAATAACTTTGTATTATACTAATTCATCCAAATTTATAAATTCTTGTTTTATTTTGTGTTGCCTCAAAATACTTGTACATTTTGATATTTTAACAAATTAAAAAAAAATTAATGAGTATATATGATTTTATTGATGAAAAATGCAGTGAATGAATATTTATTTACCTACGTGCAATTTAAAAGTCGACTTATATTTGTGACGGACGAAGCATAAATAAAGATGAGCTAGGTAAACATCACAAATTTAAAATTATTATTATCATAGACGAAAATATGTTAACCTACATTTGTTATTTGTAATCGTGGCACAAATTAAAAACCCTTTAGTAGAACACGTTTAGTAGCAAACTAGATTAAACATTGGGTCGTTGCGGGCTAAAAACTTAGCTTTATTAGGAAAATGGTGGTTGAGGTTTAGGAAGGAGGGTGGTTGTTTATGGGTTAGGGTGATTAAAAGTATCCATGGCGCTAGTGCTGGGCTAAATGATGTTAAGTTTTGTTGGATATTTTAGTGTAATTGGATTAACTTGTTTGACCAATTTTATCATGATAATACATCATTTAGGTTTGGAGGTGCGGAGTGCACACCTACTTGAGTTTATTATGATCTTAGGGGCGAAGCCCAAGGGGCGAGGGGTCGGGGCGCCCGTACGTGTCCAAGGGGCGTACCGGCTGGGGGTGGCTGAGCCCCTGGCCGGGTCGAATGAAGTTGTGTTTTATTTGAAAACAATGGATTCTTGGAGTTGTGTTTGCTAAAATACAATGGATTCTGCATCATTGATTCTGCTGAAGTGTTGTTCCTCGAAATTAAGTTTGAAATTGAGGGACACAATTTGACAACTGGAAACCCTAAAAGCGTCATGGCGGTTATCGTATCATGTTTATATACGGTTTATTTGGTCATTATTAATATCTTGGTTCATTATATCTCGAGATAAACACATACAAAAATTCCATTCTGAGATTGTATCCGATTGAATAATTTGGTAGAACCGCCAAATTGATTTGATCTGAAAGTGATTACACGCCTTTCAGAGATTAAGCATATCCGTTGGTGTTCGTTATTGCGGTATATACCACAAGTTTCTTGGTGGGGGGTTTTGGGGTGTGGCGGAATATCGTAAAGGTAGGAGAGGATATTGACGGGTTGGGTTTAGAGTTTACATCGTCGTGTAGAGGGATGGGTGGGACATTAAGTTTTGGTTGGATAGATGGGTTGATGATCGAAGACTTTGTGATAGATTTTCTAGGTTGTTTCATTTAGATAGGGATAAAGAGGGTTGTGTGAGGGATAAAGGGAATTGGGTGAATGGTTCATGGCTTTGGGAATGGAATTGGGGTAGGAGTATTACGGGTAGAGTGTGTCGGGAGCTTGATGACTTAGCTAGTGTGTTGCAAAATGTTGTTGTTTCTTATAATTGTAGGGATAATTGGAGATGGTCTTTATGCGAGGATGGGGAATTCAAGGTTAAAGATTTATCAAGATTGATAGAGGAAAAGATTATTCATGTGGTAAGTGGAGCGCAAGAAACGGTTTGGAACAAGTTGGTGCCAAAAAAGGTAAACATTTTCGTGTGGAGAGCTATGAAAGGAAGACTACCGGTTCGGGAGGAGCTTGATAGAAGAGGCATCGATTTGGACTCGGTTCTTTGTCCGTGTTGTACTAATGTGGTGGAATCATGTGCTCATAGCTTGGTCACTCGTGATCTTGCTATGAGCGTTTGGAATAAGGTCTTTAGTTGGTGGAAGTTGGGGTGCGTTAACGCTTTTTTTATTGGTGAATTTTTTGCATCATACGGAAACGTTAATGTCCCTAGTGTCATATCTCGTGTTTGGCAAGCGGTCATTTGGACATCCGGCTACTTCATATGGAAAGAAAGAAATGCTTGTGTGTTTGGTAAAAAAGCGACAAGTACAAACAAAATCGTTCAAGACATCCAGTTAAAAAGCTACGAGTGGATAACCCGAAGATCGAAGATTTACAAAAAGTTAAATTGGCAGCTGTGGTTAATGAATCCTATAAACAGTTACTCGAGTTAATGGTTGTGTGGTCAGCAGGTTTTTTTAAGATGCTGTGTGTCTGGTGTTTGGGTTATAAGTCTTTATGCTGCAAGGGGTAATATTTTGTGGGTCTGGTCAGTATTGTATGTGTAGATTTCTCAATGTGGTCAATAGGGTGGTCAATAGGGATGTTTGTTTCTTCACATCAGCTTGTGGGGCATGCTCTTTATCCCTTTTGATCCAAGTTGGTATTATATGGGTATGGTCTTTGGCTGGGACCCCATTTGTCTTATGCTTTGTGCAGGTTCTTTGCATTTGCTTTGTTTTTCTATGTAATTCGAGACTGTCCTCCCTGTAGTTATGTTTTAGAGGGTTGTTTCTTTGTTAGGGTCCGCTTTTTTAATCGGCTCGATTATGAAAGTTGGATGCCTTTTGTTTGTAATGTTTTGTGTTGTGTTTATTTATTGATGCCTTTCTAAAAAAAAATATTCGCGTATACCGACGATATATATGACAAAAAGTTGTATTGTGCGAACTTGTCACTTGTGGTTGTGTTGTGATTCTTGATGCAATACTTAAATGTTCAATTTGTAGTTATTTTTAGGAAAAAAAAATCTATAAGTTAAAAACGAAAATGATAAAAGTTTAACGATTAAAAAAATACTTAAGGGAATGTTTGGCGCAATGGATGTTGATGGGGCTGAGCTTGAGGCTTATATTATAAGTCGAAAGCTCAAGCATATATTTTTATAAAGTTATTTGACAAATTAGTTGGAACTGAAGCTTATTAATGTAAAATTACATAAAAATATCAAATTCACATATATTTTCAGCTTTTCGGTGATAATTCATTTTATTTTTAATTGTATTTAAGTATTTAACTATCTATAAGCCCATATAAGCCTTTTTCTATGAGCTTGGGCTTATAGAGGCTTATAACTTATTTTATAAGCCATAAGCTTCTGTAAACTTGTGTGACAAATAAGACTTATTTTTAAAGCTCAAACCTCTATAAACCGCCGAAAAGCCTCCGCCAAACAAGCCTAAGACTATTGATTTTAATGATAAATATTGTTACCATTTTTAATTTAAAGTATATTACTCATTGAATTTTAGTTATTTTTAAAACAAATTTAAGTTTTAAGAAAAATAATTTTCTGTATATAGAGTATATAGCGTATGTTTGGCACTAATAGGAGCTGGAGCGGATTGCTGGAGCGAGTTGCTGGAGCATGTTGTTGGAGCTTTTTTTCTAAACGTTAGTTTTACTAGCATTTCATTTAGTAACTTATTTTTTTTACATGCTTCTTCAAACTATGTCAGCTAAACAAGATTTATTTTTAATGATAGGTTACTTTTCTAAATAAAAATAAACTCATACTATCATAAGTCTGATAAGTTCGTGCGCCAAAAATGCATATAGTGAAGATATCTCTTACTCCTGTCATTAGCATTTTGCATATATTTACTTCAATCTTTCAAGTTAATTATACATTATCTTAGTAGAATAAAAATATTAGACCTAAATAGATAAACTAAATTGTCACTTAACAAATATAAACAAACAATAAAAAACAACACCACAATAAAAAAAATATTTTTATCTTGTTGTCCAAGTATTAAAAATATTAGACCTTAACAGATAAACTAAATTATCAACTTATAAACAAAAGCAAGTAAAAAACAACAAGTCATTAAAAAAAAAAAAAAAAAAGATTTTTATCTTGTTGGTCAAGTATTAAAATTAAAATAATAATAAAATTTACACATGACCCCCCTTCACGTCTATATAGATAACGATGAGACCCGGTTACAGTTTTAGAGAGAGAAACCCAAATACAAAGCACCATTTCTAGAGCGAGAAACACACCATTATTTTTACAGAGAAGAAGAAAGGGGTTTTATCTTTCTTATCTCTGAATCTTGTCTCATATTCAATCGTACGATTCGGATACTGGTTCTTCTATTCAGGTTACAGGTCTTTTTTTTTTTTTTTAAAGTTTTTGACTTTTAATTGGTAAGAGTGATTTTGAGCTTAATGGGTAGCTATATATGATTTTTTTTATATAAATTTTGGAATAAAGTTTTGATTTTTTATGGTTTTTTATGGTTTTTTTTTTTTTTTTTTTTTTTTTTTTTTTTATTATTTTTTTTGTATTTGAGGTGTTTAATTAATGGAGTAGCTTAATGGGCTTTTTCTTAGAAGGCTATTAAGCTTCTTGAAGGTGTTTGGATATGGTTGTTTGGAGAGCTTATGAGTTTTTTTTTTGGGTGAAATAAGCTACTAGTATTATTCTAGTATTCTTACCTAAACACCCCATAAATCCTTTGAATATGAACTTTGTTTTTTGATAGTTTATAAGAGTGTATACATGTTAATTGACTTGTTTAGTGAAGGGGTGTTTGGTGGATTGCTTAATAAAACTGATCATCTGCTTTTTGAACTAAGCTGATTTGAATTAAGGGGTGTTTGGCTAGATTGATTAATAAACCTGATTATCTGCTTTTTACTTATGGATAATCAGGATTGGTCGTTATAGTTGTTAAGACTTTATTTCTTGCTAGTAGCTGATTGGATTGTATGTTCTTGTGTTTTTGCGATACAGATTAGGGAGAACAAACTGATTTAAAGCGGTAAGATGGCTTTGTCTATGTAGTGAGAACCTTGAAGCGTCAAGGCCGATTTTGGTGTTTGATGATTGTTTTGTGAACCATTCAGTTATTAGTTTGCTCTTTGTTTCTGGTTTTGAATCCATTTTCCCAGCCGTAGGCTGCGAAAATACCAGTAATTGCCCCGCCTTCGGTTCATGTCTCGTAACTCAGACAGCCCAGTTCAGACCCAAATGGCTGTAGCTCTTTTCAGGAGTCCTTTAGGGCGGGAGTACCATGGTAGCAGTAGGATCGAAGGGGCGAAAGCCACTGGCAGGAGACGTGTGTTTGTTCAAACCGAGTCAGGTTGTGTGTTGGGTATGGATATAGATCGAAGTGATAATGCTCATATGGTTAAACGAAGGTTGCAGATTGCTTTGAATTTTCCCACTGAAGAAAGTTCTTTGACTTTTGGAGATATGGTTCTGAATAATGATCTTAGCGCCATTCGTAATGATTCACCTCTTCTTTTGACTAGAAATGTCTTGCATAGAAGCTCATCAACCCCTTGTATGTCTCCTACTGGTCGAGATATACAGCAGAAAGATCAAAGTGGTCCCGTTGAGATCTTGGGTCATTCGAGTAGTTTTGTGAGAATAAAACGTGTTGTTGATGAGGTTGTGATTGCAATGAAGTCGGGAGTTGATCCGATCCTTTCTACTGGGGGCCTTGGTGGTGCTTATTATTTCAGCAACAATATAGGTGAGAAAGTGGCCACAGTGAAACCGACTGATGAAGAACCGTTTGCACCAAATAACCCGAAAGGGTTCGTGGGTAAAGCACTTGGTCAACCGGGTTTAAAGCGTTCGGTTCGGGTTGGTGAAACCGGGTATCGTGAGGTTGCTGCTTACCTTCTTGACCACGATCACTTTGCTAACGTCCCCCCTACTGCATTGGTCAAAATCACACATTCAGTTTTTAATGTCAATGATGGTGTAAGTGGAAACCACAAGGCTCAAAGGAAGAAGAAGCTTTTTAGCAAGATTGCTTCATTCCAGAAGTTCATGCTGCATGATTTTGATGCTAGTGATTATGGGACCTCAAGCTTTCCTGTGTCTGCTGTTCATCGCATTGGTATATTAGACATAAGAATTTTCAACACGGATCGACATGCGGGAAATCTTTTAGTTAGAAGGCTCAACAATGATGATGTTGCAAGATTTAGTGAAGTTGAACTCATACCCATTGATCATGGTTTATGTTTGCCTGAAAATCTGGAGGATCCATATTTCGAGTGGATTCACTGGCCTCAGGCGTCGATCCCATTTTCAGAGGATGAGCTTGAGTATATTGAAAAACTCGACCCATATGATGACTGTGAGATGTTAAAATCTGAACTTCCGATGATTCGTGAAGCCTGTTTACGGGTCTTGGTTCTTTGCACGATTTTCCTAAAAGAAGCTGCTTCTTATGGTTTGTGCTTATCCGAGATAGGAGAGATGATGAGTCGGGAATTCCGCCGTGGTGAAGAGGAACCGAGTGAGCTTGAGGTTTTATGCATGGATGCAAGGAGAATTGTGGCTGAGAAGAAGGCTGAAATGGCGGTTCAACCTCAGGAGGATGAAACAGAAGAGGAAGATGGGTTTCAGTTTGATATTGACTACAATGATTCCGCCTTTGACTTCACTCCTAAATTGTCAAATGATAACTTTATGAATTTTGGGTTTGGGCGAAACCCACTTTCTAAACTTGAAGAAACCATTGAGGAAGATGAAGAAAGCGAAGATGAAAAAGAAACTGAAGGTCTTGTGCTTCCTGCATCTAAGGAGGTGCCTTGTGTTTCAAAGCTGTCAATGAGCAAGTGTAGTCTAAGCGATAATAGTGGTATTAGTAAGTTAAAGAGTCAGAAATCGAAAATGGAAAACAATGGCTATGTGGCAGTGAATTCATCTTCTGGGCACAGGAGTGCGAATGAGCTAGTGCCAGTTGGTGCCAGTTTCGTGAAGTTTGCTGACATGGATGAGGAGGAATGGGGTCTGTTTCTTGAGAAGTTCCAAGATCTGCTTTACACTTCATTTGCAAAACGCAAGGCGATTGCAATGGGGCAGAGGCAGAGACAGAGGCTCGGGACTTCTTGCCAGTTTTGAGATTTATGCGTATCAGATAGGATTCGGAGGTATTGCTCATACTGGATTACTATACTATGTTACCGGTTATTTGAGTTTGACTTTGAATAAGTTAACTTTCAGGCTTGAGTTGGTATTTAGTTTTTAGGGTTACGGGACTTTTAGTTAAATGGCAGTGAATGACTGAATGGGCATGTTCTGTAAATATTCACAAAGAACTGCCTTTAGTTGGTGAGGATTCAGGTTGGACTTTAGTTGCATTTGTTTAATATTTTTTTACCGCTGTTCTGCATTTCTTTCAGTTCATGGCGACATTGTTTATAAATAATATTTAGCATGAAAATTTGATAGTATGTATATTGTGGTATTGGGGTAGACGCATACATCTTCAATAGTGATCTGCTCTCTGTAATGCTTCTTGCGTGTTGTTAAGTTGTTGCTAATATGTATGGTCTTGTGAATGCGAATTAATTTAAGCAGTTCTGAGTGACAAGTATTGTGCTTATGACCTTTGATTGTCTGTTAATGGGTTATGATTGAAGCACAGGGTTGGATGCAGATTTATGAAAGTAGAGTATAAAAGATATTTATGTTTGTATATTGTGATATTGGGGTAGACACATACATCTTCAATATTGATCTGCTCTCTGTAATGCTTGTTGCGTGTTGTTAAGTTGTTGCTGATATGGTCTTGTGAATGCGAATTAATTTAAGCAGTTCTGAATGACAAGTATTGTGCTTATGCCTTTGATTGTCTGTTAATGAGTTATCATTGAAGCACGGTTGGATGTAGATTTATGAAAGTAGAGTTAAAAGATGAATATTCTTTAATGAAAGTTGGGCATGTAAAAATACTCTAGGAGAGGTCTCGGCTTTTCCAAAGTTGTCAATGACCAAGTTGAGTTTAAGTGATGAAAGTAGTAATATTTGCAAGTTCAAGAGCAAGATGGCATGTTACTTGGCTGTGAATTCATCTTTCCGGCACAAGAGTGTGAATGAGCTAGTGCTAGCTGGGCAGCTGGTGCCAGTTTCGTGATGTTTGCTGACGTGATAGGAAGTAATGGGGTCTGTTTTGTGAGAAGGTTCAAGATCCGCTTTACACTTTTGTTGCCAAACGCAAGACAATTGCAATAATGGCAAAAGGTAGACAGACACATAGGCGCGGGACTTCTTGCCAGTTTTGAGAGTTATACATATATATTAGGATAAGGATGGATCACTCATACTGGATTACTATACTATGTTTACCAGATTCATGTGTTTGTTTTTGAAAAGCTGAGTTGGTATTTAGTGTTAACGACGCCGTGAGAAGAGTATCTAGTGTGCATGTTCTGTAAATATTCATACGAGGATTTAGGTCATGAGACAGTATTTCAGCGGTTTATTAAAAGGGTATGCTACGTGCATACCCTGTAAATAGTAGTGAATGTGCTGTTCATGCATACTCTAATGTAACTTCAAAATATTCATAAAGAGATGCCTTTAGTTGGCGAGGATTTAGTTTCGGGTTTATTCTTATTCGTTGCTTCTTCCTATAACACTGATATGCAGTTCTCTTTCGCTTCTTGGTGACAATGTTTATTCGCATCTTGTATCGTAAGGAGCCTGTGTTGCAAAACGGTTTATTTACAAAGGAATTAATGCATAAATTTAGTGTAAATATGTACCATAAACTCGTAAAGATTGTAGCCTAGCAACACGTTGCTTGGATGTTTTTCAATCAAGTGGTTGTTGGTTCAAATCCTGGCTAGGATAATTGTATGAGATATTTGTGATGTAAATATCTTATGATTGTGACTGAGATTATGAACCTTGTTGTATGTTTAAACTTTATAATAGGGTTGGATGTGAATGCAAAAATTCAAACATGGATGTCTCTTTCTTTTAAAGAAAGGTTAATGATAATAATGACGTTGGTTTTGTTTTTTTAGTGTAATTAAAGTGTGATGGATACGATATTGAAAATCACAAGTAACAGATAAAGTTTAGCCTACGGAAATAGGAACTTGCGATAATTGATCACCTATAACTTTTTTCTCTTCTTGCCTCTATGCGAATACTCATGTTAACTTATTGCTTCTTTTATACGTTTATTGATTTTGATTGCGAAATTTGCCGTGAGTTGTGTAAACGAGCTGAGTCGAGCCAAGTACTGTCAAGCTCGAATTCGACTCAAATACAAAAACTCGACTTCGATTATTTTCACATTTATAGCTTGAACTTCATGGAAAATTGGTATATGAAGCTTGACTTGACTTTATGACAATTAAGTAATTACATGTGAAGAAAAAGTAAAAGCGTAATTTAATTAAAGCTCGTTAAGGCTTGCGAGTCTCACTAGCCGAGTATTTTGAAGCTCGCACTCGACTCAAAAGTATACTCAAGTAGCTTGAGCTCAAGCTCGACTTGTTTATATTGAATCGATTTCAGGTAGTTACGAGTGGATCTCGATCGAATAGCTCGCGAGCTATCTCGTCTCGTTTACACGGACCTTGGTGCAATCCATAAGCAGCCCCTCGTTAAGGCGTCTGCAACATATATTGACATCCGTACACTAATCTTTGCTTCTTTAATTTAAGACGAGGGACAGAGCAAAGAATTAGCAATAAGGGAGGCCGATTTTTTTTTTTCTCAAACTAACAAAGTAATAAGATGACTAAACTTTAAATGGTACTAGGTTCTAATGATCACCTACGCTTGGTTACAAACTTAAATTTTTGATAAGAAAAATATATTGACAACTAATAAAAAATATTAGATGAAAACCTTGTGCATGAAGTAGTGTCAAAAGCTTCATTCTCTTAATCTTTTTGTCCTCTAAAGGTTGGGGGTCATTTGCCTATAGTTAGGTCATAGGCTTAAATTTTAGGGTCATTTGCATATATATCCCTCCAAAGATGCAAAATTGCATATATATCATTTGCATGCATAAAATCATTGTATATGGCTATAAAAAATGTGAAGGATATATATAATTATTTCATTTGAAGGGATATATATGCAATTCCCCCTAAATTTTATAAAATAAATTACAAAGCGATTGGGCGGGTTGGAGGGGCCGAGCACCCCCGGCTCCCCACTGTCTCCGTCCCTGTCTGAGACAAACATCCGAATGGGAAGAATGATTGTTTCACTTTGTTCAGTGATCATGAAGCTAATGAATGATCCAACAAATACAACATCCGAGTGGGAAGAATATTAAATATTCACCAGTTTGTAGGAAATCAGTAGCCAAAGAGAATAGATCGAAAAGAAAAGTGAAAAAACTGTTTATGCAGTGGAGAAAGGTTTTCTAATACTCATGCACTTTATTGAAAGAGGCTAAGGCTATTTATAGCCTTTACAAGAAGCAACAAAACCAATCAAAATACTAGTGCTCCTAAAGAACCGGTGAACAATACTCCCACTATTCTAAACGTTCACATGTCTAACGTACACTTCATAAGAACACGGTAATAATCCCCTCCCAATACCAATTCAAATAACAATAAATTACTAACTGAAAAATAAAAACATAAAAGCGCTTATTCAAAATAAAGGGTAATTCCAAAGGACAAAAAGTAGGCCATACTGGTCATTGAGGTAAACAAATAAAACTCTCTTATGAAAATTCATGTGCGAATGTGAATGCGCCGACTCCATTAGCATGTAAACGTGTTCCACGTATTATTATTAAAGAATGGTAGGGGAATTTGTTTATTATTGAAAGTATAAAAGTATAATATACCTCACTTTAATTTTATCATTTCTCATTAATATAAAAAATTCTCGTCACCACACTTAGTTCATATCATTGCACATGTCTAAAAGCTGTGTATTATGATACACAGTGAGCAACTTACATATATTGACATTCAAGACACAGCGAAAGCTTCAAGCCACAACAAGATATAAATCACAGATATTAATATAAATAAATTGTTGCTTGTATAAAAATTCACAAGACAGCGGCAACCACGCAACACACACTCACACTTTTCACACATATCTCTCTCTCTGACTCTCTCTACTTTTCGGGCGAACCGAAACCACCGGGCCGCTGCAAAACGTTTCCAAACCGCCACCCTAGGAAAATTACACCACCTATACCAAACGATAGATATCGAAAGGTGATCATTCTAGTGCTGGGTGAAACCCATTGAGCGCCCTAGATCTAAAATTTAAGTTTCGGACTTTGTGGGTTTTGTATTCGCATGTTCCGTGACTTCTCACGGTATAACCGTGCTTAGTTGTGTTATTTCCGTTGCTAACAATGTTTCGTTGGTTGTTTTTGGCTGAGTCCTTGTGGAACGTGAGGTACTTGGCTTTTTGGTTAGTGTTTTGGGACCCCACCGCCTCGAGTAGTGCTTGATGGTGATGTTTTTATTGGTTGTTTGTGTAAACCGATACGCGAACAAGGACCCTAATGTGCCACCCCTCGTGTGATATTAATGTGGTGTCAAGAGTCTCCCGAGACTCTTTGGGAAGCAGAGTACTTGTTGTGGGCATCCCAAGTGATCTGCCGATTTATGGTGGTGCCGGATATGGGAACCTATCTTACCATAAACTTGATCTTGGGTGTGATGAAGTAGAGGAGAGAGTTAGGTGAGAGGTTGTTTTATATTTAAAAGAGGGTATATTTGTCATTTAAACAAAAATTCAAAGTCAATGTACCATCTCCTACCACGCTTTATTATGTAAAAATGGACACGTGCTCGCACTATAATGGAGTGAAGCAATTACCAAAAATTGTATTAGAGGGTGCTATTTTTGTACCGCAAAAACAATAATGCCTAACTTTTTGTCCCTTTTTGGGAATTAGCCCTTAAATAAACTGCTTGCCATGCCATGCATACGTGAATCCCGTAAATGACCGATTAAACCCAACAATCACCCCCTTAATCGGTTATGTACCCATCCGTTCACAATAATGCCGGCTCCTCTTCGATGAAGTTTGCCTCTTCTTTCTCCCACTTAGGACACTCGTTGTTGTAGTGACCAAACTCACCACATTTGAAACATTTAACGTGGCTTTTATCCCGTTGGAAACGTTCATTACCATACCTTAGCTTTTTTAATTTGTGTTGTTTTAATCAGTTACGTCACATGTTAATTTCCTGTTTAATTTCATTCAACTACTATGTAGTCTACATTGTAGGTCGAAAATTTCGGTTAACGAGTTTCATTGGACATTGTTATAACCACATCATAGAATGTACAAGGTAATAAGGATTGTGGATAATTAAAGTTCACTGCATTAAAAGTCTTAAACAAAATGCATATATAGTAAAGAATTGCAGCATGCTATTTTCCATTATGACAAGTCCTCAACGTTAGTATCATTCATCATCAATATGAATCAATGCATTTATTAAGATTGTTACACATTTAGACCTTCTGAACACGATAAACTTAGTGGGCACACAGCCATGGGTACACGAGACTGGCCTTTGCACTGCTTGCGATTTGTTAGAAAAGTGGGCACTGTATCGTGCTAGTGAATGAAATCCTAACAAATCTAGGGGTGATATTTTGATAGAAAGTTAGAAACTTTTAGCCATTCCACATAATCTCCAGGACATCTAGCTAAGACGTGTTTAAACCAATGACTGTGGCCATCGTTTGCTCCTTCCACTCTCGACAAGTCCATTTGATGCAGTTACTAGACGTGCCACTCAAGGTTTAAGGATATTACTATGACGATCTTAAAGATAAGATTAGATTAGTCGAACTTTATGTGCACTGGAGAAATGTTTGGCAGCTGCAATCATGGTTTCCTCGGGTCCACATGGCGCTTTCAAGTCCTTGACACGTCCCTCACCTTCTTTTGATGAAAACGAAAAGCACTCACTCATTGATCTGATTATCAATGATAACATGCTTATGTTCTTGTTTCCCTTGCTAGCCATTTCTTTTAATCTCTTTGAATTTAGTACTTGTGTTAATGGTGAGTTGTAAGTTTGTGTTGCAAAACAAGGTCTATATACAAACTTGGTTTCTTGATCATCAAGGCTGATTAATCAAAGGAATGTTCCCAGAAATTATTATACTTTTCTAAACATGTGTCCTTTTATTTCTTTCTATAATTTGACTTAGCTTCTATATTTTGACCATTGACCTCTCATTTTTTCTTTCTTTGCAAGTAATCAACAGTGAGTGTGAATCTTTACAATTGTGGGCAGCAAAGTAACTTTCATAAATCCCATATTATCATCTATTCGTTTACATATCTAAAAATATTTTCTTAAACAAAAGCTATACAAAAGATCAATGATAAGTAAAAACCAGTGTTCAAAAATACTACCGAGTAATACTAGAAGCAGTTTGGTAGGTAAGTCAATGAAGAATCCAAAAGCTACCAAGTGTAAGGAAGTTAGGCACCTTGTGTTTCTTAGCTGTCAATGAGCAAGTGCAGTTTAAGTGATAAATGTAGTAATCTTAGTAACTTTCAGAAAACGAAAGCTGTAAACAATGGCTATTTGGCGGCGAATTTATTTTCTTGGCACAGGACTGTGAATGAGCTAGTGCTAGCTGGTGAGAAATCGTGAAGTTTTCTGAAACGCACGAGGATGAATAGATATAAACACAAGGCAAATGCAGTACTGGGGTAGTGGCAGAGAGTAGAGACAGAGGCTGGGGACTTCTTGTCAGTTTTGAGAGTTATACATGGTGAGGATATATTGGAATTGCACGTTAGTCTATTTGTTGCATTCTATTGAACAAGGGTGAAACCAAAAATAGTGATAATTCCTATTTTTATGAGCATAAATTTATGATAATTAAAACACTTTTAACTGTTCAACTGATATCAGCCACAATATACATCTACTCTTTGCTTCTTACGACCTAATATGAACTTCTGAGTGGGAAGAATATAATGGTTGTTTCACTTGTGCAATGAATATGAAGCTAATGAAAGATGCAGCTTTTTTGATCTTCACCAATCAATTTTGTTTTTATTTGTGAATTGTGATTCAATTGAATTCATGCATGTCGATTTTCTGCTTATTTTTCCTCGACTACTAAATATCAGTATATACTTAAGGACTTAATTAGGTTAGTGATTTTATTGACTGCATGAAAGATGTTGGAAGAATGCCTATTATAGAATTGCAGCATACTTAAGGACTATACGTACATTAGTATCAGTGAATATGAAACAATACGTGTATTATTAACGGGTTAATATTGTTACATACATAAACCTTTTGAAGAAGATAAATTTGATGAACACACAACGGGCACATAGGCACTACATAGGTACGTACACCAGACTGGTTTTACACTGCTTATGATTTGTAACAAAAGTGAATATAATGTCACGCTAGTGATAAAAATCCATTCAAATCCAGGGCCAAACATCTTCTTGATAGAAATTTAACTATATGCTTAATATAGCGATTCCAAGTGATTTCCAAGACATCTAAAGACGTGTTTAAACGATTACTTTGGCCATCTGCCTTCGTTTTCTCCTCCCACTCCGACTAAGTCCATTCGATTCAGACATTCAGTTAATAGACATACCACTCACGATTCAGATATAATATTGTGGTGATCTTATAAATAAGCTTATATAAGTCGTACTTTATGTGCACTGGAGAAATGTTTGGCAGCTGCAATCATACTTTCCTCGGGTCCACTAGGCGCTTTAGAGTCCTTAACACGTCTCTCACCATCTTTTGACGAAAATGAAAAGTACTCACTCACTGATCTGGATATCCATGAGGACATGCTCATGTTCTTCTTGTTGTCGTTGCTACCCATTTTTTTATAATCTCTTAGAATATTTAGTATTTCGTATTTGTAATGAATGTTAATGATAAGTTAAAAATATGTATTGCAAAACAAGGTTTATATACAAATTTTGTTTCTTGATCATCAAGGTTGATTAACCAAAGGAATCATCCTGGAAAGAAGAGATGTGATAATGAGGATGTGCTCACGTTCTTCTTGTTGTCTTTTCTTTCTTTCTGATATTGGCATGTATATTTTGACCATTGAATTGTCACCTTTTTCCTTCTTGGCAAGAAATTATTTTACTTTTCTAAACATGCGTCTTCTTCTTTCTTTCTATAATTTGACTTCTATATTTTGACCATTGACCTATCATTTTTTCTTTCTTTGCAAGCAATCAACAGTGAGTGTGAATCTTTTAGTATCTTGGGTTGGGATTTTGGGTTTGGCTCACATAAAATTTGTGGGCAGAAAAGTAACTTCATAAATCCAATATTATCATCTGTTAGTTTACATATCTATAAATATTTTCTTAAACAAAAGGTATACAAAAGATCAATGATAACTAAAACCTGTGTTCAAAAATACTAATACTAGAACCAGTTTCTTAGGTAAGTCAATGAAGAATCCAAAAGCTACCAAGTGTAAGGAAGTTAGGGACCTTGTGTTTCATAGCTGTCAATGAGCAAGTGCAGTTTAAGTGATAAAGCAACTTTCAGAAAAGGAACGCTGTAAACCATGGCTATATATTTGGCGGTGAATTCATTTTCTTGGCACAGGACTGTGAATGAGCTAGTGTTAGCTGGCGCAGTTCGTGAAGTTTTCTGAAACGTACGAGAATGCATTTATATAAACGTAAGGCAAATGCAGTGGGTAGAGGCAGAGACAGAGGCTCATGACTTCTTGCCAGTTTTGAGAGTTATACGGATTTGCAATGGTGAGGATATATTGGATTTGGACGTTAGTCGTATTTGTTGCATTCTATTTAACACGGTTATTGTTGGTGAATTCCTGAGGTTGGATGTGGCTTATGGCGTGTTACCAGGTTCAGGAAATACTAGTTGGAGTGCTAGTCCAACTCGTCTAATATTTATCCTAATATGGAGTGGTCCTCATTGGTTTAGGATATGTTTAATGTAATCCTAGTTATAGTACAACGCGTCTATGTTAGTCTATATATACCACGAGGGGTAGGGAAATACATTGTATCAATTGAAGTTTTAGAGTTAAGATTTCTTCAATAAAAGTCTTGCGTGTTACCTGGCAACTTAGATCTTTCTGTCAACATACTTCCTGTGTTCCTGTGTTTCATATAGCTGCTGTAGTGCAACTCTCTGATATTAAACAATTGGTATCAGAGCAGCTATATTAAACAATTGTTTAATATCAGAGAGTTGCACTACAGCAGCTATATGAAACACACGACACACAAGAACACGAGTAAGTATGTGACCGAAAGATCTAAGTTGCCGTGTAACACGCAAGACTTTATTGAAGAAATCTTAACTTTAAAACTTCAATTGATACAATGTAATTCCCTACCCCTCGTGGTATATATAGACTAACATAGACGCTATGTACTATAACTAGGATTACATTAAACATATCCTAAACCAATGAGGACTACTCCATATTAGGATAAATATTAGACGAGTTGGATTAGCACTCCAACTAGTATTTCCTGAACCTGGTAACACGCCATAAGCCACATCCAACCTCAGGAACTCACCAACAATCACCCCCTGAATTTCTGAGTCGAAGAGGGAAATTCTTGCACTCCAAGTAACGACCTCATTTCCTTGAACCTTATACGCGCCAAGGCCTTCGTTAACGGATCTGATCTTTGTTCTTCACCCGATACATGCTCTACTATTACCTGCTCGTTCTCCACACACTCACGAATGAAGTGATATCGAGTGTGGATGTGTTTGCTTCTACCATGAAAGACCGGGTTTCTTGTTAATGCGATGGCTGATTTGTTATCAGCATTTTCCCTCCTTAGCGATATTTTCACACATGAAATGCACATGTAAAATGTTGGTGATTTTAGTGTCTATCACCTATGCTAGGTAATTGTGATTTACTAGAGACAAGTGGAAAATATATTAAGCTTGGATACGAGTTAGGGAAGTGTGGAGTGCACACTCGTTGAGCTAATATGTTTTCGCCTAGGAAAAGATGCGGGGGTCAGGGGACCGCCGCCGCAGTGGTCAAGGGCGCCTTTGCCGCGGTCAAGGAGCATCGCCAAAAAACCTAAACGGTTTTCATGAATCAATATTAAGGGAATTAACTTATTTTCCCGTCAAAACCAAAGCAACATGTCTGTTGGTGAAGAGTTGTTATTTAAGAGACTTATATGATCTCTTCCTAACATACGAATTTCACACAATCCTCTATGTCTTGCTTCATTCTCTTGTGCCTAGAAATGAAGTGTTCTTCCTGAATTATCCCGATAAGGATTTCGTGATACCCAGACACCAATAGGGTTGAAATACTTTATACGGAAAGTGAACTTACACGATTCATAAAGATATCCAAGATTATCATCACCCTAACCCCCAATTTCTAACATAAAACTTGTGTGCTACTGTATCATTTGCTATTATACAACATATATGGTCTTGTGGTTTGTAAATAAAAACCAAGCTCAATTTAGAAAACCAATATTTAGCCCCGTGTCTTTTGATTGAGTATTTGAGTGTGAGGCGGACCTAGGACATTAAGTCATCAAGTGCACAATTTTTTTATTTATTATTATTTTTTAGTATAAAGTAAATAAAATATGTGGACTAAGTAATATTTATGTGACCAAATTTTTTTGGAATCGGGTTCATTTTGGCAAAATCGCGAATATTTACGAAAATTTACACTACGCGACAAACATCCATCGGGTTTCCGTGAACCCCTGAACCCTCCTACCCCCATTGAGTGTCAATAGGTTATGTTTAAAGCAAGGTTGGATAATGCTGGTTTTACTCCATTACTTCTTTGATATCTTTCTATAATTTTGATCGCAATGCCCTTGGTGAAACCCAAAATAGCGATTTACACTTTCCATGAAAATAAGTTTACGATAATTATATCGCTTTCAGCTGTTCAACTGATATCAGCCACAATATACATTTACACTTTCCTTCTTTCGACCTAATATGAACTTCCTAGTGGGAAAAATATAATGATTGTTTCACTTGTGCAATGAATACGAAGCTAATGAATGATGCAACTGTTTTGATCTTCACCAATCAATTTCGCTTTTATTTGTGATTCAATTGATTTCATTTCTATTTTCCGCTTAATTTTCCTCGACTACTATATAATTTACATTGTAGCTACAATACTTAGGTTAATGATTTAATTGACGGCATGAAAGGTGTTGGAAGCAAAGTTTTTAAGATCGAGATCCTACTACCTAGGATCGTTTTCGTCTTTGCAAGATCGTGACCGTAAGATCGAATCAGGACCCTAAGATCCTACTATAATCTCATTTTTGTAATAGTATTTGTAATATTATTCAAATGTACAAATTATTATATATCATAAATATAAACTTATATGAATGTTTTATCGAAATGTTGTCATAAATTATGAATATGAAATGTTTAAAAAAATCACATGTAGTTTTTTAAATTATATTAAAACATAATCCATAGCTTGGTAGTATTTTAGTTTGCACTTTACGAAAAGTAAGATCTGATCAGATCTTAAGATCCTGTGGTCAAGAACGGGATCCTATAAGATTTTAAGCTTGCTAAGATCTTACGTAGGATTCGGATCGTTTTTGCTTCGTAGAATCGTAAAATCGTAAGATCATAAGATCAAAATCGGGATCTTAACAACTATAGTCGGAAGAATTCCTAGTATAGAATTGCAGCATATTATTAATCACGATGTAAGGACTATAGATTAGTATCAGGGAATATGAAATAATACGTTTATTCCTAACGGGTTAAGATTGTTACACACTTAAACCTTTTGAACAAGATATACTTAATGAACACACAATGGGCGCATCGCCACTACATAGTTACACCAGACTGGTTTTACACCTTTTAAGATTCGTTGCAAAAGTGAATACAGTATCATGCTAGTGATAAAAATCCATTCAAATCCAGGGCCAAACATCTTCTTGGTAGAAATTTACTATATGCTTAGATATAACGATTCCATATGATTTCTAAAACATCTAAGACATGTTTAAACGATTACTGTGGACATCTGCCTTCCTTTTCTCCTCCCACTCCGACTAAGTCCATTCGATTCAGTTAATAGACGTACCACTCACAGTTCAGATATATGATTGTGGTGATCTTATAAATAAGCTTATATTAGTCGTACTTTATGTGCACTGGAGAAATGCTTGGCAGCTGCAATCATAGTTTCCTCGGGTCCACTAGGCGCTTTCGAGTCCCTGACACGTCTCTCACCTTCTTTTGACGAAAACGAAAAGCACTCACTCACAGATCTGGATATCAATGAGGACAGGCTCACGTTCTTCTTGTTGTCGTTGCTACCCATTTTTTTATAATCTCTTAGAAACTTAGTATTTCAGTATTCGTAATGAATGTTAATGATAAGTTATAAATATGTGATGCAAAACAATGTTTATATACAAATTTTGTTTCTTGATCATCAAGGTTGATTAACCAAAGGAATCATCCAAGAAATACTAATTTGTGGAACGCGTGTCTTTTCTTTCTTTCTGATATTTGACATCTATAATTTGACCATTGAATTGTCACCTTTTCCTTCTTTTCCAGAAAAAAAAAAAGTCAAAGTGAGTGTGAATATTCTTCTCGATTATTGGGTTGGGCTTTTGGGATGGACTCACACAAATTATATAGGCAGCAATGCAACTTTAAACAAGAACTATATTAGAAAAAAGTTATTTCTTACAAAAAATAACCTCACGTATAATTAAACTTTTATGAAAATTCATCCCCAAGCCTTTACATTACATTTACACACAAATACAAACCAAATCCAAATACATTCACTGTGAAATGAAATGTTAAATAAACAAATATATACCTATAAATACCCGATATATACTTAAGTTAGACATGCCTCCATGGTCTTTCAGCAAGATTGACACATTCATTAAACCTAAAACAGTCAACAAGATGGTCAATGCTCATTCCAGCAGCTTGCATGAACGAATAAACGATCACGGGCCCTACTAATCGAAAACCATGCTTCAATAAATCTTTGCTAATGGTTTCGGCTTTTGGTGTTCTTAGAGGCACATTTCTCGAATGTTTGCATCTGTTAATGGTAGGTTTATAGTTTACTGATCCCCACATGTATCCACTAAATGATCCGTGTGCTTTAGCAATCTGCATTGATTATTACAACAGATTAGCCAAATGTATACGTTTTGTTGATATTTTACACACTAAGAACTAAACTGGTTACAAATTCATATCCTGATATTCGATGTTGAAAACTTTTGTGTTTCTCCAAACTTCTAAGTGCAGACATTTTATTCGTGCATAATATGCAAGAAAGTTCTTATGGCTTTGTACATATTCAATTAAAGCACGCTGCACTGTGAAATTGTACATGTTTCAGGTATAACTTACGGAGTAGGTTTTTTTATTTTTTGGGTAAAGGGGAGTAATCCTCAAGACTCGGCAGTTATATATTAACCAAAAACGTTTAAGTACAATGGATATGAGTGAAATCCCATATCTCAGCCCGTTACATGGAGTAGGTTTTTTTAATGAGATTCAACATTTGAAATTGTCTAGAGTCTTGGTGCCTTTTGACTTTGTGAGTTGTGAACTTACTTTGAGGATGCATTTGGCGTTTTCGACTATGGATCTCACTCTACTTTCGGCTAACATGATCTCCTTGTTAGAGGCTATTTCCATGATTTCATTCTCTCCCATTTTAGCAACGATGTTTGGTTCAAATCCAGCGAAAGCTTCTCTACATTGATGATTTTTTTTTTAATCAAAATCCTAATTAATGGTCATATTGTCTTTTTTATCTCTACTAATTTAAGACAAATTAAACACATATTTTTGTTACCTGAATAGATTCTTCCTTTTCAAGATTTCAGTCCAATTGTAATCTATCAACATTCCACAGAGTGATAGCATCTCGAACAATTGGCTGTTGGGAACGTTGAATGAGTGCTTACATACTATTTGATTTTAATTTTGCTATTTTACTGAAAACATAAATTATATAAAAAAACGGATTACTTACTTGTCATCATACACTGGAACTCCCCAACATTCGTCGTGAAATTGTACATAAAGTTTATCTGAAGACAACAAAACAAAATAAACATCCTACATTTGTGAAGCAGAGTAGATTAACGAGTTAGCAGTCGCGCGTTCATGGAACAATTGGAGCATGGCAAGCGGGTAGTAAAGAAGCCAAACTTTTATATAGGATTACTTACGAACTGTCTAAAGTAAATCACGTGTTAGCGGCTTTTGATTTGAATACGTATATTCAATTAATCAATTATTTACTATTGTTATGGTCGTTTTTTTTTTTCTTTTTTTCTTCTCATTTTTATTTATTAATGTGTCCTGCATGTATCATTCTAATTAACTTGTAACTTTGATTTGTTTAGACAACATATTCTATTGGTGGCCATGATTAATCAAAATCATGACAAGAGAATAGAAATTTGGTGTATTAGGTTTTATGTTTCTGTCATACCAAACACCAAACTATTATAAAATCCACTGTCATTAAAGTAAAATATGACGAAGTTTATGACTCATACTTGATTACTATATTCGTTTTGGATTACTCTCTTGAATTCGAATAAAATACCTAATTTCATCAACATTTTGTTGGTATCAAGGAATAGATTCCACATCTAAGTTGTTGCTATAATTAGGAAGTAGATAACCTTATAAAGATTAAATATGTTGTATCATTTCCAATATTAGATTCGTGGACTTATTAACCAGGTTTGTCCCAATGATTCATATAAGCGTTCAACACTAAATGGTAAGAGAAAAAATTTAGGTCACAATTTAATGAGTAAGAAACAATAACGTAGAGAGCACAACTAATTTACTACAGTATTACTACAACTAATTATGTAATTATCTATCATTTTCTTATTGGCTCATGCAAATGATGTAAAAATAGTAATTAATTTGTGTCAATGTCATATATGAAACGTGCACACTTTAAGGTTGTGAAAATAACAAGCTTCATATTCATAAGTACTGTATGTTTTAAGGCAATTAGAAGGTTAAAACTTAAAAGGATACACATGATAACTAAATCAAAGGATATCGAACAAAACTTCCCACATATAGATCATATTGATTATAAACTATAAAATCTTGTCATGTGTACACATTAGATAAATTTTTACCCTTATCATGATTATAGAGTTGAATGATATTCGACCAACTTTTAAATGTAGTGAAATGTTGAGGCGTTTTATCAGAAGATATTATTTCATAGATTTCTAGTCTTAAGTGTTTGAATATGCCTAACTTAGAAGTATGTAAAGTTAAATTTATTTGTTGCAGTGTGTGATCATATGAACACATTGGTGTTATCGTAGTCGATTGATGATGCAAACAAGCAAGTTAAATATATACAAACACATATATACTTACCACTGCTTTTAGTAATCCAGTTGCATCTTCTCAACCCATCTTCACAGTTGCTAGGATCTAAACTTGGTTGTAGAACTGGATCTTCAACACTAGTTTTAGCAAGTGGCACCTCCCTTCTCGTAGGCGTTGGTGATGGTGTTGGTGTTGGAGCTATCAGCTGCAGCGCAGACGAGATGGTCTGCTCAAGCGTGGAAGAAGAATCAGTAAACGACCCACTTGATGAGTTATTCGACAGAGTTAATGAAAGTGAAGAAATCGAGAGTAGTGAGCTTGTTTTGTGAATCCCAACAGGATAAACTTTCTTCAAGTGTTTGGATAATAAACTTTGAGTTGATGAATGCTTCTCTTTATTTCTCATTGAAGTTGGACTACCATTGTTCTTGTTCTCCACAATATTATGTCTTCTCATGTTTTCTTTCGACATAATTAAATGTATAAATATGAAATGAAAATAATTTAAATGTTAGAGAACTATTGATGATTTAGTTATACTGGCTTGGAGTTTGAATATTTATAAAGGGGGGGAGGGTGGGTTGGTGAAATGCGGTGGTTTGTTTATGTACCACTAGCACCTTACTTCCCTCTAGAAATTAAACAAATACAATCAACTTCATTGGAAAATGACAGTTAAAAAGATATTTGCTGCAAGAATATAGCCAATATTTCTTAAGAAGCGATAGCGCGCGTATTGATATGAAAATGCATGAAAGTATTATATCATTGTCTCGTTGACATTATCGTTACAAAATTTGAGCTGAATTTAATTTGAAGGAATCTATATTCACTTTGTTGAGCATCTAACATGCTAAAAGCCTGCATTTGTGTGTTAATATAGTTAGACTAGCATTTAAAGATAATATAGTTTGGAGTTAATTACATAAATCTTCCTTGTGGTTTACCCATAGTTGCACGTTTCATCCTTAACTCTAAAAAATTATACAATCATCCCTGTGGTTGTCCATTTTTAGTTGACTGGCCAAACGATGTTAGTTTTTTCATTAAATCCAAGCATGTGAGTGGCATGTGAGGGGCAAAGTAGTCATTTACGTCCATAGTAAAGCTCATGGACGATTTATGAAACTAAACTTTTTTTTCCTACTGTTGTCTTTGTATCGATTATTAAATTCCCACCCCACCTCATTCAATATTCAGTTACAAAAGTCTTCCCTGTGGTTTCGTATGGTTAAAAGGACTATTTTGACCCTCACGTGCCACTCACATGCCTGGACTTAACGATCAAAACAAACTCCCATTTGGTCAAAGGACCGGTCAACTCAAAATGGACAACCACAGGGACGACTGGTGTACTTTTTAAGAGTTAAGGATGAAACTTGCAACTTTGGGTATACCACAAGGACGATCTTTGTAATTAACTCTATAGTTTGAATAGCAGCCTTTCTAACTCAGTAACCACTAATATGGTCACTAAATCTCCCGGCTCAATCATTTTGATCTTTGCCATTTAGTGACCGAAAACATTTAGTTGTATATATATCTAGAAACACCAGTACTAATTCCTTTTCCTAGGTCCAAGGTGGCATGATTTTGTTGATATTATTATTTGAAGAACAAACTCACAGTCCCAGTCTGTACATGTTTTGAACCCACAACATGTTTGTTGATGCGGCTCATTTGATATAACTTGTATACCTGGCCAAAGACTCGGTTGATTTTTCCTACCATCTTGACTAATTAATGGCCGCAAGTACTAAAGTGAGGAATTTGCAAAAATCACTGAAGATTTTCGTCATTAGAAGTAATATATGATTTGTACTCTTTATCAAAATTAATTCTATTATTAATCTTTTATGATACAAAGAAAATTTCAAATACTTTATAAATTCTCTATCTTCTTCATGACATTACTATTTTTGGGAGTGAGAACAAAGCACAATATGCATTTTATATTACTAGTAATCAGATTAGTTGGAATGTTTGTCTCAGAGAGGTAAAAACTTAAGTCCCACTCCAGTTGTATATAGCTTGTAGGTCTTGAGGCATACCCATTGCCCAAATAGACAAAGATATCCCATCTGTTGTTCTTCCTGGTCTTTTACTACATTCCCACTGTCTAATGTCATGAGGCCAATGTCACACTAATTATCGACATGGTTTTTTGTAATACAAGGTAACAAAAATATGAGTGAGGGACCGATGGATGCCTCGGTGACACCTAAAAGCCACCAATTAATGATGTAAAATCCATCTTTTAGTTGCAAAAATGTTCATTTTTAAGAATCCTAAAGAGTTCACCTTATATATATTTATGATCTTTGTGTTCACAACACTGATTCTTTGTGTATGGTGTTAATACAAATATCGTCAGAATAACGTTATTTATATTTTACGATCTTTGCTAAATTTTATTGACAACAATGATAAACTTTATTTACGCAAAGTAAAATTGTCAAGTCTTTTATAGCTATAAGTTTTATTTATATATCACAAAAGCTTTTAATATATGTTGTACACTTTTAATGTACAAGTTTTATGTACACTATGCTTTCTGTGTTGTACATATTTCTAAAATACTGTTCATAACATATCAAACCAAGTTCTATACTAGCATAAGTAATCAAATATTTTTAATAACACACAAACTAACAAGTTACTTCTTAATAAACATCTTTTAGCTAGCTACATAATACATTTTACAAGTTTATTTTTTTAATACATTTTAATCAAAATGAAAATGTATTATTTCATCACTACATGCATCATCCTAACCTAGAAACATCTGAGAAAATATCATAGTAGGATTCTAGTAAGATCTTGCAAATATTTTGAAAAGATTTGAACAAGATTTTCAAGATCTTGTGTCAGTAACCCATGGCACCAAAATTTATAAAGGCCGAAACCTTTTTTTTGGTTCTGTCGGATCAGTGGGTTGCTGAGCCAAATTGGCTATAAATAGCAGCCCAAACTTTGTTGTTTATTCATCACTCAAAATCATAAACTGATATACTCTCTCTCACTAACTCATATTCACTATCTAACTCATTCATATTTAATGTGCCATTGTCACCAACCATGAGCATAGGAACGGATTGAATGTGCCATTCATATTTAACTCATTAAACGAATTTAATGTGCGCCATTATGATAACATCAAATAGTCCTGATATTTTAGTGTTAATTTCCCCCTAATATGCTCATCATTTGTACTGTTTTACTTGAAAATATACTCTTATTTCTTAATTTATCATTTTCAGGTCATTAATGAGCATATGAACGAAGAGACGTGGATTTGGAAGGATATTAAAGTAAATATACAATAGTATGCTGGCCAGAAAAGAGTTACGGCTTAATTCCATACTCTACTTACGTCGTAACTAGGATTTACACTAAAAGACCAAAGTCAACGCAATTCAAGGTTACAGCGTAATTTCACATCATAGTTACGCCGTAAATAATTCCGGACTTAGAATAATTTTTGTGATCAAGATACTTACGTCGTAAACCATTTGCAAGGTTACGGCGTAAAAGTGATGAATTTCACTACAAGAGTTTTACGGTCGTAACCTATTCTTAAGGTTACACCGTAACTTTGACGAGGCTATAAATACAAGCCCTAATTCTACATTTTCACATCATCTTCCCAACACACAACACTAAGGGACAAAAAAGGGCTTTCAGAGAGACAATATTCAGCAGCATACGGAGCATTTTCAAGGGAGAATTCACGCCATTTACTACATAAGTTTTAGTATTTCGTATCAAACTTTTGTATTTAATTCAATGTCTTTCATTATGATTCTAAACATTGAATTTTTTGCATTATTTATTATGATCGCCTAAACACCTTTGCTGTTAGCCTAGTTATGAAATTGTTATTGCCATAATTTAGTTTTCTCGTTTTCGTATCGCTTTATGTGCTTATTTTCTTTGCTTATTCGTGGACGCTTTTGTTTCGGTAGTATTAATGTTTGGTAGTATCTAGGAAGCTAGGAGAATTGACCATCGGACCTTAGACGAATAGGTTGCGAGTAATGGTAAGAATTGACCATATGACTACCACTATCTTGTGTGCGAATTGACCAAAGGATCACCTACCAAATGGAGATGCTTAAGAAGTTAAGGGGAAACCTAAGTTCCGAGAGGCCAGGTTTCTTAGAATAAGTCTAGATTATAGCTGGTAATTAATGACTCTACATAGGTTAAAGAACGAACTCTGGTAATTGTATGGTTATGGAATAGGAACCTATGAAACATAGGCTAGACGAATTTACCCGAGGAGTCTAGTGACATTTACCCCCACATAGAGTGATAGAAACATTAATAGGAAAACTTAATTGTGGTGTAACAAGATTAGTAATTAGGCTAGCACATTTCTCCTTATTGATTGTTCATCTCTTTTTATTTGCTTTCATTTCATTTCGTTTAATTAGTTTAATATTAATATATTAAAATCAGTGACATTAGACTTAAGTTAGATCCGCACTCATAGCTCTTGGGACGACCTCGGCTTTACCGATTACTACACTACACACGACCAGGTACACTGCCCGTTAGTGCATTAGGTAGACCTTAGGTAGACGAGTTTATAAATATTAAAACTTGTTATGTAAATCCAGCATCACATTACACCATATGTTACTAGTTAGTAGTATAAACATTAATCTTCTTGTTGTTCTAAAAGGACTAAGAAGATCACACCACACACTATCGAAATATCATTTCCAAACCACATTAAAGTATAGTTTTGTTTATATTAACGAATCATGTTTTGGTCCAACGAGAACTTCAGGCACCGAGGTCACATCCGCCGGTACAACTTATTGGTTTTGATCGTGGTACCCTAGAAATAGACGGTGAATAGACGACAAATCTATTTTAAGGGAAATATGTCAAGCACGTCCCTCAATCACGTTCTTGAATCGTTATATCTACTTCACTGATTTTATCTTTCTATAGACTTCTATGGTTCATAATTTCGTTTACGAATTTTTGTTTATCTAATTATAGTGATATTGCATTGTATCGTTATTGTTATTCCTGATTATGTTTGTTATTCATGTAATGTTAAAACATATATTTTTTGCCATATTTTAATCATAAAAAGGGATACAATACTTCAAAGAGAGTATGATAGAACAGTACCTGAAAAAGTTTTGTAAACTGTTAACAGACTGTATATCGTAGTTCAAGAGAAAAATAAAAGGTATTTAAAATTTTGTCTCCTATAGCAATCTCAAATAAGAATTGTTTATGGTCTTTGCTTATTAAGTTTTATCAAAAACTATTAACAATTTTGGGCAAAAACTTCGTGCATGTTTGTATAAAAAAAACGGATAAATCATGTTTGGTGAGCTTTTTGTTGTACAAATTTTATTTGTGCTAAATCTTATTTGTAGAATTTTGTATACTTGCATAAAGTTGTTTAAAAATGGATTCTAGTAAGCAATGTGTTTGCTGAAATTTATTGTCCTGAAGTGCATTATTTTTGTTGTTGTTTAACTATTTTGCAGCTTATTGTAGACTTTTGTTGAATCAATTTAAAACATATTTTTAGGGTGTTTTATGTAGAATATTACTCTGTATAAACCAAATCTGGTTTATGTCCAAACAGCCACTGAAGTAGGTTGTGTCCAAACATTCCCTATGCAATTTTTTGTCCAGACAACCCTTAAAACGGTTCACGTGGCGAAATTTTCGTAGTGTTGAATTTACTTTGGTGATTTTTAGCACTGAATTAAGTGGTTATTTTCACCAGTTTTTAAAGGGTTTGTTAGTTTGTTATGTGCAGAACTTTTATGTTATATTGTGCAAAGTTGGACGTTGTATTCTTGCCGAATTTTGTATTTGTTTAGTGCATAATTTGGAGCGATTTGGGGCGAATATGAGGGCGTTTGGTATTGAACTTGATTTTGTTAATGGTATATTGTGAAAAATTGGACATTGTATTCTTGACGAATTTTGTATTCCTTTAGTGCATAATTTGTAGTGATTTGGGGTCGAATATGAGGGTGTTTACTACTGAACTTGAGGTTGTTTAGTCCAATATTTGAGGTTGGTTCGTGCATAACTTTGTAGCTATTTATGCCGATTTGATACTGTTTGGTAAGCCTTTTTGGGGATGAATTTTCAGTTGGGTTGGATTCATAATATGTCGAATAATCTATTGTGATTAATATGTATTAAGTAGTTTGGTTGCAGAAATGTTTGTTGAACTTTCTATGGTGCAAAATTCGTGTTTCGCAGTTTGTTTGCTGATTTTTTTGCATGTCTGTTGAACATTTTGCATTACAAAGTTTGTTTTTAGCAGTTTGTTTTCTTAAGCTTTTGGTTTCTGAAATATGTTGTGCAGAATTTCTTGCTAATTTTTGAAAAAAATGTGTGGTTACTTTATGTAAATTTTGAGGTTCTTTGGTGCTAAACTTTGTGATTTCGGGTCTTGATGTTGTTTGGTGAAACGGTACTAAATAGGTGTTGTGCTTGATATTGTTTAAATTTTTACCACTGAGAAAAGATAAGTCTATCGATTTTATCGAGTATTGTAAAGTTTGGATGTTGCATATATTTGTAAATATTGCAAATAACTGAACTAAGTTGCGATTTAATAGAAAATGACTAATCGCATCTTTTGTTGCAAACAATCTATTGATGTGTCATCGTTTTAGGAACGACTATATGCTATAGATTATCGTCATCGACACAATGAAATGTTAATGATGTTAACATGTGTGAATAATAAAAGCTACAAATTGCTTTGGTTCTTGTAACTAATTCGAATGTTGTGATTGTCAGTAAAAGTGAGATATGCGTTCATTTTTTATGGACGTGTTATGATTGTTTAAAATGATTCCGCATTGATATTATATGATTATAACCACATAATAAGTTGTGATAATCATATAATGACACGAGGTCAAATGTGATTATATATATAATCACAAGTGAATTGGGATGAAATGTTTTACGTGTAGGACTTATACAAGTACCTAAATCTGGAATCCTTCTTTAATATATGTGGTGTAGAATGGTTATTGTTTATGAGGTGTAATTTCATCTATTTTTAAGAGGTCATCCAACCCTTGAACTCGTACATATTTGACCATATATTGTCCTAATTGTTTTTTATTTGTTTTTTGAGTTTTAGGTACTTGAGAGAACATATGCTGAAAAAGTACAAGTCTTGGGCTCGATTAGACGAAGAACAAATAAAAATGACAACTCCAGCAACGTGACCAGGTTGTGTGACACTGTCACTGGAGGTGACGGGTCAGTGTGTGGGGACGGCTTGGTATGACGGTGTTAGAAGCATCTGACGGCGTTACAACTACAAATAAGTCGGTGCAAAAACGAAAACCTAACTGGCAGCGAGTTGACGGTGTCACAATCATAACATAACACTATCACAACCCCAAATCTATAAATACAAACACTTTTTTTTCTTCATATTGTGTGTGTAACTTTAGAGGAACGAATACCACCGAACCCTAGTCAGTTTTTACAATTTTTGAAGGCCTTTTTGGCTCTTGAAGATCTAGTTATTACTTGCTTGTTTATCGTCTCTTATCAATGGTGTGTATGTTAGGAGTTGGAAAACTGGCTATGATCTTATATGGGTAGCTTGAATGTCCACTAAACGTGTCCAATTAATGCATACATCTTAGGAATTAACTGAGTAGGGTATTTATTGCATGTTCAAATAATTGGATGGGATATTAACATTCAGACAAGCGTCTCCCATTTAGGCTAGTTCATAGACATGGGACTGACCAACCCACAGTAGGTAATAAGGAATACTCCGTATTTCATTAGACAAGTAAGTGATATTCGGTAAACATAACTAGAAAATAACTAAGGAGCGATGGAATTCTAGGTAAATACATTTTTTCACTTATAAGAAGTTCACCACCACTTTTTGTTTTCTTGTTATTTATTTTTATTGCATTTTAGTTTAGTATTAGTTTAATTTAGTAGTTTAAAACCAATCTCTCTCAAACCCCGATTTTTTACTTGCTTTCAAATAAAACATAAAAATATCAAAAATAATCTTCTTTCAACTTTTAGGCTTATATCGTCATACACTTTGAACATACCTCACTATTCTTCTAGAAAACGATCAATCCCTCGAGTCTTGCCTATATTACACTACAGTGATTAGGTACTCTACTTAGGAGAGTTGTAAACTTAGTGTGTTGCAACCCGAAGCATCAATTGTGTCTCATAAAATAATTTGTCTAAATAAAAAATGTTAGTAGATGAAGCTATGAATAATCAGAATGATGCATCTTCTTTTAATATGCTTGATTCTTTGTTCTATAGCAAGCTACATACAGGAATTTGTTAATTATGCTATGAAAAATAATTAACGGCAAACATTCAAAGAGTATGTATACAAAATGTGAAACTTGTGTAGTGATAATTATTAAGGGTCTTCGTGTCATAAACTCAAAAGTAATATCTCACAAACAAGATTGATATGTTGAAGAAATAAACTTTCTACAACATTTTTTAGATAGGTTCAATGTGAGGGATTCTGGCCAAACTAGAGCTCAATAGACATCAATCAACATTGATACAAAATATAGGTGCAGGTGTTACCCATTTAGAATACTTAAGAATTATTGGAAGTACCACGATTACAATTTATTTATAGCAAAACGTAACAACTTTTTAATGGGTACTTAACGGTGTTAATGACTGTTTGATTCCAAATCAATGAGTGGTTGTGTATACACTCTATAAATTACCACTATATTTCGGTTGTATCTCCTATACATACAATATAGAGTGGTTTGAAATGTAATCGGATTTATGTCTATAAATATATTTGAACATGAGACAAAATGTCTAAATAGAAGATGACACACCAACGTGGCCTAAACTGTCAGTTGTATACATTGTGATAGCCATTAAAATTGGGCATAGCTCATATCATAGTGTATAATGGTGAGTCGATACATATTCTTTCGATACAACAACTACTCTCAACATAATTAACCAATATTGGCAATGCGAAGTCAAATGATAATATTTTGGATCCGTTTACAAAAGACCTAAGAAAAGAGTTAGTTAGTAAGTCATGTAGAGGAATGAACTAAAGCCCCAAGAAAAGTTTATATGAATGAAAACCTAATCCAACTGATTGAGGATCCCAAGATCTAGATTTAATAACCTACTTGTATAAACCGAGGGAAGTCACTGTGGGTGAGTAATAAACTCCTTATCCATTTAAGGTAGTTAGTAAACTTTCTAGTCTATTTCCTATAACTGTGACAGGATGAGGTTAAGTTTATAGCTTTTAATGATTAGTATAGAATCACCTATGTGAGAGAAAAATGGGGTCACTTCGAAGGGAATTGTAGGCCCACAATTCTTAAATGCTCTCTCAGAATTAAACTAGTGTTCATGACCATAACGAACATGTCTATGAGGATTTGACTATGTCAAGGAGAGTCGTGTGATTTGATATTGTCGTCTACACAAACAACAAATCGGTTCAATGGAATCGCGTCTACGGGCAGCTAGAAGGCTAAATATAGTTCATAAAGGAAGGTTCAAAGGGTAACACCTACCTATCCTATGTGTAATTTGACTGTTGATATTATATTGAAATTGTGTGTGGTTTTAATAGATCTCCATTAATGTGTAAGATTGCTGAAGAATTTTGATTAAAAAAAACATTAAATTTTCATCAATTATAATATTAGTGAGATACTTATTCTCAAAGTGAGGTGTTTTGAACAACAAGTTATGAATTTCATTTGCATAAGTCAAACTTATAACACCAAACTGATTACTTGGTTAATGGTCATTAAAACAATTAATGAGTTAATTATTTAGTTATCGGGTGTTTAAGGTCATTTAATTGATTTAATAATTGTCATTAGACCATATGTTAGTAGTTGGTAGTATAAACACCATTCTTTTTGTTGTTCTAAAAGGGACTAAGAAGATCACACAACACACTATTGAAATATCAGTTTCAAACCACACTAAAGTGTAGTATCGTTTATATTAACGAATCATGTTTCAATGTAATGAGAATTTTAGGCATCGAGGTCATATCCGACAATACAACTTACAGTTCTGATCGTTGTACCCTGAAATTGGTCATTAAAACAATTAATGAGTTAATTATTTAGTTATCGGGTGTTTAAATTAAATTGATTTAATATTTGTCATTACACCATATGTTAGTAGTTGGTAGTATAAACACCATTCTTTTTGTTGTTCTAAAAGGGACTAAGAAGATTACACAACACACTATTGACACTAAAGTGTAGTATCGTTTATATTAACGAATCATGTTTCAATGCAATGAGAATTTCAGGCATCGAGGTCATATCCGACAATACAACTTACAGTTCTGATCGTTGTACCCTGAAAACAGACAGCAAATAGACGACAATTTTGTTTTAAGAGAAACGTGTCAAACATATGTCTCGATCACATTTTTGCATCGGTTATATCTACTTCACTGATTTTATCTTTCTATTAACTTCTATGACTCATAATTTCATTTATGAATTTTTGTTTATCTAATTATAGTGGTGTTGCATTGTATCAGTATTGTATTTTATATCATGGTTTATTATTATTGCATTGTTGAGTTAGGTGTCGTTTATTTTTTTCCCAATAAGCACTTTTTTCCTCTTTTCACTTCTTTTGTCTGCAGGAGGGCAGAGGTTTCTGTTTGTTTTTTTGCAAACATAAGTGCTTCTTTTCACTTCTTTCATTTTCTAAATTTCAGACATTATCTTTCATTTCTTACCTCTTCATTCACAACCACTGCACCTCTTTCTCAATATCTTACATCTCTTTTACGTTTCGTCCGTCTTTTTACGTTTTCGTCCATTTTTTTACGTTTTTGTCAGTTCTTTTACGTTTTTAAGCCGTTTTTTACGTTTTAAATTGTCGGTTCTTTTACGTTTAGCGTTTTTCGTTTTCGCCTCTTTTTTAACGTTTTCGCCAAATTTTTTACGTTTTCGCCCGTTTTTTACGTTTTCATCCGTTTTTTTACGTTTTCGTCCGTTTTCTTATATTTTCGTCCCTTTTTTATACGTTATCGTCCGTTTTCTTACATTTTCGCCAATTTTCTTAAGTTTTTGTCCGCTTTATTATGTTTACGTTCGTTTTTTATATTTTCGTCCATTTTTATATGTTTTCGTCTATTTTTTTAAGTTTTCGTATTTTTTTACGTATTCATCCCTTTTTTTACTTTTTCGTCCGTTTTTTACGTTTCGTCCGTTTTCTTACGTTTTTGAACGTTTTCACCTTTTTTTACGTTTTATCTATTTTTTTACGTTTTGATCATATTTTTACGTTTTCGTGCGTTTTTTTATGTTTTCGTCCGTTTTCTTACGTTTTCGCTTGCTTTTTTACGTTTTCGTCCGTTTTTTATGCTTTTGTCAGTTTTTTTGTCCCCTTTTTTACGTTTTCGGCTATTTTTTTTTACTTTTTTGTCAGTTTTCTTACGTTTTCGTCCATTTCCTTAAGTTTTCGCCCATTTTTTTTTACTTTTCGTCCTTTTTTACGTTTTCGTCCGTTTTCTACCGCTTTTTTACGTTTTCGTCCGTTTTTTACGTTTTCATCCGTTTTTTACGCTTTCGTCCGTTTTTTACGTTTAAGTCCATTTTTTATATTTTTATCTGTTTATTTTACGTTTTCATCCATTTTCATATGATTTTATAAGTTTTTTGTACGTTATTTTATCTTACCTAACAAAACGTAAGATAACGAAAGAAAACGGATGAAAACGAAAGAAAACAGATGAAAACGTAAAAAAGACGAAAACGTAAAAAACGGTTGAAAACTTAAAAAAACAAATGAAAATGGACGAAAACGTAAAAAAAGGACGAAAACGTAAGAAAACAGACTAAAACATAAAAAATGGAAGAAAACGTAAAAACATACGAAAACGTAAAAAAACAAACGAAAACGTAAAAAAAACGTAAAACGTAAAAAACCGGACGAAAACGTAATAAAATGGACTAAAATGTAAAAAATGGACGAAAACGTTAAAAAACAGACGAAAACATAAAAAATGGAGGAAAACGTAAAAAAAACATACGAAAACGTTAAAAACATACGAAAACGTAAAAAACGAACTAAAACGTAAAAAACCCGCAAAAACGTAAAAAACAGACGAAAACGTAAAAAAAATACAAAACGTAAGAAAACCAATGATCCATTTGACCCATATGACAAAAGGATTTATAGCACAAAAAACGGTCGATATTGGTATACTTTGAACCATATGTATTGTCTTTAATACTTCGTGTTTTAAACGATTGGTTGTTTTGCACTAAATAGCACAAAAAACTAGTGAAAAGGAAAAAGGAAAAAAAAGTTATTTCAATAGCACAAAAAATATTAGTGAAAAAGAAAAAAGTGAAAGAAAAAGAAAAAAAAGAAGAAAAAGGAAAGAAGTACTTCAATAATACAAAAGACAAACAGTCTTTTCTTGCAGATGAAGAGCTTATATGTACCTCTTCTTTTGCAGACATGGTTTGCAGATGAAGAGGTAAAAGCTTTGAAAAAACAAACGACACTGTTGAAAACTAGAAGGGGGGGGGGTTGAATAGTTTACCAATTAAAAACTTTGTTTTGAAATTTATTGAAAGATCAATTGATATTGATCTTAGATGTGTTAATGAAATATGTAGGCAATATGCAAAGAGTAAATAAGGAAAGAAATGATCAAACCACAACAAGTTGTTTATAGTGGTTCGGTCTACAAGGACTCTTTCTCCTTGCCCTACTCCACTCCCGAGTCTCACACTCGAGAGTTTAACTTCACTAGTCAACAAGCTCCTTTCACCGATGGAGAAACCTTTACACTTCGCTTACACTATTTCCGACACTAAGCTAAATGTCGAGTTCTTTCCAAGGGTACAACCACTCCCACACACAATGTATTTTGAGGACTAAAATACTAACCACTCACACTCACAAGATTATGATAGTTTAGTACAACAATGAAGTATGAATCAACACAAGATCATACAACACTAAACAAACAAGACTTCCAACTTATCGTTGAAGCTTGAATGTGACTTGATCTTCTTTGCTACAAAAGAGATCACTAATATGATATGAAACTGAGTTAGAAAGGTTAGAGAGAAGATATGTATGAGAGTATGATGGAAAGGGGTGAAAAACTACTTGGTTTGGCTTTGCTATTTATAGCCAAAACCATCATCAGGCACCACGGACCGCGGACCCCTTAAAAGGGTTCCGCCCGTTATAGGTTTTGGTGCCGCCGAGGCCTGACAGCAAGATATCAAGATCTTGCCAAAGTCAACCATATCTATGCAAGATTGTGTAAGATATGAAGAGTCCAAATCTACACAAAATATTTAATGAAATCTTCCAATGATTTCCATGATGCATCACATGATGTCATGTGTTGTTTTTCTATTTTTAGAAATATGCAAATACATAAGTAATGTTTAGTTTTAAGAAACTAAAACATTCTAAAAACTACTATCATACATTATAGTTAGAGTCATATTAAGATATGATTAATCACAATGTAAATGCTTGAGTGACGAAGATATTGTTTGAAAAAGCTTGTTTTAATATCAATTAAACTTGACAAGCTTTAAGCTTTATAAAAATTAAATTTACTTTTGTCGTTAACAAAACTTAGGTAAAGATAAAAAATATAAATAACGTTTAATGACGATATTTGCATTAACAATCTCCCCCTTTTTGTTGAGGACAAAATATAAATTTTATTTTTATAAAAGATACAAAGATTGTACAAGAGTTATAAAAATATTAGTTTTATAACTTGAAAAAGAAATGATAATGCAAGTGTATGATGCTTGACTTTTTCAGAAAGTCAAAGTCTTCAATAGTTGAGACATGATGTTGATTTTTTCAGAAAGTCAAAGTATGCAGTTGACTTTTTCAGAAAGTCAAGTATTACCAATGAAGTATCATGTTGAATTTTTCAGAAAAGTTAAATATAACCAAGTTCTATATATTTCTCCCCCTTTTTGTATCAACAAAAAGAAGATGCGATGCGGAATGGATAATGAGCCCGAGCCATTATCTCCCCCTTGATCAAAGCTCCCCCTAAATTGGGTGCCAATGGGAAGATACATGGATTGTGAAAAAGCTACAAAAGATTTGTTAGTAATAATCATCATTCACAAGCATTTCCAAACACTATGTAATAAGCACCAACAATATAGAAAACACCATTTATTAGTTAAAATTTTTCATGATTTAAAAACCATGAAAAGAGAACACAATGAAGTGTTTTAGTACAATAAAAAAAATCCTAGAAAAAAAAAAAAAAAAAAAAAAAAAAAAAAAAAAAAAAGCTTAGAAAAGCTAATCTAGGACCATTCTAATGAGATGGTGGATGAGAAAGAGCGTTGAGTCGCTCAAGGATGTGATTGAGGATGAACCTCATTTCCTCTTGGAATTCATGGACCATTACCCGGGTCCGATCAACGGTTTGGGCGGTTTGCTCACAAGTTGAGCAACCATGCCTAGGGGGTAGAGTGGTTGATGAGGTTGTGGTGGTGGAATGGTAGATGTGTTGATGTTGGTGTTGGTGTTTGGGCCGGTGATTATGGAGGCTAGCAAAGCACTTTGCATTTGCATAGTCTCATTTAGGTGAGAATCCATCATATTTGAGAATTGGTGGAGATGTTGAAGTTCCGCTTGAATCTCCTCTCTTGTGGGATGATCATCCTACATGGACTCCTCAATGTCCTCTATGTGAGGGTACATTGATGTAGGGAAGGGAGTGGTTGATCCCCATACAAAGGACCATGGATGTCTTTGTGAATGGGGTGGAAGAGAAGAGGTCTTGGCCCTAACGTGGCGTTTGGATCAAACGAGGGTCTAGGAGACTCATGAGCGATCCGCTCAATAGTGCCAAATGATGGCAATGGTGGTGGATGATTGGTCCTAGGAGGAAAATCTTCCAAGTCCTCCAAGAAAGGATTTGGAGAAGTGGGAGGTGTGGAGAATAACTCCAAAGGAATGAGGGTTGGAGACTTTGGTGGTGATGGTGTCTTTGATGTTTGGAGGGGTGCCGGTGGTGGTGAGGTTGGTGTTTTTGTGGGTGGTGGAGTGGTGATGACAATGGGTGATTGAGTAGGAGTAGCCAAGGTTAGGATTGTGTCCTCCCTTATGGGAGATGAGATTGTGAGTGGAGATGACTCGGATAAGGAGCTCAAGTTGACGAAACAACAAGGCCTTACGCTAATCCTAGCGGTTTCCTTGCAAGGCTTGGTTGAAGGTGAAGATTTTGTCATTTTGACGTGTGTGTTTGCTAGATGATGGTGAGAATGAAGAAGGTGTGAAGATGATCATGGTAAAACCTCTTAATTTATAGAAGTGAAAAATTATGGAGAAATGTGTTTGATTTGATGTTAAACCATAGAAGGGATGAGGTTCCTAATGATTTGGAAGTGGGTTAAATACTAGTCATATCACCTAAGTCAAGCCATACAAGAGGGATGGAGTGAAGAGGCAAAGATTTGCAGAAAATGTGTTTTAATGATTGTAAGATCCTAACAATCATATTACCCACGGATTGCAAGGTACCAAAATTTTGGTTCCTTCCTTTATGCAAAAGGGCTCCTTGGGTGAATTTTTCAAAAATTTGAATTTTGGTGGGAAGTGGATTTCTTATATGCCTAAGTATGTTATACTAGTTCTAATATGGGTTCAAACTAGTTAAGATTAACTTACAAGCAATATATGGTAATTTGGAATGTCGAAATGATCGAAATTCAGAAAGTTACCTGGAGGATCCACGACACCAAAATTTTACACAGGCGGAACCAAAAAAATGGTGCCGCCTGGTCCGCCTGTTCAGGTACGGCGGTACCAAGTTGCATAACAGACGATACCAAATTTTTGGTGCCGTCTGATTCGTGCAGACCAGAAAAGCAGACAAAACACCTTTTTAAGTGTCGGGGATATTTCCGAAACCTGAAATTTTGCTCAAAACATGTGACATTAATTACTTCTAGTTAGGAAAAGTAAATAACACATACACAAACATAGTGGAGCATAGATTTCGAGCTAGACCAAGCGATTTTCACATTATAGTGAAAATGGGTAAAATTTGATAGCATACTTGTGCTATCCCCCTGCATAAGATTGTTAGCATACATCATTGTTTTTAGTTATATTATCATCCTATAAAATAAAAACAACCAAATTGTATCAAACATTAAAGAGAATGTATTGTTCCAAACACTCCTTAAAAGGACCTTTACTTGTCCAATTTCTTGTAAATCTTGTTCATCATCCTACCAAGGCACTTGAACATCCCCTTGGTTTGCTTGAACTCCGCTGATGCATTCTCGATCTCGGGAAGAGATGCATAATACTCATGAGGTGGTAGGCGAGAGTTTGGAAGACCATCCTCGGAGCTATTTGATGATGATGATGATGATGGAGTTGGAGGTTTTGCTCTCTTGCCTTTTGTCTTAGCAACTCTCTCGTCACTCAAGGGCACAAAAATGTGAGGGATGAGTTCATAGTGAAGGTGCATCCCTTTTGGGCTTGGTGGAATTGGGGTATAGGCTCTATAAAGACGGGTGAGAAGCATCCTGTACGGAAGAGCAACCGATCCTTGAGTTGGGATATCAATCATTCTTCTAGCGATGTAGTAGGCTAAGTTGAATGGTTGACGGGTGGACAAGTTGTAGAGCATGTGACAAAGGCAAGCATTGATGTGATCCCTATTCCCTATGGTGCTAATGACGTTGGCTCTAAGTAGTTCTTCCCATTTCTTAAATTCGGGCTTAAGTACATTGAGCTCCATTCCATATGAATCTCGGTTCACTTCTTTTCCTTTTCGGGTGACTCGGGTTGTATCTCCCCTTGGGATAAATAGGTGCTCACGGATGACATCCTTATTTGCTAAAGGTGTTTGGTAGGGAAGCTAGCGGTCATTGATTGCATCAAGGATGGTGAGTGACCACTTATCCGAGTAGACACATGTCCCCTATTGGGAATTACTAGCACTTGAGCAAAGTTGGTTAAGGAGATGGTGTAGTCGTTTTGATTGATCTTAAACCTAAGGCTAAACTCATCATCTTCGTCAATGAAACCGGTGACACTAGCATAAAACTCTAACACAAACCTAGGACCAATAGGTTCATAGATGTCAAGGAGACAATCGAATTGAATAGCGGCTAGCTCTTCAAGGAGATTGGTATTTTCGATAAAAGAGGAGTGAATGGTTCTACCCTCATGGAAGTACCTAGTCTCTAGACTCTTAAAGATTTCGACTTGTTCCTTGGTGAGTCCTTTGGTTTTGTGATGTTTGGGAATGTAGCTAAAGGTATCCTTGTGATCATAGAATCTTGCGGCTACCATGGTTATTCCTAGGAGCAAGAATTAACATGTTAAAATGAGAATAAACTTAACGTTTTGGTTCTAGTGTGCCTATATAAGCGATTTGGAGTTGCGGTTATCTCGACTCATTTTATGCACAAAAATGGTTTTAGTGGGGTGTTTGGTAAATACCATGAGATAACCCAAATGCTCCTAATTTAATATGGCTTCATTTGAATATACCCGGGAATGCATATTAGTTATGCAATACCTTTAGTATTCAAGAGCATGCAAGTGATGAAAATTTAACGTTTCTATTTGTATTAACAATGAAAAATTATTTTCCTACAAGTGAGAAGCTTTTCAAAATATTTTGACATGGGGTGTTTGGTTATTTGAATAAGGCCTTATAGTCATTATCTATTGATTAGTGGGAAGCATGATTTGTTTATTCAATATGATAATGTAGTACCTAATTTCAATGACTAGTTATGCAATTTGCCAATTGAATCCATGTTTTATATAAGAATATATACAAGCCCCATGTAGTGATTTTTGTGCAAATAAGAATCTAGACTTCGAAATTAAGAGATAAAATGTAGTTAGGATACTTACAATGATGTTATCTCCAGTGATTAGTGGGTGAGAAGGTGTCAATAATGAGTTGGGTTTAATGTTTACACGTTTTGGTAAAGTGGGTTTTGAGGAATATGATGTTTTGTAGGTAGCAGTTTTATACGTAGTCACCACGGACAGACGGCACCATAAAAATGGTTCGGTTTTGTTGTCGTTTGAATGCGGTGGCTCTGATGCAGGTATAAACAAAATTGTTTTGTTTAATTATTCTAATGTTTAGGCTATGTTTATCCTACATGTTTGGTTCCATTAACCCCAAACCAAGTCTAAGAAGATTGAATGGTTCTCGTTTGAGAGGCTTAGTTAGGATTTAGGCAATGTTGTCTTGAGGAGGATACTTTCTCGATTGAGATGTTTCCTTTTTGAACATTATGTGAAGAAAGTGATGACCAGTTTCAATATGCTTTTATGCGGCGTGTTGAGCGGATTTTTCTTGAGATCGATGGCTCTTTTGTTGTCTCAAAGTATAACAATATCGTTGAGATGAATTCCGTAATCTATGAGAGCTTGCCATCAAAAGCTTGTTGACATGCTTTTCGGTGAGGCGTGCTAAACCCGGTAGTTGTTAGGAATTGGAAATTCTATAGTGAAGTATCGGTCACCCCTAAATGTAATCTAGCTTAAGTTAGCTCGTAGACATATCGTTTAGTATGATATTTGTTAATTAGTTATTAAGTGTAGTTTAGTCTTGTACAACACCGTGGAGGAAGGGCCGGGTCTTTACCTTGTATGCGATCCACGACCCATAGGAGGCGTGTCTCTTTGTATAAATAGCCCTCTCCTCAAAAGGGAGAGGGTTGGATGTTCATTTGGAATCTAACCTTCCATGAGTTTCTCTTACTAGAATATCCCACTTTCTCACCTAAACCATCTAAACTATCACGCCTAATTGTGTTTGTGTAATGATGTGTATATGAAATCAATATGTTACAAATGGTATCAAGAGCCATGGTTTGATCATCTCTTACATATTCTTGTATTTCTAGTGGTTTTGGGTGGTTTTGAGTTTAGCAAAAGCGTTTAGTGGTTTTGCATCATTTGGATCATCTCTAGTGTTAAAGTTTGAATTTTGGGTGTACTTTTGTGTTTAGGATCATTGTATGTGCTTGGGTTTTGATTTGGTAAGCTTAAATCACTGTGGTTGACTTTTTGGATTGAAAGTGTGTTTTGAAGTTTTTCTTGGTATGACTTGGTTCTCGTGATATTCATGTGCTTGTGACTTGCTTGATGTTAAAGGTTGTTAGGTTCCCAAATATGCAACACAAGTATCAATAGAAGAGATCGGTTGAACAATATCCAAACACACACACACACGTTAATATGAAAGGTTAGGCGTAAGGTATGAGTAAAAGAGTAAATTGAACAACCAACCCTCAAGTGAGGGTTATTACATAGTATTTATAGGAGGGAAGCTAGGGCAACACTCCTAGTTCCCATCCTTTTCCTTATTGGACTAGGCCTAGGCTTATGGGCCTTCTACATATGCCTAAGGCTAAATACTAACATAAAGGCCATATTAAGCTAACTATTACATATGAATCACTAACACTTGATTTAGGTTTAGGAGTGATTCCAACAATCTCCCCCTAAGTGTTGGTGATGAATGAATATGAACGGTTAAGGTGCTGATGTAATAGTAGCTTTGACGTCTTCTGACATTCTTCTTTCTTGTGAGAAGAATTGCCTTGATTTGAACAATCTCCCAGTGTAGAGAAATTGTTTTCTTTAAAGCAATTTTGCTTTGGCGTCATCTTTAATCTTTGTTCTTTGATCGTTGTTCTTTTGTGATGAAAGTGATAGTATGTTGTTGTTATGCGCATCAAGTGCAGCTGCCATTTGCTCGGTGTCTCCCGTCATTCTTCAACATGCTCACACGCTCTTTGGCGTTGGATTTCGAGTCTTGATGAAGTTCTTTAAGTCTTTAAACTTTGTAGATTCTTTGATTTGATGTAGAATCATTCTGACTTTTGTGTTGCTTTTGAGAGAACTTCCATTAGTGATGATGTTGGCATGAGCATGTGAAGAATCTACACGATCGTTCCGCTCCAGAGCTTCCATAAGAGGAAAACATAAGCGGTTAGTAATAAGCGGATTTCGGCACTTACAAGTTTGAACTTAGAGAGTGTTAACAGCATAGTGTGAAAACACAACTCTAATTCTCACAAAGGCCGTTCTGAACCGGAGTCCCACAAGTGAGATAACATGATGTACCGAAGTACATCTACGGTTGAGATGAGTCTGAGGTACACGAAGCATCACCTCACGACTGTAGACCGTTTGAGACACACTAAGCGTAATCCACGGGGAGTTTCCGAAGTGACCTGCTTTGTCGAGGTTGTTTGATGTTGACCACTGGCGGGAGTTTCCATTCAATCACTGAGGATCACAATTGTGAACCTCTCATAAAAGTTCTTGACAGATTGCTAAGATCAGTGAAGGACTCGATAGCATTACCACGATGTTCTTATTGTTGAACATCAAGTGATGAAATGTCAAGTGTACCTAAGAGATCTTTTGATGAATCTCGTGGCTCTAGACTCAATAATGCATTTTGGTTTTCTGAGGCGGAGACTAGGGAGAGGGTCTCCTTCTTCAATACCAAGCAATCTCTAAGAAAGCCGATAGTTTACGTAGGGTTCCCTGTGAGAATGAAACAAGCTTCTGTTGAGAGAAACTTGAGTGGCTAAGAAGGTTTTTAGTGCATGCGTCCTTTGGGTCCATGGCGACTTTTAATCTTCAATACGGCGTCATCTAGTGACAACCCGGTAGCATATGAATTGAACCCGTTATGCGCCTAAGTTGAATAATTTGGAGGGCTATTTCTTTTCACCCTTTTCTTTGCATTTCTTTTTAATTCTTCAACTCCTTCTTTCTCCGATTCTCATTTTCTCCTTTTTACAATCATACCTAAGGACTTCTAAATTCTAACTATTGGTAATGTCCTTGGGTAGATCCCTCCGGCTCTGGCGGATCATAGGACGGTTATTCCTAACCTTAATCACCTTATAACTCCATTGCCATAAAACCATTTTCAAGAAAATCTCTCGTAGTGTTTGTGAATGAAAAACATTTTGTACCACTGTGAGAGTTTTATCTTTTAGCATAAATACTCCCCCTCTACGCGTGCTTAATAGTTAAGGCAGAAATCTGCACGGTGAGAGAAGAGCGCGCACTTTTGAATTGATCGACTCAAGATAGACAATCCCCTGTGAGACACGGTTACGTTGAATAGTTAAAGAGTTACATTGTCAGCTTTTAGGTGACAACTAGCTCTAATAACTATCTTGAAGGTGTGGACAAACCTCGAAAGGTTGTCAAACCCGTCAAAGATCATGTCTACCAAGAGTTTCTCGAATGGTACATTCTACTCGGACAAGTCCTTTTCGAGACACGTTTACATCACTAGCGAACTAGCTTGAAATTATTACCCGTCCCGGACAAGTCTTTTCGAGTTACTAACAGTTAAGATCTCGTCAATTCGTTGGTTAAGTCTATAGTACAAAGATTCATTTGCAGTTACACAACATATTTCTTATCACATAAATTTTCTCCCCCTAAAAAATGGCATATAAATGTTATTTTTGAAGAAATGTTGAGAATAAATATGACCATTTTGAGATTTGTGGGAAGATGACTTTGTGAACAATTTGTGAACAAAGTTTTAAGTCAAATACTCCCCTCAACAAGTGATATAAACGGTTGAGGTTTTGAAAATCATAAGGGAAGTACTTGTTCTTTTGAGCAAAACCTTGAAAAGTGAAAGGTTTGATAGGTTTTACTCAAAAGTAAGAAGCTTTCGCTCCTTTTATAAGGATTGTGGCACTGATGCATACCACGGGGTCCTTTTCTTGACAAGTGCGGGTTGTACACTGTAATGTGTGCACAAGCCATTGACATATATAATCACACATCCAAAATATTATGAAATAGAAGCGGTTCAAGGGGTACCGGGAGTCCATCAATGTTTCAGGGAATGCGACTGGGCGTTGATAGCCGCGAGAGCAATCTGGGGACGACCTACAAAGCTCTCCGGTGTCTACGAGGCTGATCCCTCGATACAACCTTTCATCAATCATGGTGATGATCCTCTTCACATCCCTTCTTTCCTTAGAATTCCATCGCTTTTAGACCCAATTCCTTCATGAATATCCTTCAACCTATAAGCTAATCCGTCCCTAACCTTCTTCAATGTGTGATCCCCAAACTTGTGAAGATCTCTACACGCCATCAAGCAATTGCGTAGTGTTTCACTAAGGTAAACCACTTCGAATGGTTGGCTGATGAGTGTGTATTGTGAAAGCTGGTTGATGTCGGGAAGATCTAGCTGAGGTGGGGTGAAGTTGACACGGAGTGCGATATGATTCAAGCTGCTGGAGATCTTCTACACGTTCTTTGATGACTATGCGTCTGATGAAGATAAGCAAGGACTTGATGAATTCACGTTGTACTTGAGTTGAAAATTGTCTCATGCGACCCTGTACTTTGGCAAGGTACATGTCTTCAATGTCGTTGATAGACAAATTCTCAAAGTCCGCTTCAGAGAATGCATAATCCCTTTCGTCTTGCCTTTTGACCACAATATTCTTGAGGAAAGTGTAGTCCCATTTAGACGAAAGATTAACATGTTTGATGGCAAGCGATACTCTTAGTCTTGAACACTTCATGTTGAGACTTACGAACTGGCGGCTTACTGTAGTAGATTCTTCGGCGTTCCGGCCAATGGTGAATCCCATACATTGCATCACGGTCATACTCTACCACATTGTTGGAAAACATGTGGTTAGCTCTTTCCTCGATGGCTATGCAATTAGAGTATATGGCTGCAGGGAATGGAAGTGTCAGTGATGTAGCGTATTTCCTTGAACCATCGCCACCGTGAAGAAGAAATTCCAAGTCTTTGTTGAAGAAATATCTGAATGGAATCCTAGGCTGATCTGGTTGGCCAATTGTTGGTAGAGGTTTGGACCAGTCGGTGTAATATGGAGGATTGTCCGATTTGGTGAAGTCGATGTTTGCTATACGGGTTGAGCCAATCCATATTGTTAGACATGGCTCGTGCTATATTATCAAGGTGATACTCGACTTCAATAGCACTTTTCGAGCTGTCTTTTAGCAGTTGAAATGCTTCATTCTTGATTCGCTTCAACTTGGATTTCGTCATCTTTTTCACACGGAATTTTTCTTGCAGTAGTTTAGCATGCTCCAATGTACTACATTCTGTAACCTCTTGACCTTCGGATGGGTAGGGAGTGGAATCAACAAGCTTCGAGAACCATTCAAATTCAGTATCATCCTCGTCCGACCATGATAAGGCGTCGGTCATAGGCGCCTTTTCTTCTTTTTCTTTGGCCTAGTTGAAGATTGGTTTCTTATGTCAGGGAGATGGGTTGTTGTTGTGGCTCAGGGATTTCCTCATCGTCACCACCCGTATACTCAAAGTGATCACGGTTTTGAGTGGGGTGGTGTCTCGGAATCTGAGGTTTTTCGGTTGAAGAGCGAGGAGGGATCTTTGTTGGCTGGAGTCCTTTGGGGTGGAGGTGCATTGAGTCTTGAATGGAGGATGATTCACCAGACTTCTTCGTGCGTTTGGGCTCGTTATCCTTATCCCGATCTTTGTCTTCGTCGTCTCTTGAACGTTTAGGCCTTACAGCTTCTTCTCTGAATGCTAACCTGAGTTGGTATTCCAGCAATGCTTCAAACAATTTAGCCGTGGGAGGCAAAGCGTTGCAGAGCGTTTCGACATTTGAGCTACTAGCCGGTTCACCAATTCATCATCTGAGAAGATTGTGGATTCAACTGGATTGATGTTCAAATTCATTGGAGTTGATTTCATGGCTTGCTTGGCTAGATGTAAGAGATTGGATAAAGTTATGCGGTATACATCTCCTTTGTCAGTTTAGGAACGACCTCCATGAGGAACTTGTGAGAGTATCCTTTGATCATCTCGTCCATTCTCCCTTGAAGAACATCTTTCATGAGCTTACGGACATACTCCTTTCAACTTGCATCTTGTCATTCTCATCATGAAGATCGTATGCTTGGTGGCAAGAAAATTCTAACTTTCTGTAGAGTATGTCTTTCTTTCGACATGTTTGGCAGCTTTAACGATTAGTCTTTGCATGAGACTTCCAAGAGGCGGTTGGCTTCTTCACGATTTGGATGATGATTTGGTTGATCTTTTTGATGGTGGTGGTGAAGAGTGAGAAGAAGAATCTGATGATGAAGAGACATGAGGAGACTCGGGGTCCTTAGGAGGTTCTGAGGTTTTCTCCTTGGGCGTGTTGAACTGTCTAGAAGAAGCTTATCATAATCACGCTTCATCATCTTTTCAGGACTTAGTTATCATCAGTCTTTGTTTCATCACCGGAAGTCTTTTTCAGTCTTTTCCTTTTGGTTCTTCAAGTTCATACTCAATAGTCCTCTACACGCGTTTGTTGTTGCTCAAGAGTGGTGGCACGGATCCCTTATCGGGTTGATTAACGCGCATCGAGGATTTGGTGTAGGTTGAACTCCACCACTTGACCCTCCGGGGCCACCCATTTGATCTTTAGCAAATTCTTTTGCAAGGTGTTGGAGTCTAAGGAATTTGAACTTTTCCTGTATCGGTGTCTAGTTGCTCTTCATCTGATTCTTCTCTTCTTGTTGCTCAATTTGGAGTCTTCCCTTTGCCGTGTTCAGTTGGTGGACTGGGAGGTTTAGGTACCGTTGTAGTGTCATCTTTAGCTGTTTCAGAGTAGAAAATCTCTTCATCGATGCACGGTACCCTCCGAGTCCTCGTCAATTAGCTTTCTTTGCGGTTCAGGCTTAGGTAAGGGAATAGGAACAGCTTCCTTGGCGGGAACTGTCCTCTTTAAGTGGAGGATTCCTCTTGGGGAACTTCCTCTGACTCTCAGTGCTTGCAGCACTTCCTGCACTTCCTCTTCTGGTTTTTCTTGTAGGTGTACCAGAAGATTTTTCATCAAGAAAACCAACTTTGTTCTCTTCCACCGCAACCAAATATCTTTTATAAGAGTAGAGTTGTTTGAGTTCATCTGAGAGAAGGTGATCCGGCAACACAGCACCTTGTTTCTTTGTTGTTGACTCCTTAAATCGACGTTAGAGTGGGTTCGGACAACATGTCAAGATTGTCGGGGTCATTGATTCTTTGGGGATATGGGTTATACCCAAGTGCTCTCTGGATCAACAGTTTAGTATATTCGATGTAAGGAATCTTTGAGCCAAGCTTTTTGAGGAATGTCATCATGTCATCCCAAATCAGAGCTTCAATTTCGATGTGCTTCATGTTGATCAGAGCCCAAAAGATTTGCAGTTCCATGAGCTTTGGGATGCTCATAGCATTTGTCACGACCGAAATGGATTTTGTGATGATGATATAAAGGGTTCTCCAAGGTAGAGGGATGTTCTTGAGATCCACGTGAGAATGCTTAATGATACCCCTGAAGCTTAAGTACCCAATATCAATCAAAATTGTAGAAGCAGTCTCTTGAGTTAGGTGCGGCAGAGAATTGAGTTGGTATGATGTCAGGAATGAGGAGAACAACCCTTAAATCTGCAGGAGTGATGATGATTTGCTTGTGATTGGCGTCCGTCACGCATTTTGACCTTTGATCATCTGCATTGTATTCCGAGAATTGCTGTATGTAGATCTCGGAGCGATGGCGAGTTGGTGAGCATGTTCGATAGGGATGATTCTTGAGAATATCCACTGCAATGAGACAAGAAGATTCGGCGGTGAGAGTTTCAAAGTCGACACGAAGATTGTTCTTTCCAATCTTCATTGGATAGCCATGCGGGAAGATATCGGCAATGGTGAGAACATTTGGTGCATCCACATTCATTTGAGCTTCCATGTGATGCGAAACACATTTAGCCAAAAGAACCAACATATCGAAAGACATAATGTTAGTCAATAGAAGGTTTTATTGTCTACTTATTGAATGAGATATGTCAATGATTGTTACGAGTCCAAAGTCACTTGTTTGTTCAATAGTCCAATGTTGTCGAGAAAAGTTTAGTGAGTTAGTTAACTTTAAGTTTTAAAGTTTATGTTATCACTTATTTTTCACAACATATTAAGCGTTTAAGCTTATTAGTGACATTATTGGTTTCGTGGCGTTATGATTTATTTATTTACAAGTTTGCGCGCGTAACAATTCATAATGAAGGTTTGATCAAGGCTTAGGCGTAGAAATGGTAGCTTATGCGTAAGCGGAGATATCTGGCGTGAGCGCAAGCTTATGCGTAGGATCCTTACTTACTGGCGTAAGAAATATGCAGCGTAGGAAAAGGGGACCTTATGCGTAGAGCTTACGCGTGGCATATAACACCTTCGCGTAAGGCTTACTCGTACGAGTAGACCTTATGCATAGTGGTCACTGTTTACGCATATCCTTCACGGGATCGGCGTAGTCCCTTTGTAGAACCTTGCGTAAGCGCTACGCGTAAGATTTCTCTTACGCATAACCTTCTACGCGTAAGGTGATCCTTATAGTAGATTGCTAATGACCTTGATTCGAATTATCGTGTAGCAGACACGAAATAAAGTCATCATAGCATCAATATTAACACATATATTCATTCTATAACATATCATGGCATGAAAACTTATCAAGCGGTTTTGCGTAAAGATTCTTACGCGTAGACCAAACCTAATAGTTCAAAATTAGCGTAATAATCTAGCCATGGATTTGCACCAAACTTTTTACGGTAGTTCTTAGATGTCATGTGAGTTGTAATAACCAAGTTTTAACATCAAACAAGTTATGAATCAAAAATACCCAATTCTCAAGAACATTAAACGCTAATTTCTAATTTATAATCAATTAGTGTTTACGGTTGATTTAAATGGATATCATCAATTCATCATGATAACAACATCACACAACAATCTTTTTGACCAAAAACATTCACATTTGAAAACACCCAAAACCACGCATAAACCCTAATTTTCAAAAAATCAATTAGTTTTTACGGGTGTGTTTGAGGATAAAAATGTATTCATTGATGTTATACAAGCGTTTTGACACAATTTTTAACCACAAACACTCAAATGATTAAGTGTTCATACGCTTATCGTAGAACACAAAATCACTATAACTCAAGTTTTAACCGTTGGATTAATGAAGATTTAAAACCATTGTTTAAAAACTTGTTAAGAACACAAAAACACTTACAGATTGATGATCAAACGGATTTGAAGAGATTTTTGTGTGTAGGATGATATTTGGTTATAATAATAAATGTGAAGTGATAAGTTAGGTGGAGGTGTTTTATTAAATAACTTTAAGCATTTGGCAGTTTTAGTCCCTCCACCTTTTCCATTTTCATCCAAAGCCTTTTAACTTCCATTTTGGTTACCAAACGAAATATTTTAAGAAAGAAACTTGACAACACTCCCCTCGACTTAGAAATAATGAAAGTTTATAAATTTTAGTCGAGAGTGTCGAAACGAAATGTGACCACCATTATTAAAGAAACAACAGCAGGGATAGGATAACATGCAAGTACAGGTGATATTTTGAAGCAGTTAAGAATTTATTTTCTCCCCTCAACACTTGATCGGAAAAATACTGAATTTTGAAAGATTTGAGTGTTGACGGAAGAAATTTAGTTGCCATGTTAAAAGAAATATAGATAGAAGAATATTTTTGTTGTTTTATCCGATTTTATATTTTTGTATTTTGTTTTTGAAAAATATTTACAAAATAGGTTTTGGTGTTTGGTGGTTTTTAGAATGTTTTAAGAGTTCATCCAGTTCCTCTTGAGTCAAACACCGCATACCAATCCGGTGGACCAACTCATTAAACCTAGCGGGGGCTAAGGCTTTGGTGAGAAGATCGCCAATTGGTATTACTGTACCCACGAAGTATAATTCAACAGTACACTGTTCCACGTGGTCCTTGATGAAGTGATATCGAATATCGATGTGCTTTGATTTGAGTGTTGGCTGGTTGCACGAGATCGCAATAGCACTCCGATTGTCCGATACATCGGGATTACTGTCAAATACGTAACCATAGTCTTTGAGTTGTGTTCTCATCCAAATGACTTGAGCACAACACGCCAACATGGCTACATATTACGCCGGTTGATGGCGATGTACAATCCTGCTTCTTGATTGCCAAGATACGGTTTGTCACCAAGAAATTGTAGTGCTCTGAAGTACTTTTCCGAGAAGTCTAAGCATCCTGCGTGTCGGCGTCTGAAAAAGCTATTAGTTCAAAACCAGAATCCTTCGGATACCGGATCCCCAAATTAATGGTTCCCTTGATGTATCGGAGGATTCTTTTAGCCTCAGAGAGATGAGTTTGAGTTGGTCGCTGATAGCGGGAGCAAAGATAAGCGGCAAAGACAATATCAGTCCTGCTGTACATTAGATACATGAGAGACCCAATAATACTACGGTATTTGGTAGGGTCAACCAATTTCCCATGCAAATCAGCGTCCGGCTTCTTGGTATGTGCCATTGGTGTGGCATAAGTATCACAAGTATTCATTCGAATTTGTTGAATTTCAAGGGCATATTTGGAGTGACTCAAGAAAATACCACGGGGTGATTGATGAACTTGTAGTCCTAGAAAGAACGTAAGTTCACCCATCATGGACATTTCAAAATGTTTCTTCATTAGTTTTGCAAAAGCGATTGAGTACTTTTTATGAGTTGACCCAAAATGATGTCATCCACATAAATTTGAACAATTAAAATATGTTCCCGTGATATTGTATGAAAAGAGTTGGGTCGACCGAACCTTTGGTAAAATTATTGGCAATGAGGAAAGATGATAGCTTATCATACCATGCCCAAGGAGCTTGTTTGAGACCATCTGAGAGCTTTGTTAGTTTGTAGACATGGTTGAGCGCGGGATCAACGAATCCTTACGGTGGTGACATAAATGTTTCTTCAGTTGACCATTGAAAGCGGTTTTGACGTCCATCGAAAGACCGTTATGTTCATATGAGCTGCGATGCAGAAATATCGAGCGACCTCAAGGCGAGCAACGGAGCAAATGATTCTTCAAAGTCAATACCCTCTTCCTGTCTATAACCCTTAGCCACCAGGCGTGACTTGTTTCTGATGACATTCCCTTCACATCAATTTGTTTTCCAAATCCATTTTAGACCAATGGCGTAGACCCCGATGGTCTTTCAACAGTTCCCATACTTCAAGACGTTTGAATTGGTTGAGTTCTTCTTGCATGGATTCAATCGAGTTATCTTTTGTCATTGCATCCTTAATGTTTTGGGTTGTTTGGCGAGCGGTGAGTGCATAAATGCAATGTTCACCGTCTGTGTGAAGACGTTGTCTCGTAACGGCTGGTTGATTCGGGTTGCCAATAATATTTTCAGAGGATGGTCTTTTGTCCATCTATGTGTGGAGGGTTGATGTTGGTATACGTTGTATGCGATTTTGAGGATTCAAATGGCTTGTAGATGATTCAGCGACATCAGTGCGCAGTTTCATTAGCAAAGCGGGTTAGAAGCATTTGGATCAAAATCTGCAGGTGGGGTACTTCATTGAGAACATCATCGGCGGTTCATCATTGTTGGAAGCGGTTTGTTCAACTGTTGTAGTAGATTAAACTGGTGGTGCATCTTCAACAAAGTTGTTGTAGCGGTGTATCGGGTATAGAGTATTATCGGGTTGAGCAGCGGAAATAGCGGATACACACAGCACGTTCATCAATATCGTCCTGAGCAGAGGAGCAAATAGTCTTTCCATTTGTTGGCGAGTAAGTGAGGGCTTGTTATCGGTGATGATGGGGTTTGGGGAAGTTTAAGCGGTTGTGACCGGGTTCCAAGCTGTTATACTCGAAGCCATTTGGTGAGTTCATCAAAATTAGCATGAATCGTTTCCATAACTGCTTTGTGGCGATTCCAGATCGGTAACCTTTAGAATTCTCACAATATCCAATAAAGACTCCAATGTCAGCTTTGGCTTTGAGCTTTCCAAAGTCATCACGATCATTATTCGGATAGCAAAGAGATCCAAAGACATGAAAGTGTTTGAGATTTGGTTTACGGTTGTGGAGAAGCTCAAATGGTGTTTTGTTGTGGCGTTTTGTAATCATTGAGCGATTTTGAGTGTAGCATGCGGTTGAGACGACTTGACCCACAAATCACGGAAGTTTAGCATTGATTAACATCGTTCGGCGGCTTCCACTAGCGTACGGTTTCGTCTTTCAACAACTCCGTTTTGTTCTGGTGTGCGGGCAATAGATGTTTGATGCTCAATTCCCACTTTCTCATAATATTCACGAAGAGTTTGATTCACAATTTCAGTTCCTTTGTCTGTTCGAATTTGTCTAACGGTGTTTCGGAGTTGAATTTGAATTTTCGTGAGAAAGGTGATGATCATCTGTGGAGCTTGATCTTTACTTTGAAGAAAATAAACCCAAGTCCATCTTGAGTAGTCATCAACAATTACCAAGATGTAGCGTTTGCCATTTATCGTCTGCACGCGCATCGGGCCACACAAATCCATGTGAAGAAGATGAAGCACATCTTGAGAGCTGTGTTCCACCTTTGAAGGAAAATGAGCACGAGTGCTTTTCCCTTGTTCACAAGCTGAGCATAGGTGATCTTTAGAATACCCGAATCGTGGGAGACCTTCAACAAGTTTGTGTCGAGCAAGGTTGGTGATGGTTTGAAAGTTTAGATGTGAGAGACGGCGGTGCCATAGCCAAGATTTTGTAGATGTAGCCTTTGAGAGTAAACAAATGGGAGATGAAGCGATCATGTCTTGCATGGAGATAATGTAGAGACTGGATGGCGTTGGCGGACATAAGATCATTTCCTTGTAGATCACGAATGAAACAAGTTTTCTCCCTGAAAGCTACTTCCAAGTCTCCATCACAAAATTGACCAACAGAAAAAGATTGTGAGAGGCCTTCCACATAATAAACCCTGCTAATTTCGATGTTGCCATTAATGTAATCTCCGTAGCCCATGATAGTTGCGAAGTGATCATTCGAATCGGCGGTGCCAATGAACTTTGAAACAAAGTTTGATAACAGTTTAAGATTGCTGTCATGTGGGAACATCCGCTATCAACAATCGAGAGGATGATCGTATCACTGCATTACACGAGGCGACACGGATGGAATAGAAGTAGATGTGGAACCCGAAATGTTAGAGGGTTCCGGGCGTTATAGTAGAAATACACACATCAATGGCTTTAGGCATCCATTTAAATCCCAGTGTATTATGTATTCATTTCTGCCATCTCCATCTAGTCTTAGCTTTAGTCTTAGTGAATGCACTAGGTGGTACTACATTCCTAGGAGGTAAAACTGGAGCTACGAGGGACATCAATGTTTTCTAGAATCTAAAGAGGGCGGTTTACCAAGCACAGACTTAGAAGCATTAGTGGGCCTAGAGGTATTACGATTCTTAGGATTCGTAAGCGAGATGATAGCTTTAGCAACACATTTGTCATGACAATCAGAATTCATACTTTTACGACAAATAACACAAGGTGCATCGGACTGAATATCAAAAGTACTTAAAGGTTTAGCATTTGTTACATCACTATTCCTATTACATTTTCAGGGCAATATTTATAGTGGAAGCAACATGAGTCTTATTCATAGTCCTAGGGTGTTCTTCTACTTCAACATTCTTTATTGTTCTTTTCTTAGGTTGCAACTTCCTATTCTTCCTTGTATTGCTCCTAGGCTGTGAAGTGCGGACGTTTGGAAAAGAGCAACTATTCTGTTTAAGTAGAAGGAAGCACGTTAGCAACTTGTGATTTGGCAGTAGGGATTCTAGGTTCATGATTACTAAGTGTTCTGGTGCTCTCTTAAGTGAAGGCTGAAGTTGTTCATACTTTCCTAACATTTCCCTTAACTTAATGATAGTGTGCACCAAATCTTGATTTTCAGAACGAAGATTTCGAGCAAAATTCATGACTTCTTTAGTGTGTGCAAGATAATGATCAAGTTAGTTTGATGCTTCATCACGAGTCTGTTTGAGTAAATCAAATATGACACCATATTCCTTTTAACTTTTGCAAGTTCTTGTTCATATTTTGAGATTTGACACTTAAAAGACACGTTTTGATCATCCAGTTGCTCAATTTTAGTATCAGAAGATTTTGCATAGCTGGGCGATTTTGTGTTGAAAAGCAAGTTGTTGATCGTGAATATCTTTTTGACACCAATTAAGGCGACGTATTGCATTTGAAAGCTCATTTGACAATCGTTTATTTTCAATTTTAAAGACTTCGATCGATGCACCATATCATTATTCACACATTATCAACGGAATCAACATAATCGGCAGAGATATCATCAGATGCATATGGCAAAGAATGTAATAACACAACATTATGGATATCGGCACAGATAACATCTTCCAAGAGTCGATCAACATCTTTTCTCAATAGTTTCTTTTTACGTTTAGTATTTGAAATCGATGTTTCTGTTTTCTCGAAAGCTGTTTTCATGAGACCAAGTTCCTTGTGAAAATCCTTTTCCCAATATAGTGCACAATTTTCAAATTTTTGACATGGGGTAAAATTCTTTTCCGAAGAATATCTCTATGTTCTCGCGCCATTGGCGAGGTAAAATGTTGAACTTTTATTTTAGAATGAAATTCAATCTCACGTTCTAAAATTTTGAGGTCAGATAAGAAAGTGTCAAAGTATTTGATAAGCGACAACTTCGGCATTAGTTTTTACTTCACTAATTGAAGGTAAAGGACCATTAATTTGTGTACCATTTGGTTGAGGTGACTTGGCTGGTGTGATAACCAAAGTGTTGTTAGAAGTATCTTGTTGTGTGACAAAAGTTACGGCTTTTGAATAGTTAAATGGTTTGTTTATAAACGACATTTTCCATTTTTGACCGACTCTCGTCATCCGCATCTAATTCCTCCATCCGATTATATTCAACAACAGTCATAATGGAATCATCAATTCTATGTTACTGCCTTTGTAAACTTCAGGATTTGGTTTGAATGCTCTGTGTGAAAACTTAGGTTTATAATCGGCAAGATTCGGTCCATATCCATTTGGATTTGGTTTGAAAGAAAACTTTTGAATCGTTGTGATTGATTCACCATGTTTATAAACAACAGTTTTAAACTCTTTGATTTTGTTTTGTAAGTCGACAATTTCCTCAAGATAGTCATCTATTAGTTTCCTTGAATGCTTTTTGTACTTTCAGGCTGTTTTTGACAAGTTAACAACTCAGCCTTGGCTTTTGAGTTTCAAAGTAAGGCGTTAAGTTGTTGTTTATGTTCATGTTTCAGTTGTTCTATTTGAGACAACAAAGCATTCTTCGAAACGGCTAGATCACAAATCTGTCGTTCCAAATATTTTTCATTTTGGTGTGATTTGGCAAAAGCGGCTTCAAAACCTTTTTCACGGTTTTCTTGAGTTTTGAAAAAATTGAGTTGTCGAATTAAGCATTCATTATCCACAGTTATAGTGCATTTTTCTCTTTTAATTTTGTGCAAATTTCCAAACGAGAATGTTGGTCTTTAATTAAGGTTAAGAGCTCAGTTTCTCTGGATCAAACATAGAATCATTTTGTTCAGCGTGAGTCTCAACATGATCATTATTTAGATCCTCAAATATAACCACGGAGTCAACTTGATTATCAATATTAACCATAAGGTCATCTTGATCATCAAATATAACTACGGGATCTAGTTGATAATCATCGGAATGAGATGTGGAAGACTCATGTTGAACACTCTGATTTATGTCAGATAGAAAGTTGGCGGAGATATCAGTTCATTAATGATAATTGTTTGTTCGGTACACGAGACAAGCCGTCATGTCATACTGGGCCTGTGTCACTCATGTGTAGAGCTTGCATTTGTGCCATCAACATCAACTGCGCATTAGCACTTGCAAGTCCTCCATATCATCATCGAGAATCGCATCGCCATAAAGCTCTGTTCCTTGTTGGTAAGAGTTCCACCAACTTCATCCTTAAGAGCCAAGAGCAAAGCCTCTTTGAAATAAGCACTGCCTCTTGTCCTCGGTTTAGGACATGCATTAGCCAAATGACCCTTCTCATTACAGTTATAGCATCGAAGACCATTAACCCCATTCTGAGCATTTCCTTGTTCAACCACTTGAGCCCTATGCTGCTGCGGAGCACCATATTATTCCTTCCCATAGCATTGAACCCTTGACCACCTCCCATGACCATAACCACGATTTTGAACTTCAAGCGTCCATTGTTCAACAAATTGATTCCTTGTATTAGATGAAGAGCGAATGCGATTGTTGGATTTGTTTGTATAACGGCCAAATGCTTTAGCAATCATAACAAATCCTTGTTGCAATTCATCGAAGGCATCAGAGTCCTCATCGGCTTCCTTTGTAAAGAGCTTGAGCAGTGTTGTTGTTGTATGGAACCAATTGATTTTGTTGAGGTTGTTGCTGTGACGGATCAGAAGGTTTGATGGTTGCAATTGTTTGAGGAGCGGGTTGAGGAGCTTGTTGAGGAGGAATATTTGTTTGAGCCACAAAGCAAGTTGTTGATTGTCCGGAAGTGATGGTGAAGCAGTTTGACCACGGAGAATCCTTTCCTTATCAACTTCTTTTGGTGAGGCTTCAGATAGTCGTACAACAATCCGTAGGTAGCATGATGCATATCTTTAGCGGAGAAAAATGACATACTTCTCCCATTCCGGACCAAGACTACTTAGGAACTTTGTGTTACAGCAATTCGTGGCATGATGATATTGTGTTTGTCCAAATCATTAATGATGTCTGATGATAATATTCTAATGACTCTCTGGTTCAATCATGAAGTGTTCATAAGCCAAGTAGATTTTGGATTCCATGTCTTCCTGATTGAGTTTTGTGCCTTGTATAAGAAGATGAATCTGTTCCCACATTGCTTTGCGATCTTTTGAGCATCAACACTTTGAAGGATTGGATTGGGTAATCCTAAAAGGATATATTGCATTGCAAGTTAAATTCGGCTTCAAAGTGTAGAAGTTGATCACCCGTGAGTTCTGCAACAGTTGCAATGTTGGTGACATTATCTCTTGGTGGAACACATTAGGATCTCGGGTGTAAGATAGTAGGCATCTGAAATGGACCTTCCATAATGACCTTCTTTAAAACTTTCCATGTGGCTTCTTTAGATCACAAAACCTAAAGAACCGAATCACCCATTGATCATAATTACAGGGAGTGAGCATTGGAGGTCTATCAAGTGAGCCAGCTTCATGAATTGATTGTTGGCTACTCAAGGCTTCACACATCTTGCCAAACCATGCTGGTTCCTTCATAGTATTTCTGGATGGATGTTGATTGTAGAAGTTTGTGTAAGGTTGTACTTGAAGACTAGGTGGTGGTTGAACCATTTGAGGTTGTGGAATTGCTGCAAGTAGTGGAGTATGTTGTTGATTAAATTGTTGTTGATAAAATGCTTGTTGTTGATTCCATTGTTGATGTTGTGGACTTAGTTGTTGTTGTTGTTGTTGATTATAAGTGTAAGGAAAATAGTTAGAGTATGGTGGTTGTGACATGTTGAAAACTTGTGTTGGTAAAATGGATCTTTGTAGTCGAATGAACCTTTGTTGATGAAGTATCCTTAGGTGTAGAAATCACAATAAACCAAGTAGCACTTATGCGTTAAAACACCAAAGTTACGCGTAACGACAAGAGTTAAGCGTAGGTTTAGCTTACGCGTAAGAAAGGAACAAACACTAAAGTTAAGCGTAAAACAAGAAGTTAGGCGTAGAAAACTTAGGCGTAGGATTACCTTATGCGTAAGACTAAGCTTAGGCGTAAGATAAATATTATGCGTAGGATTTTCTCTGGCGTAAGCTTTATGCTTATGCGTAATTTTAGGGTTTTGCCCAAATGATCTTTTACACTATCCGCGTGCAAAAGATATCCAAAGTCGACGTAATTTCAGGCTTATCCAAGCAAGAAAACCACGGAGTAAACCCGCGAAGATCAAACCAAGGACAAGTTATCGTAGAACTAGGGTTTTGATACGCGTAGTTCTACTCGTAAGGTGACTTTTTCCCAAAGATGTTTCTAAACCAGATTTTTGTGATGAAATAGCTTCAATATCACCAAAATAACACAAAAGTGTGAAACTTGATAATCTAAAGCGTCTAAAACAGGTTATGGCGTAGGATGAAACCCTCGAACAAAACAAGCTTAAAAACATTGATCCACGCGTAAAGGTTGAAACTTTTGCCAAAAAGCAGTTATTTTAACACCTTAAAACATTGAAAGTACAAGAATCTTGGATTAAAAGTGTAAAAAATGTGTTTTTAAGCGAACCAAAGTATCACGTATGCTTTACGTGTAGGACCAAAACCTACTTCAAAAACAATACGATTCACCCAACTAGTGGCGATTGATACCACTTTGTTAGGTTCCTAAATATGCAACACAAGTATCAATAGAAGAGATAAGATGAAGAATAGATCGGTTGAACAATAATCCAAACACACACAGCGTTAATATAAGAAGGTTAGCGTAAGGTATGAGTGAAAGAGTAAATTGAACAACCAACCCTCAAGTGAGGGTTATTACATAGTATTTATAGGAGGGAAGCTAGGGCAACACTCCTAGTTCCCATCCTTTTCCTTATTGGACTAGGCCTAGGCTTATGGGCCTTCTACATAAGCCTAAGGCTAAATACTAACATAAAGGCCATATTAAGCTAACTATTACATATGAATCACTAACACTTGATTTAGGTTTAGGAGTGATTCCAACAAAGGTAGCGAGTTATAGTGGTTTTTGGTAGCGACTTGGTCTCTAGGAGCCTTGTCATTGAGACCAGCCGACAAACAGTAACACTTAGTGGTTCTCCACTATGCTAGCGACTTGTATAGGTAGCGACTTGCTTTCAATTGTTTAGCGACTTGTACTTATGATTCTTACGATTTGGTGTTAGCGACTTGGTGTTACGAGTTGCTACTTAGCAACTTGACAGCTAGCGGCTTGGTGTTTACAGACTTGCTGTCAAATTCTTTAGCGACTTGTGCTTAGCGACTTGCTTCTTAACTTTAAGCGACTTGGTCTTATAACATTTGGTGAAGTGGAGAAGTTACTTATGTCTACTATCCTAAACACATCCCATCAACACAATGTCTTTACATCACTGTCCTTTATCACCAAAGTGCTTGACTCTATGATACCATCATAGAATAAATTGAACAGGCGGGTACTCAGAATTTTCTACCTTGGATGATTCAGCAACTTATAATCAAAACACTTCACAATCTGAGTCAAATTCTAATAAGTCACTCTTTGATATTGACAATGATGCAGGCAAATGGAATGCAACAGTGAGCCCTTCAACTACTTCCATCAGCACCTCAAACTACTTTATCTACAAACAGGATCGAACAAGCAGTGCTCTCCTTCGTCAGGATTTTCCCACCATGACAAGAACTGTGCTACTTAATTAGAACAAGCGAGGTTTCAAATTACCAAAGAGTTCTCAGCCCGATGATTCTAATCGCAGTCTTCAAGTAATCTTGATCAATTTCGATATTCCATTCATCGGGGAATATTCCTCGGTTTTGATAATGACATGGTGATTTCATTCAAAAGAAACACTGCGGAATGGAAATTCATGAGTTGAAACAAGTTATTCAACTTATGAGTAATATGGAAATATACATTAAGGAAGGCTGCTTAAAAGAATGGCGTCTTGAATGAAGATTGAATGGGTGTCAAGTTATGTTATGTGAAGATTGTGATAGATCGAGCAATAGATCAGTCAAACAAATGAATGATGACGAATCACGAAATTTCGATTGCTTGATAAAGGAGGATGAAGCCAACGATGCTGATCTCAAAGACTTCGAGTCGAAAAGGTTGAAGCAGTTTACATGACAACTCCTAGTATTCATGTGGTAAATAATGATGGCAGATCTTGATGAACGGGTTTCATCGATGAGGTACCCATGATCAAATTAATTCATGTGTTAATGTACCTAATCTACTTGATTCTAACTACGAACATAATATCTTGTGAAATCGGTCTTGGTTGAGTCTGAATCTAAAACTTTTAAAGCTAATGACATGATTGAAAAAAGGGTTTATGATGAACTTTCAAACAAATACTCAATTCTTGAAAAACATTGTATTTCCTTGGAAATTGCAATACAACAAAAGGAAGAAAGATTTTATATCTTTGAAAAATCTTGCATTAATCGAGGAATTTCAATTTAGAATTTTTGAAATTAATCACCTAAAAAGAGTCAGGGACAAACTCAACCATATGCAATCACGAAGTTACAAATCTGGATGTGCATAAGTGTGATTGTCATGAGATGAGGTGATACAAAATCTAGGAATCTTTGAACTGGCTCTATGTGTGTCCAACCTATTAAGAGAAATGAGTCATAAGAAAGAACTTAGAGGGAGACCAATTCCAAGTTGATTAATCAATCTAACGCCTTGTTACAGTTATTGATGAAGCCCAAATTCATGATAAGAGCTTCATTATTGTTGCCTTAAAAAATGAGCTTAGGAAATCTATTGGAAATAATGTGAACACTAAGTTTGCAAAACCATCAACCTTGGGAAAGCCAAGTATTCAGAACAACTCAAAACTTTGTAGTTAAAGTGACCCATGCTTTTTGAAGCGAAAGATTAAAACCATCAAAATCTAGGCTTGCCTCCCAGGTTGATCGCGATCTTGTTTTGACAAAACCGATCCACTTCACTACTTCATTCCGACATGATGAATAATGAACCCCAGTTCAATGTTCTAAGTCCTAAGATCACGAGTTCTAGGAGGCCATCTAGTTCTCTTAAGAAGCGTCAATTACATTCATTTCCTAAGAATCAAACTAATTATAGATGGACAAACATAATAATAGGGAAGTGTTCATCCAAAACTACTAGTAGTTGTTGTTTCAAATGGATTCCAAGCTGGTAGATTATTTAAGTTTTCAAATCCAGCAGGACATACATCCCTAGATCTTACCTTAAGTGGATCCCACGGGAAAATTCTTCAAAACAATGAACCTAAAGGATGTCTAGTAATGACACTCTAGATCACGCAACATCCAAGCTGTGAGGTCACTTAGGTTCACTAAATCATCTATTTACGTACTACATGTACCTCTAGTGCAAAGTGTTCTCAGTCTTTTCGGTACAATGCTCCAACTCAATCAGAACTTCATGACTTGGTTTCCATCGAAATGAACATTGCTCACTCTGGAATGGTTGCTTGCGACGGCGTACCTCGTGCTTTGACTCCTATTCGACTTGAATCAGGACTCGCTCTCATATATCTATGTACAAATCAGTTTAAAATATATATATATATATATATATATCCTTTTAATTTTTAATCATTCTTTTAAATTCATAATTTTAGTCTTTTACCTCAAACTAATAAAGGATATATCCTTTGTTATCGATAACATCTACGGTCCTAGAAATGTCATTCAATAATGACGGGATCATAGATGAAGTTGAACAAATGATATATTCTTGTTTTACTATACGGTGGGTTTAATTAAATCAATGGTCATTGGTGACATTGATTGAGGGGGAGAATTTTACAAGTTATCTCTTTATATCACGCACATTGTTGGTTATGTATTGAGCTCGGATGCATGACTCTGTCTTGTCTTGTTCTCGAGTGGTCACACGTCTTGATTGCTTAGTGTCCAATGTGTTAAGTTGCCTATCCTATTATGTCATCTTAATTATGCTATGTATGCTAGTTTGCAATATGATAAGTTCATGGATTTGAAAGCGTCTATTATACATAATATGATATGATAGCGACTTTCTTTTGTAATAATAGATAGCAACTTAACAAGGCGAGTTAGCGACTTCTTTGTAAACCTTGCTAGCGACTTGGTTGTTTCTTTGCTAGCGACTTACTTAGGTCTCATAACTCTGAGGGACTGAAAGTGTCATGTTGGTATTCTTGTAAAACCTTTCCTATACCTAGCGACTTAGTTCACTAGTCATTATTTCAAAATCTTAAGTTTTCTCTCATTCACATCTCATCCTAGCGACTTAGCGTGATCCCCACCGTGTGCTTGATCCTCATCTCTTGATTCTCACTTAGGTTTGTAAATGACTATGCTTTAATGGGATCACTTTTGTGCGTTATGATGATGTTTAGATGATGATGATGTGTTCGTCAATAGGGTATCATTGCAAGTGATTTTGATGTTATTTGTGTATGTATTGTGTGAGAGATTTGTGTATTTGCATGTGGTTTCTCTTAAAATTATAAGCTGATTCTATATAGCGAGTTGATTGTGCTCATGTAATGGTTATGAATGATTGTTTGGTTGGAGCTATTTGTTGTTAGAGTAGAAAATATTCTTGGTAGCGACTTACACATTCTTCTAGCGAGAGTTGCTTTGATAAGTAAAACTTATTCGGATAATTGACTTAGATGTGTTCTTAAATGGCGAGTTGGATTGTTGTGTTCTTGGTGGCGACTTACCAATATTCTTGGTAGCGAGTTAGTTTGCTTATACATAGTTAGCAACTTACCTATGAAACTTCGTGGCGACTTATCACTATTAATATTGAGCGACTTGTACTTACAAGTGCAACTGATATCGATGTAGCGACTTGGTCCTATCATTTTTTTGATAGCGACTTATCTGTACAAGATTAGCGACTTGCTAGCTCAATGTTCAAGTGGCGACTTGGTATGTTGAGATTATTTCAAGGCGACTTGCTATTGTAATTTCATGATTAGCTTTGACTTGATTCGGGTTTTCTTGTAGCGACTTGCCTTAACAACATACTCTTAGCAACTTGCTATAACATTTTTGTTTGAGCAATTTGTACTTGGTTTCTTTTATAGTAACTTGGTATGTACAACTTGCTCAAATAACCTGCTATAACATCCACATAAGAGTATCTTGTCTCATGAAATTAGTTAATAGCAACTATGCTTTTAAATAATTTGATTCTAAATCAACTTGACTTTCGATAACTGTGTCAAATGGAGCTGTTACCTTGAAAACTCTCTAATGCCATTCAAATCTATTTCAAACTGCTTATGGGAACTCTGTCTAAGTTACTAAGTTATTGTGTTTACGTCATGAGGCTTGGTATGTGCTAAAACACATACCTTTTCATTATCAAAATAGACCCAAAATAACCAAGAAAGAGCCGTTTATTGCTAATATTTAATGGTTTCTTGAGTTTATGCAATGTGCAGGTACGGATATGATAAAACAGACAAAAGCCCATGAAGAAGGCAGAGCACGAGAGATAAAGGTGCTAAAGCTGGTAGGAGGTGGTTGTGCATCTGTGAAGATTTCTATGCTGAAAAGATGATTTATGAAAGATTTGATCAAGTTTACAGAAGTGTCAGAATTAGTCCCTGAACTTTCATCATTTGGCAGAAAAGACCCTTAAAGATTCAAACTTGGCAAATTCAGTCCCTGGGTTATTTGAAGATTGACAAGAAAGGTCCTTGGTCTATTTAAGAATGACAAGAATGATCCTTCAAAGATGATTTCAGAAATTACATGAATGGTCCCTTAAATTTCAGAAGTTACATGTTTGGTCCTTGTGTTAATACTTGAATTTCAATCTAAGTCCAAATCCATGTATACTACACCTTTAGGCCCATATGATATCCAAGCCCAAATCTGGTCCAAAACCATACCTGGTCCACCCACTAAGTACCCGGTCAATGGGTCAAACAAAACAAAATAACATAAAAAAACAAAAAAAAAAAGGCGCCATATTTTTTTACCCAAATCCCTCTCAAACCCAGAACACCCATGAACGCTAATTACCCTTTTAATTAATTCACCAAATTAAATCCAAATTCAAGTGAAATTGACACTCAACTCTGACACGTGACTGACACACGGATGCCACGCTCGCTGGCAATCCGTGTGTTATATCACATCATTCTCTCCTCTGATTGGTCGAAGAGATGTGGCACTATTGATCCAAGGGCAGATATTGAATGGGATGCGTGTAGGATATGATCAAGGGCTCTAAATGCACTCGAAACACCGGATGATGACATTCGGATCATTCCAAGGCAGCTTCAACTATAAATAGAACCCCATTTCTGCATTGTATTCATGTAATTTTTAGAGGTAGAGTGTAGTGTAGGAGTAGTTTTGAGGTAGCTTATTTTTAATTGCTTTAATGTTTAAATTACGTATTTGAATCTCTTGTACTCAAGTTTTATTAATAAAGAAATTTTAGAACAATATTTCATTTGTTAAATTTCGCTTTAAATCAGGTTGTTAATTAATGATTTACAAGGTTTTATGAGTTTTACAATAAATTAGCTCTCACTACTCAGAAAATACTCTTAATTCTTACCAGGTCAAACAAAAGTCGGAAGGCTGTGATATGATGGTTACGGATGGTTTGGTTATGGATTTGGGTTGTGTCGAGGGTTTTAGAATGAATGGTTTTGGTTAATAATAGCAAACCACGATGTTTGGACTCTTGTAAGTGTTTATCAAGCTGTTTTCATGTCTTTGTTTCATTCTTGTCATACATAATTGTATGCTTTGAATCACATTTTGTTTTAATTGTTATCATTGCATTATTTAGTTCTTATCTTGTTACTAGACATTAGTTTATTCTTTGTCATGGATTAGTATTAAGGATTTGATAGATTAGATTGCATTTGATTTTTTAAAGGATGTTTGGTATAGCGATTAAAGCTGAGTTAGAGGATTGATCATTGGTTAAGCTTCGATTCATTAGGCACTCTTAGGTTATAGATAGTCATTTCAGCTTCTATTTTGCATCCATTCATAGTAAAAGTCAAAATTACATTTTATCCATTTCAATTTTTCTTATCATTAAATTGTTGCTCAATTCATGCATTTAGGTTCATAAGTAGTTAATAAATCTTGCATTAGGTTTATTTCATCATAAAACATCATTTCCAATCTATTTTGCAAGATCAGAAGTCATTTTAGTCAAAATTCTCAAATCATCAAAGTCAAAATCTCATTTAAACTCTCAGCTGTAGTTACTTTTTGCATTTTTAGTTTCCTCATTTTTAATCAAATCGTTGAGATTTTATATATAAGCACTCTTGTTGGTTGTGCTCAACATGAGTATTATTTTAGTTTATTTTAGGATTTTCTAAATAAGCTAAATTGGAGCTTAAAGTTCTTTAGCATTAGGTAGTTTGGATTTTAGCTAGAATCTTATTTAGTGCTTAAATGCCTTTTGCTTGAGCTTATTTGACCCATATCAGTTGCATTAGCTTAGTTTTGGTTAGTTTAGATCAGTTTGAGCCTTAGGTAGCTTTTAGTTAGCTTTTAGCTTATTTCAAGTGCTTATTCATCACTGTTATGTGCCCATTTCATATTTCTTGCACTCCATAGCTGTTTCTGTTATTTTTCCTGGATTCTAAGTATTCTTTTATAATTTTCTGGAAGTTTTCATATTTTTCCATGCTCTTTTGCTATTTTTCTGCATTTAATTTCATTTTTAAAGCTTTTTAATAAGTGTTTAATACAAATAAATCAGAAAAGGTTCTAAAAAACATGTTTTCATTTTTCTGGGATTAAGAAAAAATAAAAAGCTAAAAAATATTTTCCATAATTTTCCTCGTTCAAATTATAATTTTTACGTGATTTAATTAGTTTAAAATAGTTTTTAAATCATAGAAATTAGAAAATAATTCAGAAAAATACAAATTCAATTTTGAAAAGTCTTTTTAGTTATTTTAGATTTTTAAAAAATATTTTCATAATTTTCCCTTTGTTTTTATAATTTCTAGATATTTAGTTTTTATTTTTAAATTAGAAAATAGTTTTTAATTCAAATAAATTCAAGAAAATCCTAAAATTAGTTTTAAATAGTTTTCAAATATCATTTTAGGTTAGAAAATATTTTAGATCATTTTAGGACTTATTTTGGTATTATTTGCATTTAAGTCGCATTTCATTTAAAGTCGTAATTTGCTTTTTTTAGCGTAAATTTGCATTGTTAATTGTTTTCCCATAGATTTAGATTCCCTTATAATTGCTTCCCTTTACTTTCCCTTGTATCGTAGTGTAGAAATCCCAAAAATCTCTTTTAACGCATTCAAATCCCGATAATCGGGATGAGAGTTGAAAATTCCATTCATCCCTCGTTCGGAACGATCACGGGACTCAAACCTAACACGTTTGAGTTACCCGTATACTACACACTTCTTATTATTGATTTCTTTCTGGAGCAATCAAGGTTGTATACAATGTTGCTTAACTAACCCTACCTAATCTAACATGCTCACAATCATTGTTGTTGTATGTGTGTATCTTTAGATCTTCAATGGCAAACACAACCTCACCGTGAGAATATTACATCTGTGCTCCACTTAATGTCCTTTCAGGCGGACAGAAATCTTCCCTAAGAATCAATGGGTAGAGATAGGGAAAAGTAACTGTTATGTGGACTTGCAAATGTTGCAACAAAACCCAACCCTCAAAGTGTCTATTGATATCCTCAAAAAACACAAAATTTCTTGATTACTTACTAACCAAGCAATGCACAATTCCACCATTTACATACAACAATTTTGGAACACCATTGAATGGGACAAAATCACTGCTCAATATACCTGCAAGCTGGATGATAAGGAATTTGTGATGGACTCACACCCACTGGAGTAACCCTTGTCTACGATCAGAACCACACTGCGAAAGAGCTAATAGTCTTTGATTGGTTTGGGTTATCAAGTTGGCATATCCGGGGCCTCCCAACATCATCATCGAACACATGTATCAACCACGAGAGTAATGACAACCGATTCTCAACTTATGTTTATGCAGGCAAAACCTCGAGGTTTGATAAAGTAAGGATCCATCTTGCAAATCCTATAGGGTATCGTCGATGGGGTGAATGTTGATGTATCGAAAGTTATATGGGAAGAATTCTCGATTGTCAATGAACACATTTATCTCAGATAGAACAAACTTTCGAGAATAAAGCTTCGGGGATAGAAAGAAAGTAAACAAACTTGTGATTCCAGCATCAGATTCTCAAAACTTATCATCCGATTACTTGCAACAAACTCATAACTTCAATCCTGGGGTGAATCAGTTCGCCGTAATGCCAAGGATGAATTTGTTTTGGGTAACCTTAAATATGTTGCTAAAGGTATGGATAAAGAGATCTTTAGATTGCCAATTCGATATCCTTCTCACGGAGGCGATATTAAGAAGGCGGATTACTTCAAAGCTGTACAAGAAAAGGGCTTCGGATCCGATGCTAATGTTGATGTCTCTCCCACTCCACCACAATCTAAAGCGCTAAGTTACGCTCGACTGATGACATCAAGCAAAGACTTCAAAGACTTCATATGTTGCCCTTCCAAAAGAGCGTGAAAGGTCACAACCTTCGACACCACAACCGAAGCAGAGAAAGAAAAGGAAGTGGAAAAGAAAACGTTGGCTGAGGTTTCGGGAATATCTGAGGTTGATTGATGAAGATGATCTTTCTACTACGGCCAAGAATTCAACAAAGCACAGAAAGCATGAACATGAGACCACAGTTTGAAGGTGTCGTGCTAAGAGAACTGAACCCTGACATGCCATACAATAATCACAGACAAAGGGGGATTGGTGTAGATGGCCGAACAAGCAGCTCGCATGCTTGAACCATCTCAACACCATCAAGAACTACCTCAATTTGGTGAGAAGAAAAAGTGTTGAATCCTCTGACTCAAGAATTTCTTGGAAAAGAAAGTGTCAAACGGGAACGAAACTCCTGCATCAAGTGATACCCGTCGATCAAAATGTTGATGAAATGTTGCTTAAAGACTCACGGAGAACCTTGAGTCAAGATCGGATGAGAGACCATGCACATGGAAGAACCAAATCGTCTCTTGGTTCTCTATCTTCATTGAAGAACCTAGATACAGACCTCTCTTTTGGTGATCAATTCTTAAATGACAAACCCATAGATCTTGAGGTCTTCTAAGCAAGATAATGATAAAGAGAAGCCCGATCCATGTTTCTTGTCGATATTGACAAGACACTTCAACCATTCCACCTATAGGCATTTTCTTGCACAGCCGCTTCCACTCCCCGAACTGCTCAAACAAGCTGCACTTCCACCACTGAATACGCTAAGGATCTATCCCTTGAACGGTGGTTACCATTACAGAACATGGAAACTCCCACCCGACTTCACCACCTCAAATACTTACATGAGATCAATTGCGACAAAGCGGTGAAAAAGAATTGAATCACTTGAAATACAACTTCCAAAATCCTTTAATGCCCTCGAGAATCATGTCTATAGGTTGGAGCACCTCCACTTTGATGAAGGGGTTGCGAGGCGCCATTGAAGGCAAGTTAGGGATCCGTGGAATGGGCAATGGAAGCTCCACTTGCTAAGCGGTTCAAAGATCTACCCATTACAGATATGAGAGCTGTGCTTTCAGATAAGATGTATGATGCTAACGAGCATAAGCATGAGGTCCATAAGAAGCTATTTGAGGCTCTCGATGAATCAATTAAGCATGATGTTAGCCTTAATAGTTTTTATTAGAAGTGATGGTCATTCACATTTAGGAACTTTATAACGTATGTTAGATATCGTGCTAGAATAGTCAAAGGGCTCATGGATTGGGCTAAGCTAAATGGTTAGACGTTTAGTTAAGTTAGCCTTGTATAAGTTCATGTAACCTAATCCATGTCCAAGCCCATCTCACGGCCCATGGCCAGCCTTAGGGCATCATCTCTCTTTACTATAAATACCCTCGAAAGTATGTCATTTTGAGGGGTGTGCTTGAAAGGATGTGTGTGTGTGTGTTTTCCTTTGAAGCAATATAACATATTATTTCTTCCATCTTCTCTTCCTTGTCTCTAAACATGCATATAACATCAAGCCACCTTTCATCTTAATCTTTACTATGCATAAGCATTGCGTGTTTGTGTTGGGTTTGCTTGTTAAAGTGATAAGGTAGCTATTGATAAAGGGGCTTTACAATTGGTATCAATCGCCTAACAATGGTTTAGGAGTGGTTGGTTGAAGTTTTTTGTGGTTTGTGGTATATGCGTAAGCTCTCGGTATTCAAAAGTGGTTACGCTTAAAACTTTACTTTTTGCACTTTAATCTTCAAGATTCTTCTGGTTTGAGGTTATTATAGTGTTAAGGAGTCTTGTTTTGGGAAAAAGTTCGAAGCTTTACGTGTTTTAAATCATTTTTGAACTCGTTTTTGGTTCATTGGTCATTTCTACTCGTAACTTATTTAAGCACTTTGGGTGAAAAAGGTCAACATTTTTGGGTTATTCGAGGTGTTTTAAGGCTATATATGTAAAGAAATCATTTGAATCGTTGGAAATTTCTTACAGTAGTAGAAGTCAAAGGTCAAAACCCTAGTTATACGCGTAAGAAAGTCAAACTACGCATAAGGTTCTACTCATAACTTTTTGGTGAAGAATCTTTGAGCTATAGCGATTACTCGGTGCTTCCACCAGCGGATAAGTGTGTGAACCTTCGACTTGTGGATATCCCTTACTATTTGTGACGATTGTAAAGGATTTTTGGTTCTTAACCATAGTTTACGCATAAGCTAAAAGCTTACGAGTAACTCACGCGAAACTTCACAGTGCAGCGTGGGTTTACACGAGTAACTTTTGTCCACATAAGCTTAAGGTTGCGTAAGATACTGTTTACGCATAAGGATTCCAGCCCATTTGATTCGCATAAGATCCGCCTAAGATCCTACGCGATCCTACATAAGCACAATCTCTCACGCCTAAGCCTGCGTCTACTTTCGTAACATTTCTCACGCCCTAAGCTCTTTCATAAAAGGTTTAAAAAAAAAATTAAATTTTGAGTAAAATTTAAATTTTTGAGGAGACTAAGCGTTCAATTTTTCTTGAAAATTCAAATTTTGGTTTAAGCTGTTGAAAATTTTGGTCAAAATTCAAAATTTTGGGCCTAAATTCAAATTTTCCGGGTCAAATTTGGCGTCAAAATTGTCATAACTCAAATTTTCATACGACCTTAGAATTGATTTTTATAGTGAATTTCAAATTTTGTGAGAAATTTTTTTTGACTAAGAACCAAGATTACGAAGTGCGACTTGGAAAAACCTCAGCCGGGCTTAATCTTCATCAACCACAACTCCTTTATCGTTGAATCGATCCTACATCAACTTTATAATACATACCTTCCTCCAATGGCCTTTCGGCGGATCGATCTCAAAAGCGCTTTCTTTGATTCATTCTTCAATGACCTAAACATTAGTCCCACTACACCAAATAACAACAACCAATGGCTTTCATCGTATAATCCGCAGTTTGCTCAACCGAGTATGCATATGGGTCAAGAAGGCCAAATGGTTGATGTTATGGGAATCAAGATGGATTTGCTACGGGTATAAAAATGGGGGTCGAGGATGCAATATGAGGGTGTAGTTTGGACATCCAAGGGGGTCGATGTAATCGAGAATATGAGATATCAAAATGGGAATAAGCGTTTTATGACTTCGGTTCAGAATGCTACCTCACGAACCTCAAAGCCAAGACTCGAGGCATAGATGGAGTTGGTATGCTACCTGAACCTCAAGTACGGGTGCTATTAGCAAGAAAGAAAAATTGGGAATAGAGTTGATTCGAGGAATCACAATCACCATCCAGGACCGGTTGAGAAAGCAAATGATAATGCAAGCTCTTGTCTTACAATCTTGGCCGAGGACACAACATCAAGTGCTACTTTTGACTTCACCTCACATTACCGCGACTTACTTTATTCAATGAGGTACCAAATTATAGTAATGTTGCTAATCGGTTTACTCATGACGAATCACGACGTGCATGACATCGGCACCTACTTATGATACATACCGGACAATCCGAGTTGTAGCAATACGAACTCGAAACTCAGGATGTGGAAGGATCCTAATGGCGTGTGGCACAAATCACTGAGGCGATGAGGAAACATTGCTTATTTTGAATCATTAATCAATAAGTGTGGCATTGAAATTGAAAAAGTGAGTAAGGTCAATCGGCGGTTAAGGCCGTGAATGTTAAATTGACCACGAGCTTGAGAGTTACAAGGAACGCGCCAAAAGCTTTTGAATTTCATACGAACTCACGAAACTCGAAGTTAAGGCGCGAATGTTAAATTGACCACAGTTATCGAGATTCGTTTTAAGAGAAAACAATTGCAACTCAAGTATGACACACTTGATGTGAATTTGAACTTGAAAATAAAATCGTTAAACAAGGAAATTTGAGACTAAATGACCAACTTTCTAAACAAAAGCAGCATTTTTCGATCTTGAAAAGAGAAGAAACAATTGATTCTTGATTTTTCAAAGCGAGAAGATTCTCTTCTAGATGAAATTCGGACAAAAATGAAACAATAAAAGAAATTGGATAATTTGCTTCTACAGCGGGTCATTCCGCTAAAACAAACAAGATGATTTCTAATCAAGCAAATCGATTTTCATACTTCTCATAAAGGCAAACCGGTAACAGCGACAACCTTGTTCCTCGAAAGCTTCGAAATCTCGAATGTGTTGAACAATGGAAAACCTTTGCATGAACCCATAATTGTTGTTGATTCTCTTGAAGCGTTGGAACTATCACGAGGAGAGTAGATCAAAAATGAAACAAAAAGAATCGGATCTTAAAGATTTGATTATAACAAATGGAACAAAATTAATGGAATTACTTTTGTTAATCAAAAAGAACAATCAACGTTTTCCACTACACCAAGTGTTTCAAACAAAGTGTCAACACGGTTTCAAAACGGTTGCAACTCCGTGAAGTTGTCTCAAATCCTTTTCGAAAATCGAACAAATGTCTTCAAACAATCCTTTTAACACAAGTGATGCAAGAAGCATTTTAGATGACGTTAAAACTAGAATTGGGTATCTTCAAGAGACAGTCAAGTCTAAAACCAATATTACTAATAACTTGTCGGTTTCGTCGCCCGATGACGAAGTTTCAAATTGAACCTCGGTTAACGGCATTGATGCGAGGGTAATTCATTTCGAACAAGCGTTTCTGAAAGAAACAGCTGACTTTGTCAAGGACCATAAATCCACTGTAAAGCAAGCTAATGAAAGTGTTGAACACATCAAAGTTTTGGAAACTTTAAATGACTCTCTTGAAGATGTTATCGACTACTGATATTATGTCCATTATTTTGCAAACATATTCTTTGAAGATCATGAAAGACTCGATCACGAGACCTCCGCAATTGTTTCAAAATATGAAAAACTCTCTTGAAAAACTTGAAAAGAAAACGTGTCCTATTTTAAACAACTTGATCGAAAATGAGGAATGCAAGTATGACAAAGCGTCGTATGGTGCCTACAAGGACATGCAAGAGCAAAATGATCTTTTGAGAGTTCAATTGGAAGTCTAAAGGAGGAAATTTGTGGATACTAAGTTTGCAAAACCATTGTTGAGGAGAAAACAAATGTTCCCAAACCGGTTTTAAACCAAAATGTCAATTTCTCACCTCCTCAAAAGTCAATGAGAAAAAATGATTTGTCAAAACAGTCCTCCACAGTCCACGCCTATTAAAAAGAAATTATCAAAAGCTTTTGATAAAGAAAAGTTATTTCACACGGCATTTCTAAGACTAGTACACGCGAATGTGTGACAAAAATTGATTAAAGAATCACATTGGTTCTAACAACATGGCCAACAATCACTATCTAGAAGAAGCTAGGGAAAAGGCCTGACTCGAAAAGGCGGAATTTTAGGTGCAACATCTAGGGTGATGAATTCTACACGAGCTCAAGGCACTACTAATAGTATAAACCATTACCTAGGAACACTCTACAAAAGACTAGGGATTGGCTTGCATCTAGAGTAGTGCGCAAAAAGAAAATGCTATGCCCTTAGAAAACAACACTAGGAATTCTAAGTCTTTTTTGAACAAGAATCAATGTCCACAAGACTGTAGTGACAAAGTTAAAGCTGCGGTTTTAAACAAGCATATTGAATTTGTCTATACTACATGTAAAAAATGTGTCTTTTCAACTAATCATGATGCATGTGTCTCACAATATCTCAAGAAAGATAATTCTCGTGCCAAGGCACAATGCACTAAGACACCAAATAGAAACAAGCCCGTTGATAAAATGTCAAACAAAATGAAACCTAATAGGTGGATCTCTTTGGGGCGTAGTTTTTCTAAAATGAGTCTTCCGCAATACGATAAGAAAACAACTCTAGATCATACCTTAGGTGGATACCCACGCGGGCAAGTTTTCAACAAAGTAGGTCTTAGATGGATTCCCACGAGGAAGATTTTGATACTTGCACCAACACAGATAATAGTGAAACTCATCTAGTTAAGGAAGTAGAAACCACTACAACCGTTGATAGTGATCTCCCTCGCCATGAGGAAACATATACTTCTTCTAACACATTGTTGTGAAAATTCTTCGTCTTTGGTTGCTTGTGAATCAAATATCTCGAGAACCCACTCATCGAGGGTTCTAATTACGTAAACTCTTCTTCTTCATTCTCTACATCTTCTATCTTTTGATTTTCCATTTCTTTTATAAAACCAACAAAAACAAAATACAAAAATAGAAAATTTTTTCAAAAAATACAAAAACAATATAAAATCAAAAATACAAAAATATTCTACTCCCGCGACATGTCTCTCATTATAATCGATATTCTCTACGTTTCTAGAAATGTCATTCAACAATGATAACGGGCGGTACGGATGCTTGGCTGAGTTCTTTAAAATGTTTTCTAAAACATGTCGTTTCTCTAAAATTTCTTCAAAAATGGCTTTGTTACTTACGATCACGAGCAGGACTTCAAAATAATGGCTTACGAACACATGGGTTCAGGGACCCAGCGCTTCAAAAGAAAGGAAAGTGCTTAATCAAATCAAAGGTTTTTAAATATTTTTTCAAGCAGTATTCCTTAAAACATAATAACTGCGATTACCGAGGCGTAACCGATCTTTAAAGAAAGGGGAAAGTGCTACATAAAATGCGATTTTCATAAATATCGAGCACTTATCCTAAAACAAATGAAGATAATTTTTCTCTAAATATCTTCAAAAGATTTTCAAAATCATCTTCTCATCTTGCATTACCATTGATTGAAATTTTTTCAAAAGATTTTTCAAAATCTCTCACATTTGGTACCAAGATAACTCCCTCTAAACCCTTAATTGATTCTAAATTTTTTGTATGAAAAATATGCTTTCTTTAAGGGGGAGTATTAAACCAAAATTGTTCCAAAATTCATGCTAAATCGGTTTCTCTCCAATGTTTTTGAAAACATATCTTTTAATCATTTTGTTTCAAAAACATCATGGATATGCTATTTTTGAGGGAGAAGTGATTAAAATGTGATCAAAAAGTTTAATGATCGGTGTTTGAATCTCAAAAGAGCTTCGACTTCGGTCGAAACCAATGAATTGACGAGTAATCAACGTACCATTTCGAGAAACTCGTTATAGACATGAACCTTCATGGGTCTAACCTCCTTTTCAAGGAGTGTTTACAACTTCAGGTTAGTTATTAGAGCTAGTTGTCACCTAAAGCGACAATGGAACTCTTTAACTAGGCAACGTAACAGTGTCTCGTGGGGAATTGTCTATCATGAGCGATCATTTCAAAAGTGCAAACTCACCCTCTATGTGCAGATTTACGTGTCAAAATTCATAAGCATGTGAAAGGGGGAGTGTTTTACGAAATATAAAACTCTGGGTGTCTCAAACATGTTTTCTATCATAAACACTCTGTGAGATTTTCAAGAAAAATGGTTTTATGGCAACATGGGACGGTCATGGAGTTATAAGGTGACTAAGGATAGGAAATCCGATCTCATGATCCGCCCAGAGGGAGGGATCTACAAGGACAATACCCATAGTTAGTATTAGAAGTCCTTAGGTATGATTGAAAAAAGGAGTAATGTGAGAAAGGAGAAAGAAGGGGTTGAAGAATTAAAAGAAATGTAATGAAAAAGGGTGAAAAGAAATAGCCCTCCATAATCAACCTTAGAGAAACGGGTTCAATACATATGCTACTGGTTGTCACTAGATGACACCGGTATTGAAGACAAAGACGTCATGGACCCAGTGGCATACTTTGCACTTCTAACCACTCAATTCCTCTTGAAAGGATTTGTTTCATTCTCCTTTGGGAACCCTACATAATCTATCGACTTTCTCTTAGAGATCGTTGGTATTGAAGAAGGAGACCTTCTTCCTAGACTCATTCGGGGAAAACCAAAATGCACTATTGAGTCTAGAGCCACGAGATTCATCAAAAGATCTCATAGGAACACTTGACATGACATCGCATGTTGTTCATCAATAAGGACACAGGTGATATATTCTAGAGTCCTTGTGATCTTAGCTTGTCTGCTTATTTATGAGAAGTTTCACATGCGTGATCTTGGTGATTGAATGGAAACTCACCGCCGGTCAACATCAAGCGACTACGGCGGTGGAGTCGCCCGGTAACTCAGTGGATTACGGCAGGTGTGTCTCAAATGGTCTGATCGTGGGGTGATGCTTCGTGTACCTCGGCTGACTCATCCGAGATGTAGGTGTACTTCGGTATATCAGCGTTATCTCACTTGTGGGACTCCGGTTCAGAGAGCGGCCTTTGTGAGAATTAGAGACGTGTTTTCACACTATGCTGGTAACACCCTCGAAATTCAAACTTGTAAGTGCCGGAATCCGCTTATTACTAACCTGTTTTATGTTTTATTCTTATGGAAGCTCGGGCCGGATGGATCGATGCGACTCGCCACATGCTCATACCAACAACACATGAAAGTTCTCATCAAAATCAAAGGCAACTCAAAGTTAAAGATGATTCTTAGTCAATGTAAAAGTCTACAAAGTGTAAAGCTAGAAACTTCATCATTGGAAACTCAAAGTCAAATAGAAGTGTGAGCATGGTGGAGAAATACGTGGAGATACCTAACAGCGAAGTTGACAACGGCGGAACAACCACATAGCGATCACAAAGCATGAAGGAACAAAGAATCAAGACTATTCTATATCTACACACAAAGTTCAAGCTCGAGAAAAGTAAAGACCTAATCAAGTGGAGCATCTTTTGAATGACCACCCCTTAGGGGAGATTGTTAGCCTTAATAGTTTTTATTAGAAGTGATGGTCATTCACATTTAGGAACTTTGTATCGTGTGTTAGATATCGGTGATAGAATAGTCAAAGGGCTCATGTGGTTGGCTAAGCTAAATGGTTAGGCGTTTAGTTAAGTTAGCCTTGTATAAGTTCATGTAACCCAATCCATGTCCAAGCCCAACTCTCGCGACCCATGGCCAAGCCTTAGGGCATCATCTCTCTTTACTATAAATACCCTCCAGAGTATGTCATTTGAGGGGTGTGTAAGTGTGTGTGTGTGTGTGTGTGTGTTTTCCTTTGAAGCAATATAACATGTTGTTCTTCATCTTCTCTTCTTGTCTCTCTAAAACATGCATATAACATCAAGCCACGTTCTCTCTTCAATCTTTCTATCTTTATAAGCATTACGTGTTTGTGTTGGGTTTGCTTGTTAAAAAGTGATAAGGTATACGTGATAAAGGGGCTTTACAATTGGTATCAATAGCCTAACAATGGTTAGGTGTTTGTGTTTGTTTTGAAATTTTGGTGCTGTTTCGTAAAGCTCACGGTTTACATATTTCATACGCTTAAAGCTTTGATTTTTTTCATCAAAAAATTCAAGATTCTTGTGGTTTAAGGTTTATTTGGTGCTAAAGTTTCAGGTTTTTGCAAAAAGTTTCAAGCTTTATGGGTTTAGATACGTTTTTTAAACTCATTTTGTTTCATTGGTCATTTCTACTCGTAACTTTTCTAAGCACTTTGGGTGAAAAAGGTCAACATTTTTGGGTTATTCGAGTGTTTTAAGGCTATCTGTGCAAGAGAAATCGTTTGAATCATTGGAAATTTTTAACGAGTAGGTCAAAACCCTAGTTCTACGCGTAGAAAGTCAAATACGCATAAGGTTCTACTCATAACTTTTTGGTGCAGATTCTTCGAGCTATAACGGTTACTCAGTGCTTCCCTCACTTGGATAAGTGTGTAGAACACTTCAGATGGGATATCCTTACGCTGTGACAGTGTTAAGGATTTTTGGTTCTTAACCATAGTTTACGCATAAGCTAAAAGCTTACGAGTAACTCTAGCATAACTTCTCATACGCGTTAAGGTTTACGAGTAACTTTTTGTCTACGCATAAGCTTAAGGTTACGCGTTAGATACTGTTTACGCATAAGGATTCCTACGCCTAAGCTGATTATGCATAAGATCCTACGCCTAAGATCCTACGCATAAGCACAATCTCTACGCCTAAGCCTCGTTTACTCGTAACTTCTGTTTCTACGCCTAAGCTCTTTCTACGCATAAAGGTTTAAAAAAAATATATATATATATATATTCAAATTTTTACGCGAGATTCAAATTTTTACGCCTAAGCTCTTTCTACGCATAAAGGAAAACTTGAGTAAAATTTAAATTTTTGAGGAGACTAAACGTTCAATTTTTACGCGAGATTCAAATTTTGGTTTAACTGTGAAAATTTTGGTCAAAAATTCAAATTTTTGGGCCTAAATTCAAATTTTTCGGGTCAAATTTTGCGTCAAAATTGTCATAACTCAAATTTTTCATACGTCCTTAGAATTGATTTTTATAGTGAATTTCAAATTTTGGGCGAAATTTTTTTAAGAACCAAGGTTACGAGTACGACTTTCAGAAAACCTCAAACGGCAATATCTTCTACAAAACAACTCCTTTATCGTTGAATCGATCCTACATCAACTTTATCATACATACCTTCCTCAATGGCAACTCTGGCAGATCGTCTCAAAACTGATTTCTTTGATTCATTCTTCAATGACCTTAACATTAGTCCAACTACACCAAATAACAACAACCAATGGATTTCATCGTATAATCCGCAGTTTGCTCAACCAAGTATGCATATGGGTCAAGGAGGAAAAATGGTTGATGTTATTGGGAATCAGAATGGATTTGCTACGGGTATACAAATGGGGAATCAGATGCATTATGCAGCACAGTTGACGGACTCAAGGGGGCAGATGTGAATCAGAATATGAGATATCAAAATGGGAATAACTGTTTTATGACTTCGGTTCAGAATGCTACCTCCGAACCTCAAAGCCAAGACTCAAGGCATCGTCGGTTCAGCATGCTACCTCCGAACCTCAAGTACAGGGTGCTGTTAGCAAAGAAAGAAAAATTGGGAATAGAGTTGACTGCTAAGGAATACGAATCTCTGTATCCAGGACGGGCAGAGAAAGAAAATGATAATGCAAGCTACTATCTTACAATCAACCAGCAGGACACAATATCAAGTGCTACTTTTGACTCACCTCCTGTCTACTACACAGATTCACTCAATGAGGTACCAAATTATAGTAATGTTGCTAATCAGTTTACTCATGATGAACAGCATTCTGTGACATCAGCACCTACTTATGATACATACCTGGACAATCTGAGTTGTAGCAATACGAACTCTGAAACTCCAGATGTGGATCCTAATGGAGGCTGTGTGGCACAAAATACTGAGACTGATGAGGAAACCCGTGCTTATTTTGAATCATTAATCAATAATTGTGGTATTGAGATTGAGAAAGTGAGTAAGGTCAATCGCGAGGTTAAGGCCGCGAATCAGAAATTGACCACTGAGCTTGAGAGTTACAAAGAGAATGCAAGAGCCTATGAATTTCATACAAACAAAATATCTGAATTAGAAATTGGTTATCGAGATTCTGTTTTAAGAGAAAAACAATTGCAAATCAAGTATGATACACTTGATGTGAATCTGAACTTGAAAATAAAATCTTTAAACAAGGAAATTTCTGAACTAAATGACCAACTTTCTAAACAAAAAGCAATGTTTTCTAATCTTGAAAAAGAGAAGAAGCAGTTGATTACTGATTTTTCAAAACGAGAAGATTCTCTTCTTGATGAAATTCTTGATAAAAATGAAAAAAATCCAAACTTTGGAAAATTTGCTTCTCAAAACGGGTCATTCTGCTCAAACAATCAAGATGCTTTCTAATCAAGTAAATCCGCGTTTTCATACTAATAATAGAATGGCACTTGGTAACGACCCTTCTTCGTTCCTCAAGAAAGCTCAGAAAGAACGAAATGTGTTGAACAATGGAAAACCTTTGCATGAACCCACAATTGTTCATGATTCTCTTGAAACGTTGGAAATATCTGAGGAGAGTAGATCAAAAATGAAACAAAAGAATTCTGAAATCAAACCGATTGATTATAACAAATGGAACAAAATTAATGGAATTACTTTTGTTAATCAAAAAGAAAAGTCAAAGTTTTCCATCACACCCAGTGTTTCAAACAAAGAGTCAAAATCAGTTTCAAAACCAGTTCCAACTCCAGTTGTTGTAGCCAAATCTCTTTCGAACATTGAACAAATGTCTTCAAACAATCCTTTTAACTCAAGTGATGCGAGAAGTATTTTAGACAATGTGAAAACGAGAATTGCGGATCTTCAAGAAACTGTTAAAACTAAAACCACTATTACACCTAATAACTGGTTCTCCAGTTTTGATATTGAACAGAGAAAGTTTTTTGAAACTCAAATTGCCCCTCAGCTGAATGCCATCAGTGCAAGGGTAATTCATTTTGAACAAGAATTTTTAAAAGAAACAGCTGACTTTGTCAAGGACCATAAATCCCTGGTAAAGCAAGCTACTGAAAGTGTTGAACACATCAAAGTTTTGGAAAATTTGAATGATTCTCTCTTCGAAGATGTTATGTCTACTGATATTATGTCCATTATTTTGCAAACATATTCTGTTGAAGATCATGAAAGACACCAGTCTGAGACCTCCGCAATTGTTTCAAAATATGAAAAAGCTCTTGAAAAACTTGAAAAAGAAAACGTGTCCTATTTTAAACATCTTGATCGAAAATCTGAGGAATGCAAGTATGACAAACTGTCGTATGAGCGTGCCTACAAGGACATGCAAGATCAAAATGATCTTTTGAGAGTTCAGCTGGAAAGTCTAAAAGGAAAGGCTGTGGATACTAAGTTTGCAAAACCATTGACTGAGGAGAAAACAAATGTTCCCAAACCGGTTTTCAAACCAAAAATGTCTATTTCTCAGTTTCCTCCAAAAGTCAATGAGAAAAATGATTTATCAAAAACAGTCACTCCACAGACTTTGCCTATTAAAAAGAGAATTATCAACGGTTTTGAGAAAGAAAAAGCAGTTGCTGAAACACCAACAGTTATTTCACCTGGCATTTCTAGGAATAGTACACGGAATGTGACCAAAAATCCAGTTAAAGAATCTGTCGGTTCTAACGACATGGTCAACAATCACTATCTAGAAGAAGCTAGGAAAAAGGCACAGACTCGAAAAGACGGAATTCTAGGTGCAACATCTAGGGTGATGAATTCTACAAGATTTCAAGGCACTGCTAGTAGTAGTAAACCATTACCTAGGAACACTCTACATAAGACTAGGGATTGGCTTGCATCTAAGAGTAGTTGCGCAAAAGAAAATGCTATGCCCTTAGAAAACAACACTAGGAATTCTAAGTCTTTTTCGAACAAGAATCAATTTCCAAAAGACTGTAGTGACAAAGTTAAAGCTGCTATTTTAAACAAAAACATTGAATTTGTCTGTACTACATGTAAAAAATATGTTTTTTCAGCTAATCATGATGCATGTGTCTCACTATATCTCAAGAAAGATAATTCTCGTGCCAAAGCACAATCCACTAAGACACCAAATAGAAACAAGCCCGTTGATAAAAAGACAAACAAAAAGACACCTAATAGGACGATCTCTTCAGGACGTAGTTTTTCTAAAAACGAGTCTTCCGCTGCATCTGAAAAGAAAACAACTCCTAGATCTTACCTTAGGTGGAAACCCACGGGAAAAGTTTTCAACCAAGTTGGTCTTAGATGGATTCCCACAGGAAAGATTTTTGATACTTGCTCCAAGACAAATAATAGTGAAACTCATCAAGTTAAGGAAGTAACAACCACTACAACCGTTGATAGTGATCACCCTCGCCGTGAGGAAACATATACTTCTAACACTGTTATTTGTGAAAATTATTCTTCTGTGGATGCAGGTACTTGTAAAAGTGTTGAAGGTTCATATACCCCATGTGGTAAAGAAGAACTTTATGCCAATTTCGCATATGGAAATCCTTTTCTAGTTCAACTCTTAACTCCACTTTTACTTGTCCCAACTTAATTTCTCTTTTCCAAAAAGCTTCGCTGTAAATATTTTTGAAAAACAAAATACAAAATTTGAAAAACCAACAAAAGCAAAATATAAAAATATAAAACTTTCAAAAAATACAAAAACAATATAAAATCAAAAATCCAAAAATATTCTTCTCACGACATGTCTCTTGTATAATCGATATTCTGTACGTTTCTAGAAATATCATTCAACAATGATACGGGTATGTACAGATGCTTGAGCGAGAGTTCTTTATTTGTTTTCTAAAACATGTCGTTTCCCAAAATTTCTTCAAATAATGGCTTTCGTATACTTCAGTACGAAACCCGGACTTCAACATAATGGCTTCTGAACACATCAGTTCAGGACCCGCGCTTCAAAGAAAGGAAAGTGCTTATCAAAATCAAAGGTTTTTAAATATTTTTTTCAAGCACTATTCCTAAAATCATAATGGCTTACAGTTACTTCAGACTGTAACCCGATCTTTAAAGAAAGGAAAGTGCTACGCAAAATAGATTTTCATAAATATCGAGCACTTATCCTAAAACAAATGAAGATAATTCTTCTCTATAATATCTTCAAAAGATTTTCAAAATCTTCATCATCTTGAGTACATTGATTCGAAATTTTTCAAAAATATTTTTCAAAACCTCTCACATTTGGTACCAAGATAACTCCCTCTAAACCCTTAATTGATTCTAAATTTTCTGTATGAAAAATATGCTTTCGTTAAGGGGGAGTATTAAACCAAAGTTGTTCCACAATTCATGCTAAATCAGTTTCTCTCCAAATGTTTTTCGAAAAAACATATCTTTTAATCATTTTGTTTCAAAAACATCATAGATATGCTATTTTTGAGGGGGAGAAGACGTGATTAAACTGTGATCAAAAAGTTTAATGATCGTTGTTTGAATCTCAAAAGAGCTCGACTCAGTTGAAACCAATGAATTGACGATAATATAAAGTCAGTACTCGAAAAGACTTGTTCCTGGACGGGTAATCATTTCAAGCTGGTCTAACCGTGATGTAGCGTGTCTCAATAGGACTTGTCTAAGTAGAATGTACCATCTCGAGAAACTTGTGATAGATATGCACCTTCATGGGTCTAACCTCCTTTTCAAGGAGTATTTACAACTTCAAGTAGTTATTAGAGCTAGTTGTCACCTAAAAACTGACAATGGAACTCTTTAACTAAGCAACGTAACTGTGTCTCGTGGGGAATTGTCTATCATGAGCCGATCAATTCAAAAAGTGCGAACTCTACTCTCACTGTGCAGATTTCTATCTAAACTTATAAGCACATGTGAAGGGGGAGTGTTTCTGAAAATATAAAAATCTTCAAGTGTCTCAAACATGTTTTCTATCATAAACACTCTGAGAGATTTTCAAGAAAAATGGTTTTATGGCAACAATAGGACAGTCATGGAGTTATAAGGTGACTAAGTATAGGAAGTTCGTCCTATGATCCACCAGATCCGGAGGGATCTACCCAAGGACATTACCAATAGTTAGTATTAGAAGTCCTTAGGAATGATTGAAAAAAGGAGTAAAGTGAGAAAGGAGAAAGAAGGGGTTGAAGAATTAAAAATAAATGTAATGAGAAAGGTGAAAAGAAATAGCCCTCCATATTCAACTTAGGGCAGAAACCGGGTTCAACTCATCTGCTACTGGTTGTCACTAAGATGACACTGGTATTGAAGACAAAGACGTCATGGAACCAGTGACGCACTACACTAAACCTTCTAGCCACTCAATTCCTCTTAAAAGGGATTTGTTTCATTCTCACTGGGAACCCTGCATAATCTATCGACTTTCTCTTAGAGATTTTTTATATTGAAGAAGGAGACCCTCTCCCTAGTCTCCGCTCAGGAAAACCAAAATGCACTATTGTGTCTAGAGCCACGAGATTCATCAAAAGATCTCATAGGAACACATGACATTTCATCGCTTGTTGTTCATCAATAAGGGCACAAGTGATACATTCTAGAGTCCTACGCAGGTCTTAGCAATCTGCCAGAACATTTATGAGAAGTTTCACATCTGTGATCTTTAGTGATTGAATGGAAACTCCTGCCAGGGTCAACATCAAGCAGCCCTGACAGCAGGTCACTTCGGTAACTCCCCGTGGATTACGCTTAGTGTGTCTCAAACGGTCTACAGTCGTGGGGTGATGCTTCGGTGTACCTCAGCGACTCATCTGAACTGTAGATGTACTTCGGTATATCGCGTTATCTCACTTGTGGGACTCCAGTTCAGGAACGGCCTTTGTGAGAATTAGAGATGTGTTTTCACACTATGCTGTTAACACCCTCGAAATTCAAACTTGTAAGTGCCGGAATCCGCTTATTACTAACTGTTTTTATGTTTTCTTCTTATGGAAGCTCCGGAGCGGATTGATCGTGCAGACTCTTCACATGCTCATACCAACGACACATGAAAGTTCTCATCTCAATCAAAGGCTACACAAAGTTTAAAGACTCGAGAACTACATCATTGGTAACTCAAAGTAAAATAGAAGTGTGAGCATGGTGGAGAAAGACGTGGAGATACCTAACCAACGAAGTTGACAATGGCAGACAACCACATTAATTGATCATAAAGCATGAAGGAACAAAGAATCAAGACTATTCTATATCTACACACAAAGTTCGAGCTCAAGAAAAGTAAAGACCTAATCAAGTGGAGCATCATTTGAATGACCACCCCTTAGGGGGAGATTGTTAGCCTTAATAGTTTTTATTAGAAGTGATGGTCATTCACATTTAGGAACTTTGTAACGTGTGTTAGATATCGTGCTAGAATAGTCAAAGGGCTCATGGATTGGGCTAAGCTAAATGGTTAGACGTTTAGTTAAGTTAGCCTTGTATAAGTTCATGTAACCCAATCCATGTCCAAGCCCATCTCACGGCCCATGGCCAAGCCTTAGGGCATCATCTCTCTTACTATAAATACCCCTCAAGTATGTCATTTGAGGGGTGTGCTTGAAAGTGTGTGTGTGTGTGTGTTTTCCTTTGAAGCAATATAACATCTTATTGTTTTCATTTCTTTCCTTTATCTCTCTAAACATACACGACTTATACATATTTCAAGTCACCATCTCTTCATCTTTTCCTTTCTTATTCTACGCATACTATTTGTGTTCGTGGTTATACTTGTGTTTGGTTTGTTTGGTAAAGTGATAAGGTTGATATATCTTAGGTCTTTACAATAAGACTCTAGTGTCTCTCCAGGTTCAATCATGAAGTGTTCATAAGCCAAGTAAATTTTGGATTCCAAATCCTCCTGATTGAGTACAGATCCTTCCATAAGAAGATGAATATGATCCCACATTTCCTTTGCAGTCTTTTGAGCATCAACACTTCGAAGAATTGGGTTAGGTAATCCTAAGAGGATATATTGCATTGCAAGTTCATCAGCTTCATAGTGTAGAATTTCCTCTGCATTCAGGTCGGCAACAGTAGCAATGTTGGATTGTTCATCTGTTGGTGGATTAGCATTTGGATCGACGGGTACAATAACAGTAGGCATCTGAAATGGACCTTCCAAGATAACCTTCTTTAAGAACTTTCCATGTGGCTTCTTCAGATCACAAAATCTAAAGAACCTTATCACCCATTGATCATAGTTTCCTAGAGTGAGCATTGGAGGTCTATCAAGTGATCCAGCCTCATGAATTGATTGTTGGCTGCTTAAAGCTTCACACATCTTTGCAAACCAAGTGGGTTCTTTCATAGTGTTCCTTGATGGATGTTGATTGAATTCGTTTGTGTAGGGTTGTACTTGAAGACTTGGTGGTGGTTGAACCATTTGAGGGTGTGGAATGCAGCAAGTTGTGGAGTATGTTGTTGATTAAATTGTTGTTGATAAATTGCTTGTTGTTGATTCCATTGTTGATGTTGTGGAGTTAGTTGTTGTTGACGTTGAGAATAAGTGTAAGGGAAATAGGTAGAGTATGGTGGTTGTGACATGTTGAAAAACTTGTGTTGGTAAAAAAGGATCTTTGTAGTGTAATAGAACCTTTGTTGATGAAGAATCCTTAGGCGTAGTAATCACAATAAACCAAGTAGGACTTATGCGTAAAAACACCAAAGTTACGCGTAACAATGAGAGTTACGCGTAGTTTTAGCTTACGCGTAAGTAGGATAAAGATGCTAAAGTTATGCGTAGACACAAAGTTAAGCGTAGAAAGTTAGGCGTAGGATTACCTTATGCGTAAGACTAGGCTTATGCGTAGGATTTCTACGCGTAAGCTTTATGCTTATGCGTAAGTTTAGGGTTTTATCCCAAATGATCTTTTACACTATCACAGTGCAAAAGATATATCCAAAGTCGACGGTTTTCAGGTATCCAAGCAAGAAACCACGGAGTAAACCACGAAACTGAAGATAAAACCACGGATAAAGTTACGCGTAAGATTAGGGTTTCACTTACGCGTAGCTTACTCGTAAAAATGATTTGGCCCAAAGTTGGTTTCTAAACAGATTTTTGTTATGAAATAGCGTCAATATCACCAAAATAACACAAAAGTGTGAAACTTGATGAATTAAAATGGCTAAACAGGTTACGCGTAGAACGTCACCCACGAACAAAAATAAGCTTAAAAACGTAAATCTACGCGTAAAGTTTGAAACTTTTTGCCAAAAACAGTTATTTTAACACCTTAAAACATTGAAAGTACAAGAATCTTGGATTAAAAAGTGTAAAAAATGAGTTTTCAAGCGAAGCAAAGCTCTCGTTACCTTTACGCGTAAGACCAAAAACTTAATTCAAAAGCAATAATGATTCACCCAACTATTTGTCGATTGATACCACTGTTAGGTCACTAGATTTACAACATAAGCTTAATAGAAAGATAGAGAGGCAATTGAACAATATCCAAACAAACACACACGTATGAATGTAGCCGGTTATGCGTAAGGAGTGAATGAAAGATAATATTGAACAACCAACCTTCAAATGAAGGTTTACAAGAGTATTTATAGGAGGGAAGCTAGGGCAACACTCCTAGTTCCCATCCTTTCCTTATTGGACATGGGCCTAAGCTCATGGGCCTTCTACATAAGCTTATGGCTAATAACAAACATAAAGGCCATAATTAAGCTACCTATTACATATGAGTAACTAACACTTGAATAAAGGTTTAGGAGTGATTCCAACAGTTCTACATGGAAATCGAAATCCAGTAAGCAGTTATGAGATCCAATGCCAAACAACCCTTTAAATTACTTTGTGCTTGGGGTATACTGAAGTTATATAAGAGTACTGATTATTTAGAAGTAAAACATATATAACCTAACAACCCTTGGTATTAATGGTACTTGGCAAAAGAATTTAGCTACAAGAAAATTATTACATTGTTTAAGAGGTTGATGTCGCTTTTCTAGAAATGAATACACTAACGATGCAAAAGTTAATATTAGAACACTGCAAAAAGACAAAACTTCCTTTTCGTGGAATTTACGATTTTTCATTTCCATTTGCAGTTAAGACCAAAGGGAGCTGCTCTTGAGAATCTGGCACCCGAGTAAGAATGCAAGCATCCAAGAGCCTCCGGTCTTTCATCTTCAGAACCTCCACCATGAGGCTTTTCAAGTAGACTGAGTGAGCTTCTTTTGAAATTATGCACATTAATGTAAATATTTTCCAACGTTGATGCTATAGGTTGTGTCGTTATTGTTAATTAAGGTATGATGGAGAAAATTAGTAGCTTCTTGGAGTGTAGTTTCAGCTATGGAGACCTGTACATTTTTACATTCATATACGGCCTGGAATTAACATATGCAAAACATAATCCTTCAAAAGTTGTTAAAAAATTAAACTGCACTTACATTTACATAAACCATATCCCGACCAAACTATCATTATACAAATGTCACACCAAACATATGATGAAACACATACATCATAAAAAAATAGAAGCAAGAAACTGCAAGCACCGCGTGGGTACACCAGCTCGTCATAAATAATAGCTGGGAATTTAATTTCAAAGAATCAAAGACAACCAATGTCACTTTCATCGATTTGTTTCCTTATCTTACCATACCTTGCAGTTTCCCAGTTGAGAACTTAATTGTTCCTTCGAGCTTTTCAGTCACATTCAGAATATATTCTTCCATAGTTATGTCCGGATTATCCATATTTTGAAATTAAATTTTCTAGTGCAAAAGGGGTGAAATATCGAAGCAAAAACCAAATGAAAACTTAGCTAGAATACACAAAACACAAAATCAAACAAGAATAAGCAAACAAAACATACAAAATGCAGAAAAACACAAATACAAAAATATACAACAAGGTTAGTCAAGCTAAAAACTAAAAAGAGTTAAACTAAGTTAAAAACCTAAATCAAAATACTAATAAATACAAGTATTAAACAAAAACTTGATGTGCTTTGTTGTGTATAGGTGATTATTGTATTCAAGTTTTAAATTTATATTTAGCCGACTTTATCTATAACAAACACTTACGACAGTTATCCGGTCGAGGGTGAACTAGTTGGTATTGATCACTAAGAACGAAACGTTAACACTTAAATCTATTAGTATTTAAATTATATAAATTAGTTTATCTAAACCTAATTTTAACGCAGCAAAAGGGTTTTCAGCCTAAGAGACTGGCACAAGGTTTAAACTTAATAAAATTGTAAAAGTAATGAGACAAATAACACACATAAGCAAAAACACGGATAATAAAAAAGAGGTCAAGACGATAGTAAGGCAAACATATTAGCCATTGTTTAGTCATATAAGATGTTTGATAAGTGTAAGGCCTGTAGTGACGGTACTCATAACTTGGCGTGGTCTGTCTTAGATCTAGGCGACCCTAGACTCTAGATTCTCGTATTAAGCATTTTTAGCATATCTAATCCTGTCACGATTAGTCAGAACCCACATAAAGTTACTTAATGATTATCAATTTTATCATTTATCTCTTCTAGGGCTTGCATTAACATGCAAAACAATATTAATGAAGTAATAAACGTAATCAAAACACAAGCTTAAGTTGCCTATCGAATTAGTAACAAATCAAAACATCAAATAATCATTAAACATGACTAATATCTATAGGTATTATTCCATAATCTCAGTCATAATACAAGATAACATGTTCTTAAAGATTCAAGATAAAATCAAAGAGAAAAATACGCTAACAGGACGATTAAAGTGTACTAAAACGAATTATATGAATTCTCCTATGTAAATATACACTAGCAGGACCTTCTTAGTCTTCTTTATATCGATGGGCTCTTACTTGGTAGTTATGCTCTCTTTGAAAACCGGACATAGGGTTTTCTATTTATACTTTCTGGAAGCAGGGTCGATACGACGTATCGGGTTATCCGATACAGCGTATCAAGGTACCTTCGCGTGGGGCCCAAGATTATTATATTCTGGAATATTCGTACACCGCCATAGTAATACGGCGTATTTCAAATCTTCATACGGCGTATGCTGTTCTTCTTATCTTAGATTCTGGTGAAGTCATTGAGGTTTATACAATGTATTTATTTGTCTTCATACGGCGTATCAGGACGAAACAAGAACGATTCATGTTGACCAAAGTTTCATATACGACGTATCCAATAATTGGATACGGCATATTCTTCAAAGTCAAACAATGGTTTTCATAATCGTCCATGTCTTGGTATACGGCGTATCTATCTAGAATGATACGGCGTATTCTTGTCTGTTTTATGAACTTTGTCTAATTTGATCCATTTAGCCTCAAAACGTGTCCATAATATCTAACTTTTACCAATTGCTTGTAAATAACTGAAATATGAACATTTAACCAATAAGCATAAAAAATCTTATACATAATGATATAAAACAAGCAATATACATAGGATAAATGATACTAATAATATGCACTTATTTGATGTCGTCGGAAATATATTTGGTAAATAGAATCTGTTATATAAAAAATTATTATTTATATATACTTCAAACTTTCATAAAATTGTACATCTTTGGCCTTTGTAGTTTCTTTCCTACTTTCCAATTTATTTTTAAAGTTATTAAGTAGTTTAAATGTGTATTTTTGAAAGTTTTCCTTTTTTTTCTTAAAAAATACATTAAACTTCAACACTTTTTATAAAACGATGTACTCAAGCATATCAATATGAGATCGTTTTGTTCGGCATCCAGAGATGTCGCATCAGATATTTTTAGTCAAGAAGTCATTAGGTATTTGCTAAATATTTAATGAATAAAGTTTATTATGTAAAAAAATCGTAAATGGCAATAAGTACAGGATAATTTATACTACCTCCGTCTCATAATAATTGTCCACTTTGACTTTTGTAAGTCTTTTTCATTCAACTTTGACCATAAATATTTTTATATGTGTTATATAATACTTGATAAAAAAATATATATGAATAGTTTGGTTTTTAAATGTATTTTCTTTTAGTATAATTTTCATCAAGTATTACATAACAAAAATAAAAATATTAATGATCAAAGTTGAACAAGAAAGACTCAAAAAATGTAAAGTGGACAATTATTATGGGACGGAGGAAGTATAATTTAAACTTTCGTAGAATTGTACTTGTTTGGCCCATGTGGTTTATTTGCTACTTTCCAAGTGATTTTTAAAGTTATTAAATAGTTTAAGGGTGTCTTTTGAAAGTTTTTATTTATTAATTTTTTAATGTCAAACTTAAACGTTTTTTATAAAATCGTACGTACGTTAAAAGCATGCCAATATTAGGCACGTTTTGTTCGTAATCTAGAGACCTTCACACCGGTATATTTTTTATTATAGAATTCACAAGATATTCACAACATATTTAAGAATAAAGTTGTATATAAAAAAATCGTAGATAGCAAAAAATTCATTGTAGTTTTTATAACTCGTCACGTAATATGGGGCTATGTTTTTCACCTTTTTTACTTTTTCTCCAAAAGACATCCTTTGGTCAATGTCGTTTTACTCTTTCTTTTTCCTACAATTGTCGTTTCACAAAAAATTTTAAAACCGATAATACGGCGTCGTTTTAGCCTCATTGATATATATTATATATATATATATATATATATATTATATATAATATATATATATATATATATATTATATATATATATATATAGGGTAAAGATCAAATAAAAAGACAAATATCCGTAAAAAGAATAAAAATAATTTCTTTTCAAAAAATGTTCTCGAAAAATTCCATAAACATTCCACAAGATCGAGTATGTTGGTGCATGAAAAAAGTGTGAAGGAGATTGTTTTTTTAAAGTGAATACTTTTTCCGAAAAAAATTTCTGAAATAATACGTTTGTGCATTAAATCGCTTTTTTGTGCATCAAAAATTCATTTTTGCACCAAACTTCTTTTGACTTTTTTCATCAAAATAACATTGTGCATCAAATTAAAACAAGTTGAAAATTTTGTGCATCAAAATTTTTTTGCGCATCAAAATTCGTTTTTTGTGCATTAAAAAAAACGTATAAAAACTCAAAATTAGAAAAACTTTTTTCACAAAAGTTTTATGCACCAACATACCCAATTTGTGGA